>JAPQVY010000001.1:29668423-30868423 GCA_028535165.1 Quercus tomentella
GAGTTATGCACTGTGTGAGAGAGAGATTGTTTTCCAATTTTTTTTTTTTGGAAAACAACCTATAGAAAATATGCCTTATTTTTATAAGAGTTTTCCATTGACTAAAGATAGTTTTCCGTTGACCAATATTTTTTTACACTACCAAACATCAGAAAATGTGGAAAACTATCTTTATAGAAGGTTTTCCAATGAAACAAACAAAGCGGTATCAAGTTGAAATGTGTTGTAAAAGTGGCTGAGGGTTCACAGGATACAAGTGATCTTCAGAGAATTTTCGATATGGCTAAGAAGCCCACATGTTATCTTCTAATGATGCCTAAACAATGAAAGAGAGGGAGAGAGAGATTTAAAACTGCCATTTTAGTCTCCACAAGAGAAATGTTGAAACTAAAACTAAAGCATAGTCGGTTTTTGTTGCGGCCTTGCGGACATTGAATGACAAGCGAGGCATGCACTTGGATCTAGGCCGTATTGTTTGGCCAAAATTTCTATTCCCAAAAAAAAGTTGTTTCTAAATAAAATTTTATTTGTATTTGAGAAATCAAATACATATGTAATACTGTGATTTAACCGAAAAATAAAAATAAGGTCACTGATGAAACACAGGTTTGTAAGAATAGCACAAGAACTGATTGGCATTATTCCCACCGGGGTACTTGGGTGTTGAGCTCAATGGTCTAAGGTATGACACAAATCCAAAACTCCCAAATTTAATCAAGCACTCTAACGTTCATGGGATTCCTGAGACACCACTTCTTTTTTTATATATAAAGACCGACATCTTTTCTTTGGTAATAATTTGAGATAGAGAGAGAATAACATTTACACAATTTCAATTTGAAAAAAAAGAGGACTCCAAAAAAGACAGAAAAAAGTTTGAAACAAACACATTAGCGCAAACTACATTGCATGTCTATTTGAAAATTGCTTAATTTCAGTAGCTTATATGCATAATGTGAAGCAAAAAGCTAAAAACAAACTTATTTTTAAAAGGCTAAAATTTATATTATTTGAAATAAAGTTAAGACAAAAAGCACATGTAAAACCCATTAAGAGCATCAGCATCAAAGAATGCTATTATATTCTATTTTACCATCTCAAAAAGCCACTTTATTACTTATACTATACCATTTTACAATACCTCCCACATCAAAAAACTCTATTTTTATTAAAATATTATTTTTTAATCTTTCTTTATTATTTTTTTCTAACCGTAACTTTTGGTTTTCCTGGACTTTTCCAAACCCATCACCACACACACACACACAAACACAAACCATCAAACCTTAAACAGAGCCACACACACACAATCCAAATATCCGCCGGCGATTCGTACTCATTGTGATTAACTAATTCCGCCGACATGTACAAAGGAGTTCCTCTAAAATCCCACCGGAACAAAAATCCCATATTAAAAAAAAAAAAAAAAAAAAAAAAAAAAAAAAAAAAAAAACCAGCGTCACAACAGAAACCCAGCAACACCGGACTCGCCAACAGAAACCCAGCCTCACAACAGAAACCCAGAAACATTGACCTCGCCGTGACCCACTTCAGCCATACCACAACCCACTTCAGCCCACTCCGATCTCTGATCTCCGATCTCCGTGACCCATGCCGTGACCCACTTCAGCCATACCCACAACCCACTTCAGCCCACTCCGATCTCCAATCTCCGATCTCCGTGACCCACGCCGTGACCCACTTTAGCCATACCCACAACCCACTTCAGCCCACTCCGATCTTCGATCTCCGCGACCCATGTCGTGACCCGCGTCGTGACCCACTTCAGCCCACTCCGATCTCCAATCTCCATGACCCACGCCGTGACCCACTCCGATCTCCGTGACCCACAACTCACCTCAGCCATACCCACCACTTCCTTTAAGCACCGGTCACAGCCAAAAAAAAAAAAAAAAAACAACCACAGAACCCGCCGTACCGCAACCCACCAGAGAAAATGAACCACTGTGAGATGTTGGGAGGTGGATGATGTTTGGGTCTGAAGAGAGGAGAAAGCAGATGAGAAAGAGAGAAGGAAGAGAGAGAAGAGAACAGAAATTATGGGAGAGGAGAGTGAAATGTCGGGGAAAGTTGATTAAATTTTTTTTTTTTTTTTTACAATACTGCTACAGTACAATTCTATCTTAGAATTGTACTGTAGCAGTATTGCAAAAAAATTTGCAATACCTGTGTTTAACATTCCTTGATGCAGAACACTTTGAGTTATGAAATGCCAAAAAGGCCTTAGATATGGCATTAGCATTCTTCAATGCTAATGCTCTAAATGGAACAATTGGATAAAGTAATAGTCTCCAAATGAAACTTGAAGATTTGAACAGTTTGAGACAAAATTCTAAGGCACTCCTGAAATATGAAGAAATTGTGTTCCTTCCTCTCACATTCGTGATGGGTCCTACCATGAATTTAATGAGTAGACCCTACTATGAATGTGAGAGATCCGTGATGAAGAGTAGCTAAAAATTACTCATTTGAGACCATCATGTTTGTGGCAGAATGAACTCTGCGCCATTGATTGGTCATATTTTCTGTGCTCTTTCATTCTTAAACACAGAAACAAAAGAAAAAACAGATCGTGACTTCAAAACTCACTGGATATCTATAACTCACCAAGAATATTCTATGATAACTTTGTTTTTCAAGGGTATGGTACTCATTGTGGCCATAACTACGCATTTGAAGTGTTTTGATCTCAATCATTCCTTCATGAATAAAAATAAAAGGCTACTATTAAAATATTTGAAATAATCGATTCTGATTAAAGTGGAAACTATAACCCAGAGATACTTTGGAAGAACCCTAATTTTTAAGATTATTCCAACCTAACATCAACTTGTTAACATGACATAACACATCTAGCACATACACAACTTTAAATAGCATAACAATATTGGTACATTTTAAGAATCACTTTTTAAATTTAAGTGATGAAAACGTGGACCAAATTTCAAGGAGAGTATTTTTCAAGCTAAATTGTATATTATATATCAATTATAGATCACAAATATCCAAACAAATGGGTGGCAGAAGATTACAGTTTGGAGGAAAGGATGACAGGAGAAGCACAGGTTCCATTGCAACAACAACATAACCAGATGACAAATTCGCGTTCTTTAATTTCAAGGCAATCTAAGTACAAATTATGTTACCACAATCCAGCTTTAGGCTGATTTGGTGTAAAAGCGGACGCCAACAGCCAAACCCAAGATTGCAAGGGGAACAAGGAATTGGAGGAGTTTAATGATGAACTCGGATGTCTTGTCCTGGTTGTAATGAGGCTGCTTTGGAGGCTTGTACGTAGTCTTCTTGGGGATGGTTGAAGAATCAATCTCTCCAACATAGTACTCGTTCATCATTTCTCTGGCACTATCACTATGACCCACATCCTCAAAATCATCAGTTGCATCCTTCCCTGAAAAAGTTACATCAGGGTGCCATCAAATTTTTAAAAAATAATAAACAAAAAAAAATAAAGTAGAGAGCCTGCTTGAATAAAAGGACATCATCTGAAGTTCTACCTGTTGCTGACAGCAAAACCTCATCACCACCAGGATGATCTTCCAAGAATTTTGTCACATCATATACCTATTAGCAGGAAAGTAAGACATCAAAGAAGTAAATGATATGAAGTTGAGCAACTAAATTAAGGGGTTAAATTTCATCTGTTTTGGGGGCATGAGTTTCCAAATATGGCCTGAAGCATCCAAAAGTTTCATAAAGTATACTTTTACAGATTCCCATGTTCAATATCCGTGTTTTTGGATGAAGAATTATTAAATATAACATAATTTTACATCCACATTATTTAAAATCTCATCATTTATCAAATTTCTTGTTTGGCTGTACTCTTAAAATTTAAAATCCTACCTTCACCTTCACCTTCCCCACTCCTGTTATCTGCTTATAAATAAAAAATAAAAAATCTGGGGAAGCTCGACTGAGCTTTTGATATCTGACTTATATTATTAATCTGAAAGCTCACTCTTCTACAAAAGTTGATTATAATCGGTGGTCTGCATTAAAAATTAAGGGAGAGAGAGAGAAGGAAGAAGAAGAAGAAGAAGAAGAATCAGATCTGTGCCCCACGTTGAGCTTCATGGTCAACTCAGCCATCAAACTTGCCATCTCCGCCCCGAAACGCTTCAAGCTCGCCCTGGGATGTCCAAGTTGCTGCTGCCAGATCCGCCTCCATGGTCATCGTCATCGTCATTGTCATTTTCAACTCCTCCAGCACAGTGGAGACACCGAAACTAGGGGATTCTCACATCAAACTTCAATTTCTTGGTTGTATCACAATTCTTGATTGGTGGGTATTAGAGATGATGTTGGGTTCTTGAGTCTCAACTAGGAATTGGGGCATGTTGTTGTGAGAAATTTTTTTTTTCCTTATTTCCCAAAATTTTTGATAGTTATCATTAATTGAGTGTTAAATCCAAGTATGTCGTTGTAGGAAATTTAGAAATTACACCTAGATAGGCAGAATTTTAAGCCCTTAAATCCCAGCTAAAAGTTCCCCCTGAATTTTGAATTTCCTTCCTCTGCTTCATCCAAACAAAGAAACTTTGTCAACAGAAATTAAAATTCTATGATTCGGCCAAATTCCACATTAAACTTCCTTATCCAAACACACGATAAAGGAATTAGAACTAGCGACAATCTTCAAAACTGTTCATGCTTCCACTACAAAATCCCCCCCCCCCCCTCTTTCCTGACAACCACACTCATTGACAAAAGAAAGGAAAATGCAAAAAACTGTTGTATGGAGATTAAGGTTGTGTTATCTGCAGCAACAAATGAGGTTTCATATGTTTGGCACAAGTATGATGAGCACTTGATTGAGGTTTATAGGGTCATGTACAAAGCAAATTAGCCAAGACCTTTGTTTGCATAACATAGCTGAAAAACAATCAAGGAGCATAACATAAATCAAATAAAAACAGATCAAGTGACCTAATCTATATCATACTTCTTGGTATATGCAACTAAACCCAAGACAATTAGATCCAAACAGATCTACCTAATTGGTATACCAAAAAGATCATAACATTCTGAACCATTTGTTGCATTAATAAATGCAAAGAATAAACTTTTCAAAAGAAAATGAAGCAATTCTTCAAATCTGATGGTCCAAAAATCATTTTAACATGGTGACTTTCTCAATTAATTACTTAGAATGGGTTCCAGGTCACTCATCAGTTATGGTGCTTGACACCCCATGCTTGGCAGAGATTCAGAAGCAGATCACTCACCGTTTAATCCATTTCTGACTGAAAGAAAACACAGTAGATACCACAGAGACAATGGTAACAGAGAAAGAAGGGAGGCACACAAAAGAGCAGTCATGAAGCTGGGGCCACCAGAGTGATGCAGGAGATAACGTGTAGCTAACACAAGTTTTTCTAAAAGAGAACCCCATGGGGTTGGTTTAGTGATTCCCAAAGTCTCATGAGATCCATGAGGTGAGGTCCTAGTTTCAAAACTTCTAGCCATCATCTTGAGGCCACTCCTTGAGATCAGGTGCTCAAAGAGCTTTGGACACCCACGTTTTCAAAAAAAATATATATATGAAGAAGAAGAAGTTTTCCTAAAAGAGAAACTGAAAGTACATGCTTAACCTCCTTATTCACTTAGACTCTGAGGCCTTAAAGCACCTAATTGTGGGAAAAGGGGCAAAATTCCTGTTGCTCAAATTATGGTGAGCCTAAGCTGAAGTTTGTAAATGATAGTCAACATATACCGCTTTCCATTTCTTGCATTTTATTAAAATGCACTGTTTTATCATTAAGAAGAAATTTACTCCCTTAGGAAAAAAATGTCAATATTACACTGATTTATGACTAACAATTTGAGGTTTAAGTTATTCCTGTCCTCCAGTCCAGCTCAATTAGTAAACGATTATAACCCATTAAAAACCAAGTCCAAATTCTTTCTGACTCTGTAAACGCTGGCCTCATGCACTTTAGATGGGTAGCTTATCTTTCTCAAGTCAAGAATCAAGATCAGTAAAAAAAATATATCAGATTTTCGGAGTCAGAACAATAGAGTACCGGTGCTTATTTTAGCTAAATTTTGTACTCACACTGTTACACAGGGCCTAACTATTATTTCTGTTGAGTCGTGACCCTCATAGAGAAGTGGAAAATTGATTTAAAGGGGCACATTTGACTACCAAAATATTCCACTAACATAAAATCTTGATAGTATAAGACACCAATTCAACCAATCTCATAATATTCCAGTTTTATGACCCGAGATGATGTGCAGGATAAATTGTTATTTGAATTAGAAGTATTTAAATTTATGCTTAGGGATAGATCTTTATATGAATAAAGTAGTAGTAGTAGATTAGTATTGTTATTTGTTTGAATTCAAAATGATTCCTACGTTTTAGGATAGGATTAGTTTGCATGTTTTAGGATTTGTTAATGCAAAATTAATGAGAATTAAGCAAAATTAAACCCAAAAAAGTCTCTCTTTCTCTTAACATTCTGGAGATTAGTCATCTCAAATCGACTAAACTAAAACTATCAATTTGTATTTTGTTTTTCCCGGTTCACAACAGTAAGCACAAATTCAACCAATCTGATCCAAGCGAGCGTGCTATATAACTAAAGAATTGAACAGCTTCATCCAAGAGTTGAAACATGACCAAAAAATTTACTGAGTTTCAAGTAGCAAACAAACCATTTAGAAACTTAGATAAATTTTGCAAATAAAAGATCTGGTGAAATCAAGTCATTGACAATAACGAAAGCAATCAACATTTGAAACAACAGGACCGAACAGATCTAAATAAAGAACCCACACACACACAAATCTTAAAAGGAAACCAAATCAACATAATAATAAATAAGTAAAAACCAAATTGCAAATTTGACAAATACCCACATGCAAAAACAAGAAGAAGATAAGCGAAGCGAAGGCATATAAAAATAAAACATATATTAATGGGTAAAGAGGATTACTTTGCCATTGATAATAAGCCAACAGTCTTTGTTGGTGTTGTGCTCAGAGACTTGAGCCAAAGTGAAGACTTTGCCGTCGCCACCCATTTGCTTATACAATCAGAGACAACAGATGAGATGAGTTTTTTTGTTGTATAAAGTGTGGGCTTCCGAACCCAAACTAGGAAAGCGTATGGAGTCCGGAGTCAATGAATTAGATTTGGTTGTGGGTGTGGGTAGGTGAGATTAGGTGGCGCCTTTGCCCCTTTGCCCTTTGGTGGGTCTCTCTCAGTCACCTATTGTTGCAGTAATTGGTTGGTGAATTGAATTGTTGTAATAAAATCAATGTACTGTTAGAGAAATTATAAGATAAATTGGATAAATGACATGGTCTACCATTTCACTAAAAAATTTCTATTTATTTAAAATTGTTAGTTAGAAAAAAATTTTAAATAGAAATTAATTACTGACTCAGCAATTTGAAACAAGTGAAAATTTTTTAGTGAAATGGTGGACAAGTGACGCGGTCTACCAGAGAACTCTATAATTTCTCGTACTACTGCTACTTACTGCGCTGTCTTCTGCCAACCATAGAAAATTATAAATCTATCAATTTTCAAAATTAAAGCTAAATAAATAAAAATGACTATGATTAAAATTAAATGACAAATTTTGACTTATAATAAACTTGGTTGAAGTTTATAACTACAACTTTGGAGGTAATTTTCAACAAATCTATTACTAGATTATTTTTTTATTCTTATATTCTTCATATTTGCAAAAAATTCCAAAAAAAAAAAAATCAATAGCTATATTATCAATCAATTGTTTAAATTGTAAGTTTTTGTACTCTACAATTATACATAAAAAATAAATTCATGAATTATATAATAAATAAAAATAATATCCAATTAGCATAAAATTTAACATATATGTTAAAAGTATGAGTTATTAGTAATATCTTTATTCTATATTATTATCATCAATAACTTATATAATTCTCATCACAACACACTTCCAATAAGATTTATTTTACTCTATATTTCCAAATACACAATTTATATTCTCTTTCTCTCCCACATATTTTTCTACAATTTATATTTGTTTTAAAGTAACACATTAGAAGGTTGTTCTTAAACATTCATGAATGAAAGTGTGTCCATCACAAAGGTTGGCGCTATAGTTTAATCCTAGGGGATTGTTTGACTAAGAGAACTAATAGCACCAAAATTTACTTCTGGTGACACGAATCAACCTTTAAAGACAATACTTTTTGTGTTATTTTATAGCACTGCGAGATTGTTCTTAAATTTATATATATTCATTTTCATTCTTCCATTTATTTAAGATGGTATTTGTTGTATCAAACTTGTTTATTTACTGTTATATTTCTAACAAATATAAGAGTACTTTGTTTTATGAGAATAGGGTGTAAATTATGAGAACTTTTTTGTAATTTTCCCAAATTATAACAAAAATATGGTTAAGGCACATGCTTCTAAGTGAAACGACTTGTTTTTAATTATCTTTTGACTTTTGAAAAAAAAAAAAAAAAAGTCTTTACATAATTATTGCAGCACTCAGTAAGAAGCAGAATATCATTTTGATCGAGGCTGACCCTTTTTGCGTAGCTTTTCTTTTCTTCAACGAAGTCTTTTATTCGTGTAAAAATAATAATAAAAAATAATAAAAAACTTGATGTTACAGTATATGGCAAAACTTTAAAACCTTTCTTTTTTTCTTTTTTCTTTTTTTTGAGGGGTTAATTTTTATTATGTTAATAAAATATTGTGATTACTTTTGATAAATGCATGTTGATTGTTAGGATTATGTGGCCTCAAAAATAATACTATGCATTTTTATTTGATAATAAAATTTTATTTTCACATTCATAACTTTTATAGGTATATTTCATTGTTTAAATGTGGCATGTGATGTCACCTCTGTAGGGAAAATCATGTTAATGGTTAAGGATCCAAAGACATGGAGTAATGATTTTTCATAGATTATTAAATTGTTCCAGGCTATGGATATTAATTGAATATCACCACTGAAGCCTACACTCGTTGTGCTGCTATATGATAGGATGATTTACTCCATCATTGAAGTAGTGACTTTAAGCAAACAAGTGGGTGTAATGTAACAAGTACATACACTGAATTGAATCCGATCAAGAACACCTTATGGAGTGATCATTGTTAATTAAAAGGTTGTTCTATCACAATTTTTCTATTGTCCTCAAACATGAGAGGTTTGTGTATATTTATTTATTATGCACATAACTTTGACAATGTCAACTGGTGATGCCAATTTTAAAGGCTATATACAGACACGTTGGATTATGTGTGTAATGAGTAAAATATATAAATGCTCTACAATGAATCCACCAGTCTCTAAAGAAGATAGTATATTTAATTGATTTTCATATTGAAGTTGGACTCAAAACAAAACCGGCCGATGACATTTTTCAAAAATGTTTTTCATATATATAATACTGTATATATATATTTAAAGAGTTTTTTAAAGATATTTTGGAGTCCAATGAAATTATGAAATCAAGAAATTAAGGGTCACATAAGATAGGGACATGACAGTGATATTTATCCAGTCCTAGTGGCTTGTGGGAATATAGTATGGTGGAAGGACATAGATATAAAATTGTATGAAATGGGACCTTATTTGTAATTCTCTAATCTTCAGGGGTCAATTGCAATGTGTTGATGGACATTATTGCAATCTGTAGAAGTTTAAATATTTTCTTGATATGGTTGAGAAAATTAAGAAATAATTTTGAAAGAGTTTCAAGATAAGTCAATAACATTCAAAAAGTTATTGATAGATCCTAAGACTGAAGATTAGGATCCCTAAGGATCCCATGTCCAATCTCTCTCTAGGGTTTTAGAAGTCTTAAATAAAATTAGATTTTAAAATATTATATTAGTGGTTGGCCATCAGAACTATTGAATGATAGTGCAGTCTTCTGAAAACTCAAAAAGAAATAGAGAGAGACGTGAATACCTTGGTAGGCAACACGCTTGAATTGCTAAGAGAGGTACGCAATTTTGTTCTATTTAGAATCCATGGTTGTGTGGTACAACGATCTTTAAATGAAAATATAATTTTTGTTTTATATTGCTTCCGCAAAAGTTATCAGTGGTATCAGAGCAAACCACAATTAATCATGGATTCTAAATCGTTATTCATATCAGTATGTGTGCTGAGATTTATTTCCTATATGTCGTGATTGATATATGTGATATGTTAATTGTTTTTTTATTTATTCAGAGAAGTGGAGAATAATAAAAATCTGTGTCGTGATTGATATATGTGATATGTTGATTGTTTGGTTCCGATTCATTTTCATATTCTTGATTATATTTGACAAATATGCTGCTGAAGTGGCATGTCTCTTGCATCTAATCTTGAGTTGTGCGCCGTAGTGCTATAATTGCTTTATAGATTGTCTATTTTGGTTTCATGTATATGTGCTTATTTGTGTAACCCATGTTGATATATTTTGGTTCATTGACTCACCTTTTTATGTTGATAAAATCTTGAGTATTACCGAATTAAGGTGTTGAATCTCAATTAGTGGGAGTTGTATCAGATACATAAAGAATAATATTTAAATAGTCCAAGTAGTAATATATATTAAGTGCTAAATAGGATTATTTTACTGAATAATTCCTATGGCCCTCCATTGTCGGTGAATATAGGTTCTATTAAATTAAAATTATGTCGAAGCCAAAAGGATAGACTTGATTTTGGTTTAGTAGTTCCTCTTGTTTACTTCTTGGGAAGACAGGTGTGTGTATGACTGGTGGGAGTGAGGCTAAAATAGCAACATAATAATACTAGTACATATATCACACTCAGATAATGGTTTGCACTTATCCAAATAAACATGACCACTAAAATAGTGTAAAACATGTTTGATTTGGAGGCCAAAAGTAAATCGGGAGTCATAGATAAATTAAATAAAATTAGAAACATGAGATGAAATTATGATGAATAGTATCTATTTGCCTTTATATGGTGTGCACAGTATATTTCAAAAGAAATTATTGGAGCATGCAAGGTAAGGGTTCCCAATGCCCACTTCGAACTTATGAATATAATTGTTATATTCTGTTCTGGGAATCTATGATATTTTGTTCTTGTAGGAGGTACCATTAGTTATTCAAAAACCTGAATATGATGGATATATGTATGTGAAAATATTATTTTATATTATTTTGCAGATTCATTATGACCAATTTTAATCTCTTAGCTAAGATTTTGGATGAAAATCAATTGTCTGGACCAAACTATGTAGATTGGAAAAGGAACCTAATCATTATTCTCACTGCTGATAAGATAGCTCATGTCCTTAATACTGAGGCACCAGAACTTGCTTTAGCTGATGCCACTAAGGAGTAAAGAGATGCATTTAATAAGTGGCATGAGGCTGATGAAATGGCTAAATGCTACATAATGGCCTCTATGACCAATGTGTTGCAAAAACAATGCCAAGGCCTAGTTATAGCACAAGATATGATGCTGCACCTCAAAGAGATGTTTGGAGAACAAAGCAAAAGTGCATGGCAAACTGCTATGAAAAATCTCATGTCCACCAAAATGGTGGAAGGAACTCCAGTTCGGGAACATGTCCTGAAGATGATTTCTTTCATCAATGAACTGGATATGCTTGGTGCAGAAATTGATAGTGAGACCCAAGTTGATGCGATCCTAGCATCTTTACCTGATTCTTTTAATCAGTTTATCATGAACTATAACATGAATAAGATGGTAGTGACATGGTCAGAGCTGCTCAATATGTTGAAAGCAGCTGAGGATCTCATCAAGAAAGAAAAGCCTACTGTAATGTTGGCTGAAAAATCTGATACTTCTCTTAAGTTGAAGCCTAAGGGTAAGAACTTTAAGAGAAAAGAGTCTCAGTGATTCAATAAGGCTTAAGGTGACAAAGTGAATAAGGACACTGAGAAAAAGAAAGCAAAAGGAAATTCTTTCCATTGCGGTAAGCCCGGTCATTGGAAGAGAAACTGTCGCCATTATTTGGCTTCTCTGAAGAATGACAAACCTGCAGAAGGTATGCCTAATTTGCTCGTTATTGAAACAAATTTAATGGATGGTCCATTTGATTCTTGGTGTGTAGATTCTGGTACAATCTCACACATTTGCAATATGTTGCAGGGGTTCAAGGAGACCCGAAGGCTAAATGAAGGGGAGGTGATCCTAAAGATGGGGACTGGTGCAACTGTTGCAGCCACTGCCATTGGAACCTTTTATTTAGAATTATCTTCTAGTAGAACTCTTGTCTTAGAAGATTTCTTATATGTGCCAGAAGTGCGAAGAAATTTAGTTTCAGTTTCAAAACTTGGTTGTTCAGGATATTCATTTCTTTTTACTTCTAAACTTGTTGTTAAGTTTAATAATAAATTTATAACTTCTAGCATTTTACAAGATGGTCTTTATTTTTTGAGTTCTATTGATAATTCTATTAATTGTGTTAAGAATGATATTGCTACCAATGTGTTATCTCTTAAAAGAAAAAGAGATGTTAATCCTACCTATTTGTGGCACTTAAGGCTTGGTCATATCAATATTGACCAAATCAATAGATTGGTAAGGGATGGGCCATTGAATCTTTTGAAGGTAGAGCCTTATCCAATTTGTGAGCCTTGCTTACAAGGGAAAATGACCAAAAGTCCCTTTACAGGAAAGGGAGCTAGAGCCACTGATGTATTAGAATTAATACACACTGATGTTTGTGGTCCTATGAATCACATGGCAAGAGGTGGTTTCTATTACTTCATTACTTTTATTGATAATTATTCTAGGTATGGTTATTTGTACCTAATGAAACATAAATCTGAATCCTTTGAAAAGTTCAAAGAATTTCGTAATGAGGTTAAGAAACAAGCTGGAAAATGCATAAAAGTTCTTCGCTCTGATAGAGGAGGAGAATACCTCTTGGATCAATTTAAGGAGTATCTAAAAGAAAATGGGATTATTTCTCAATTGACTCCCCCTGCCACACCTTAATATAATGGTGTAGCTGAAAGAAGAAATAGAACCTTATTAGATATGGTTCGTTCTATGATGAGCATGTCAGAGTTGCCAATTTCATTTTGGGGTTATGCTTTGGAGATTACTATTTATTTATTAAATAGAGTCCCTACCAAATCAGTTCCTAATACCCCATATGAGTTATGGACTGGTAAGAAACCAAGTCTAAATCACTTAAAGATATGGGGTTGTCCAGCACATGTTAGAAAGTCTAATATGGATAAGCTAGGACTTAGGAGTGATAGATGTTTATTTGTTGGCTATCCCAAGATGTCTACTGGTTTCTATTTTTACAATCCTAGTGAGCAAAAGGTGTTTGTGGGCAGGAATGCTATTTTTCTAAAGGAAGATTATAGCTTAAATGAAAGTAGAGCAAAAGTTTCTCTTGATGAACAAACTGATAACCCAATGGCTGAGTTGAATGAGAATAATGAAGAGTAAGTAATAGTGCCTACTGAACCAAGTAAAATACAAGAGACTCGACGTAGTAAAAGGACTATCAGGCCTCCAATTAGACTCACTTTGTTAAATGAGATTTATCTAATGGAGTCAAAGGAGCATGATAATGATCCTTTTACTTATCAAGAAGCAATGACTGATAAGGACATTGAGAATTGGAAAAGGGCCATGGAATCAAAGATGGACTCAATGTATACTAACCAGGTTTGGACCTTAGTAAACAAACCAGAAGGTATTAAGCCTATTGGTTGTAAATGGGTCTACAAAAGGAAGATAGGACCTAATGGTAAGGTGGAGACCTATAAAGCTAGGCTAGTGGCAAAAGGGTATAATCAAAAGGCTGGAATTGATTATGAGGAAACCTTTTCGCCAGTAGCCATGCTAAAGTCCATAAGGATTCTATTGCCAATTGCTGCACATTATGATTATGAGATATGGCAAATGGATGTTAAAACAGCTTTCTTGAATGGACACATTCGAGAAGAAATTTTTATGGACCAACCAGAAGGTTTCATACCTCTTGGTCAAGAATCAAAAGTGTGCAAGTTGATGAGATCTATATACGGCCTAAAGCAAGCATCATGCAATTGGAACATCCGTTTTGATGAGGCAATCAAATCGTTTGGTTTCTCACAAAATATGGATGAACCTTGTGTTTACAAAAAGGTTAGTGGGAGCACTATTACATTTTTAGTTCTTTATGTAGATGACATACTACTCATTGGCAATGATGTAGGAGCAATGTCATCTATAAAAGTATGGTTATCTAGTCACTTTGCAATGAAAGATCTTGGTGAAGCGTCCTATATACTCGGAAGGAAATTGTTTAGAGACCGTAAGAAAAGGTTATTGGGACTTTCACAGGTCAATTATATTGACAAGATATTGGCTAGGTTTAGCATGCAAGATTCCAAGAAAGGGTTTTCACCTTTTAGACATGGAGTTCATCTCTCTAATCAAATGTGTCCTAAAACACAAGAAGAGAGAGAGAAAATGAGAAATTGTCCTTATGCTTCGGCTGTAGGAAGTCTCATGTACGCAATGCTTTACATTAGGCCAGACATTTGTTATGCAGTGAGCATTGTGAGTAGATATCAATCCAATCCAGGTTCTAAGCATTGGACAACAGTGAAACATATCCTCAAATATTTAAATAGGACCAAACATTATATCTTGGTGTTTGGTGGTGAGGATTTTACTGTCCAAGGGTATACAGATTCTGATTTTCAATCTAAT
The DNA here is from genome assembly GCA_028535165.1 of Quercus tomentella. Classification (NCBI taxonomy): domain Eukaryota; kingdom Viridiplantae; phylum Streptophyta; class Magnoliopsida; order Fagales; family Fagaceae; genus Quercus; species Quercus tomentella. The sequence goes on from JAPQVY010000001.1 coordinate 29,683,150, forward strand.
ATTGATGATAGAAAATTAATTTCTGGATTTGTGTTCACTCTTGGCAAGGGAGCAATAAGTTGGAGAAGTTGCAAGCAAGATACTACTGCAGACTCTACTACAGAAGCAGAGTATATAGCTGCAAGTGAAGCTGCAAAGGAAGCTGTGTGGATTCGCAAGTTCATTCAAGAACTTGAAGTTGTTCCTTCTATTGAGTCACCCATTACTATCTATTGTGACAATAGTGGGGCTGTTGCAAATGCAGTAGAACCAAGGGCTCATCAAAGGACAAAACATATTGCACGTAAATATCACTTGATACGTGATATTATACAAAGAGGTGATGTAGCAATAACAAAGATTGCCTCTGCCAATAATGTTGCAGATCCACTCACAAAGGCATTGTCTCAAAAGGTGTTTGAGAAACATTTGGAAGCAATGGGTATTAAATACATGTATGATTGGTTTTGAGTGCAAGTGGGAGATTGTCAGAATTATGTGCCCTCAAAAACAATACTATGCATTTTTATTTGATAATATAATTTTATTTTCACATTCATAACTTTTATAGGTATATTTCATTGTTTAAATGTGGCATGTGATGTCACCTCTGTAGGAAAAATCATGTTAATGGTTAAGGAACCAAAGACAGGGAGTAATGATTTTTCATAGATTATTAAATTGTTCTAGGCTGTGGATATTAATTGAATATTACCACTAAAGCCTACACTTGTTATGCTGCTATATGATAGGATGATTTACTCCATCATTGAAGTAGTGACTTTAAGCAAACAAGTACATTTACTGAATTGGATCCGATCAAGGACACCTTATGGAGTGATCATTGTTAATTAAAAGGTTGTTCTATCACAATTTTTCTATTGTCCTCAAACATGAGGGGTTTATGTATATTTATTTATTATGCACATAACTTTGACAATGTCAACTGGTGATACCAATTTTAAAGGCTATATACAGACACGTTGGGTTATGTGTGTAATGAGTAAAATATATAAATGCTCAACAATGAATCCACAAATCTCTAAAGAAGATAGTATATTCAATTGATTTTCATATTGAAGTTGGACTCAAAACAAAACCGGCCGATGACATTTTTCAAAAATGTTTTTCATATATATAATATTGTATATATATATATATATATATATATATATATATATATATTTAAAGAGCTTTTTAAAGATATTTTGGAGTCCAATAGAAATTATAAAATCAAGAAATTAAGGGTCACATAAGCTAGGGACATGACAGTGATATTTATCCAGTCCTAGTGGCTTGTGGGAATATAGTATGGTGGAAGGACATAGATATAAAATTGTATGAAATGGGACCTCATTTGTAATTCTCTAATCTTCAGGGGTCAATTGCAATGTGTTGATGGACATTATTACAATTTGTAGAAGTTCAAATATTTTCTTGATATGGTTGAGAAGATTAAGAAATAATTTTGAAAGAGTTTCAAGATAAGTCAATAACGTTCAAAAAGTTATTGATAAATCCTACAGCTGAAGATTAGGATCCCTAAGGATCCCACGTCCAATCTCTCTCTAGGGTTTTAGAAGTCTTAAATAAAATTAGATTTTAAAATATTATATTAGTGGTTGGCCTTCAGAACTACTGAGTGATACTGCAGTCTTCTGAAAACTCAAAAAGAAATAAAAAGAGAGACGTGAATACCTTGGGAGGCAACACGCTTGGGTTGCTAAGAGAGGTACGCAATTTTGTTCTATTTAGAATCCATGGTTGTGTGGTACAACGATCTTTAAATGAAAATATAATTTTTGTTTTATATTGCTTCTACAAAAGTTTTCATTGATAACCCGTACAAATTTAGATACATTTACTAAAAATTGTCCATTAATTACTTCTTTCCCTCTTCTTTGTGTTTGTGTTTGTTTCTTAAAAGAAAATTACTTCTTTAACCAAGTGACAACTTTTAAGAAATATATAGTAATTTAAGTTATGATATAGGGCAAATGAAAATTTTCAACCCTAATCTTTCACCTTAATACAATTACCACCTAAACTATCCTTTTTTTTTTTTTTTGGAGAAACACCACCTAAACTATCTAAGTGCCTAATTTGACATCTATTTCATAAGTTGTCATATTTAGATATTTCTCTAGATGATTAAAAAATTGTTTAGAGAATATTGTACCATATAGCATTTTGCCTTGCTTTAAGCATTGAAATAATGCATCTACGTCCATTCAAATTGATATATCTTAACATGGTCACTTTATGGATTGAGATCCGGTGCAATTGCTATATACAATTGCATCATGCAATTAATTCCCCCACCCTCTCACAACATTTTTTTTACTTTTACTTATTTTTTTATATTCATTAATTTGAAGTTGCTTTGTGCAATTTTAAATCTCAGTCATTCATACCAATTGCATTAGGTGCAATCCCAAGATTATATATTGTGGTGGGCCTTTTATGATTTTGGGCTGGACTGCCTCCTGCTGCACTAGACTCAAGTGTTCTGGATAGGAGAGTTGGGACTAGTCTAATTGCAACTCACCTTGGTCCGGCTTGCGCATAAACTATGCCCCGTTTGCCAAAACTTTAGTCACATGTCCATGGTAGGCGAAGTTGCTACAAAAGAGTTATGGCGGATAAATGTAATAAAACAATAATAACGGAAGTACGTTACTGTTAGGCAAAATAAGTAAGAGATTCTTAATTAAAAAACAGGTAGAAAGAGCACGTTATAGGTGAAATTGTAAAGACAAGAGAAGAAACAATAGCAATAAGTGGTAAAATTAAGGAAGTAAAAGGTCAATACCCATGATTGCAGGATGTATGTTATAAAACACATGTTTACAAATACTTCCAGCAGGTATTTACCCCTTTTGGTAATAAATTTCTTTGGGAAGGGACGTGTTTGGCACGTGACCAAGGTTTATACTGTGGGGAGAAGGCCTATTAGTTGTTGAACTGCAACTGGGCTTGAGGCTTACTTGGACCGGGGTTAATTGGATGAGGCTGTGAGGGCCAAAGAGTTGCTCTCTCTCTGGGGGGTTCAAATGGGCCTTGTCTTCGACTGGGCCAGCCTGAGGATGGTGAATAGGTCCTGGATAAGTTTCCAACTCAAAATGACAGGGATTATTTGTCGTGGCTTGTGTGACAGGTGGCACAGGAGTGGTGGGTTGTCGTGTGACTGCCACGTCCTGTGAGTGGGTAACGGTATAGTATTGTCCACTGGTGTCGTACAGTACATTGTTGTATGCGTGGCTCCAGGTTGTGTATTGGGTACGGTTTTGCTAGCTGTCACCGAGGAGTGAGCTAGCGGGGGGTCAGTGTTGGTGGTGGCGCTAGATGGGACTTCAGGGCATGTGAACATGTCCGTCGGATAATCATCGTTTCCAAGACGGAGCCATGGGCCAACTGCGTTGAAGTAGAAGCCGCTGGGGTTGTGCAGCTGGAAGAGGTTTCGAGTACATGGCTTTTCTTCATGCCCAATGACACCACATTTGTAGCAGCAATCCACGAGTTTTTTGTATTTGAACCCAATCCAAGTGTCACTCCTATTTGGTCTGGGGAGGAAAAAGCCTTGGATGAGTGGCTTTTCAATTTGGATGTCCACGTGTATTCGAAGGAATTTTTTCCAACTGCCACCGAGTTCTCCCACTATATCGACTTCGAGGAATTGACCAATATGGGCACCTATCCTTCTCAGGTTGCTTTCTGATCTCCATAAGATTGGGAGTCCGTGGATTTGGACCCAGAAAGTGGATGTAGTGAAGTTGACTTCTTGCCATGTGGTGTCTGGGCTCCATCTTTTGAGTATGAGGTGTCTTCCTTTGCAAGACCAAGGTCTCATGGAGTAAGCTTTGTGCATATCCACTTCGTGCTGGAATGAAAACGTGAATTTTTTTTGTCAAGCTTCTTTACTTCCATGGGGTAGACTGGTTTCCAAGCTTTGAGGGTGATGTCTTTGACGTAAGTAAGGCTTATGTCTTTGGACATGATAAGCTTGGTGAGTAGGGTTAGCTCTAGGGAGCTGTTGGGATTTTGGTTTGGAGGGAGCTCGAGCCTAGCGTCTTCACAAGATATACGCTTTGCTTGGGTAACGAGGTCGGAGACCTCCATGTATAGGTAGAGGGTGTGAAGTTGGGTAGTGGTGCTCTGTGGTAGGGAAGGGGATGAGGGTGGGTAAGTAGGTGGGAGGTTAGTGTGGGGGAAACAGGGGAGCGGTGACGGCATAGGGAGAAGGACGGGGAAGGAATGGGTAAAGGAGAAGGGAGAGAGGGTACTAGTGGGAGTATAGAGAGTATTTTTTCACTTTTTTAACAACTTGGTACTAGTAAACATAACAAGTATATGCATTGACAGTGACTAGAAACTTTTCCCAACCTTAAAGACATTATTCTACATAGCAAATTTCATAACTACTATAAGAAATTTTTTTTCCCTCTTTTTCCGTCACTATCCACCATTTGTCCTCGTAATATTCACATCAGTCACATGTGATGTTGGTACTGCGCCATGTGAGGATAGTACCATTAAATGTGAAAAAAAATAAAGGAACCACCGAATGTGACAAAAATACAGTCACATGTGATGTTGGTATTGTACAATGTGAGGATGGTACCATCAAATGTGAGAAAAAATAAAGGAACCACCAAATGTGACAAAAGTATAGTCACATGTGATGTTGGTACTGCGCAATGTGAGGATGGTAACATCAAATGTGAGAAAAAAAAAGAACCATTGAATGTGACAAAAGTACAGTCACATGTTATGTTGGTATTGCACAATGTGAGGATGATACCATCATATGTGAGAAAAAAATAAGGGAACTACCGAATGTGACAAAAGTACAGTTACATGTGATGTTGGTATTGTGCAATGTGAGGCTGGTACCATAAAATGTGAGGAAAAAAAAACAAAATGTGAGGAAAAAAAACAAGGGAACCACCGAATGTGATAAAAGTACAGTCACATGTGATGTTGGTACTACGCAATGTGAGGCTCGTACCATAAAATGTGAGAAAAAAAATAAGGGAACCATCGAATGTGACAAAAATACAGTCACATGCGATGTTGGTATTGCGCAATGTGAGGATGGTAATATAAAATGTGAGAAAAAAAATAAGGGAACTATTGAATGTGACAAAAGTACAGTCACATGTGATGTTGGTACTGTGCAATATAAGGCTGGTACCATAAAATGTGAGAAAAAAAAACAAAGGAACCACCGAATGTGATAAAAGTACAGTAACATATGATGTTGGTACTACGCAATGTGAGGCTGGTACCATAAAATGTGAGAAAAAAAATAAGGGAACTAACGAATGTGACAAAAATACAGTCACAGGTGATGTTGGTACTGTGCAATGTGAGGATGTTACCATAAAATGTGAGAAAAAAATAAGTGAACCACCGAATGTGACAAAAGTACAGTCACATGTGATATTGGTACTGCACAATTTGAGGATAGTACCATAAAATGTGAAAAAAAATAAGAGAACCATCAAATGTGACAAAAGTACAGTCACATGTAATATTGGTACTGCGTCATGTGAGGATAGTACCATCAAATGTGAGAAAAAAATAAAGGAATCACCGAATGTGGCAAAAAAAAGGGAACCACCGAATGTGACAAAAGTACAGTCACATATGATGTTGGTACTGCACAATGTGAGGATGATACCATCATATATGAGAAAAACATAAGGGAACTACTGAATGTGACAAAAGTACAGTTACATATGATATTAGTACTACACAATATAAGGATGATACCATTAAATATGATGTTTTGGTAACTTAGTATAACAGATTGCCTCTTAGTGGGTACCGTACCCAAAAAAGGGATACACTAGAATTACCCTATGAATAATAGTTGTAGTGACTTGTTGGGTAAGTTAATTTTCATTATAATATTTATTTTAAATATAAATAGATACAATCCGATACCTAAAGCAATCAAATTATTCTCGTTGTTCATTCACTCGCACACTCTTTCTCTCTCCTTTTTCTTTCGCTTTCGTCTTCTCCGATCGCCTAGGGTTTGGGATCACTGAGATAACACAGTAAGCTAAATCTTCAGCAGCCATGGCGGCTACAATGGTGAGCTCGGCGGGTGGGCTACTGGCTATGCTCAACGAGACGCACCCCTCGCTCAAGCTCCACGCTCTCTCCAACCTCAACAATCTTGTCGACAACTTTTGGCCCGAGATCTCCACCAGCGTTCCCATCATGTACTTTCTCTCATTCTCTCTTCAATTTTCTGTTCTCGCTTGGATTTCTCTTTGATTAGGGTTTCGGTTCTTTGTGCTCTCGATCTGTAGATTTAGAAAGTTAGATATTTTAACTTTGTTTCCTATAGTTTATTGAATTCTATGTTTTCCATGTCGTTCTGGTTTTTCATTGCGGAAGAAGAAGAAAAAAAAGCTGCAAAAGTTTAAATCTATTATTACCAAGCAACCCAACCTTTAATTTAACTCTTATTTTCTAGTTATATGACTAGGGTTCTTGAAGCTGTGAGAGAAATTTGTGTTTGTATTTTTATTTTTTGGGTTGAAATTGGTTGTCTGATGGGAAATTAGGAAGACTTAATTTGAACATTAATGTTAGGGGATGTTGTTATTGTGTTTGCATAACTGAACAGAATGGTAATTTCCTAAGTGGGTTATGCTTCAGGTGCAGCATCTGATGTTTGGTAATTTATTGGCCAATATATAACAAATGTTTAGTATGCGTTGAAGTAATGGAAGTAGCGATACCTAAATCTTTCAGGTTTTTTTTTTGTCAACTCACCGAGTTTTATGGTTCCAATTAGGTAAATAAGATTTATCTAACATGTTTAGAAAGATAAATTTCTGGTTCCCAATTTGTTGTTTAGAGTCAGGCTTCAAGAAGTTGGAGGAGGTATGATTTTGCTCTTCCCTAATGAGAATGTTGTTGTAGCTGTTTCCAATAATTCTCTCAAATATTGCGACTAATAGCATGTGTTCTTATGCTGCCTTATTTCTGTCTGATGCAAAATAAGTCTGAACACTAATGGAGCTAATAAAAAAGTATGAAGAACAATGAAAAAAGATAGGCATAAAAAGATAGCTGTTGAATTATAATAATAGTCCTGTGCACTCTAATGCCCTTTTATTCTGATTCCCTCTGAAATTATTTCGGATTTCAACACTGCATCTTCAAATTAAAACCAGCAAGTTAAATTGAATTGAAGAATGCTATATGGCCTACAAATTTAAGTGAAGTATTATTAATGGACAGAAATTCCAAATATCTTTGATTTGTGGGTTGAGGTAATTAATGCTGGGACCATGATTTTGATTATTACACACTTGTTTAATGGATATAATCTCTCTGATATTCTTTTAAGCAATTACACTGATTCTCGCCCTAGGGCTTGGGGTACATTTTTTCAGCAGTTATAGCAAGTGTTTACAGATTCACAAATTTTCATTTTAATACTCCTGAACAACTTGCAAATTTTCATTTTCAGCAGGTATGATTTTTTAATTTTAATATTAGAGATTGTATAGTGAAAAACCTAAATGGAATAGGAGTTTCAAACTGTATCACTGATGTGTGGTAATCATTCGACCAATATAGATTTTTGGTTATGTAATCAACAAACTTGGTCAATTAATAGTAATGGACTCTTTCAGTTTTGGTTGGATTTTTGCACCAATCTCAGAAGTTGATATTCTGTTTGGTTGTAATGTCACTCCCAGATGTTTGGCCAATGTATATTGTTGGGTAAACTCAATAAGCTGATTGAGTTGTGATTAGTCTGCTGGATTGACGAGGATGAATGGATACTATAAGTTAGCTGTGTGTTTGTGTGGATTCGCATATAGCTGTGTATGTATTGTAACTTATCCATATACCAAATCTGTCTCAGTGCTTTCTAGGTTGGATATAATTAGTAGGTCCCTAGCAAGAATGTTGCAATAGGTATTCCTGTAATAACCCTCAGTGATTGCATCCATAGGCATGTTAGTAATGAATCATGTATATCTCAATGGCTGCCAGTCACATGCCACCTAACTCAAAATAGGAATTTTCACTAGTGACTTTTATTTGGGATTTCAATTATCTTGATACTGCCCTTGACATCTCTGCTAAGCTAGCTAAAAAGCTATATACAATAATGGATCTCAAGAGAAGTTAGGGACCAAAAAAAATCTTGAGAAAGGATTTATGAGTATGTGAAGCATGACAGGAATCGCTTATAGCAATGCGCTCTCCTCTGTAGTGTCATTCTATTCTATTTCAATATTACATATTAAAAAAAAACCATTCTACTCTATTTCACTCTGAAATTATTTTGGTTCTACACAGCATCATGAAATCAACACAGTAATTTAAATTGCATTGAAGTGTTTGCAACTTTATATTAATTGCCTGCAATTTTAAGTGAAATATTATTTATGGACAAGAAGTCCATTTTTTTTTATACATTTAATCTTCCTGCTTTTCTTTTAAGCAATTACAATGTCTCCCCTCCCATTTGTTGGACGGCTTTTTTTTTTTTTGATAAGTAATAAGAATAGTATTAATCATGAAGAAAGAACAAATAAAGCAAGTACAAGGTGTTCATGATGGTGAACACAAGAAAAAGCAACAAACAACAACAAAGATAGAAAAAGCAACTTTGGGGATAATACTAAGGGAAGAAAGAAACTCAATGATGGAAGAACAATTTGAAGAACCCCAGCGACGGCTTTAATATGAAACTTTCATTTTTGACATTATTTGACAGCTTCTTATTTGATTTTAGGCATTTTGTCTTTTATAATTTAATAGTTGTATTGGTTTTCTTCTTTGGAAATGACAGTTTATGGTACATTGTAATGCAGAGAAAGTTTGTATGAAGATGAGGAGTTTGATCAGCATCAGAGACAACTTGCTGCACTGCTTGTGTCAAAGGTAGGAGACTAATGTTGTTCTCTTGTTTTCTTTCCCTGGCAAAATAGCATCTCTATCATTGCTTCAAGCCCCATATGTTGTTGCTTTTATGAAATCTATTTTCTTCTGCACTATATCTGGATGAGACCCTTCTCATCCAGATACATTGGGTTGGAAAAAGAACAAAAAAAAAAGGCAATGATTATTTATTGTGTAACGTACTACTGGCTAATCAGAGCATTAGTGAACTAGCAACTAGGATAATCTGTTAGGTAGATTTGGAAGTTTAGGTGGTTGTCTATTGAGCATCTTCTTTCCTATTTCTGCCTTTTACTGCTTGAATATGTATTTCTTTTTACAACTGTTCTCTTACAAGACATGGAATTTTTTTCTTCCTCAGGTCTTCTACTACTTAAGTGAACTAAATGATTCATTGTCTTATGCACTTGGAGCGGGTTCTCTATTTGATGTTTCAGAAGATTCAGACTATGTTCATACTCTTCTTGGTAAGAGTTATCATCTTTCTTTGTTTTTCAATCATGAAATTGATTCAAATATATAAAGTGGATGTAATATATTTAAGTTGAATTAATTTATGATCAATATGCTTAGATTATCATATTTATTTTTTGCTCCTATCCACAGCTAAAGCTATAGATGAATACGCCAATCTTAAGACTAAGGCAGCAGAATCAAATGATGAAGCAGCAAAGGTGGACCCTAGACTAGAAGCAATTGTGGAGAGAATGTTGGATAAGTATGAAACCTCCACTCTTTTAATTAAATGTGACACCTTAGGTCTTTAAGCTATCTTACAATTTCTTCATTATAGGTGTATTGCTGATGGGAAATACCCACAAGCTATGGGCATTGCAATTGAATGCCGAAGATTGGATAAACTTGAGGAAGCAATCACCAAGAGTGATAATGTTCATGGGACATTATCTTATTGTATTAATGTCTCACATTCCTATGTTAATCTTAGAGAATATCGGCATGAGGTGAGTAGATTGGTGTGCTAGTGTGTTGGATATTTATAGTTTGTATTTCTGTACTAGCTGTTGGACCTCTGTATTGGATCTCAGTCCAAGGGATGAGTGACAGACATCAATCCTTGTTTGGTCGTTTCTCCAGGTTTTGCGTCTCCTCGTTCAAGTGTATCAAAAGCTCCCATCTCCTGATTATTTGAGTATCTGTCAGTGTCTTATGTTCTTGGATGAACCTGAAGGCGTTGCAAGCATACTGGAAAAGCTTCTACGCTCTGAAAATAAGGATGAAGCTCTCTTGGCATTTCAAATAGCCTTTGATCTTGTAGAAAACGAGCACCAAGCATTTCTCATAAAAGTGAGAGATTTCCTTTCAACTCCCAAGACTCAATCTTCAGAACCAGTGCAGCCAGCATCTGTTGAACCAGAATCTGCTGAAAATGAAAGTTCTACCACTCCAGAGGATGTTCAAATGACCGATGGAAGCTCTGCTTCTAATCTGAATGTGCATGAAACTGATCCAAATGAAGTAATGTATGCTGAGAGGTTGACCAAGATCAAGGGAATTTTGTCAGGAGAGACGTCGATACAGTTGACTCTACAATTCTTGTACAGTCATAACAAGTGAGGCAGTTGGTTTCTTGCTGTTTTTTTAATTTCTTAGTTTGTATGCAAATTTGCGTCTCTTAGAAACATATAATGATTAGGTTCTTCCTCTCTGTTGGCTGTGATTTGCGTACAGATCGGATCTTCTTATCCTAAAGACAATAAAGCAGTCTGTTGAGATGAGAAATAGTGTCTGTCATAGTGCAACAATCTATGCTAATGCGATTATGCATGCGGGAACTACAGTTGATACCTTTCTTAGGGAGAATCTAGTGAGTTAGATTTTGTGTTTTGCAGTTTTTGTTCTGTGATGATATATTCTTTGTTATGTATACTTATACCCCCCCCCCCCCCCCCCCCCTTTTTTTTTTTTAAATTGTCAGGACTGGTTGAGCAGAGCCACAAATTGGGCTAAGTTTAGTGCAACTGCAGGTCTAGGTGTTATTCATAGAGGCCACTTGCAACAGGGGAGGTCACTAATGGCACCTTACTTACCTCAGGGTGGGGCTGGTGGTGGTGGCAGTCCATACTCGGAAGGTGGAGCACTTTATGCTCTGGGTCTTATTCATGCCAACCATGGGGAGGGCATCAAACAATTCCTTCGAGATAGCCTGCGTAGTACTAATGTGGAGGTGCTTATTTTAAAACAATGGTAGCATTTTTCAGAGCCAAGGAAATTTAATTATCACAAGTGTTTATATTGGGATTTTTGGGTGCAGGTTATCCAACATGGTGCATGCTTAGGTCTTGGTTTAGCAGCTCTAGGAACTGCTGATGAGGATATCTATGATGACATAAAGAATGTTCTCTACACCGACAGTGCTGTTGCTGGCGAAGCTGCTGGCATCAGTATGGGTTTACTTATGGTTGGAACTGCAAGTGAGAAGGCAAGTGAGATGCTTGCTTATGCACATGAGACACAACATGAGAAGATCATTAGGTAAAGTTCGATTTTGTGATCTGGTTGCAGGACTGAGGAATCTCTGTTCATGGTTTTACCTCATGTTTATATGGTGACTGTATTTTGCAGGGGGTTAGCACTGGGAATAGCTCTTACTGTTTATGGAAGAGAAGAAGAAGCAGACACTCTAATTGAGCAGATGACTCGGGATCAGGATCCAATACTACGTTATGGTGGTATGTATGCATTGGCACTGGCCTATGGGGGGACAGCAAACAATAAAGCCATTCGACAGCTACTGCACTTTGCTGTATCAGATGTGAGCGATGATGTAAGGAGGACTGCTGTTCTAGCACTTGGGTTTGTCCTGTACTCTGAGCCAGAGCAGGTTGGTTGTTTCTTGTTTCTTCCATTGATTTGCTTCCTGATCTTGCTTTTGCCTTTTTTGTTCTCAATGCAACTTGAATGAATGTTTCATCCTCTTCTTTTTGCAAAGCTTTTTTCCCCCTTGTTTTTCCTTTTTATCTTTTTATTTTTATTTTTGCTTATTTTTAATTTTGTATATATGTATATATGTGTGTGTGTATATATATATATATGTTTTTTTTCCACTGTTTATAAGTTCTCCTGATGAACTGCTGTGGATCTCACTTAAACTGCAGACTCCTAGAATTGTCTCATTGCTATCTGAGTCTTACAACCCTCATGTTCGATATGGTGCGGCTCTTGCAGTGGGCATTTCCTGTGCTGGTACTGGGTTGAGTGAGGCTATATCTTTGCTAGAGCCTTTGACATCAGATGTTGTTGATTTTGTCCGTCAAGGTGCCCTCATTGCAATGGCTATGGTTATGGTCCAGATTAGTGAAGCCAGTGATTCTCGTGTTGGAACATTCAGGTATTGTGTTAGTATTATTTGCGTTTATCTCCAACTCTCAGTTAATTTTTTGTGTTTCTAACATCTCTTTTAATTCTAGGCGACAATTGGAAAAAATAATTCTGGATAAGCATGAAGACACCATGAGTAAGATGGGTGCAATCTTAGCCTCTGGAATTCTTGATGCAGGTGGAAGGAATGTAACCATAAGGCTGCTTTCCAAGACAAAACATGATAAAGTCACTGCAGTAGTTGGTCTAGCAGTTTTTAGCCAGTTTTGGTATTGGTATCCCCTTATATATTTCATAAGCTTGGCATTCTCACCCACTGCTTTTATTGGACTGAACTATGACTTGAAAGTTCCGAAGTTTGAGTTCTTATCACATGCAAAACCATCACTTTTTGAATATCCTAAACCAACTACCGTACCCACCACTACTTCTGCTGTAAAACTTCCCACGGCGGTTCTGTCAACATCAGCAAAGGCCAAAGCTAGGGCCAAGAAAGAAGCTGATCAGAAGGCAAATGCTGAAAAGTTATCTGGGACAGAATCTTCCAATAGCGGGAAAGGAAAATCATCTAGTGAGAAGGATGCAGATTCTATGCAGGTATGTGTCATTCATTGCTTTGTCGCCATTTTTTACCCTTGACCATCTTTACTTAGATATTGTTATAAAATATGAATTGTTCAATGAAGTCAAGTATCGAACTTAGAATTGGTGGTGTTAAAACTGTTTCATGACTGATGCCAACTTTTTCAATTCTATGACCAGGCTCAATTTAAAATGTAAATTAATAAAATGTCATTATGGTATAATATCAAATAGTTTTGAGATAAGATGGTTTAACCCTAGAGCAAAAAAAAAAAAAAGAAAAAAAAAGAAAGCAAAATGATTTGTTATGACCAGACTCAATAACTTGCAAAATTGGTTAGAATTTGGCATCACATAATTGTTCTTTCCTACCTTCTGCATGCTAGGTTGATAGCTCACCAGAGAAAAAATCAGAGCCTGAGGCTTCTTTTGAAATGCTGACCAACCCTGCCAGGGTAGTTCCTGCTCAGGAGAAATTTATTAAATTTCTGGAAGATAGCAGATACGTGCCAGTGAAGTTAGCACCTTCAGGGTTTGTTCTACTTAGAGACTTACGTCCCACTGAACCTGAGGTACTCTCTCTTACGGACACGCCGGCAACTGCATCATCACCTGCTGGTGGAGCAGCAGCAACAGGACAGCAGGGTTCTGCATCAGCCATGGCAGTTGATGAGGAACCTCAGCCTCCTCAGCCTTTTGAATACACGTCATGATTCTGGTGTTCATTTATTTCTTCCTTCGGGTGGGAAAATTCACTTGATGCGCAGAAACTCTGGTGGTGCTCTATGATTGAAGACAAAATTGTCATCGTTCTGGGTAACCAAAGTTAAAGTTTGCAGGAATTTTTTAAACGGAAGAAGAGGAACCTTAAAAGCTTTTTTTTTTCTTCATAAATTAACATGTATTGTATTTAGTATTTACAACGAAAAACCAATCTGTATGACTACTTAGGGTTCATTACCTCCATTCTTGTGTTGAGAATTTTGGATTCCTAATTGTTCTGTCATTTACTTGAGTGAAATTATTGGCAAAAAGAATAGAGTCGCAGACAAAATTAAAATTAAAATAAAAATAATAGCTGAGTGAAAAAGTTGCCTCACGTGAACCGAAAATTGTATGTTGTACCTGGCATGTATAACGGGTCTCTCACACATAAGCGGGCCCCACACCCTCGTGAACCACTGTCATTCTTTTCTTTCTCCAACCCCTCTTTTGGGTCCCCTTGAAAAAAAAAAGAAAAAAAAAAGAAAGTGCTGTAGCTCATTGTCATTGGATTCCTTTCCCCACCAAACATTGGGGCATCAATTAGTAATAATGACAGTTGCAATCACGTCATGTGCGTCACTCACCCCAAACGACACCTTTTGAGAAAGAGTGCAGGGGTAATTCTGGGGCCACACCCTATCCCACAACTATTTGCACAATTTTCACATGTGGCAAGACATCTCATCACCTTCGGCCCACCAACATACCACAACACTTCTTTAATTATTTCAAATTTTCAATTATAACTACCACCGTAAATTTACTCATTTTCTTCTTTTTCCTCCCAAAACCCATATGTGAAAAAGCTTGAGCCCCCAAAATAAATTGCAGCGGCTGGAACTACTGTGGTGCGAAAATGGAAAACTCACTCCGGAAAACACCATTCCATGCCAGAAAATAAAAACCCATCCTTGAGAAACATTACCTCTCCGCCGAAAAACCAAAACCCACTGCTCCTTGAATCCGTGAAAAGCATCGTTCATCTCAGATTTGCAGTTGCTGGAGTACTGGCACAGTGGCTCGTAAACGGAAATCCCACTCCAGAAAACACCATCCCAAATCGGAAAATGAAAACCCATCCTTGTAAAACATTAATCCATTGCTGAAAACAAAAACCCATTGCTTAATGAACTTACAAATTTTGTTTGTGTTTAAATTCCATCCAATGGACTTAAAAATCTTGTTTGTGTTTTAAATTCCATCCAAGTAAAGGAATGACTTCAATTGAGCTAATGTTTCAATCAAAACTTGTTCTTTGTAATTTGTGGAACATAAATTTTTTGGGCCTTAAAAAAACAAATCACGTCGGATGAATACGTGGCATATGCATGGTATAGACATAGTTTTGAAATAGTGCTTTTTTTTTTTTTAGTTTTGTAAACGTGAAAATGCATCCTTGAGAGCTACCTACTACAATTTGGTAAGAATGAGAAGTAAAATTTATGTTTTAAATTATTTAATAAAAGATTGTCACATCTTACTATACATAATATCTCAATAAATTCACAGTTAAGTTGAATTTTCAAATGAATATTAGAATTGATTGAGTGTGATTGTGTTTATTTTTTAATATGTAATATAATAATGTGACAAATTGTGATTATTGGAGAGGTAAAACTTGGATTTTACACCACTTTCTTATTGAATTTAATCTCTTTTAGAAAAAGCCATGGATGGCAGGGACATACCATCTTCATTTAGGGACCTCTACTGTATTTTTTTTACAAGAAAAAAGATGATTTATTAAAATTCTTTGAGCAAACAATTGAATTTCATTTTGCTTAAAAAAAATTCTCCACAGTTTACAGTATTTTTATGCTTCGAATGTTAAAATATTTTCAATTATAATCATTTTTCTAACGAACGAGATAAATGATATGTCTAGTAACGTTGTGAAAAAGAAAAAAAAAAAGAAATATGAAGATGGGATAATATATTATATATGTAGAACTTAATTCTTCAAGCGTTGATCCATACTATATATAAATCTGATGATATATCACCGTAGTACATCTCACTGGTTTTCTGTTTCTGTTTTTTTGCTATTTTTTTAAAGGAGAGTACACGTACATATAAAGCTCAAATTTCAGTTGGGAGGGACAAAGCCAAGTCAAAATTGGTAGAGAAATTGACATTTAATTGCCCTATACGATAAAGGATTTATGCCCATGTTTATAAGACTTTGAAAAAGATTGCTACCCATGTTTATACCTTTATAAGAGCATCCACAACCCAATCTTATATCTCATCTTATTTTACCATTCCAAAAAACTACTTTATCACTTATACCATACCATTTTCCAAAACACCCAACATCCCAACTTTTATTTTCCTATCTTACTCGTTAAAATAATATTTTTACACAATAAAATAATATATCCTAAAACCCAAATAAAAACAAAAACCCAATACCCAAATAACCTCTGCAACCAACTGCTACTACCACTGCTACCACCACCACGAAGAACATACCCAAACTATTGTTTTCTTGAAACCCCAGAAACTCATAGATTAACAAAATTAAAATCAAAATCAAACCCATAGATTAACCCAGAACTCCATTTCCAAATCAATCGAGCCAACACGCGCACACACACACACACACACAAACGATTCACAAAAATTGGGTTCATTCCCTCAAATCTAAATCAATCAACTTTCACATTAATTCACACAAATTTTCGTTTATATCAAGAATTTCCCCCAACACCCAAACCAAAACAGAAACAAAAAAACCCACAATATTTTTGTCTCACACACCAAACAATCAAAAGCAAACCTTGCAACCCACGGTCAAAAAACAGTCAACACCACCACCACCACCCTCTCCGCCCATCAACACCACACAAGAAAAAAAAAAAAAAAACACAGCAACCCACGGTCAAAAATGAAAGAGAGAAAGAGTTGCCGGAGAAGGAAAAAGTTGGAGACCCACCCTCTGCCCAAACAAACCCAGCAAACACCGAAACCCACCATCAAACCCATCGGAACAAATCCCCCAACCCATCGGAAAAAATCACAACCACCGGACCTAAATCCAACCACCCAACGCCAACCCAAACACCACCCAAACGCCACCCAAATCCGACCCAAACGCCGGAAACCGGAACCAAAAACCCAAAATAAAAAAAAAAAAACAAAATAAAACCCACTACAAACCCAGCAAACCCATAGCAACTCAACCAACCAAACGCCGGCCACCAAACCCAGAAACCGGCCACCATGTCAACACCACCAATCCCACCAAACGCCGATCTCTATGCCGAGCTCCACATCGGTCTCCACGCCGATCTCCACAGCGCTGACCTCCAGCCACTACGCCCATCACAACCGCGCCACCAGCCTCGCCACCACGCCGATCTATAAATCCGATCCGGCGTGAGCTCCGATCTGGCTTGGTGATTCGGTGTGAGCTCCGAGAGAGAGAGGGGATGAGAAACAGAGAAGGAAGAAAGAGAAAAGAAAGAGAAAAAATGAGGGAGGAGAGAGAAATTACCGGGTTTTAAAACGGTTTGAGAGTATTAAAAAATTATTTTTTTTATAACATTCAGCTACAGTACCATCTTACATTTGAGATGGTACTGTAGCTAAATCCCAAATTTGGAATTGGCATATTGCATTTAGCCTTCCTATTGTTGAGTAGTTTTGGGGCTTAAATGCCAAATGTTTCTAACATTTGGCATATAAAAGCCCCACTGCTGATGCTCTAACACCCCTCTTGCATGTTCACTTACTAAGAATATTAGAATATGCTTTGTTAAAACCTTGTCAAGGAAAAACTTAGTGGGAAAAAATCAATGGTGAAGGTTAAATAGTAAAATAATTTTTACGTTGGATTGTCTAATTAAAAGTTAAAACCTTATGAGGGAAACCTTGGGGGGAAAAAGAAGCAGCGAATAAGAAAGAGTACATTTAATCCTTCAAAACATTACTCACCCTTATGTAAAGCTTCCATTGTTTATGATGAAAAGATCCTTAAGTCAACGCATGCCAATGTTGTGCACTATTGTCACTTGATTATATCTGCTTGACATTAATATCACCATTTTTTTCGAGCTCATGTGTATAAAAGAATTTGGATGAAATGTGCTTACTTTGTCACATTTCATATAGTCTTCTCTAATTTGGGTGATACAAGTAGCATT
Source organism: Quercus tomentella (assembly GCA_028535165.1). Lineage (NCBI taxonomy): Eukaryota > Viridiplantae > Streptophyta > Magnoliopsida > Fagales > Fagaceae > Quercus > Quercus tomentella. The sequence continues at coordinate 29,700,903 of JAPQVY010000001.1, forward strand.
ACTTTCATACAAAGTTGTCAGGCAATCTTTGATTGGGGATAATTCACATGTTTTTCAAATATGTTGAATTACCGCGCGATCTAAGCCAAATGTATTCATGACTTACTTGATGAATTGCGATACCCTTTGAGTGATTTGAGGAAGTAGTAGATATCGTTTGTTTGATAGCACATATACTCCATGGAGGCTATTAGTAGATATCATGAATCAGCATTTTTAGTAGAGAATGTGGTGATCATCATATGAAATTTGTTTGTTAGATTAATCAGTAATGAAAGACTCGTTACTATTACTCATGTGAGGAGTTTTACATAGTTTAATTTGTTTATTTTTTATTTTTTTCTTTACATGGTGTTTGTTAGAATAGATTTCGCACCATAAATTATGTTCATTGATATATAATGTGCTTTCTTAGTTATAATTTTTAAATGCATTTTTATTGTATTTGGTCATTTGATAACTAATAATAAAGTTGTAGTTCAATTTATTTGGAGTGGATTTATCGAACCATTCCTTGCTCATTCATTTTTCCATATTTGCATCAAACATTATAAAACCTTCATTCACCATGCTCCATGATTGGTTACAGTAGATTAGATCATGCACATGAGATGAAACTCATACATATGAAATGATAGATTTGATCATGAAATACTAATTAATATCATTGGATTTGAGGAATTTAATGCCATGATAGATTAGGACTTTGATGAGGTCAATGTTGTGAGCAAGTAATTTTATTTCGTCGAAAAATTCACATGAATCATGTCTCCCGTGCATAACAGTCGAATTAGTATGAATCCATTTAGCTTGCATCACATGAAATTATGAGGAAATTAAAAATAAAATCTGATTTTCATTCTTAAAAAATCATTCACATGAGACAGATTAGAATCATGCATTTCTCACATGAAATCCACTAGAGAAGTCACGTGAAATAATAATGATTTTTTAAAAGATCGAAAGGACAACAAATAAGCAAGTTTGGCAAATGAGATAATATGAATGTAATAATCTATTTCTCAAGAAATCACTCATGAAAGTGTAGGAGGGCAAAAGGCCGGCCCATACCAAGCCCAAGCCGGGCATGGCTGAAGTTAAAATCGGCCCAAGCCCGATCAACACCGACTACGTGAATGACAAGTTACTATACAGAATAGGTGCAACTTCGGTGGGAATTCTTAAACAAATGCCTATTGTTATTGAGGATGGAAAGTAATGCCTTGGCGGAGTTCGCCAGCCGAACACAAGATTCAGCATTAGGAACAAGTTACTAGAAAATCATTTCAATAGCAGTGTCATGGGTCTCACTCATGATACATGATTAGACATGCTGGAACAGTGGCCTAGACCCAGAGAGCCACTCAAGTCCTAGGAGTGGAGGGACCCACACACATGCAGGATATTACATCATTATGATGGGTCCACTAGGAGTAGGGTATAAGAACGAAGAGGGGATCAGAGTGAAGGGATTGGAACCTCATTGGGGAGAGAAACATGAGAGAAAAGTGAGAAACTAGAAAATAGTGATTGGGAAAGGTGATCTAGCTCGGGACACCCAGAGTGGCACCTCGGCTATCTAATATTATCTTTGGATAGTCAAATTTCTAGCAAGTAATCACCACACAACCATTCCAAACCATCATTCCTCAGCCAAGCTTCTTTTGGGATCTCCCATTGTGGGTTAAGCTAAGAACAAAGATACAAATTAATTGGGAGTCCAGGCCCAACGAGCCCAAGGTCGTTGGGAAGCCACCACCACAAAAGTAATGCAGAATATCAATCTTAAAATTTTCACATGATCATGCATTCTCATGCATAATAATTATATTCATTCATTCATTCTTGGGATTGATTATATTCTTTGTGTAAAATCATGATATATAGGTATAAGTTCAAGTTGTTCTTTGATTCGTGTTATGTGTTACCTTGAAGTTGAATTATTCATTTTAGTATGCCTTGTTAATTTTAGTTTTAGTAATGAGTGATGAATGCTGACTACATTAATTTCTCTTTTAATTTTTCGTTGTATGTCTGAATTAATAGTATCATGGATGTGCGAGCTTGTTTATATCAGCATTGTACCCTAAGAGATTTAATTCTAGGATCAAGTAGGATGGTTATCTAAAAGCTTCTCATGACTCTAAGAGACGTAGATTTAGTCTTATCCATGGCTTTTGTTTATCTATTTTTAATTGTAACCAGGAGAATAAGTCTTTGTACTTTAATTTGTTTTAGTTTGTATCTGGAACAAAAATCCATGTAATTTTTTTTTTTTGAATTATTCTTGTAATATTCTCATGTCAATAATTTTTTTTAGGGTTTTTTAAAAAAAAAAAAAAAAAATCTTAATGATTGACTCCAATTTAAAATCCCTTATGTTAGGAGGGATATATCCATAGTTGATCTCCACCATGAGCTTCACATCATTTTGAACAAAAATATTTGAAAGCTACTATCAAACAGGCCCTAAAAGTCTCGATCATCTCGGGTTCAGTTCTCACATCTCTACATCCAAATTGAGTTGTTGTATTGGGTTAAGTATTAGTTTGACCCATTGGGCAAGGGCAACGAAATTGATGGACATGAAGTGTCTGTTTGGGAACAACTTATTTAGTTGAAACTGAAAACTTTTTGCTGAAAGTACTGTAGATAAATCTAAAAGGTAGCTGAAATAGTAAAATGGAACCCATGAATAGTAGCAAAAAGTGCAATGAGACCCATGAATAGTAACAAAAATAAACTGAATAGTAAAAAAAATTAGTTTTTTAAACCAATGTCAAACACACTAAGTTTGCATAGATGGATGGATGGGTCAAATGGAACATGCCATTGCCAATGATGCTGTGAGAATAAGTATGGGAAGAAGACATGGACAATATATTCAATTAAACTTTCACAAGAATCCTTCATGGAGGCAATCTGGAGGTGCAAAATTAAAGAGTGTTGGTGGGAAGAGAGAGAGAGAGTATCCCATACAATTTTCCATAAATTGTTTGACCCAGAGTTTTGGACTCTGGTCAAGAACGTATGGTATATATTTCCTTTTTTTATTTTTTATGTTTCTTATTTTCCAAGCAAAGTATTGGATGCTGTATTTCTCAAATCATAGCGGCACTCATCAAATGGCCACTTTGAACCTAAAAATATAATGAACCTTATAGATTTTCACGAAAATTTTGAAATCAATAGATCAATCCCAATGATTCATTCTAATATATTTATTTCTTTATTTTCTAATTTTAGATATTGAGAAGTATCATAAAATTGTCAACATCAAAGCCAAAATAATACGTAGGACCACCTACGTGAATAGCCTAAATATGTTTGTGACTCAAAAAAAGAAAAAAGGTGCAACATGTCAATGATATGTTGTTATTGCCAGGGAAAGCTCCCCTGTAATGCTTAAAAAGCCTCAAGAGACAGTACCTGTTTTTAGGACTCCTTACAGTTACAGAGTTACAGTTATGCACAAATGTCCATATAGTGACTCATCCAATCTCCCAGAACGGTAAGCCTGCAAACTCATTCTCATAATGGCTCAACTTGTGTCTCCCTGTTTCAACAACCTTTCATATCCACTGCCACAAGTACTAAAATCAGGAAAAAAAAAAAAAAAAAGGTAGTAAATTGATGGAGGGTGATAATTTCTCAAAAGAAAATTTTGCCCTCAATTGAATGAATATTATGCTTATATTTATATATATATATATATATATATATATACACACACACACGTGACGAAGCCAAGACTTGGAGTTGGGGGTTGCTTTACTGTTGCTTAGAAGCTAATGGCCTTTTTTTATTTTTTTATTATTATTATTTTTTTTGCATTTGCTATTGGATAAGGATAAAATTATTTTGCTTAATTTTTTTTAAAAGGATTAAGTTGTTTGTTTTTGGTGAAATTGATTTATTGGGCATAATATATTTTAGCTTTGATATTGGTAATTTTTGTTGTTTGGCTAATTTTTTGGGACTTGTATACTTTGTTTTAGATTTTAGTTCTATAAATTTTTTTATAGCTTTTAAAAGGAGGAAAATGCTAGAGTTACAATTTTTTTTAACAAATTGCTGATGTTATAAGTGGTTATTGGTGAGTAAAAAAGTGATGTAAGTGGTGGATCTAGATGTGAACTAATAAAAATTTGTTACCTTAATAGTTTGTAAAAGTTTTGTAGAAAAGTTTGTGGTTATAATATTACTCTTAAAAGAATTAATAGTATTGTTAAGGGGGGGCAAAATGTAATTTTATAGATAAAAAATTGCTAAAATTAGTACTACATATATACTAATATTAAAAAAAAAAAAAAAATTTGGGAGGGGGCATTGCCCCCAAAGCCTATGAGTGGCTCCGTCTATATATATATATATATATATATATATATATATATATATATTTATTATCAGTTTAAAACATTAATTAGTTTTTGGTATTGGCAGCATTCGAATACCAAGTGTCCGTTTGAGATCCGCTTATTTTGCTAAAATTGAAAACTTTTTGCTGAAAGTACTATAGAAAAAAAGTAAAAGTTAGCTGAAATAGTACAGTGAGATCCATGAATAGTACCAAAAAATGCAGTAGGACCTATGAATAGTAAAAAAATAAAGCTCAATAGTAATAGAGAAATGCTAACGGATGCCCTTAGGGCAATTGTTAACAATTCATTTTAGAAAAGTTTTTATGGAAAAAAAAAAGTAATTAATTTTTTAACAGTTTTTTATTTTTTTTATTTTCCATAAAAGTGGTGTCAAAACTTTTCTAAAATGGATTGTTAATCATTGCCCTAAGAGCACTCGTTAACATGACCTATAATAAAATAAGTTGACAAAATTAATATTTGCCAAATAGACACGAAATCTCTTATTTAATAAGAAACAGGTTTATGCTAATTGGAACCCACCACAATTTAATAAATTTTACAAATAGCAGTCAAAGCCAGGATGCATGTGGGAGGCAGTTTCTTTGTTAGAGTCCACCATTCGTGAGCAAGTAATGAAGGCTCATTTGAAAATATGATACCAATAATCTGTACTAATGGATTTGAAAAATTACAAAAGCTTTCATTGGAAATTGAAGATTCCTCAGTTTCATCCAATACTATTTAAACAAGACCCACCACCACTACAACCATCGTTATCCAATCCCAACAGCCAAAAAGTGGTAGTGAGAAGATTGGTTAAGATCACATCAGAAGAGGAACCAAGTTCAACTGCCACTATTTAAGAATGATAACAGTACACTATTCCAGCAAAAAGTTAATGGTATAATATGGAAGACTTCTGCCAATGGTGAGTGTGTGTGTGTTTTTTTTTTTTTAAATTTATAATCTATTTATTTATTTTTTCCCCCTTTTGGATTTATTTGGGGGTTCTAAACCATGTGAATGTAAATTTTATCTTAGCTATTTGATCTCCTACTTATATGATATATGCACAGTTCTAGGCTTCTAGTAGGAAATTAAGAGTATTATATATATATATATATATATATATATATATATATAGGGTTGGGTTCAAGTTACACTTGGTGTAATTCTAAGCAATGTTATACCACTCAATAACTTATTATTGAATTCATAGTTTGAAAATCCAACCATTGAATTACATGTTTTATATGTTCTTAATATGCATGCCAAATTTCATGTCAATCAAATGTAATTACTATTCGATCCACAAACTAATTTTTTATGCATTATTTCAAACTACAAAAACTTGAATTTAAATAATTGATTGATGACATGACTATTGATCTTTGATCACCTTGAAATTTTGCAAGCATGGAGAACATACAAAGATAATGCAATCTAACGATGGATTTGTCAAAATTTGCATCCAATTAAAAACTATTGGTTGGTGTAACATTGCTTAGAGTTACACCAAGCAATGTTACACCAAGTGTAACTTGAACATAACCCACACACACACACACACACACACGCACGCACGCGCACACACACACACACACACACACACACACACACACACACACACACACACACATATATATATATATATATATATAACCAAAGTCTCTGAAACTCTCACAATTTTCCACGTCAGCAAAATATTTAAATAAAATTATTTTTGTTTAGTCCAAACTTAATAAGGAGTGAAACTCCATCTCTCTAACAAGTTCAACTTAAACTCAAACTCATTATTATCATTTTTTTTAAAAACAAAACTTTTTTTGTTTAATCCAAACTTAATAAGGAGTGAAACTCTATCTCTCTAACAAATCCAACTTAAACTCAAACTCAAATATTGATAATTTATCTCTAAATTTGCAAGGTTAATCATGGACACTGTAAAAGCAAAGCAAACTCCAATATTTTTTTTAAAGTCGAGTAAAGGTATGAACTCTTCTTATATTATTTTCTTCTCCTCTACTTTGTTAATATATATATATATATATATATATATACACGGAATATCAAGCGTTCGGGTAGACACGGACAAGAGACAAAGAACACAACCACACTACCACCGGCCAGAAAAGAGTGGCTCTGATACCATAAAGGGGGAAGGGGACACGCTGCTGAAGAGAGTGAGACGGAAGCACAGTAATATTGTAAATGGAAATAATGAAAGTAAATAGCTTGAAAGTAAAGAACTTGAATGTAAGAACAATAATAAGGCGGTAGAACCAGCCAAGCAGTATATATCAAAATAATTCAAAGTAAATAAGAACAATAGTTTAAAATAAATGAAAGCAATTTAAAACTATCCGGTATGGCGGTAATCCGTCCAAGGTGGTGGTAGCAACAAATAAAGTAATGAACATATAACTGAAAATACTTCTTATTGAAAATAGGATAAACACTTACAGTAGTAGTAGTGAATACAAGATCTCAACAGTTACAGGTTAACAGTTACAAAGCTTGAACTAGTCCTAGTTACAAGGTTTGTAGGATTACAAGGCTTGTAGTGAACAAAGGTGAACAAGGTAGCAACAAGGAATTCTTTCTCTAAGAAGGCTTCCTAAGAGTAGGAGTTCTAAGGGAAGAGAATTCTGAACTAAATTTTGCTTGTGAAAAGCCTTTTTTGAAACATAAGGGACAACCCCCCTTAAATAGGCAAAATTCGGAGTGAACAGTGTCATGAATAGTAACGGATGAACAGTAACAGTGAATAGTGACAGGTGAATAGTGACAGGTGAATAGTAAAAATTTGAAATTCTCCTCTTTTTGACCCAATCATGTGAGGAATCCTTACAAGATTATGGGAATCCTCCGTATGGATCAGCCATAGCCCTATAAGTGTAGGGACAAGTCCTTATAATTGGTGTCCTTTAGTGACAAAAGAGACCAATAGGAAAGATACCAATAAAAAGGACTAATAAGCATGCATTTTGTTGTCTTCACGTGAACACTAGTCTTTGGGAACTTTTGAAAGCATCATATTGGTGGGAAACAAGCTTCCAACAGTAGTAAATATTGAAGCATTGGCCATTGTGCAGGCCAGACAAATACAAGAATCAAAATCTTCCGCAAAATCCGGGGTATCATGAAACAGCTCCAGATTTTCAGCAATATATTCGCCAAGGACAGTGAAATATTTTGGCTTTTGTGCAGGCCAAACAAATAAAGTAGCACCAGTCTTGTAACAGTAATGACCTCATCAATCAGTAGAGGGAGCATCAGAAGGATAACCATCAAAAGGATCAAAAGGACCTTGTGGAGAATCACAAACATGCTCATGGTAAATAGCATACTTATTACAAAATCCGCAATATAAAATTGGCTCAAACCTTGGAGTTTTCCCTGGAATGAGAAAGCTTTCAAGATTAGGATGATCTTTTGTTTGTAGGTGAACAAAGGCATCAGCATAGGGTTTGGGACCAAAAACAGCAATTCTATCTGTGCTTCCTATGAAATGATAGTTTTTCCATAGATCATGAGCAACTTCTCGAATTTGATTATTAAAATAATTTCTCCAGCAGTTTGCAAGACCAAAAGGATCTTTAAAGGATAATCGAGAATTTCCCTTGAACCAAGGCCCTTGGTGAGTATAACCATTAATGAGAATGAGATGCTTTGAGGGGTTAACATTCATCCAGTTATTTCTTTCCCATTTTGGCAAAGTGCTCCAGCATCTAATAGTAACAAAAGGTCTAGTGGAAGAGTTTTCAAACCCTTTAATAGCATTCTGAATGATCTGTGGAAGTTGACTGACCTGTTTATGACTTGTTAACTTTACGAACCTAACAAAGCCATATTCAAACATTTGGGAAAGCCAGCTAGAATTAGGATCATCATCATCACTATCATCTGAATCTTCATCAGTGAAATATGAACCATCATCAAAATTAATAAGGAGACCAGGAAATGGATGTTTCTTTTCATATACTCTGAGACTGCTCCCAAAGTGATCTTCCCATTCAAGCTGAACAAAGACATTATCACCTTCGTCTATCTCATTAGGGTCAGGAATAGTAGCAGTAACAAGTTTTCTGAAATACTTGGACCATAGGTCAAAAGACCTAGACATAGCCTTGCAATCCAGAATACGAGATTGTAAATCTGAAGGCAAGTTGGCAACAGCACTTCTTAACATGGATTGGGTCTTAAGACTCAATCTAGCATAATCAGTGCCCATTATAGTCTTTTTATCCATCGAATGGATTTCCTCTTTGCCAAAGAGTTGACTAATGTAGGCTTTAAGACGGCTCACAAGAGCCTCATTTTTTGGAACAAGGTTATTTTCTGGAACAAAGTCAATATTTGAAGCAAGGTCATTTTCTGGAATAAGGTTACCATAATGGCTCATATAAATCTCATTTTGAGCAGTAAGGTTAACAAGGTGGATTTCAAGGGCTCTAAGGGTTTTGTGAAAAACATTACTGTGGTTTTGGGTAAAAGCAAACTGAAGGTTATCAAGAATGAATTTAATAGAATCTGGTAATTCTGAATAGGTTCCATTGTGGAATTGTAGATTTTTTGACAAAACTTCCTGTAAAGCAATTAATATATCACCATTAGAGTATGTCACCTCTGCCGGGACATCTCCTTGAAGGGATGTTGATCCACTGGGTTTTACACCAGAAGATGCGCCTTCATGCATTTTAAAAGGTCGTCCCCCTGGGAACCCTTTGTTTTGAGAATAGTCCTGTACAGGAGCTTTTCCCTTGTTTTTCCTTTCCATAATAATCCACTTACTAGTGGTATAAATATAAATACTATTATTATCCCACTTATTAGTGGTATTTATCCACGCATCATTGTCCGATTCCTGCAAAGAGTCGTTGATAATGTTAGGATAATGGATAGTATTTAACATTTTGGTACTATGAAAATTACCTTTTAAATCATCAGAATTTATCATTAGTTCTTGAACAAGTTTATTCATGGGAGAATCTTTCTTATGAGACAAATTATCAATAGCCATTTCAAATTTTGAAGCAAATTTGAATTTTACTTTCTGTCCAAATGGATCAGTAGTAATTCCATCATGTTCAACAAGAAAGGGATACAAAGCGTTAATAAATGGCAGACCAAGAATCACCTTATCAGTCATATTTTTGACAAGAACAGAAGGAATCTTGAAACAAACATTATCATGGCACACCTGAGCATTATTCAATTCATACTTAATTTTCATTTGAGAACCATTAGCAGAAACCAATCTTTCAGTAGATTTTTCAAAGTATTTTGAAGGAATTAATTCTTCTTGGATACAGTTCATATCTGCACCAGAATCAATCATAGCATTAACAGTGAAATGATAATCAGGAGAAACAACAATTTTGACTTTTGTAAACCATTTTGGAGGAAGTAATTTATTAACAAAAGCAAGTTGGGGATCAATGAAAGTATCAGGAGTACCTTTATCAGAAAGAAGAGCCTGTTGACTGGATTCATCTCCATCACTGTGCTCATTTTGTTCATTATTGGATTTATTAAGTCCTTTATCAAGTTTTAACATTGTCAATTCTTGTTTGAGACTATTGTTATCACTTTTCATGCTTTTAAATTCATGTTTTAATTTATTTATCTCTTGTTTAACAATATGAATTTCATCTTGGAGATCATTAACAGTTAATTCTTTAGATTTCTTTTTATTAAATCTTTCCAAAGTTTCTTCAAAGCTTATAGTAGATTTTGGTTTTTTACCAGTTTCATCTCTTATCAAATTTTTCTTAAACCTATCCAAATATTCTTTCTGGAGTTCAGGGTTTTGAATTTGATTTATTAATTGAATTATTAATTTTTCATCTTCTTCACTCTTGGTGAGAGTATTAACAGTATTGCAACAAGAATCTCTACAACCAAGTTTAATATTAGGAGAATCAGAAGAATCATCAGCAGATTGATAGCAAGAATCAGATGAAGAAAAATCATCTTCCAAAGAATCAGACGAGTTGTTAGATTCAAGGATTCTGAATAATTCTTCTTGCACATTATCATCAATGTTTAACATGTTGAACTTGTTTTTCAACTTACCAGGCTTTTCTTTACAGTCTTTACTAAAGTGTCCAGGCTTACCACAGTTAAAGCATTTACCTTTTCCTGACTTTTGTTGAACATATTTTTTAGAAACATTTTTCTTTCTAGCATAGAAATCATTAGGTTTAACAAGGTTATTTCTGTATTTTTTATGTTTTTTATGGCTTTTATCATGGTTTTTACTTTTTTGCCTAGAAGGAGCAATAGGAGGCAAACCATATTGTTCACAGAAATTACCCATTTCATATTTAGCTTTTCTTTTATTCTTTAATTGGTGTTTTAACAATTTTTCATCATTACACATATTGATACCAAGTTTTTTAATAGTACTGAAAATATCACCATAGGTTAAATTATCATAATCAATAGAATCATTTTTTCCCATTAATTCTTGTTTTACCTTATGAGCAAAGATAGGAGGCAGACCGTCAATAAACTTTTCTTTCCAATAAGGCTTATGGCAATCTTTCCGGAGCATCACTCTGGAAGTAAAAACATCTTGGTACCATCTGTAATCAGACATAGTTGGACAACTCAAATTGTTTAAATAGTCAGAAACACGGGATGAAATATTGGATGGAGTACCAACAAAATGTTTGAGAATAGTATAAATCAAGGTGTTAACACCATCAGGAATACCACGACCAATACTTTCATCAAAAATGGGCAAACCTTCATCATTCTTTTTCACAGCATGTTTAATAGACTCTTTGGATTCTTCAGTGATGTAAGAATCCCACCATCCACGAAGAGTACCAGAAAAACCAGTAACAAGTAGATTAACAATTTCAGGTTGGTCAAGATCATGATTATTTTGATAAGCAATACCAACCATAGACATGTGACTCATTTTATTGATGATCTCTTGTTCAGACAAACCATCAATGTTCCATTCATAAAGTTTATCAGCAGAAACAGAAAACTGTGTTTGAAAAGATCTCTCTTCAAACTGCATATCAGGAGGAGTAGGTTTTGAATACCAATTTTTAGTAAAAGACATGGGTTTGGAGTTTCCAACAAATCTTTTAATTTCTGGGAAATCATCATCAAAGATTCTTTTTGCAGAAACAGAAGAAACAGTATCAGAATCTGTATTTTCATCAGAAACAATTTCTTTTTTGGAAATAGTTCGAGCAGTTGGAGTATTTGTAGAAGTACCCTCAGTTTTAACTTTTAAATCAGAAAGCATTTTTTCAACAATTTCAAGAGTCTTGGACTGAGAAGTTTTGAACACAACTTTTTCTCTTTGACTGGGTAAATCAATCAAAGGTTTCTCAGTTTTAACCGAAACAGATTTTTCAGAAACAGGTTTTTCAAAAACAGGTTTTTCAACAATTTTTTCTTCAATACGGTCAAGCTGTTGACCAATAATATGCAAAGATTGATTAGTAAAATTGTTTTGTTCAATAAGGCTAACAATGGGAGTTTGATCATCAGCAATTTTGAAAGGAGAGGCTTTCACTTCCTCTTTTGTCACTTCATCCTTTTTAGTAGTTATCAAAATTGAATCAAGAGGAGGATGACTAGACCTAATAATGGTTTTATCAATTTTAACAAAATTTGATTTCTTTATCATATTCAAATGTTGTTTTGAAACCTCATTATTTGGAACATAATGGTTTTCAAGAAAATCAAAAAACAAAATATGTTTTTTCAATTGATTCATCATTTCCAACCATTTTCTTTTAACACGGTCTTTGTCAGATTGAGCAAAATCATTTTGGAAGTATTTTCTCTTGGTTTTGTTTTTTGCAAGCATAAACTCATTGTACAAGGAATCCCAATCAATTTCAAAGTCATCATTTAAAACAGTCAATACTCTTAATTGATTTTGGTAAACAGGAGGATTTTCAATAGGAGAATCAAAATCAGATGGAGTAACAGAAACAGAGTCTTCCTCATCCTCATTAGCAGTTTTGCTAAATGGAGTGGAAGTTTCAGGTTTAGTTGAATAGTAAACAGAGCTAATTTGGGATTTATCACTTGAAATACCTTTTAGCTTTAAATCAGAGGATGTTTCCAAATTCTTTTTCAAAAATTCATTGATCTCTCGATCTCTTTTTGAAACAATAGTTTAAAATAAATGAAAGCAATTTAAAACCATCCGGTATGGCGGTAATCCGTCCAAGGTGGTGGTAGCAACAAATAAAGTAATGAACATATAACTGAAAATACTTCTTATTGAAAATAGGATAAACACTTACAGTAGTAGTAGTGAATACAAGATCTCAACAGTTACAGGTTAACAGTTACAAAGCTTGAACTAGTCCTAGTTACAAGGTTTGTAGGATTACAAGGCTTGTAGTGAACAAAGGTGAACAAGGTAGCAACAAGGAATTCTGAACTAAATTTTGCTTGTGTTAAGCCCTCAGGGACATCCCCCCTTAAATAGGCAAAGCTTTGAGTAAACAGTACTCGTGAACAGTAAAAGTTAACAGTAAAAGATAAATTGTTGAAAGCAATCTTGGTGTGACTAAAAGTCACGGGAAACACGGAGAATCAACTTTTCAGAGCATTATCATCAGGAGTGGAAATTAACAGTGAAAGTCCACTAGTAAACAGTGTAGCATTTGGCCTTTATGCAGGCTAGACAAATAAGAGAATCAAAATCTTCCGCAAAATCCGGAGTATTATGAATCAGTACCGGATTTTCCGCAATATATTCGCCAAGGACAGTGAAATATTTTGGCTTTTGTGCAAGCCAAACAAATAAAGTAGCACCAGTCTTGTAACATTAGTAACCTTCAGGAATAAACTCATTAATCAGTGGAGGTAGCATCTGATGGGTAGTAACCAGCCAGCTCCCACAAATCATTCAGACTGCTATTAAAAAATTTGAAAGTCCTTTTGTTTCGATCAGATGCTGGAGCACTTTGCCTCAATGGGAAAGAGATAACTGGATGAATGTCCAGCCCTCAAAACATCTCATTCTCATTAATGGATACACACATCAAGGGCAATGGTATGAAGGAGACTCTTATTTATCCTTCAAAAATCCTTGGGCTCTCGCAGACTGCTGGAGTAATTATTTTAACAATCAAATTCGTGAGGTTGCTCAGAATTTATGGAAGAATTATCACTTTATGGGGAATTCAGGCAGAATTAACTCATTAATCAGTGGAGGTAGCATCTGATGGGTAGTCATCGTAAAGTTCCCATGGAGGATCATCATCATCATCACATTCATGCTCATGATAGAGAACATATTGGTTACAAAATCCACAGTATAGAAGTGGTTCAAACTCTGGAGTCTTTCCTGGAGTGAGAAAACTTCTTGGATTACAGTGATCTGCTATCCGCAAATGAGGAATGGCATTAGCATAAGGTTTCGGACCAAAAACAGAAATTCTGCCCTCTCCCAAATGTTTGAGTATGGCTTTATTAGACTCATAAGACTAACAAGCCATGACCAAACCAGCCAGCTCCCACAAATCATTCAGACTGCTATTAAAAGAAAAGCTAAATATGAAATGGGAAATTTCTGTGAACAATATGAATAAAAGAAAAGCTAAATATGAAATGGGAAATTTCTGTGAACAATATGGTTTGCCTCCTATTGCTCCTTCTAGGCAAAAAAGTAAAAAACATGATAAAAGCCATAAAAAATATAAAAAATACAGAAATAACTTTGTTAAACCTAATGATTTCTATGATAAGAAGAAAAATGTTTCTAAAAAACATGTTAAACAAAGATCGGGTAAAGGTAAGTGCTTTAACTGTGGTAAACCTGGACACTTTAGTAAAGACTGTAAAGAAAAGCCTGGTAAGTTGAAAAACAAGTTCAACATGTTAAACATTGATGATAATGTGCAAGAAGAATTATTCAGAATCCTTGAATCTAACAACTCGTCTGATTCTTTGGAAGATGATTTTTCTTCATCTGATTCTTGCTATCAATCTGCTGATGATTCTTCTGATTCTCCTAATATTAAACTTGGTTGTAGAGATTCTTGTTGCAATACTGTTAATACTCTCACCAAGAGTGAAGAAGATGAAAAATTAATAATTCAATTAATAAATCAAATTCAAAACCCTGAACTCCAGAAAGAATATTTGGATAGGTTTAAGAAAAATTTGATAAGAGATGAAACTGGTAAAAAACCAAAATCTACTATAAGCTTTGAAGAAACTTTGGAAAGATTTAATAAAAAGAAATCTAAAGAATTAACTGTTAATGATCTCCAAGATGAAATTCATATTGTTAAACAAGAGATAAATGAATTAAAACATGAATTTAAAAGCATGAAAAGTGATAACAATAGTCTCAAACAAGAATTGACAATGTTAAAACTTGATAAAGGTCTTAATAAATCCAATAATGAACAAAATGAGCACAGTGATGGAGATGAATCCAGTCAACAGGCTCTTCTTTCCGATAAAGGTACTCCTGATACTTTCACTGATCCCCAACTGGCTTTTGTTAATAAATTACTTCCTCCAAAATGGTTTACAAAAGTTAAAATTGTTGTTTCTCCTGATTATCATTTCACTGTTAATGCTATGATTGATTCTGGTGCAGATATGAACTGTATCCAAGAAGAATTAATTCCTTCAAAATACTTTGAAAAATCTACTGAAAGATTGGTTTCTGCTAATGGTTCTCAAATGAAAATTAAGTATGGATTGAATAATGCTCATGTGTGCCATGATAATGTTTGTTTCAAGATTCCTTCTGTTCTTGTCAAAAATATGACTGATAAAGTGATTCTTGGTCTACCATTTATTAATGCTTTGTATCCCTTTCTTGTTGAACATGATGGAATTACTACTGATCCATTTGGACAGAAAGTAAAATTCAAATTTGCTTCAAAATTTGAAATTGATATTGATAATTTGTCTTATAAGAAAGATTCTCCCATGAATGCACTTGTTCAAGAACTAGTGATGAATTCTTACCAATATTTCACTGATGATTTTAAAGGTAATTTTCATAACACCAAAATGTTAAATACTATCCATTATCCTAACATTATCAATGATTCTTTGCAGGAATCGGACAATGATGCGTGGATAAATACCACTAATAAGTGGGATAATAATAGTATTTATATTTATACCACTAGTAAGTGGATTATTATGGAAAGGAAAAACAAGGGAAAAGCTCCTGTACAGGACTATTCTCAAAGCAACAGGCTCCCAGCGGGACCTTTTAAAATGCATGAAGGCGCATCTTCTAGGGTGGAACCTAGTGGATCAACATCCCTTCAAAGAGATGTCCCGGCAGAGGTGACATTCTCTAATGGTGAAATACTAATTGCTTTACAGGAAATTTTGTCAAAAAATTTACGATTCCACAATGGAACCTGTTCAGAATTACCAAATTCTATTAAACTCATCTTTGATAGCCTTCAACTTGCTTTTATTGAAAACCACCATGATCTGTTCCAAGAAATTCTCAGAAACCTTGAAATCCATCTTGTTAACCTTATTGCTCAAAATGAAGCTTATGTGAGCCACTAAGTTAACCCTATTTCAGAAAATGATCTTGCTTTAGAAAATGACATTGTTTCAAAAAATGAGGCTTTTGAAAGCCATCCTGTTAACCACCCAATTGTCAAAGATGAACCCAATACTAGTCAACTCTTTGGCAAAGAGGACATCCATTCAATGGATAAAAAGACTATTATGGGCACTGATTATGCAAGAATGAGTCTTAAGACCCAATCTTTGTTGAAAAGTGCTATTGCCAACTTGCCAACAGACATACAATCCCGTATTCTGGAAAGCAAGGCTATGTTTAAGTCTTCTGACTTATGGTTCGAACATTTCAAGACACTTGTTACAACTGCTATTCCTGATCCTGCGAATTCAGATAATTTTAGTGACATTCTTCAACAAGTTGATTGGAAAGAACACTTTGGGAGTAGTTTCAGAGTGTACGAAAAGAAACACCCGTTTCCCGGCCTTCTAGTCAATTATGATGATGGTTCAGATGATGATAAGAGGAGTCCTGATTGGCTCTCCCAAATGTTTGAGTATGGCTTTATTAGACATATATATATATATATATATATATATATATATATATATATATATATATATATATATTTATGGTTTTTCATGTATTTTTTAAAAAGTAATTTTTGTACATGAACCACCATACTCTCTTTAGCCATTTTTTACAAGATAAAAAAGCTTGCAATAATTGAAATTATTCTTTCAAATGTAACCCATCTTTCTCTTATATTTCTCTATTGTTTAGTCATATATATTTTGTTCTGTTTCAATAATTTCTAAGCAGTGAATCATCTGATTCTTTAATATCTTTTGGTCTTTCAAAAGTTTTAATATCTAAATTTTTGAGTTATTTTTTTGCAGTATCTGAAACTGTCTGACAAATTTTTTGTAAGCCATTGCATGTTCAGGCAATGACTTGTTAATCAAATCGTAACACAAATTGAAGTCATACAAGAGCAAATCATGCAATGATGTAGTTTCTTAAATTTTTTATAAAATTATTTTAGTCTACCTCACAATTAGGTAGGTTTTCGTGCATAGCACGGGTTAGCGACTAATTTTAATAATAATTGAATAGATCAGTAGGGTCAGCTTCGAATGAATTTATTTAAGCATTTATCCAAGAAAGAGTATATCCACCACTAAACCTAGGCTTAACTTAGGTTGTGTTTGGCAACATGTAAATTATTTTCCAAGTGTAAAATATTTTTAGGTGAAAATATTTTTGGGAAAGGAAAATATTTTCTAGTGTTTGGTTGCATTCTGAAAATTGTATTAGAAAATAGAGAGGTAGATCGAGAAAGAGATAGAAATCGGGTCAAGGGGGGGTTGATCTAGAGGCGGTGATGATGATCTTTGGAGGTGACGACGAGATCGGTCATGGGTGGATTGACCTAGAGGGCAGCGGTGACGAGATTGAGAGAGGTGGAAGAGATGAGCTACAAGGCAGTGATGACGAGAGCGAGATGACAAGGCTCCGATCTAGATGGCAGTGACGACAAGCTTCAGGCGGTGACCATGAGCCGACGGCGGTGATGAGATTGTCCCAGGTTCAAGCTCTCTCTTTCTTCAAGTTCACTTTCCCTTCAAGCTCTCTCTCTCTCTCTCTCTTCGGGTGTGTGAGTCTAGAAAATGATTTGAAGGTAAATGAGAAGTGTGAAACATTTTGCGGGTTAAAGGGCTTATTTTATGATTGAATTTTATTATTTTTAGTTTGACTTTATTTTACATGTGCACCCAAACATGCATCAGGGTGTAAAATATTTTCCTAATTCCATTTACACCCGAAACAAACATAGCCTTATTAGGTCTTATAGAGGTAAAAATGCCAAAGGATTGACCATCAACATTAGATGTGCATAAAAAAAGAAGAGGAAGCTATTTTAACACATAAAAAAACTACTTTTTCTATTTTAACATAGTACTTAATAATACACCATGCATCTTATTTACTATATTTGCATCAAGCCCATTAAAATAATAATAATAAGAAGCCTAGCCACTGCCACAACCACCGCGTTTTCACCAACCAACCAACACAACTGTGATGACGATCCCCAGCCAATCCCATACCAAAATCACCACCACTACAACCCAAAAAACATCATCAACACTGCAACCCACCACCACACTAAATCAACCGACCATCGTAAACCACCATAGCCTATATCAAGCACAAAATCACCACCATTTGACTTCTTGGTTACATAATTGCCAACCCAAAATTGTAGCTTTAAGATTTGTTGGTTTATTAGAGAAGTGAGAGAGTGAAAGAGGTCTCCAAGAGATAAGTTGTTACGGTGGAGACTGGAGATAGGATGTCCGGTGGCTGCGTCCTTAACAGTGGTGGCGTCAAAATTGACAACGGTGATTGTAAGAAAGGCAGAGAGAGGAAAGAGGAGAGTGACGAGAGAGAGAGAGAGAGAGAGAGAGAGAGAGAGAGAGAGAGAGAGAGAGAGAGAGAGAGATCAAATGAATAAAATAATAATAGCACATGCTACAATGCCCTTCTACTAATAGAAGCATACTATAGCATGTGCTAAAATAATTTGACATTTGAGACATCACATGAAGGTGTGTTTTTGGTGTTTGCCTTGATGTACTAAATGCTAAAAATTTAGCATTTAGCACATTTGATGCTAGTACTCTTAGGATAAAATCCAATTGAATAAATTCTTACAAGGAAAAAGAAAAATAAGCCTTAATCACGTTTACCAATAGGGTTTTATTTTTTTTTTATTTTACCTCAACTTATTTAGTTTATTTGACTTATGTAAAAATTTTCATATAATGTTGACCTGTTTATTTTTTTAGCTTATTAAATTAATGAAAATAAGCTCTCTATTCTTGTATTTAATCGGTCATTTTGAGAGTTAATTTGCACTCGTAGAGGGTTTTTTTTTTTTTTTTTTTTTTTTTTTTTTTTTTTTGTCTTCTAAA
Source organism: Quercus tomentella (assembly GCA_028535165.1). Classification (NCBI taxonomy): domain Eukaryota; kingdom Viridiplantae; phylum Streptophyta; class Magnoliopsida; order Fagales; family Fagaceae; genus Quercus; species Quercus tomentella. Next base: position 29,719,745 of record JAPQVY010000001.1, read on the forward strand.
ATTCTTGGGGAGCAATGCATATGTTTTGTAAAGTTATAAGCGAACCAGAGATCATGGGGAATGGAGAGGGCCATTGCCCATAAATCCACCCAAAATTACTAAAATAACTATGGGGGTTAAAAACAACCAACAAGAACAATGAGGTTGATGTTTGATCTATGTTGAGGGGGAAATTGATATTTTTGAATAAAATATGGGGAGGCCAAGCCGAAACTCAATGTTGGGCTCTAAGATGATACCCAAAGGCTTTTGGTGTAGTGATAAGCCTATCCAAGCAAGAATAAAGGATGCACTTTAGCAAGAACAACATTAAGACCCAATAAAACACTTCATAATAGTTAATTAATAGATTAGTAGTCCTGTTACAACAATGCAAGAAAATAAAATACTCCAGCAGTATGGTAAAATTAAATTGACGGTCCAACAGTTAATTATTGAAAAAATTTAAGAAGGTGTTTCACTTCAGAAAGTCTTTGTGTGTCTTGGTTAAAATGGTCTAGGGTTATTTTTGCTACTGCTACATCAATAAGAGGAAAAAATTACATTGTTACAAATACATTATATCCTTTAATGGAAAAACAAAAAGTAAAGACCAATGGGTCCATGGTGAGAAGAAAGGGGTTATTTGGCATGATATGAGGGGAGAGAGAGATTCCAACTCAGTGTATTAGATGTTGAACCAAGATTCTTATGGAATATATATGTGGAGTATGTGTGGTGTAGTAAGGGCTATTTTGAGTGTGTGGATGTGTAAGTTTGTAGTAAAATGGGGGAAGTAATGATAAGACTAAGTCTTTTGTGAGGAAGAGGGTTGTTTATGACTGATTAGGGAGCATTTATGTACTTAGGATATGCAGAAAAGGGAAAGGAATGTTTGAGGCTAGGTGACTGGGAGTTTTTTTGGATTGAGAGGCATCATTTATGAGTTGGTGAAACTAATCTACAAGCTGAAATATGGCAAAGTAACAAGAATAACAGAATCTTCAGAGATGTTGGTGTGTGTTTATGGGTTGATGTGATGACCCTTTTATAGTGGAGCTTAGGGGGGTGATTAGCAAGAACCCAAAAACGTAGGGTTGATCAGTAAAAAGAGGGGCAGACTAAACATCCTAGGATTTGACTATAAATGGTGGATTTTCTTTTGGGTTGCCTTGCTTCTTTGGGAAATATCAGACATGGGTGAATATTTGGGTAATCTTGCATTAAATGTTGAGAATTTTGGGATTGGCTTCAACCAATGGGATTAAGGTAGGCATTAGGGTAGAATCTTGGTGCTGCAACTGAGATTTGGACCCCAGAGAGTAGGATTTAGCACCCTAAGCTAGGTGTCAAATTTTAGGCTTACTTCAGGGGGTTCCATTGGAGATCCCTTTATTCCCTCCAAACCCCATTTTTCCGAATTTTCCCCTTTAGGATTCATGGGCTTGGTTCATGAACCAATTCTTGAACATTTTTGGCTTTTATAGAGCTGATTTACTGGGATTTGAGTAACTTGGTTATGGCTTCCTTCCGCTGGAGATAGAACTTTGAGGAAAATGATGAAATCCCATTACCCATTAGACTTTAGTTGCTAATACAACCTCTAGGCATTGTTCACGTTAGGGAGACAGTGGAAGAAAAGTTGATGGGTAGTCCTTAATTCAATCTTAGAGATTTGGTTATCCCTTGAGGAATTCTCCAGCTGAACCTTGGTCAAATATGAACAAGAAAGAAGTAGCCTGGCTGGTTTAGTCCTTTGCATTGGGCTGCCTTGGCTGGAACTTTGGATTAGGCTTGTTTACTGTTGGGGTTTATGCCCTAAAATCCAATTTATTTGCCTGTCATAAATAATTAAATTGTTTAATTATATGAGACTATATATAAATGAACTAATGGGACATTATTATAGTCCTTGAGATGCATTGTATGTGATTTAGTCACAGAAGATATAAATAACAAGTTCCTTGTAAATTCAAAACGTAGTTCGTAGTCAGTGATGAAATTGGGCGTTTCATCTGCGAAGACTATAATGCATCAACTAAGATGGTTTGTCTTGATCATGGAAGTGGAGACTTCTAGTTAATGTGTTGATGTGTTTTTAGAGTTAAGTTATATTAAACTCGACCGTTGTAAGATTAATTATTCAATCAACAACTGTCACCTGAATAATTAATCTCACTACTTCTAATTTCATAGACTCTCAATCCTGAGAGGGTAGTGAACCCGATCATAAAATGTAGATTACTTTGATATATCAGGAGTGAGATCTAATATTCAAGGTCAAAACCTTAGTATGTTGAGTAACCACACGTAGTGTTGAGAGAACACATATTCTCAAGTTGGAATCCATAATCTCTTTTTATAGAGATACGAAATATCCCCTTGAGATAAGTTTAATGGGAACTGGTTATTCAGGGCGACCAATTTAGTAAGAAGTTACTAAAGCATATATTTATTGAAATTGGATTTCAATAAATGTGAATAACTAAAAGATTAAACCGGGTACTCAAGGATAAAATAGTTGTTTACAAAGTGACAGTTCCTTATGACTTTGTTCACTATGGATATTTCATGGAGGGGTCAAATGATATCATTAGGGTCTTGGGATATAATTTATTAATAAGACCTAGAGTGCAATTATATTTATATAGTGGTATTAAATATAATTAATAAAAATTTTGGACTTATTAAGAGTTGACAGAAAAGCCCAAGGCCCATTGGAGCTAGAGTCTTATTTGTTCTCTTTGGTCCCATCTCAAGCCACAAACTAAAACCCAATTGGGTAGGCCCAAAAGGCTAACCCAATTAGATAATCAGTTTTTATTTAATAAGAGTTATTAAATAAGGTAACTACCAAGGTATTTAGAATGTACATATGATGAAAAGAAAAGAAAACAGTTTTTCTCTACAAGGAGAAGAAGAAGGATTTTTCTTTGAGAATCAACGTACACAAAAACTGATTGAGAGACCACTCATCTTGGGCACCATGTGGAATTAGGATGAAGATTGAAGGTATTCTCAAGTCTTATTTTTGAATTTCACTACATCAAGGTACGCTTTCTTTTCTTTCTTCTAAAATTCAAGGTTGCATGTTATCTATCATGAATGAAGTAGATCCATGTTTGTTACTTCCGTTGTGTGTTTTGTATGAGATGCAAAACCAAATTTTCCAACATTTACATGGGTTGGACCCTTTGGCTGGGCTGTGCTTGTTCTTCACTTGGTCTTATTTACTTGGGCTTGACCTTTTTGTTGAGCTATTTTGTGTCACTTTTCATTTGGGCTTGTTCTCCTTTTATCACATGTTGGGACCTACAAAATAGGCATCAATGACACATACAGCCATGAGTTTTCAGCCCTCATGGACTTTTATTATTAGTAGATATTCAATAAATTTTGGGTTTTGATAGATATTTGTAATGGGTCTTTTGGAAAATGATTTGAAATATTTTAAAATGATAGGCCAAGAATGTATTGACCCCTTATGGTAAATTAACCAATTAATTAGTCAAGTTAATTAATTAGGTCAATTAACATGTAATACGCGTGGTAGCACAAACAAATCATCAACTAAGTTAAATGTAGTGGAAAAATAAATTTGATACAGTGATTTGTTTACGAATGGGGAAAACCTCCAAGGCAAAAACCCCACCGGGTGAATTTAAGGTCACCACTCCCGAGAATCCACTATTATCAAAACAAACGGTTACAAGTAAAGGAATCCCAGCACCTTATACCAACCTACAGTTGAACCCTTACCCCTATACACAATTGGACTTGTAATGTAGTAACAATCTCTCCTTTCAATGCACAGCTCCCAGTACGTGACTAACCAATCGATGCATGGATCCAGGTATATGACTAACACACCAACTTGAGAAGGATGTTGGCTGCAAAGTTCTTCAGTTCATCTACACGATGAAGATCAAGAAACTCGTTGGTCACAAAACCTTACGACGTACAAACGCAGCAGCTTCTTCAAGAGAAATATGAATTAGGGCAAATTGTCTCTAATCACAATATGCTTGCAACAATAAGTGCAACAACCTTATGACAACCCTTAAAATAATCTTTATATATGTCTAGGGTTGTGAGAAAAGAAAACCTAAACACATAGCTTGGATATGCATGAAAAACAGTTATGAAAAACTAATTTTCGTAATTCTCAATAGATACAGCTGTCGAGCTTATCTGTTGAGCTTCACATTTTAAATCTCGATAGATACATCTGTCGAGTTATTTGTCGAGCTTTAAAACACAACATTTCTTCAGTTGATTCTTGGACTGATTTGCATGGCTTCAATACTTGAACTTTAACTTTTGTTCCTTGAAGTATTAAACACATTCTAGATCTACCCAATTACAAGTAGAATACGTTTTGTCAAAGGATTAGCCAATTCTAAATGACATATGTTCTTAACATGATCCACATATGTCCTAACATAAAATAATAGCATAAGCTTAATTATTTCAAAATGCTTTGTAAATAATATCTACTAATTTAAAATGATGAATTCCATGGTTTTTTGATAATAGCACAAGTAATGCTTATGGTTCCGAACAAGACCCAATAATCATGTCATAGTTTTAGTGATAAGTTTGTAGGATGAATAGTCTCATAGAATTATGAATAGTAACCATAGAATCAAATAATCATAATTTCCCATGAATTTGGAATCATATAAGTAGTTATGAGTACACGAGCTTTTAAAACAATTGCAGTTATGGGCATAAGTAATTTAATCATATGGTATTTCCCAAGTATCAACAATATTGGGTTTTTTACTAAATAGTGCCAGTATGAATTGGGCTTTTTTGTTGCCAATGAAAATTGGGCTTTTAATGTTGCCAATGAGAATAGACTGGTTTTATTTGAATAAAAATAGGTGTAAACAAATATGTACCCTAACAATCTACACAACTAATTTCTAAAAAATGGGAGGTTTAAGCAGTGAATTGAAGAAAAAATAAGACTAAATCAAGCTTTCATATATGAGGGAACAATGTTCCTGAGGTACAAGAGAGGGTTTCAAAGGCAGAAAACTCTAATTACAAACTCTCTAACTTCTCTTTCTCTCTCTAGTTCTTGCTTAGAATCTTTCGCTCTAATTTTCTGAACTCCCTTCTCTGTTGTTCTTCTCCTCCTTTTATAGCCCTCTTTCCCCCTTCTCTCCCCCTCCAGCTGGATTGCCCCCAGCTGGATTTAGGGGATACTTGTCCCATCAACCCCCTGCGCTACCATCTTTTGATCATGAGGTAGGACTTTTGGGGGTGCTTCCACTGTTTGGGTCAGTTATTCAGCATTTAATGTGGCCGACATTAGGTGAGGGGTCTTATTAATGCGGAGGTGATTGCTTCATTAGGTTTTACGTTTTCCATGTCGTGTCCCTCGAGGTAAGCTTAGAAACTGGAGGGTCTTGGCTAGATTAAGGAGGTTTTATCTGAGACCCTTTCACCATCTTGGGAGAGAAGGCTCTATCTGTTACCTCACTAATGAGCCTCGGGAATGGAAGTCATTATGGATCTCCATGGTGGTAGGCCTAGATGGCTTTTTTCTACTTAGCAGGCTATTTTACTTATCACCATACTTTGGGTTGAACTTATCCCTTAGGTTAGTTTCTTAGGCTTTGGTCGTCGGGCCAAGCTTGCATTCATCCCCCCACAATAGCCCTCCATGATCCCTTCTTCATTAATGATGAAGTGGGGATTGTGGCTCAAGATACGGGGTAATCATTAATTGTCATTGATGGGAGGGGGTGTAGTCACACAATAAGTGCTCCAAACGTGACCAGTTTCCTCACTTTTCGATGAGTGATGCGTGTGTTTTTGAATGGTGAGATTGGCGCTTGGGGAATTGAAGAGGCATGGGAACCTAAGAGCCATTCTCATCGTTTCCCGCTCCTCCCTCCCCTATATAAAGGGAATGCCCAGACCTACTTATGGGTTCCCATTTCCTCTGTTTTCTTTTGCCTTTTTGAGAGAAATAGAGAGCTCCCGGTATGTTTGAGCTTCCTGTGGTGCTTCATTACAACCTTCCTAGTCAGTAAGTCCTTTCTCCACCTTCCATTTTTTTTTTTTTCCTTTCATTTCACTCTTTGAGCATTACGGTTGGTTTGGGTAGAAAAGAGATGGGTAAATTCAAATCTTTCGTAGATACGCTTGAGGGATTATTTTGGTTTAGGAGGGCGTATGGGATTCCTGACAATGTTGGGGTAAGTTATTGCCCTGATTTAGAGGTAGATTTTGTGAAAAGGGAGGGGAAAGTGGTCATGCCATTGGTTGCATTCATAGAGGGGGGAAGTTAGGATTCCCCTGAGCAATCTCCTATCAAAGTTTTTTGATACATTTCAAAGTCTGCTCGGATTAATGCACCTGTAACACATTTAGAGTAGTTAGTAGCATAGTCGAGCTCAGTAGGAGACTCCGTCTCAATCTTACGAGCATGACATTAATTATGTGTATAGTTTTCAAGATAGTAAAACATTGGGATTTTACTTTAAGATCTACCACAGGGAAGTGGGACTCATCTCTTGTCTCCTAGATTCGGATAAAGAAACGGAGGGAGATTATCCTTTAATCACGGGGAACTGGTTCCCCAACGGATTCCCGTGCCCAATTTCCTCGGGTAGAGTAGCTGGGTAGAAGCACTAGGTTCTCTTCAATTATTTTTTTTCTCGTCTTTAGTTCTTTCCTTTCCCTAATTTTTCTTTTCTTCCTTTGGTGTTTTTCAAAGGACTGCGCTTTCCAGAAGAGAAGGCAATTGATTAATTCCATGATCTAAATAGGCTCATGAGATCCTCGATATACGCCTATTCGAACGGTCAGTTACTAGTGGTCTGTCCACCTTATTCTTAGTTACACTCCCGTGTACTGGAGTTTTCAAAACGCTGGTGAAGCAATCAAGACTAGAGATCCTTGACTTCCCTATATTGACGTTCGGGTTAAAGGATATGCGTTATCCCCCACCGAGATTGCGTGGAGGACTGAGGGCAGAGTACATAGCCAATCTCCCCCTCCTTTTACATTGGAGAGTTTTGGCATCATTGTAGCTATCCCTGTTGCTTGACCTCGAAGGAGAAGAAGAAAAATGGGCAACTCTCCTTCCACCGATTTTGCTTCCAAGCATCAAAACCCTGAGGTTGGGCCTTCTGCCGTGATCGAGGGAGTTGCTTTAGACTTGTCTTACCAACGGAGCACGGTCTCCCTTAGCTAGATCTTGGATACACCCCTGCCTGCTCGGGCCTAAGACCTACCCATACTTCTCAAACTTAGATTTCGTTTGCTCCACCTGCTCCTTGGGTCACCCATGCTCCTGCAGCCCCATCCTATGGATCACGAGGTTGTGGGAAACGTCAAAAGGGCGATACGGGGAGCTTAAGTTCCACGGTGCCGCCCACTGACGTAGAGGGCTCCCCAACTGAGGAAAACGTTGTTCCCCCATAGATAGGTGTTCTGGCTTATGTGAGAGCTTTCAGGGTTGAATGGGTACCCCTACCCACGAATGAAAGGGCTAGGCCCTGGAGGGAGGGCCACAGGGGTGGCGTGGTTGAGTGTATAGGTAAGGCACTGCTCCTTCCTAAGGACATGAGGAATTGGGAGCAGTGGGGAGATGACGACCTTCTTCTCAACATGAAAAGGGAGGTAGTGATTGTAAGTTCCTTGTTCTTTTTCTCTTTACTTTGTCACTCACTTACTTAATACTTAGGGCCTGACTCTTACCTTTGATTTTTGCTTTGCCAGGTTATCAATGCGTTGTCGTGACAGAAGGCCGATACTGAGTAGCAAAGGAGAAGCTGGAGGATGTCACAATTGACAACAAAGATCTCCTGAAGAAAATCTCGAATGTCATGTCCAAAGTGACTGAATCTGAGAAACTTCGGGCCAAGGCTGAACAGAACCCCAAGGCATTTAACGAGAGGAAGGATGCCTTGGGAAAGGAGCTCGAAGAGGTCAAAAAGGCCCTTAAGGAGAAGAAAGTTGAGGTGGTTGTTGCTTTGCAGGTCTCTAGCGAGAAGCTACAATAGGTCTACTACCAAGGCCAAAATGACTATATTGCCTCGGTGCGGCCCGAGGTGCAAAAGAACCCCTAGACTTACTTCGCTAGTGGTTGGACTACTACCTTTGACAAGTTTCAAATTGAAGCCACTTCTAATCTGAGGGCCGAGGATGGTATTCCGTACCCCGAGAATTCGATAATAGTTCCTAACTCGGAGATAAGAGCTATTGAGAATGATAACTCTCTGGTCAGGGTGGTGGAGAATCTGGTCGTCGACCATTTAGTGGAGAGCACGGTGAAAAACCCAGTAGGAAATCCAACCTCGGAGGGCGTGGCCTAATCTTTATTCCTACTATAGTTTTCAAATTGTTTTTGCTTTTCTCATGTAATTTTCCCAATGAGGGGACCCCTTTTGTAACTCTTAATTTTAGAAATGAGAAAGGGTGTTTTTTGATATTCACATTGTTACAAGAAATTTTTTTTACTAATGCGCTTAATAAACCATAAAGTGTTTGGTTTACTTTTAAATGGTCACAGTCGAATTGATTACCTGGTTTGCATCTTGGAATGAAACTTAAGTGAATAGTTAAGTTAGTTCTTCCTCTCTGTTAGTGACCTTGGAGTCAAACTAATGTAGGAAATCCTTCCTTAAGATATTCATACGGCAAAGACAGGGTCTAGTACCATGAGACCTTTTAAATAGTTGTGCCTTAATTTTCCTTCTGTTAGTGACCCTGGAGTCAAGTTAAGACAGAAAATTCAGCTTAAGATACACCCATGGCAAAGATAGGGTTTAGTACCACAGGACCTTTCATTTGGTTGTGCCTTAATTTTCCTTATGTTAGTGACCCTGGAGTTAGGCTAAGACAAAAAGTTCAACTTAAGACACACCTGTGGCAAAGACAGGGTCCAGTACTAAAGGACCTTTCATTTAGTTGTGCCTTAATTTTCCTTCTGTTAGTGACCCTGAAGTCAGGCTAAGACAGAAAGTTCGGCTTAAGACACACGCGTGGCGAAGACAGGATCTAGTACCACGAGACCTTTCTTTTTGATCTTTATGTACCCAAAATGCTCGCTTTTCCACTGGCGGGTTGGATGAAATTGGATTTATTAGCCTATGCACTTAGCAAAAACCGGAATGAATAAAGAAAAAATATTGATATGTCAATTAAAAGTAATACTTCTTCAAATTAAATACATTCCCCGGCCTGGCTACAGGCCTTTCATCTAAATCTTCTAACCAATAAGTCCCTTTCCCACGATGGATGTTATCTGGAAAGACCCTTCTCAATTGGGTCCTAGTTTCCCCCCGGGATGAATTCCCTACATTTTACACCCTTATTATACCCACGGTTAACCCTTTGTTGGTAATTCACAAGCTTCATCGAGGCGACTTCGCAACTCTCTTCAATAAGATCCAAGTGCCTGCCCATTAACTAACCATTTGCCTCCTCCCTAAACTCATCAGTGTGGGAGGTGGGCAACCTTACTCCCACGGGAATCATCGCTTCTGCACTGTAGGTCATTGAGAACAGAGTCTCCCCCATTGATTTTCTTGGGGTGGTTTGATATGCCCATAACACACTTGGAAGCTTCTCGGTCCATTTTTCCTTAGATTCATCCAATCTCTTTTTTAGTCCGTTTACGATGGACTTGCTAATAGCTTCAGCTTGTCTTGCCTTAGGGGTAGGATGAAGTTGAGTACCTGTTGGTAATGTCAAGTTACAAGCAATACCGTTGGAAAGCTCTGCTATCAAATTGGAGTTCGTTGTCCAAGATCAAGATCTTGGGCACACTAAATCGTGTTACAATATTTCTCTATACAAACCTCTTAACATCAGTATCTCGTATGTTGGCCAGGGGATTTTCTTTGACCCATTTAGTAAAGTAAACTGTCCCAACTAAGAGGCATCTTCTGTTTCCCGTGGCCTTGGGGAGGGGCCTGACTATGTCTAGACCCCATTGCACAAAAGGCCATGAACTAGTTATCGGGTTCAGAATTCCTTTGAGCTAATGAATGCAACCTTTGAATTGGTTGCACTTCTTGGAGAATTCTTGGGCCCCTTTTTGCATACTTGGCCACCAATACCCTTAGGTCAAGGCTCTGTGGGCCAGGGATCTTCCTCCTGTATGACTTCCATATTTCCTTCGTGGAACTCCTCTATAAGTATCTTAACTATCTCGGGATGCATACACAACAGATAAGGCCCTGAGAATGACCTTTTGTACCACTTTCCCTTTGCTAACACCCAATACCTCGGGGACTTTCATTTGATTTTCTCAGCCTCTAGCCTGTCCTCAGGTAGACTTCCTCCCCTCAGATAGGCCAAAATGGGGTCCATCCAGCTGGGGCTCAGGCGTATGCTTAAAACAGTGGCTTCTCTTGGGCGATTGGTGCTTAGGAATGGGAGGAATTCCACCATTATGATCCTGGGAAGTGAATTGCTCATTGACAAGGCCAATGTTATGAGGAAGTCTACGTGACTATTACTTCCTCGGGAGATCTGCAAGATGTCCAATTTCTCAAATTGAGCTTGAAGCGTCTTGACCTCCTTAAGATAATGTATCATTCTCTACTCCTTGGCTTCAAACTCACCATTCACTATCAGCCTTGAGTCACATCGAAGTGTGAGTCTATCTGCCCCGGCCTGCCTAGCTATTCTCAACCAAGCTAGAAGGGTGTCATATTCTGCCTCATTATTAGATGCTCGGAAGCCCAACCTGAATGACTTCTCCACTCTGATGCCCTCTGGTGATACCCGTACTATCCCAACCCCTGCTCCTCGGCAATTGGAGGATCCATCAACATATGCCTACCACATTGGAACCATTTTCGGTGATTTAGGGGTCTTTCTATGCACGCTCATAACATTAGGGCTGCTCGGGGTGAATTCGACCAGTACTCGTCCCTTGATTGACGTCCTTGGGCTGTATTTGGTGTCAAAAGCCCCAAGGGACGTCCCCCACTTGGCTATTCTTCCCGAGAAGTCAACCCATCTGAGCAAGGATTACAAGGGGTGCTCCGTGAGCACTATTACAATATGAGCTTGAAAGTAGTGAGACAACTTCTTGGTGGCATGAACAAGGGCCAAAGCTACTTTTTCCAAAGGAAGGTAGTTTATCTTGGCCTTCAGGAAGGTCTTACTCACGTAGTATATTAGCTTCTAAACTTCCTGCTCTACCTGGATCAAGATAGCACTCATGGCATGATTGGTGACAGCTAAATACATGTACAGAACTTCACCTACCACTGGTTGGGAAAGAATTAGATCTTGAGCCAGATACTATTTCAACTCGTAGAAGGCTGTAGACACCGCATTTTGTACCCTTTACAACTCGGGTCCCTGTTCCCCAATGATATCGAAATTCTAAGACCCAAGATCAGTTTAGGGCCCAATCAGATCACAAATTGACTTAAGAGACGTTAAAATGGAAAATATAATTTTTTAATGAGCAAAAAATCTATTTTTGAAAAATAAAGGCCAAAGGAAACTCTTGGCTTGCGCATGCAGGCATGAACCTGCGTACGTAGCCTTCAAGCCTACGTATGCAGGCACGAGCCTACACATGCAGGTAGGGTTTTAGAAACATAAAAAAGGCAAGTTTTCTGCATTAATGTTGAGATTTGGAACGAATCCCACATCGTCTAAGAGCCATTCCAAACCCCTATTTTCACAATATAAATAGCCATACATAGTACATTTTCAAAACACACAAAAATCCCACGAGAAAACACTAAAATTCACTAGAAAGAGTGAATCAAAGAAGGAGTTTTTCACAAAACATCCTCAAGTTAATTTTATTTGATTAGGGCCATTTCTGGCTTTGATCTTCGAGTTTGAGATTACTAATCACATTTTTATTAATTTATGAAAGATTTGACGGAGGGGAATGTCAAAAATCACGTATAGGAGCATTTGCTTTAAGGTATTTACTTCAAACTTTTTCTTTTATTTTCTTTAGTTTAATCCTGTTTTGTTTGTTTCTTTACTTTTTTTATGCCTTAATATGTTTATGTAGTCTAGGTTTACATTTTTGTATGCCTTAAAAGCATGTAGGTTGTTAGATTTAAGCTTTTAAGTGTTTTTCTGCGTTTCTATTTCTGGGTTAGGGTTTAGGATGTGTCTGTGTGTGCATGCTTCTTGCATGCATACGCAGGCTCAAAGTATGCATACGCATACAACTAGCCTGCGTATGCAGGCCTATGTATGCACATGCATACTCATGCCTAGAAACCCTAATTTTGAGTTTTTTGCTTCTGTTCTTTCTTTTATTTTACATCATAAGTCTCTACTTTCACCTTTTTGTATGCTTTTACATTTTCTATTTCTTTGTTCACATGTTTATTTGTCATTGTATGCTAGATTAGGGTTTTCTCTTAAAGTTATTTCTTTGATGCTATATGCCATTCATTCACATGTTCATGCATGATGCCATAGGTGCAGAGTTACTTCAAGGTAAGTAAAGATAAGTCATGCATTCACAAATGTACATCCATGGTCTTGCTTAGGTTTGATGATACAATTGTGTTCTTAGTGTTTTGGATGATGACTTGATTTGTTTGCATTATTTCTACCTTGTTTGTAATGATCATATGCTTCTGCCTTAATTGTGATGACATGATACTAGATGTATGCTAGGGTTTATGTTATGCCATGCTAGATGAATGCTAGATTGGTTTGACATGTATGCTAGATGTATGCTAGGGTTTGTAATGTGACGATGTGCATGATTAGATGAATGTTAGGCTTTGGTTGTTTGCCATGATAGATGTATGATTAGGTCTTGTGGAATGATTGATGCCATGTTGATTGTTAGATGTATGCTAGTGTATGTGTGAGTATAAATACAATATTGAGCGTTCCTTTAATAGGGTTTAGACATAAGACACAATAAGGAGAAACCAACCTTAGGGTTGGGCGGTTTTGGGTGCTTAACACCTTCCCAAGACCATACCTTAACTTCGAACCCATATCTCTAGTAGTAAGATTAAAAGGTCCTTCATCGAGAAGACACTATATATACGGTTTCTAGACCATTACAAAAACTAGGTGGCGGCTGCAACTTTCCATTGTGTCCATAAAGGCTCTTTGATATTCCTCTGTCCACTAAAGTCCTTCCTCTTCTTCTGGAGTTGAAAGAAAAGTCTGCCTTTATTCGCGAACTTAGAGATAAATTGATTATGTGCAGTGGTCATTCCGATGAGGTGTTGTACTTCCTTTGGGCTTCTTGGAGGCCTCAAATGTTACAGAGCCACAATCTGATCTGGATTTACCTCAACACCTCGGTTGGTGACTAAGTATCCTAGGAACTTTCCCAAGCTCGCTCCGAAGGCACATTTGGAGACATTTAGCTTCGAACGATGCTTTCTGAGAACTTTGAAAGTCTCAATGAGGTCCGAGATGTGATCCTTTATAGCTTTGCTCTTCATGACCATGTCATCAATATAGGCCTCCATGTTCCTTCCTAGCTATCCTTTAAACATTTTGGTGACCATCCTTTGATATGTGGATCCTACATTTTTTAGCCCGAATGGCATGACCATGTAGTGATAATTGCACGTGGGTGTGATGAAAGAAGTTTTCTCTTGATCTTCAAGTGCCAAAACTATCTGATGGTACCCCTGAAAGGTGTCAAAGAAACTCATTCTTGGGTGACCAAAGGTGGCATCCACAAGCTGGTCTATTTTCGGTATTGAGAAGGGGTCTTTCGGACAAGCCTTGTTCAAGTTCGTGAAGTCTACGCATACCTTCCACTTTTCGTTCTTTTTTTTCTCTAGCACAATATTTGCCAACCATTCCAGATAGAAGACCTTTTTAATAGCTCCAGCATCCTTCAACTTATCCACTTCTTCCTTAACAGCCTCGAAGTGAATATTTGAGGATTTTCTTGGCTTTTGCTTCTTCAGGATGCAATTGGAGTCCACATTGAGCCGATGGCATATGAATTCTAGATCCACCCCTAGGGCCTTGTATGGGTTCTAGACAAAAACATCTACATTGCTCACAAAATATAGAAGCAGTTGTACCTTCTCTTCAATAGTGAGGCTTTTGCCAACCCGTAAATATTTATCCCTATTGACACCCCATTTTGCAACCCGCTTAACCTCACATGGAGGGTAGAAGGATAATTTCACCTTGAAAATATGCATCTTAATTGTGGCCATTAGATCCTTAATTTCATTTCATCAAAATGATATTGATGTTGTAACAATCAAATCGACTGGTCATAAGCCCTAATCGGACCATTAGATTGAAAGTTATCATCAAATCAAGTTTAATGGCCAAGATGCACTATTACAAATTGAGTCCGACTATATATGATTATGAACAATTGATTCCAATTAGTTATAACTATAATCAACTTGAGATTAATGACGTGTCATAATTTGATTGGTTAGGACTACATTTTATGGTAAGGTTGCACACACTTAATTGATTAAATAGTTAAACATTAATTATTCAATGAGTAATTCGTGCAATTATCTTTTTAATTAGGGTAAATTTGGAACTAATTAAGTATGAAATGGAAGTGATTGGAGCCTATTAATGTTAATTGGAAATTAATTTGGGATGTATTAATGTTAATTGTGCTGAAATTATTTTCTAACAAATGACCTCTTCTCACAATTTCATTGATATCTCTCACAATATTTTGAATCTATGAATGAGATTAATTTTCATAGAAACTAGACATCCGGGGCTTCAATTTGAGCACAAGAATGAGATAATTCCGATCAGAATTGAGTAAGATATGATTTTTTGAATTTGACTCTGCAGACTGTTACAGTAGCTACGAGAAAACTGAATTTTGCTTGCTTATCACTCCCATCAATTTTTACATTTAATGAACTAGCTTTTCCCAAAGTCTAAAATAGGGTCTAGGTTCATGATTCTTTTTGATCCTTTGTCAACCCTCACTAAATGACATTCCATTCATATTTTCTCCACCATTATTATATAAACCTCCCCTCTCCTCCATTCCAAAGGAGACAAAAACACCCTCTCTTCTCCTCTCTTGAGTTCTAGTGAAGTTGAGTAGTCTTGTCATATCTTGATCTTCTTGAGACTCAATGTATTGAGTGAGCCTTACTCTTCCTCTCCTAGTTTTTTTTTACTCCACCCTTAGGACTTCCACCAAGAGCCTCCTCCTCCATTGTGTGGATCTTGCATGCAAGTATAATCTTGGTTGTTCATCATATGTTCATGCATAACACTAGCTTTGATCTTAAATCCACATAAAAAATATGAAAAAGATGTTTGTTTCATAATTCTTTCAAATCCTTGAATCTAGGATATCACCATCCACACATATTCACTAGAATTTATTTTTCAATCCAAATGCAATGCTTAATAAATTGAATTAGGGTTTATCACATGCACACACATTAAATTCAACACGCATATTGATTGACATATTGGATGATATGATATGAATGTTGGCCACCATAGTTTAGAAGACCGGTTTCACCAGGCAAGGTGGGCGCCTAACACCTTCTCACTTTGTAACATAGCCTCCAAGCTTAGATCAAGGGTTGATAGATCAATACTTATCCATGTAATTTTCAATTTCTAGATTGTAACTAGGAAACGAAGCCATGTACTTTATCTTAGATTGTATCTAGGACCAAAACCAAGTAATTTCCTATGATCAATATAAATTCAATTTCAAATTAATAAAATGATGAATTTTTCAATTATGGTTTTTTTTTTCCAATAATTAAATAAGTGGCGACTCTATTGTAAAACCCTTAATCTAAATGAGAAAATATAATCAGTTAAACCTCCATTTTGAAAGGCAATAACACGATTCCACCTATTCATGTGGGTTTGGCCCAACACCAAAAAAAAACAAGGCCAAGGGCGCAGTCTCTCATAATCCTTAACCTCTATATATACCTTGTCCAGTTGTTCACAGTTTCACACTAATATTTCGAGGTGGACGGTAATTGCTATTTGGGCGGTTCAGGTTGGGACAACTACTCGTGCCTAATGGTAGCGTTTAGACATTGATGGGCTGGGTTTTGATCCCCCCTCAGCTCAAAAATTCCTTGATCCGTGGGGAACTTCACCTTCTGGTGTAAAGAGGATGGCATAGCCCCTATAGAACGGATTTAGGGGCGGCTAAGGATAGCTGTTTACAGGGAGTAGGAATGCACCACTATAAAGTCTACACATTCCTTTCTTCCCCTAATCTCCACTAGAAGCCGGATTTGCCCCATTGGAATCACCATGGATCCATCAAATGCCATTAAGGAGGTGTCGTACTTGGATAGATTGGCTTGGGTGAGCCCCAGGCCTTGGTACAAATCAGGGTACATAATTTTAGCCTCATTCCCTTGGTCTATCATGACTCTTTTCACATCAAAACTGGTGATCCTTACAGTTAACACCAAAGCATTTTTGTGGGGCTGCATGGTCCCTTCTTTGTCTTTCCCTAAAAAACCCAAGAAATCCTTTTCCCACTTAGCTCTTTTGGTTTCTTCGAGAGGCGTCCCTGCTCATTTTGTTTGGCTAGTGGAAATAAAGCTCGTTCTTGATCTTGTCCATAGCGAGTTAACTGCCTCGGGTCTTTGACTTAGCCCTTTTGGGTAAAAATACCTTCTAGGTCGAGGATGGGAGTGGCTTCTCTCCTTTCCGCTACAGGCATTTTGGACTTGGATTTGGCCTACAGTTGGTCATCCTCAAGTATCTTTTACTCCTCCACCCTCTCCATCAATTTTTGCATGTTGGTAATGGGTTTTAGCATGAGTGAGATCCTTAGCTCGGAATCGATAGGGAGTCCCACTTTGAAGGTACTGACAGCTATCCCTCCATTATTTCCCTTGATCTTATTATATAGCTCCCACTAACTCAGAATATGCCCTGATAGTCTCCCTTCATAAACATGGAAATTAGTGAGTCAAAGGGTTTTGGGACCCTATTGCACATTACGAATTTGACACCAAATGCTCAGATTAGCTCATCATGTGTAGCTATAGATGGAGCTTTTCTCCAAGCCATCAAACCATCTCATGGTCGTGGGCCCAAGGATGGAAGGAAAAACCTTACAAATCAATGCCTCATTCTTAGAGTAGATGGCCATGCTCTGATTATAATGACTAACATGCTCCATGGGGTTAGACTTTCCATCATAGTTCGTAAACAATGGTTTGAAAAACCTCTGTGCAAGTCGGAGTTCTCAATTTCAATAGAGAACGGGGAGCAGGATATTTGATGTAATGCCCGGCTCATCGTGTCGTTCCCTATGTTTTGCGGGGGTCGAGAGTTCCCTGCGCTCTCTCACTACCATTCGTTAAGGGGAAGGCCTCCTCCTACTCCCTTCCTTTCGCGGAGGAGACTCTAACCTTTTGTGCCTCCGGGGTGGTATGATCGATCTTTCGTTGTATTTCTATGATAGGGAATTCCTCCTATCTCGCTTTCTTTGAAGACTTCCCACACTACTCTCTCCTTTTCGAGAGTAATCCCATATAGGGCTAGCAATCTTGCGATCATGATGCTCCTCTCGCCTTAGGGCCTTTCGCTGTAAGGCCAATACTTGCTCCCTTAACCTGTCCATTTCTCGATCCCTACTAAAATGAAAAGGTCCAGCGGAGTTGGTGACTGATCTTTCCCGATAGGAAGGGGATTGCAGCTCCCTGCTATAATTCTGCATGGATTGCTCTCAGATTTCCCTTCTCACCTCAGACTGCAGTTGTCTATTCTCATAGACCAATTCTTCTGAGACACTCGAATAAGAAGGGGGAGCCCCATTCCTTGCTTCATTTGCCATCTTTCTACTTCAACCAACTCTTAATCCTTCTACTTAGTGGAATTTCCCACAAACGACACAATTGTGGGGGTAAAAAACAACCAACACAAGAACAGTGAAGTTAATGTTTGATCTACACAACTAATTTCTAAAACATGGGAGGAAAACCACAATGGGAGGTTTAAGCAGTGAATCGAAGAAAAAATAAGACTAAATCAAGCTTCCATATGTGAAGGAACAATGTTTCCAAGGTACAAGAGAGGGTTTCAAAGCCAGAAAACTCTTTAGCTTATCTTTCTCTCTAATTTTTTGAACCCCTTTCTCTGTTGTCCCTCTCCTCCTTTTATAGCCCTCTTTCCCCCTTCTCTCCCCCTTTAGCTAGATTGACCCCAGCTGGATTTAGGTGATACATGTCCAATCAACCCCCTGCACTGCCATCTTTTGATCATGTGGTAGGACTTTTGGGGGTGCTTCCACTATTCAGGCTAGTCATTCAACATTTTATGTGGTCGATATTAGGTGAGGGGTATCAGCAATGCAGAGGTGATTACTTCATTAGGTTTTGCATTTTCCATGTCGTGTTTTCCATGTCGTGTCAGGGCGAGCTTGGAAAATGGAGGATCTTGGCCGGATTAAGGAGGTATTATTTGAGACCCCTTCACCATCTCAGGGAGAAGGCTCTATTTGTTACCTTGGTAATGAGCCTCAGGAAAGGAAGTCATTATGGAAGTCTACTTAGCAGGCTATTTTACTTATCACCATACTCTGGGTCAAGCCCATCCCTTTGGTTAGTTTCTTGGGTCTTGGTCCACGGTTTGAGCTTGCATTCACCGCCCCCCCCCCCCCCCCCTCCCCCCACAATTACTTTGCCCCTAAATCCACCAAAAATTACTAAAATTACTTGTTTGTTAATAAGTTAGTTCCCCTTCCCATCTTAAATTTTGAAAATTTTCTTCTTATTATTATTTTTTTCATAGATCTGATTTATGTATTTTATTTATATGATAATTAATATACTTTTATTTCTTTTATGTCATAAAAGCAATATAAAAATATTTCATATCTTATTTATTTCTTTTAAAGGATTCGAAAAAATATTAATAAATAAAGAATCAAGAGTTTTAATCCAAAAAGAGGAAATAAAATATTATTTTAAGTTTAAAGTGATAAAAATGATAAACGAAGCTCAAATTCTTAATGTAATAATTTAATATTCTCCAAGAAATTTTGTGTCTAAGTAATAAAATATAAGAATAATTATATATAAACTCCTAAGTTTAATATTATTTTCTAGTTAAACTTTTAAATTTCAAGTGCTTAATTGCAAATATGTTCACAATATAGTTTTTAAAATTTTACAGTTTGATCATTTTTGGGTCTATATTAACAAAAACATTAGAATTTACACGAGTGTATTTGAAATTTGTCTAATGGGAAATTGTGAAGTAAAAAAAAAAAAAAAACCACAAAATGACTTATTCTTTTTATTTTGTCTAGAGTGCTTACAAAATTACTTATTCACTAGATTAGAACTCATGCATATGCATATGTACGGATACAATGAAAAAAATATATTTACACACATCATATATATAAGTTTCTACTTAATAAATAAAGACTATTCATAGTATCTATAATCTATATATATATATATATATATATATATATATATTAATAGCCAAAACTCAAAGAAATTCCAATTAGATTTTAATTGGATTCTCAATTTTGCACCATGTGTCCCATTTAATTTTAAATTTTTGTGTCTAGTGAATTATTGAGTGTAAAAATCAAAGAGTCCAAATCCAATCTATATATATATATATATATATATATATATATATATATATATATATATAACCGAAACCTTTGAAACTCTCACAATTTTCCATGTCATCATTATTTTTTTAAAAAATTAAAAAACTATTTCTATTTCCCAGTCCACGTCATCGTTATTTTTAAATCATCAGCATTATTAAAAAAAAAAAATGAGATAAAAAAAACTATTTCTATTTTCCACGACAAAATCAGACCCGATACCCAAAATTTTTGTTCTCCTTCCCCAAAACCCAACTCTGAACACTATTCCTCTTTGTTCTCTATTTCTCTCCCTCATCTATCTTTTCTACCCTTTCAGCATCCTCTGATTTGTTTTTCAATCAAACCTGATAAAACCCTAAACCTCTTCAAGAACTAACCACCACCGACTCTCACCATTACAGTTTGCACACCCAGGCCAGGCCACAATATGTGTAAAGACATTCTCTCTGATTCGATACCCAAAATCTCCCGTTTCAATTTCTCAAGAACTCCTTGGTAAGATCACCTTGAATGCTTAATCTTCCTTATCTTCTTCCTTTTTTGTTGCTGTTGTCCTAATCTATTTCTTATAATTAAGGGATAATTACACATAACCCACCTGTGGTTTGGGTGAAAATCACGTTGCCTACCCGTGGTTTGAAAAGTGTCACTTAACCCACCTGAGGTATGTTCCGTTTGTTTTTCGTAACCCACCTCTGTTAAAATGAGGGGTAAATAGATATTTTTGCTCACATTTTATATCTCTCTCCTCCCAAAACAAAAAATAGAAAAAAAATGCAAAATGAACAAGATCAAAAATTGAAATTTGTCTCTCTTTCCATTCACACAAATCTTGAACATGAAGAACATGAAGAACCCACCAAAGCCATCACCACCACTACCACTGAAACACCACAGAATCAAAAAAAAAAAAAAAAAAAAAAAAAACACCACAACACCGGCCACCACCACCGAACCACAACCACCCACAAATCACCTGCCACCACCACTACAGCATTAACACATCACAAACCCAAAAATTCCAACAAAATTTCCAACCCACAGAACCACAAACAACCATCAAGATCCATACCCATTGCCATTGCCAAACCCATCGTTGAATCACCAGCCACCATTGCCAATCAAACACCATGACCCAAGACCAATCTTCAAAACCCAGAAACATCGATCAAACCCAAGACCCACAACCCACATGATAAAACCATCGATCAAACTAAGAAACCATAGAAACATCGATCTAAACCCAAGACCCACGCGATATAAACCCAGAAACGACCAATCTTCAAGCCATCGCCGTTAGTCTTCTAGCCTCTGCCGTCGCCTTTGCTGTTGCCATTGCCATCGAGATAGACTTGGCTGACATGGGAGAGTCGATTACGACGACGTTTGGCAAAACCCAGATCCAACCTAACGTTATGCTCCTCCTCAAAACCCAGACCTAATCCAACACTGTGCTCTTCCTCAAAACCCATACCCAACCAACACAGCCAACTCGTGCTCCTCCACAGTCATCACCCAAGCCACCACGACCCAAAGCTATCGACGATCTGAACTGGAGTGTGAGAGATGAGAGAGACATGGACAGAATAGAGAGAGAGAGGGGCAGAAAGAGCGTGAGGAATAAATTTTTGTGTCTCGGAGAGTGAAAGACCGTACAATAGAGTGAGGTTGGTGAGGTCGATTTCAAGCTCAGGGTTTGGGTTCTCTCCTTTCGTGTCTCACTGTGATATTCTCTCTCTTTCTCTTTCTCTCTGTTTGTGTGTCTGCATGAGGAATAAATTAATGTATTGAAAAGAAAATAAGTTAACGTGATAAGTAAAATTTTCCTTGTGTTATTTTCTTTTAAGTGTGTTACAAAAATATAGTTTGTGATTTATTGGAGTTCTTGAGACAAGTTTCTAAATTCTTACAAATAGCATCTTTTGATCTTATTTTCTCTTGTTTTAGTGTCTTTTTTGTTTTTGTTTTGGGAGGAGAGAGATATAAAATATGAGCAAAAATATCTATTTACCCTTGATTTTAACAGAGGTGGGTTACGGAAAACAAACGGAACATACCTCAAGTGGGTTAAGTGACACTTTTCAAACCACGGGTAGGCAACGTGATTTTCGCCCAAACCACAGGTGGGTTATGTGTAATTATCCCTATAATTAATTTGTGGTTTTTGTTTCCATAGTTTTTGAACATTCTTGAATTCGGAAGAAATCAAGATGACTTTGAGGTAGAAGGATTGATTTGGGATTTTTATTAGTTTTGG
Organism: Quercus tomentella; assembly: GCA_028535165.1. NCBI lineage: Eukaryota > Viridiplantae > Streptophyta > Magnoliopsida > Fagales > Fagaceae > Quercus > Quercus tomentella. The sequence goes on from JAPQVY010000001.1 coordinate 29,741,545, forward strand.
GATTTTGGGGTTCCTAATTAGGGTTTGCTGCAACTATCGATTTCAATTGCTAATATGTTTCCTCTTTGTTCTTTTTTGTTTTTCCCAGGGGAACACTATAGAAGATCAAATTCTACCTAGGCTTTGTCTCTTGGCATTTTGAGGAATGTTTAGTGATGTTTTTAATTTAATTCAGGATTTCCTCCCTAACCCGTTCTCTTTATTTATTTGTTAGTAGGAGTGAAATTGTGGTTTTTGGGTCCAGTTTAGCACTTTGGTTTACTAATTTGTGTTTTTTTAATTCAAAGCTTATGAATAAGGTTTTAAATATATTTTGGGTTCTATTTGTTGTTATCCATATAATTGTAGACAAGCTATGAGTCTTCCATGTTTGAAAGACTTAATCTTCATCAAAATATATGAACGCTAACAAAAATATTTTTAATTTTGCATTTCATAGGATTTAGTTTTTTGTATTTTGGTTGGTTGGTTTTGATTTAATTCAAACCTGTGAGGAATTCTGGAGAGCAAGCTTGATAAACTTTGTGGAGCCTCTTTGTGTTCTAAACCTGCTTGTATGTTAGTTCTCAGTGCACCATTGAGCTCTAGCAAATCACACATCATCTCCTTGTAAGAGCAAGGTGGATGGTAAGGTCTTGGGTTCAAGATCCAGCCAATGTATGCGTAACTTACTTATAAAAAAATGTAGGTTAGCTCAATCATAGCAATTTCAGATGTAATTTTGTACAATATCAGTTCTGTTCCATTTCAATTCTTTTTATACATTGTATAGTTTCTTTTTATAGTGTTATAATTTTTTCGATGATATGATTGTGATTTAAAATGGTATGGAGAGCTGCAAAGATATGTTTGATCCAAATTCCACTTCCCCTATGCTAATTGTTACTCCCTATAAGATGCATTTAGATTTTATTTATGCTGCTACTTCCCCTATTGTTATATCACTGAATTATCCTCTAGACTTATTATATTTATAAATGCTCTTGACCGATTTCTATCTTTGAAAGAAACCCGAATAATGGTAAGTGGCCTACTTTGCAAATCAAATTCTTTTTGAAGCTACTGGCTGAATTCCACGTTGATGATAGAATATTGGAGGGTTGATTTGGAACCATAGTAATGTTTGAACAGTAGATCTGCTAGGCAATACTACCAAAAGAGCATAATCAGCCCAACTTAGATTTATTTAATCTAAAAGAAACTTGAAAGTCTCAAATTTTGGAAGCCTTGAACTATTTAGAATTGGTTTTCAAAAGGATCTTGCTGTTAGTCATTTGCTGTTATTTTAATGACTTAATTTAAAAAAAAAAAATGCATTAAACGACTTCATTTTGGGAGGTTTGGTTATTTTGGTGTTTTAGAAGGTGTAGAAGTGGTGGAAAAAGTTTTGTTTACATAATGTATATTTTTTACTTTGAAATCTTTGTGAACATGTACTTTTTTGTTTTTTTGTTTTTTGTTTTGCCTCCTATCCATGGCTGTGGCATGTTCTTTTTGATTTTAGGGTAATTCTATAGATTTCTTAGAGTAATGCAAGATGGAGGTTGTCTAATCTTGGCTTTTGAGTAAAATTTGATGGCCAAAATTGCACCATATTTGTCACAGATAAAAAGACATATGTTGCAAGTAACAATGACAAAAATTGCTGATTGATGTGCAATCATTAAAATGTTGATTTTTGGTTAAAAGGTTGATATCAACCTAATTTTTAGCATCTTTCACAATTTTAAGTGAATACATGTAAATTTGGTCAAATGTTAATTTTTATGCCTTACAGGGCTTTGAGAAGTACATAAATTTGATTTTGGAAGATGTTGGAAAAGTCAACATCAAGAGGGAGAGCAAAAAATTTTAGATGGGTTCATTTTCTCATTTTACTTTACTTTTAATCTCCCAAATGTGCATACTCTAAATGTGGTACATCTATTTTGTTATTTTTTGATTACATATCAAAAAATGTACAGGGTGGATTCTTCTTAAGAGATGCAACACAACAGCCACCTCTCTCTCTCTCTCTCTCTCTTTCTCTCTCTCTCACAATAGTGGAAATTATGATTTTAGAAATTGTGTAAATTGGCATTATGATGCCTTTTCAATCCCATTGAGGTCTAGCATCTTTGTTTACTGGCAATGTTAGAATTTAGATACATCTTGGACATCAAGAACGATTAATGTAATTTATGAAAGATACTTGATTGGATGAGTATGGAATTAACTATATTTGTGTAATTAATTGTATTGGAGTGTACTTATATCAGTTATATATTTTCTAAATATAATCTCAAGCTCTTGGTTATCATGATATCTCATTGTATGTGATAGATTTTATTACTTTGTAAGTGATAGATTTTATTGGTTTGGTATATAATTTATACCATGATATTGATTTTTTTTTTTTTTTTTTCATATTAGGGAAGTTATTAATAGCTTTCCCGTGCATCACACGGGTTAGCGACTAGTTAGATTCTAAATTAAATTTCAATTAGAGTCCATTTTTCTGCCACATGTCCATCTATTTTCTTAATTTTTGTGGCAAGTAAATTATTGGGTGTAAAAACTGAAGAGTTTAAATCCAATTAAATTCTAAATCATATATATATATATATATATATATATATATATATATATATATATATAATGAGAAATCATTACATATTTTAGAAATATATAGTTTAAAAAAAATGTAAGGTAATACTATGTATAATTTGAATCTTTTCTAAAAAAAATTGTATAATTTGAACTGTATAATTGTGATTGTTTTTAATCGTACCCGTGCATATGCACAGGGCTACACACTAGTCTATCTATATATATATCTAAGAGTTGAAGTGTAGCATTTATTGTTCTTGCGCTTCTGTTAAGCTACATTAGCGGCCACGTCACTATTTTATTTTATTTTTTTGGTTTTCCATCTTTATTGATTGTCTATTGCAAAATTAATTTTTTGTGGCCAAATGTGATGCAATACACGCCATCATAAATTCTAATTGTGTATTGTCTATATTGAAATATATTGAAAGATCCTTTCAACATTGAGTGTCATTTCTTTCCATCCTTACTCACACACACACACACAATACATTTTGCTACTCAATCATTGCCTCTTTACCTCTCTCACTACTCTCTACTTCACCGTTACACTTCCTTCATCATTTTCTCTTTTTTATAACTTGACTCTTTTTCTTCCCATTTTATTTGTACACACCTACGATTACACTTCCTCCAACCTTTCCCTTTCCTCTTTGCCTCTACCTCTCCCACTACTCTCTACTTCACTGTTAAACTTCCTTTATCCTTTTCTCTTTTCTATAACTTGACTCTTCTTCTTCCCATTTTATTTGTATAAATTTGATATTATTTCTTCCATTCAATCCATATTTTTCCTACACAAAAACTGTGAGTACTCTCTCTCTCTCTCTACTTTCTTTTAGTGAATTTTTGTTCTTTTTTATAACTCTAATTAAGATTGATGGTTTTTTTTTTTTTTTAATTTCCCATTACAAAATCTTCTCTCTCCTTTTCATGATTAATTCCTATTTTTATCCCACTTGAAATTTCATTGTTAGTTTGTAACAAAACCAATAATTCAAACTTCACTCATTCAATTAGTTCTCTAATTCTTTTTATTTTTCCACAAAACAACGTAGAACAAACAAACCAGAACAAAATTCCAATTTCCCTTATCATTCCCTCACTTATCCACCTTTTTTCTCCAAGCAACCAAACAAAAACTTCAATCCCTAGAACCTTCTCTGCCATTTTCACTTAAGCTTTATTAATTTATTTTTTTATTATTTTTTCTGTGCTTTGGAATCTCTCTCTGTCTTTGAGTCTTTGCTATGCTTTTGGACCTTGGAGGGGACTGTGTTGGTCTATGCAAGTGCTTTCGATTTGAAATCCTAGAGACTAACAAATCTGAGTTTCAGTTTTAGTTGGAATTTACATTTTGATCCAATTTTGTTTGGATCTATTTTATTGGAGTTTTACAAGTGGCATGTTGTGTTGCATTTGATCTCATTTTGAATTTTTATGGAATCGATTTGCTTTGGTGCTTGAAAATTTGATTTTGATCGCTAATTTGTATAATGAATACCCTTTTCTTGTTTTAAATAATTACATGGATTTATGGAAAAGAGACGAAGATGAGTCAGAGAGTTTAGCGATTTTGGTGGTCACATCACATTTCTTAGTTTTAATTTAGTGTTTTTATAAAATAAAAAAAAAAAAAATTTGATGTGGCGGTACAGTTGGCAAATGATGTAGTGTCAAAAATAATTTAAATTATTCTATTTGGCACATCAACTTTTTCCATCCAATTAATAACAGTAGGGACTAAATTGACATAACGTTGAAAAAGTTAGAGACCAAATTGAGATATGGTGTAAAGGATAGGGACCAACCTTGTAATTTACCCATATATATATAATTACACCTATTTATTATCATTCTCATTTGAGTTTTAGGGAAAAAAAACTAAATTATTAACATTTTTATTAAAGTGGGTATTACTATTACACATCATTTAGGGGGGATTCTTGATTTAGATGCGCTACTCTTACATTTTTGTGTTACACACACCTATACATTACCATTTCTATTTAAGTTTTAGGAGAAAAAATGAATAAAAAATACAGTGATTTACGTCTTTTTGAGTTCAAGAGAAAAAAAAAATGATTTACATGTTAAAATTTTTAACATAATACATTTTTTTTTTTTTTTTTTGAGAAAGATTTTAACATAATACATGAATTAATACAATACATGGATACAATATAACTCATGGCCATAGGTATAGTTAATGATGGGTAGTTATATACAACAAAAAAAGTTAGCACTCTTTGATTTCTTACATCTGTGTAACTTATAGCTACTCATCTCATATATATATATATATATATTAAATTTCATTAATAAATTATAATTGCACCATATATAACAAACTATATTATGAATTCCACTTGCAACAAAAGTATTCTCACAAAGGTACGACAACTTTTCTCTGTATTTTACCAATCTTCTTTTCATTTTTGAAGTTATTTTTCTATTTTATTTGATGAATAAAATAAATAGAAAGTAGCTAATCTCAAGGTTTTTGTTGATGATGTTCTTCATATATAGAAAATCACCGAGAAATAAAAACAAATCCTGAAGTTAGGTAACAGAGAGAGACACGAAAATTATGAAATTTCACTTCTCTTAATGCAGATGAAATTCTATTATTTGTTGATTTTCTCAATAGATAAGCTTTCAAGTACTTTTGTTTTTTTGGGGGGGGTTAAATAGAAAATTTGATGCAATTGATGTTATTAACTATCGGTATATACACTTTTTTTTTGAAGTATATATAAGTGGTTAGTTGAAAATTGCTCAATTGGTTTTCTCATTCTATTATTTACAATTTATGCTTTCAAAGGGAGAAAATTAAAGTAATCAAATTTTTCACAAATTAAAAGAAGACAACATAAAATAATATCAAGTGTTTATATAATAATAATAATAATAATATAATTTTTTTAAATGAAGAATACTTTTTTTTTTAATTTTTTTTTATAACGAGTCTACTTATAATATTTATAAATTAATAAGTTAAAAAAAAAATCTATGCAAAGCACAAGCCAATAACTAGATATGTAAAAAGTTGATAAATTTGTATTCTTTTCAACTAGACAAACAAATGTCATTAGAAAACATAATCTTTCAAATTCTTTATTCTTCTAATTTTAGATCTATAATTAGAAATATGATTGAGTTTCTTATGGTTCATTTATATTGGACTCCTTGTATTTTGCAATGAATTAACTCACTTGATACATAAATTATAAAGTTTAAATGAGACACAAGGTACAAAATTAGATTCCAATTGAATTCCAATTTGGATTCTAATAAATTGCTCAATTGGTTTTCTCATTCTATTATTTTCAATTTATGCTTTCAAAGGGAGAAAATTAAAGTAATCAAATTTTTCACAAATTAAAAGAAGACAACATAAAATAATATCAAGTGTTTATATAATAATAATAATAATATAATTTTTTTAAATGAAGAATACTTTTTTATTTTTATTTTTTTATAACGGGTCTACTTATAATATTTATAAATTAATAAGTTAAAAAAAAAATCTGTGCAAAGCACAAGCCAATAACTAGATATGTAAAAAGTTGATAAATTTGTATTCTTTTCAACTAGACAAACAAATGTCATTAGAAAACATAATCTTTCAAATTCTTTATTCTTCTAATTTCAGATCTATAATTAGAAATATGATTGAGTTTCTTATGGTTCATTTATATTGGACTCCTTGTATTTTGCAATGAATTAACTCACTTGATACATAAATTATAAAGTTTAAATGAGACACAAGGTACAAAATTAGATTCCAATTGAATTCCAATTTGGATTCTAATTAGATTTTCTCTAATTTTTTACTTTATATATATATATATATATATATATATATATATATATATATATATATAATGTGTAGATAAACCCCCAATAGATACACATAATATAATGAGTATGTCATTTTTCTATGGATTATCTTGTATTAAAATATTGTTTCATATTCATGTGAATGATTTTTTAAAAGAAAATAAAAAATTGGTCTCAAGTACTTACGTGTATGTGTGTGCATGTATAAGAGCATTAGCATCTGGAGTTCTAAAAAAATACTCATTTTACACTATAATAAAACTACTTTATCTATTTTAACAACTCGTTTAACAATACACCCAACATCCCATTTCCTATTTTAATATTACAACTCAACAAAATAATACTATAATATACTCAATCAAATAATATAAACAACCAATCTCTCTCTTCCCTCTCTTCGTTTCTTTCTCTCTATCCATAGCAAACCCACAACTGCTAGCAACTGTCTACCATCGAAACTCAGCCACAATTGAAACACCATTGCAACCATGCCCAAAAAAAAAAAAAAAAAAAAAAAAAAAGAGAAAAGAAGAAGAAGAAGAAGCATAATCACAATCACACATTTAGACTTTGATTGGTTCACGAAATGCTTTTGCTCTCAAACAACAAATATACATTCACAGGAACAAACACAAACACAAACCTATCTTCCATTTTTAAACACAACCACAACCTATAGATCCATATGACACAGTTATGATCTTAGTGTCCTACATAGATTAAGTGTAATCTTAACAATGTGTTTATAAACTTTTCGGCACCCTTCCTTTGCAATATGGTTTTCAAGGGCTATCATCGAGTCAGTGTCGCTAAAGTGAGTCATCATGGACGACGGCTGCAGAGCGTGGTGGTATATATGTTATGATCCTAGTGTCCCACATGAATTAAGTGTAAGTAAACTCTTGGGCACAAGCCAGTTTTCAAGCACTTGGAATTCACAGTTATAATTTTATAATATATTATTATTATTATTATTATTATTATTATTATTATAAAAAGCAACTAAAATAAAATAAAAATACTCAATTTAGTTAAATTAATAAATTATAACAATAAAAAAATTACATCATATGACATAAAGTTTGAGCATATAAAAATAAACACATCATTCACATGAATCATCCAATAACTAAGTCATGTAGTCCAAAAGTCTTGAAAAAACATATCTCATAGAAATTCAAAATAAATTTTTAGCTTAATCATTAAACCCTAGAGCACAACAAAATTATTTAAATCTCCAAATATAACTGATAACTTGAAAGTTCAGTGACTTTTAGTAGTTTAGTGCAGTCTTTATGAGTTTTTTCACATATACACACGGTATTTTTTTTTTCTTTTATCCGTAGGTTAAAAGGATTAACCCATGCAACTTATCAGTTTACAAGGTTTGATAATGGGTCATTGCATATCTGGTATTTTACATCAAACTATTTCGGATAATGCTTTAGTTCATGAGTTTCACAGTTTAACTGGTGGTTTGGTATGGATTTAATAACTATGCTAAATACAATTTAGTATACAATACAACTATATTGTACAATAGCTCTTAAAATGCTCTCAATAGTTTAAAGATTTGTAAGACAATAACCATTGAATGCATAAACAAATATAATTAAATAACTAATCAAACATTTTTGTCAAATTAATAATAACTTATTATATTTATATGTAATATCAATTAAATAAAAATGTATATAATAAAGAAGAAAATAGTAACACACCTAGGAGTACGACTGGGAGTAAATGTGAAATAAAGAAAAAAAAAATAGTAACTGATATAAGTTTTCACTTTTAAAATATATGACTTTTTAAACATACAGGTGTTCACTCTATTCTTTCTAAAAAATAAAAGTGTTCATTCTATTGGAATTGGAGCAAACTATAAAAGATTTCTTGGACTTGGAAATCTATAGCATATTTATCAAACTACTTGATCAAATAGAGAAAAACTAAGAAAACATAGAAGAGAGAAAGAAAGATAGAGAGAATGAAGAAAGAATCACGGATGTAGATATAGATTTGTCGGTTGTAACGTAGTGTAATTTTTTGCTGATGAAGAAGAAAAGTTTAGGAAAAAAACAGTTTCATTTCTTTGTCAACGGCAAAGTAAGTCAAAGTTTCAGAGATAATGTTTATTTATTTATTTTGGTGAATGAGCAAAAATTTGATTTTTTTTTCTTATAAAATTAAATATTTTAAGAGTAGTTTTACTAACACAACACTTTCACAAAAATTTCACAACAAAATTTAGGTGGCAAGTTGTTAAAGGTGGGTAAAAAAGTGATATCAATTATGGATCCAAATTAAAACCAGATACAACTTGCCATATAACCTTTATTGTGAAAATATTGTGAAAATAACATTAAGATAATCATATTCAAGTTAATTTCAGTTGGGTTTTAACAAAATTTAGGGTCAAGGTATTCAAATTTTTATTTTAGGGGGTCAAAAAAATTATTCATTTTTGGCCAGGTCAAGGGGTCCTTGCCTGAATGTAACGTCGCCCCTGGCAGTTGATAAATCTATCACTTTCTGATAAATTTAACACTTTAATTTTATTTCTATCCTTTATAATATATATTTTTTATAAAAAAGAAAAAATACTTTAGTTTTAAAGGCATTAATTGCATTTTATGCGTTCACCAATCAAAAAATACATATTTGTTTCGGTTACTTGAAGAAACGAAGACCTCCAACTTTAATAAATAAACTAGTTATTGGCCCTTGCTTCGCACAATTTTTTTAATTTATTAATTTATAAATATTATAAGTATTTTTTTTTTTTGAGAAACATAAATATTATAAGTAGATTGTTATAAAAAAGTATTCTTCATTTAAAAGAAAATATATTATTATTATTATTATTATTATTATATAAACGTTGTTATTATTTTATGTTGTCCTCTTTAATTTGTGACTAAATTTGATTAATTTATTTTCCCCCTTTGAAGGCATAAATTGTAAATAATAGAATAAAAAAACCAATAGAGCAATTTTCAATGAACGACTTATATATACTTATATATATATATATATATATATATATATATATATATATATATATATATATATATATATATATATAAAGCGTGCATACCGATTGTGGGGATCGGCCCAGAATGATAGGTTGCCTGGGCCTTGGGCTCGTCCGAGGATCAATCCGTTCGAGGAGACGTCGCGGCCCAGGATCCGTATTTAGGCTCACTGGGGGAAAAGAGAACATGTCCGAGGAGTAATTCCTCCTCGGACATTCCAAAATCAGGGTCAAGGGTGCGTCCTGGCTACTGTAGTGCTCCCTCCAAGTACGTAAAAAGAAAGAAAACCCAAAATATCTCAGAAAAAGCTGCCTCCACCACATTAAATACACCACAACTACTCTCCTGGCCGCATTAATGAAGAGAAGACCCATGAACAGTGCTACCTTGGCCACTGCAACTCACAAAGAACTGATAAGGGTGTCTGATGGGACAGGTGCTCAAGTAGGGGTTTGGATGATCAACAAGTGTAAAGCCCAGATGATAGGAGAGGGCCTATATAATATGTAAAGATCCCCCAAGAAAAAGAGAGAGAAAAGAGACTGAAGAAAAGAGGGGGGAGAGAACACTGTAGAGAAATTTTATGAATCTATGTCCATTAATCAAGTTTGAGACCTGATTGTTTAAACAAGATCTCTCTTCATTGCTACCTTTTTTTGTTCTTGTTCCTGTACCCCCTGAGCCCATGCAATAAACCGTTCAAACTAACTGAAACCAAGTTCTTTAGCCCATACTCTACAAAAAAATTCATTGTGTGGGATCTTTTGGGCCAAGACCTGACCAACGAGGATCGGGTCCACTAAAACCGTGTCCCTACAATTGGCGCTGTCTGTGGGAAGAACTAAAATATCAGTAAGTACAACGGTCGAGCATGGCAGAACTAGGTCCACACCAGGAGAATCCTTACCAGGCTAATCCTCAGCAGACAGAACTCATTGAGTCCCAGCGGCAAAATAATCCTGCCAACCGTGGCAGCAGAAGGAATCGTGAGGGAAGTGTACATACTACCCAGACGAGTCAAAGTCATACCCAGATAGGTAGTCACGTGTCCTAAAGGCGAAACAGTCATCAGGCCATGCAGCGAGAGATAGATGACTTGAAAAGGAAGTTGCGACGTGCACAGCGAAAGCGATCTCCCTCCAGCTCAGATGCGTCCTCTAATGAGGAAGACGTGAGTTATCGACGGAGATCGAGAACACCCCCAAGTGAAACCTTTTCTTGCGAGAAGGAGTCTCGTCCTAAACGAAAGTATGAGAACCCATCCAGCAAAGGTTTGGGAAACGATGCTATGAATAGGGCACTAGACCAGATTTCAAGATCACCCTTTATGTACAGAATTGAGGGGGCTAAGTTGCCTCGACGCTTTAATCAACCAGCGTTCGCCATCTACAATGGCCGAGCGGACCCGGTGGAGCACGTGAGTCAGTTTAACCAAAAAATGCCCATCTACTCGCAAAATGAAGCCCTAATGTGCAAAGTCTTCCCATCCAGCTTGGGACCAATGGCGATGAGATGGTTCAACAGCTTGAAGACAAATTCCATAGGCTCATATAAACAGCTTACTCAGGCTTTCTGCTCTTGCTTTATTACAAATAGCAGAGTCCCTCGACCCCTAAGTTCATTGTTGTCCTTATCCATGCACGAGGGAGAGACCCTGAAGGCGTATTCGGATAGATATTGGGAGATGTATAACGAGTTGGATGGGAACCATGACGATGTCGCTATCAGCACATTCAAAAGCGGTCTCCCCACCGAGCATGGCTTAAGGAAATCTCTCACTGGTAAACCAGTTGCCAACGTTCATCAGTTGATGGATAGGATTGACAAGTACAAAAGGGTGGAAGAAGATCAGCTACAAGGAAAGGGAAAGGAGAAGATCATTCCCCCCAAAGCGAATGATTTCAGGTCGGAACGGTATAGCCATAACCAGCCGAGGAGAGATTTCTCGAAACAGGCTGGACAAAGTAACATGCAAACGGTGAATGCCGTGTTCAGAGAGCCCGTACAACAAGTGCTAGAGAAAGTGAGGAATGAACCCTTCTTCAGATGGCCGGGAAAGATGGCTGGAGACCCTTCAAAACGTAACCAGAACCTGTATTGCCACTATCATCAGGACCATGGACATACCACTGAGGATTGCAGGCATCTATGGAATCACCTAGATCAGTTGGTCCGAAAAGGAAAGTTACGTCACCTTTTACATCCCTCAAGCGGTCATTCGGGCAAGGCAATGCAAGAGCCTCGAAAAGATGTATCCTTGAGACCCCCCACAGGAACGATCCATGTCATCCTTGCCGCTCCAGGAAGAACCGGGTCATTTCCTTCCAAGGTGTTGTCTGTGGCTCGGCTCTCTGCTGAGGACGGGGGAAAAGGATTTAAAAGGTCTAAAAAGGGAAGCTCGTTAATACTAGGATTCTCGGACGAGGATAAGAGGGGAACTATCCAACCTCACGACGATGCCTTAGTGGTTACGCTGAGAATCGGAGGCTTCGATGTGAGAAGGGTGCTGGTAGACCCGGGTAGCGCAGTAGAGGTAATGTACCCTGATCTATACAAGGGGCTGAACCTGAGGTCGGAGGATTTGACGGCTTATGACTCTCCCCTTGTCAGCTTCGAAGGGAAGACTGTTACGTCAAAAGGGCAGATCAGACTACCCATACAGACTAGGTCAGAGGTGGTGGAGGTGAACTTTATTGTGGTCGATGCCTACTCGCCCTACACGGCGATAGTAGCCAGGCCCTGGATCCATGCCCTAGAAGCTGTATCCTCCACACTTCACCAAAAGGTAAAATACCCGTCCGGAGGCCAAGTAGAAGAGATTCGTGGAGATCAGGCCATGGCCAGGCAGTGTATGGTGGCCGCCATCTCACGTCGGTCCCATGCCGAGTCCTCGACGTCTGAGAACTTATAGCAACCAGCCACCTCGGCAGGGCAAATCAATGAGCCATCCGAGGAGATAAGGTGTGAAAGTTTAGAAATGTTTATCGTTGACAATGACCTGGAGAGATTTTTCCAGGTCGGTTCTGAGTTGCCTCCTCAAGAAAAAGAGGAACTGGTTGGATTTCTGAGAAGAAATGTCGATGTGTTTGCATGGGACGCTTACGACGCCCCGGGGGTGGACCCTAGCCTTATTTGTCACCACTTGAATGTCAACCCATCTTCCATTCCAAAGAAGCAACCACCTCGACGTCCCTCGAAAGAACATGCTAGTGCCGTTAGAGACGAAGTGACAAAACTGAAAAAGGCGGGGGCTATTAAAGAGGTCTTTTACCCCGAGTGGCTGGCAAACACGGTGGTGGTAAGAAAGAAAACGGGAAAGTGGCGAGTCTGTGTAGACTTCACAGACTTGAACAAGGCATGCTCGAAAGACCCGTTCTCGTTACCTCAAATAGACCGACTGGTAGATGCGACTGTAGGCCACCCTCGAATGAGCTTCCTGGACACCTTCCAGGGCTATCATCAGATACCTCTGGCATTAAAGGATCAGGAGAAAACGGCGTTCATGACACCCGTCGGAAATTACCACTATAAAGTGATGCCTTTCGGACTAAAGAACGCAGGGTCAACGTACCAAAGAATGATGACCAGAATATTTGAACCGCAACTAGGCAAAGTTATTGAAGTCTGCATAGATGATATGGTGGTAAAAAACAAGGTAGTGTCCGAGCACGTGAAAGACCTGGAGGTCATTTTTGGCATTTTAAGGGAGCACAAGTTGCGCTCAATGCTTCCAAGTGCTCATTCGGGGTCGGGTCTGGGAAATTCCTCGGCTTTATGGTAACCCACAGAGGGATAGAGGTAAGCCCAGATCAAATCAAAGCGATTAATAGCCTGCAGGCTCTTCGGAATCCGAAAGAGGTGCAGAAACTCACTGGCATGATCGCAGCATTAAACCGGCTTATATCCCGATCTGCAGACCGATGTCGACCTTTCTACCTCTTGATAAATAAGTGAAAAGGGTTTGAGTGGTCAGAGGATTGTGTCCGGGCCTTCCAACAACTTAAGGAATACTTGTCGCGACGACCCATCATGTCTAGCCCTGAGGTAGATGAGGTACTGTTTGCATATGTAGCCGTAGCCCCTCATGCTGTGAGCCTGGTACTGATACGGGATGAGAATGGGGTACAGCGACTAGTGTACTATGTAAGTAAATCATTACATGAGGCCGAAGTGCGATACTTACCATTGGAGAAAGCAATTCTAGCGGTAGTGCACGCCACACGGAAGCTCCCTCATTACTTTCAGGCACACACGGTCATCGTTCTAACCCAGCTTCCCCTTTGAGCGGTGCTTCGAAGCGCCGACTACATAGGAAGGATCGCCATGTGGAGTGCACTTTTGGGAGCCTTTGATATTAAATATATGCCTAGGTCCTCTGTCAAGGGACAAGTTCTCGCGGACTTAGTCGCAGAATTCGCTGAACCCTCTGTAGAAACAATAACCGAGAAGAAAGACATGGATGGAAAATTGGTTGGCACAGTCTCAGCACGGGAGACCTTGCGCTGGAGGGTCTACGTGGATGGCGCGGCCAACCAAAGAGGATCTGGAATTGGGCTAGTTTTAATATCGCCTGAAGGTATTGCCATTGAGAAATCACTAAGAACAACGAGGCCGAGTACGAAGCCTTACTTCAAGGGAAGACGATGGTTCAGAAATTGGGCAGAAGGGTAATGGAAGTGTTCTCGGACTCCAAATTGATCGTTGGCCAAGTGATGGGTGAGTTAGAAGCCAGAGATGCTAGAATGCGAGAGTATCTCGGACGGGCCAAACGCCTGCGGTCGAGTTTTGAATCCTTCAATCTGACACATGTTTCCAGAAGTGGGAACACCCATGCGGATTCACTGGCCACTCTTGCCACGTCCTCGGCGCATAATCTGCCTCGAATGATCCTTGTCAAGGATCTAGTCCAAGTAAGTTCAATTAGAAGAGACCCAGCTCAGGTCCATCAGGTCAGAAAGAGTCCCAGCTGGATGGATCCTATAGTAAATTTTCTCAAAGAGGAAACCCTACCAGAGGAAAAACTAGAAGCTGAGAAGATACGAAGGAATGCTCCTCGGTTTTGGTTGTCGGAAGACCACAAGCTATATCGGCGTTCCTATTCTGGGCCGTACCTATTGTGTATGCACCCAGAGGGGTCCGAGTCCCTCCTTGAGAAGCTGCATGAGGGGATTTGCGGGAGTCACACAGGAGGAAGATCGCTGGCGCATAGGGCACTCGCCCAAGGATACTGGTGGCCGAATATACAGAGAGATGCCCAAGAATATTCGAAGAAGTGTGATCAATGTTAGAGATTCGCCCCAAACATCCACCAACCTGGAGGAATCCTTAACCCTATCTCTAGCCCTTGGCCGTTTGCTCAATGGGGTCTTGATATTGTCGGTCCTTTCCCTAAAGCAGCGGGGAATAAGCGATACATAATAGTCGGCACTGACTATTTCACCAAGTGGGTAGAGGCTGAAACCTTGGCCAACATTAGGGACGTGGATGCCAAGAAATTCATTTGGAAGAACATTATTACGCGCTTCGGAACTCCTCACACCCTCATCTCGGACAACAGTCTTCAGTTTGATAGTAAGAACTTCAGGGAATACTGCAACGAGTTTGGCATCATCAACCGGTATTCCACGCCTGCCTACCCCCAAGGAAATGGGCAAGCCGAGGCCGTGAACAAAGTCATAGTAAGCGGTCTGAAAAAGAGATTGGATGATGCAAAGGGGAGATGGGTGGAAGAGCTCCCGTACGTTTTATGGACCTATCGGACGACGCCGCGACGGTCAACGGGCGAAACTCCCTTTTCAATGACTTATGGGGCCGAAGCTGTACTCCCAATCGAGAACAGCTTCCCCACGTTGAGGTCTAGCACTTTTACCCTAGAAAGCAATGACGAGTTACTAGGGAGAAGTCTGGACCTAGTGGGGGAAAAAAGGGAAAAAGCGATGATCCATATGGCCTATTATCATCAGAAGCTAAGGCGGGGATATGACGCTAATGTAAGGCTGCGACCTTTAAGTCCAGGCGACCTCGTAATGAGGAAGATTCTCGGTAGCGCTAAGAACCTTTCCTGGGGCAAGCTGGGACCCAACTGGGAGGGACCGTATCGTATCACATCTGTGGCCGGAATAGGTGCTTACTACCTGGAAGACTTAGATGAAAAAACTGTACCTCGCCCATGGAATGTAAATAATCTAAGAAGATATTATTATTAATGAAAACAGCTCTACCTATGTTTTGTTCCCTGATCATCGCATTCCCATTGGTCCCTTTCTATCTATCCAAGTTTTAAACAGAACTTAAGTCCTGCATGGCTCTTCGGACTACAGACTTAGGGGAAATTAATAACTTAGGGCATCTATCCAAGTTTTAAACAGAACCTAAGTCCTGCATGGCTCCTCGAACCACAGACTTAGGGGAAATTAATAACTTAAGGCGTCTATCCAAGTTTTAAACAGAACCTAAGTCCTGCATGGCTCCTCAGACCACAGACTTAGGAGAAATTAATAACTTAAGGCATCTATCCAAGTTTTAAACAGAACCTAAGTCCTGCATGGCTCCTTGGACCACAGACTTAGGGGAAATTAATAACTTAAGGCGTCTATCCAAGTTTTAAACAGAACCTAAGTCCTGCATGGCTCCTCGGACCACAGATTTAGGGGAAATTAATAACTTACTTAAGGCATCTATCCAAGTTTTAAACAGAACCTAAGTTCTGCATGGCTCCTCGGACCATAGACTTAGGGGAAATTAATAACTTAAGGCGTCTATTCAAGTTTTAAACAGAACCCAAGTCCTGCATGGCTCCTCGGACCACAGACTTGGGGGAATTTATTAACTTATGGCACCTATCCAAGTTTTAAACAGGACCCAAGTCCTGCATGGGTCTTCGGACCACAGACTTGGGAAAATTATTAACTCGAGGCACCTCTGCAAGTTTTAGACAGAAACTAATTAATGACTTAAGACTCTCGTGCAAGTTCAAGTGGAACAGTATTAATAAGCATCAGAAGAGAAAGGAAAAAAGAACATTTTATATTAGTAAGCCGGGGTCACTACAAGGAGAGGTCTTTACAAAAAAAAACAACAAAAGCAAGACAACTCTCATTCAAAAAAAAAAAAAAAAAAAAAAAAAAAAGGTACAATAATTAAGAACCTAAAATCTAAGCCTTAGCAGGAGGATCCTCTTTCTGCTCTGGCTGAAGAGGAGGAACCTCGGAGATGGACTCGTTGGCAGGATCCTTGGCTTTATCAAGCAGAGGGATGGCGGCTTTATCAAGCAGAGGGATGGCATCAGGAATAGCCACGGCCTGCTCAGAAGCTTCAAGAGCGCCATCAGGATTCTCTCGAATCTCCGGCGAGAAGAAGACCTTCCCGGGCAACCTCAGTGCCGAGTCTGCAGGAATTCCTGCAGCATCAAGGGCATGAGCCCATGAGATGCTGCAATAATCCCTACACACCTCCGAAATTTCCTCGGAGAGCCTGGCTTCAGTCTCTTCAGCACCGAGCTGATAAGCAGCTTTCTTTTCAGCCTCGACAGCCTCACGAACCAGCTGAGCCTCTTCTTTAGACTGCCGGACCTCCTCCTCAGCTTTTTGTAGCGCGGCCTTAAAATCCAGCACTGTTTGTTTTTCAGTGCCCAGGCTGGTCTCGGTCATGTACAATTTCTGACGCTGGTCCTCCGCTTGGGTTTCAGCGTTCTTCAAGCCGGCCTCAGCACTCCGGCGCTTTTTCTTCGCCTCTTTGAACTTCTCCACAAGTTCAGAGTTTTCTTGCTTGAGGGACCCCACGGTTTTCTCCACCTCTATCCGAGATAGGGCCTCAGCTTCAGCTAAGCTGCGACAGAACTCCTCAGCCACAAACACCTGCTGAGTGATCTGCCAACAAAAAAAAATTTGTCTTAGAATGCAACAATGTTCAACGATATAACGAAAAGGTAGAAGAGTGACTTACCATTGCCAGGTCCCTCTTAAGGGACAGAAAGAGCTCGGGTTGAGAAAACCGCCTGTAGGCCTCCATATCCTGAGGGAGGAGTACTGGCTGCTCCAAAGCGTCAGCTATGTACCTTGCTCGGCCCCTGTTGTATTCTAGGACCGATGCAGTGTAGGGGATGGCAACCCCATCTAGCTCCAACTTTGGACTCCAAGTGCGTGGTTGAATATGCACTTCAACCCGGTTCTCCTCCTCTCGGCTCTCTACGAAGGAAGCCCTTCTATTCTTTTGCCCTCGGGTGGTCTTTTGCTGCTTGCCCTGGTGGGGCACCACCTCACCTTCCTCAGGGATTTCAGCCGACCTTTTCTTTTTTAGGTCCAGGTTAACCTTGAGGCCGAGGTCAGAAGGAACTTGAGGGGCGACTGGAGGAAGGTCCTGGGTCTGCGACTAAGCAAGCACCTTCGAAGATTGACCTTTTCCTCGGGAAGACATCAATTCTCGCAAGGTTTTTCCTTTGCCAGCCATATTGTCTACCTCCTCGTCTAAAGAGTCTTCCGAGCAGGCAATAATAATCGGAGCACCAACCACGGAGTTTCGATCTTGCTCTCCTTCAGGATCTGAAAGCTCAATCAAAGGGGCTTTATGAACCTCCTCTTCAAAATAGAACTAGTTTATCTCCTCCTCAAGAGAAAGACGAGAGGATTCGGTCTCTCCTTCAACTGGCGCAACAACGTCAGGGTTGTCTGGCGGAGGCAGTTGCACGGTTGGTGGAAGATCCCGAGTGCCAGGTAACACGACTGGCTTGAGATCTCATTGGGCCAAAAACTTGGGCTTGGATACGTCAATCCTAGCCAACCTCGGACTACCAGCTCTTATGGCGTGACCAATGGGTTGGAAAGTGCGGGTTAGTGGTCGGTAGCCCAAAACCAAATGGCACGCGCGTAGCTGCCCGTCCTCGGTAACGTAGATTTCTGACCTTAGAAGATAGTTCAAGGCCTGAACGTTCACGTGGCTAAGTTTGGGAGCAACCAGAGCTTTATCTGCAGAACAGCCGAGAAGGAAATTAGAGTTAAACTATAAAATTTATGACAAGCAAAAAAAAGAGTGAATCCGAGGAGCTAAGCCTCCTCCCTAAAGAACTCGCCCTAAAAGCGTCACACTTGGAATTCCTGCCCGAGTTGGACAATGAAAACCATCGCTCCACTCTCCCGAGGCAATGAGGAAGTCATCCTTCATAGTCTTATTGGATATGAGGAGGCAGGAGATTGGCCTAACCGCGTCGATTCGAGATTTAAGGGAATACCCTCCTTTCTCGACGTAGTGGCACTCGTACAGGTGAACCACATCATGCCAGGTCAGGCCTAGACCCATCCGCTCGTTCAAGACATCTATGCAGCCTAATATCCTGAACATGTTTGGAGCGCACTGATGCGGTGTCAACCTATGGTGGAACAAGTAGTCCCGCGTAATCCTACGCATGGGAAGTGTCATTCCTCCTTCTATGAAGGAAATCATAGGAATGACCACTTCACCCACGTCTCTATCTAGCAATACTCCTTCTAGGGGATAGTACCGCAGAACCACCCCCTGCGGGATGTGGTATTTAGCCCTAAAGGCCTCCATGGCAGCCGGAGTGTCTACTAGGTCTTTGAATCTACCCATCTAAGTTGAACTGGAGGGACAGAAATAAAACAGAGGAGAAAAGTGAAATCTGAGGAGAAATTCGAAGCAACGAAACGAACGGAACTTACGAATATCTTCCCAAACGACCAGTAAGGTGCATGAAAATCTCCTCCAGGAATGATGCTTTGCAGAAACGGTTATGGAAATTCGAAGAACGGAAGAGCTCGAAGATCTCTAGGCGCTGGAGTTCTTTGGACTTCTGATATGCAGATAAAAAAGAAAAAAATGAGCCTCACTAGCGCTTTATATAGCAAGAGGGAGAAAGAGAAAACCGCTCTCGCTCAGGAATTCGAGGAAAAATGCTGGCCGTCAGATCTACGCCTCACCGTTGGATAAAAGAGACACAAAGCTACCTGGAGTAAATGGCCGCGCCTCGTAAATTGTAGCGCGTTAAAAGTGATTGCCCACACGCGCGAACGAAGATCTCATTAATTCTATCCTTTGTAAATGTCAAAACCCCGCTTTTCTCCTCAGAAAGAGATAAAAAACCAGAGTTTTGAGGGGCTATTGTGGGGACCGGCCCAGAATGATAGGTTGCTTGGGCCTTGGGCCCGTCCGAGGATCAATCCGTCGGAGGAGACGTCGCGGCCCAGGATCCGTATTTAGGCCCACTGGGGGAAAAGAGAACATGTCCGAGGAGTAATTCCTCCTCGGACATTCCAAAATCAGGGTCAAGGGTGCGTCCTGGCTACTGTAGTGCTCCCTCCAAGTTCGTAAAAAGAAAGAAAACCCAAAATATCTCAGAAAAAGCTGCCTCCACCACATTAAATACACCACAACTACTCTCCTGGCTGCATTAATGAAGAGAAGACCCCTGAACAGTGCTACCTTGGCCACTGCAACTCACAAAGAACTGATAAGGGTGTCTGATGGGACAGGTGCTCAAGTAGGGGTTTGGATGATCAACAAGTGTAAAGCCCAGATGATAGGAGAGGGCCTATATAATATGTAAAGATCCCCCAAGAAAAAGAGAGGGAAAAAAGACTGAAGAAAAGAGGGAGGAGAGAACACTGTAGAGAAATTTTATGAATCTATGCCCATTAATCAAGTTTGAGACCTGATTGTTTAAAGAAGATCTCTCTTCATTGCTACCTCTTTTTGTTCTTGTTCCTGTACCCCCTGAGCCCATGCAATAAACCGTTCAAACTAACTGAAACCAAGTTCTTTAGCCCATACTCTACAAAAAAATTCATTGTGTGGGATCTTTTGGGCCAAGACCTGACCAACAAGGATCGGGTCCACTAAAACCGTGTCCCTACACCAATAGTTAATAACATCAATGGCATCAAATTTTCTATTTAACAAAAAAATAAAATAAAATAAAAAAGGTACTTGGAAGCTTATCTATTGAGAACATCAACAAACAATAGAACTTTATCAGCATCAAGAGAGGTGAAATCCCACAGTTTCCATGTCTCTCTCTGTTACTTTACTTCAAGATTTGTTTAATTTATCAGTGGCTTTCTATATATGAAGAACATCATCAACAAAAACCTTGAGATTAACTACTTTCTATTTTTTTTTTTGTCAAATAAAAAAAAAACTTCAAAAATGAAAAGAAGATTGATAGAATACAAAGAAAAGAATAAATAACTTGAAAAAAGAAAAGAAAAGTTGACAAAAGATACTAGTTGTCATACCTTTGTGAGAATACTTTTGTTGCAATGGAATTCATAATGTAGTTTGTTATATATAGTGCAATTATCATTTATTAATGAAATTAAAAAAAAAAAAAAAAAATATATATATATATATATATATATATATATATATATATATATATATATAGGAGATGAGTAGCTATAAGTCATGCAGATGTAAGAAATTGAAGAGTTATGAGTTACAAATGATGATATAATAAGCCACTAAAATAAACATTATTACATATATTGAAAATCTAACCGTTGAATTACATATTCTTTACGCTTTTAATACACGTGTCAAATTTTTGTATTAATTGAATATTTTTACCATATGATTTATAAACTTATAGTTTATGCATAATTTTAAACTACAAAAACTTGTAATTTAAACAATTTATTAATGACATAACTAGTGATCTTTAATTTTCTAGAAATTTTGCAAGCATAGAGGATATAAGAAGAAGATGTAATTTAATGGTGGATTTGTCAAAATTCATTTTTAATAAAAAGATATTGAGTAAGGCTGTAGCCTTACAATTTTGGCTACAACTTTAGGCTACAACCAATTTTGTAGCTAAACTTTTTCCTTTAATTAATTCTAATCCAAATGATTGTATTTGAATCAGTAAATGATATCCCTATATCTTTATTGATTCCATATTAATCAAAATATGTTAGATTCGTAACAGTGAACAATAGATTTGCTTACTGTAACTTGACCTTTTATTATAGTTAAGAGAGTCAGCCTTCAGGATGAAGTCTCGAGTAATGCTCTAATTAGCGCCTTTGCTAAACAGATTTGCTTCATCCCTCATATCAAAACCTTCTCATCATTACCATTTGATCACTCGCAGTAGTTCTATTTGAATCCAAACTGTTAGCAACTCTGTAGGTGCTTTTTAACTATGAAGTCTTCATGGTGTGAAGATTTGTCTTTGTCCCTCTATTTTCATAATGAAGATCCCAAAGTCCATGCGGGCTTAAATGAGCTTCTCAAAGTCTTATAAATATCCTTTGCAAAAAGTGGCATTCCTCCATTAATTGGAGCACGACATATGATTTATTCTTGGCCCCCCATCTGCCGATAGACACCATGAATATTGGTTTCTCTATCTTCTTGCTTCAGCTGGGTTGACAGATTTTGTGCACATAAAAGAAATAAATATGGGGAGACAGGATGACCTTGCCTTATAGTCTCCTGGTTGGTTTGATGAAGCATTTTGGTTTTTTATTAATCATAATAGAGGTCGAGTCTTGTTGTTGTGATGATAAGTGTCCTTCACCAGAGCACAAGAAGTTGTGGATTTAAGTATAAGAATCAGCCTATTCAAACAAAATTAGGGACAAGATTTCCTACTATGAACTTTCTCAAACCTTACATAAATGAGAGTTTTTATGCACTGAATACAACATTTTAAAATAGAATATGTACCAAAGATATGTAGTTCAATGAAATTCATCTCTCGTTAAACCCCATGTTTCTCATTATTAATTTGTCTTTAAATAAACAAACCCCACCTAGTCATAAGCTTTTCTTTCTCGTATCTAATTCAACATCATATGGCTCATTTTCCCTCTCTTTTTGTTCTTATATTTCCGAGAGTAATGATAAGATCTCCCAATAAATAAATAAATAAATAAATAAATATATATATATATATATATATATATATATATATATATATATATATATATATATATTCTTGTATTTCCTAGAGTAGTGATAAGATCTCGTAAGCGTCCCCTACCCTCTCTGCGCGTGATTGAATGGGCACACCAAATTATTCAGAAATTCACTGTTTGAAATTTGGATGTATTTTTTTGGTTCCTATAACCATCATTTTTAAAATGAAAGTTTTAAACTTCTATATTTGTTAAAGAAACCATAATGGCTCGTGGGAAGACATTATTCTGCATCTGCTTGTCAATTTCCAATCTCTTCTGCAAGAGATGTACCTCGTTATAAATTATTGTGCATCCACTGAAAGAAAATGTAAATTGGCCCCTACTTTATTATATATTTTACAATTGCTAAAATCAAACATAAGGAAGTTTGAATACATACCATGTACATGCACAATTTTATGTCAAGTTTGTTCACAATCTTTGCCGTTCCTCTTTTTAGAGGCTAAATCTTTAAATTCTACACTCATTAATGGTGCGTATTTATTTAAGCTGTAAAAAATTGCAACCGTCTCATATCTCGGACCTGAGGTGAAGTGAGAGAATTTAAAAAGGAACAAGACAAAGACGGAGCATGATAATAGAGAGAGAGAGAAGGACAAGATTCTTCCAATAACCAACGAGGGCTTGGTTGAGTAGGTAAGGTTCGTTCACTACACCTAGGTTCGAATCCCACTGCCCGCAGGAGTCCGTTGGTGGGCATCCTTAGTGAGGTAACTCCCCACACAGAGGTACAGGCAGACCCCCGAGATCGGGCTACCCCGTCCGAGACCTCTGGCACCCTGCCCGGGAGTGTAATATAGCCATAAAGGCCTCCATTTTATTGCTTCTAAAAAAAAAAAAAAGATTCTTCCAATGCGTCACTCACCAATAATAATAATAATAATAATAATAATAATGTAACCCCACCAGTACCAGCAGCGACACCAAGCCACCAACCAGTCTCTCACATGAATGAATGCAGTAAGTAGGTTTTGAACAATGTTGTTTTAGAGCACAATGAGAGGCAGCATCATCAAAAGCTGATTGAAAGATGCATTGTCTCACGTGTTGATAAAGAAGCCAAAGATTAACTGTGCACAACATAGGAAAATGATAAAGGATGAGACAAAACAATGAAGAGAGGGAAACGGGTCATGTTTATTCCACAGTTTTTCAAAGTTCCATCAGTACAAGTATTGACAAAGGTGAGGGGGAGGAGAAATACAGTACCAAAAAAAGAAAAAAAAAGAAGTAAATTTTCTGTACCACATAGATTCTACTTACTGACCTAGTTGGCTGGCTGAACAACCCTAACCCCTACAGCTTACAAACCCACTTTCCCTTCCCCTCTTCAGATTCAGATGATCTGTTAGACAAAGGACTTTGATTTGTATTTGTTGTGTTACTTGTGTAACTCACAAAGTCATTACCTCTGTTATGTTACAGACCATTAGCCTACACATATCTTTGACAGTCCTACTTCTTTTCTTTACAAGTAAGATTGGGGTGATGAAAAATGGAAATAAAACCATCACCATTCCAACTAAAACTAATTCCTGCTAATTCAAAATCCTAAGCTCCAAGATCAACTGAGACTGTGCAGGAAAAGAAGCCCTGATGGAACACTGATATCTTTTAAGGGTCCAATTTCTCCCATTCATAACGCCCTGGGAGCGGCTTATCACTGACAGGATCAAAGTTGTACCTGCAGAGAAAACCCAAATTGATGAACATTATTTTATATCCGCTCATGGGATGTAAATGGATCTTGAATTTTACAAGCAAGAGAACTTATTTAAAGATTTTTTTTAAAACCCAGGAGGACAAAATGTAGCATACTTCTCAACAAATTGTCTTTGCTGCTCTTCTTCAGCACCTGCAAAAAACTCATCAATTTCATGTGATGTTGGGATATGCCTCTGCGTTGCATTCTGTGTTCTGCGGTTAGTCTCAGTTGAGCAAGTGGGCCTGGTAGTGGAACCAGGGGTTCTTATGTTATCTGGGTCCCTAATCAAACTGCAAGGTGTGGATTCTCTAGTGCTCCTGTCACAATAGAGATTAATTTTATTAAATACAACATAAATAAAGAACTACCAGAAGCATACACCTGTTGTTAGCATTAAGATTACAGAAAACTAAAAGGCATAGAAAGTTTTGTATCACAAACGGTGGCACCTAAAGCTGAGAGTTGAGTTGGACTTTATGATAAAAAAATATCCACATGAAAAAGAATATACCATAAGTAAGGAATGGTATCTACTATTATTTTTGTGTCATCCCACAGTCGTTTTTTTTTTTTTTTTTTTTAATCTTCTGCTCCCCTGCACCAATTTATGAAAGATATAGCCCACATATATTTCCCAACTGTAATAAGACCCCACCAATCATATAAAGCATAGCAACAGAACACAAAGAAGCAAACGTTAAGACAATTTTCTCTTAAAAAAAAAAAAAAAAAATTCTAGACATGATTCAGTCACCAAAATTCCATAGAAGACTCTGTAATTCTGTGGTGCAATTAAATTCTTTTAATTAATTAAATTTATTTTTTGAGCTTTTATTCTATGATGTTTTTAAATGGGTGTTTCCTCTAGTATCAAATAATAGTTTTCTCTTACGTGCTGTGTATCACCAGCCTACAGGTTAGTTTGAGTCTAACAAGTTATGGCCAAAAGAAAGGCACCACACAAAAAATTTTGTTCCTTCCAATTAAGTATAATGCAGTGGGATCAATATCTTCAAAATATAGGATATATTCCATTTCGAAGCTCATGTGTCAGTACCATCTGAGTTTTAGAAACAAGTAAAAACATCATTATGAAGCACAAAGCAGTCTGTAAACAATCAAATTAGATACAAACAAACAAACAAACAGTAGCGGCGATTCTTCTCTACTAACCAGAACATATAATGAAGAAAGCAGCAGCGAATAATAGTAGAAATCTGATATTAATACGTTCTTCAAATTTCAGAAAGCCAGTTTTGAACGTTTCACTCGGAAAAAAAAAAAAAATAAATAACGGTTTTTTGTATCTAGGCAGGTAAGACATTAAAACACAAACGTAACTGTTTTTTTTTTCCCTTTTAATTTGGGATTATGCTTGGTGGCCCTCATCTACTACTCTTGTTCTTATTACTTAGCAAAAAATTGGGGGAAAAAAAAAACACTACAAACAGACCTTTGAAAGAAAACACTTGTAAGAAATGGGAAAAAAAACAAAATAAACAGAGAGTAGCTTTTAACAAATATTGAACAATCAAAACAAATTTTGAATAAACTCCCAAATAAAATAAAATAAAACACTCTAAAGTATGTTTGGTTGCCAAGAAACGTAGGGAATTAAAGTAAGAAGAAAATTCAAAAATTGCTATCTTCGGTTTTGTTACTTTGATTCTCCTCCAATATGAAAAAATTGTACAATTTTTACAGCAATTAACTATCTCAAACCAAAACATTCAAGAGCCCAACTTCTACTTTGCTTTGAAAACCCTATATAAGATGAAAACACCCAAGATTAAAATTTTCAAACTCCTCATAATTCCCCACCATTTTTTACACCACCAAACAGCTTAGAAAAAAAAGAAAAGAAAAAACCCAAAATTATTGCTTCCAAACCCAGGAAAGCGAACTAAATGCAGTAAGTCCCTCCTCCCTTTCTCTGAACCCCAATGAAATAAAAATAAAAAACACGAAAACCCCATGATTCAAAATCAATTTTCCTAGATTTTCCCTCGTTTTCTCAAAAAAAAAAAAAAAAAAAAAAAACACAAAGAAGAGGAAGAAAACCCCATCTCTCTCTCTGTCTTCAAACTTAAACATAAAACGAACATAATCTAGAAATTCCCTCCCCTGCGAATAACCCAATTTTATAATATAAAAAAGAAACCCTATGATTCAAAATAATCCAATTTGACAGATTTTTCGCTCGGCGCAAACAACAGAGATTTAAATAAAAAGAAAGAGAAAAGAAGAAGAAGACCCACCTCTCTCTAGCTTCAAAGTCCAAAACATTTTCTCCGAAAGAAGCTTCTTGAACCCCAAAATCAGTTTTATTAATAAGGTTGTCTTCTTGTTGATTAGTGTCCTCCTCACCCACACCCACACCCACAATCTCATCGTGATTCTGGATACTGTTGTTGTCGTTAGCGGTGGTAGTGGCGGCGGCGGCGGCGGTGGTGGCGTTAGAGTTCTTGTGGCGCTTAGAGTCGTGGTGGTGGGTACCATTCTCAACAACGTTTGGTTGCGGCTTTTGGAGGCGGCGGCTACGAAGCTGTAAATAAGAGTTAGAGTTAGAGTTAGAATTCTGAAGGGCTAGGGTTTTGGCGCGTGTACGGACCCCGAGAGAGGACTGAGATACTTCCATCACTGCTAACTCTCCTCTTGTTTTAGCTTTCCTTATGTACTTCCCCATATCTATCTCTCTCTCTCTCTCTCTCTCAATCTCAAACCTATTCTATTATCTATTCTATGCTCTCCTCCTCCTTTTTCTTCTTCTTCTTCTTCTCCTCCTTCTCCTTCTCCTTCTCCTCTCAACTTATTATTCAAGAAACTCTCTCTCTCTCTCTCTCTCTCTCTCTCATAAAAAGAGAGAAATTGTTGAAAGAAAAACCTCTAGGGGGACGGTGCTATTTGTAGTGCCCCCAGCCCACAAATATGTGTACATTTTTTATTTTTTTTTAATTATATCTATTTTGTGGTATGGTGGTAGGGTTTCGCGAAGTCAGGGCCACTGTACTTTCATTTCAACTTCTCACGTTTTTCTCCATTTTCTTTCCCTTTTATTTTATTTGAATTTATCATTTAATGCACAATTTCAATAATTTTTTTATACAAAAATAAAAATCAAGACAAAAGAGACGAAATTTGTGTTTCTTTGGACTACACCACAAATTTCAACCAAAAAAAAAAAAAAAAAAATTATAACTAATATAATGATAAGTTATGATTTTTTTTTTTAGTCATAATAATAGATTGTGTTTAGTATATTAGTGAGTGTTTGGATTTACGTTTTTCCAAACATGTTTTTTTTTTTTTTTTTTTTTTTTTTTTTCTAACGCGTATGAACAATAACATCACATGGATTCACAAAGTGCATTGTTCACGGGTTTCATGGCACTATTCACACATTTAAAAATTATTTTACTATAGTATTTTCAGTTTTCAATTTCAGCAAAAATAAGTTATATCCAAACGAACCTTTAGTATCATTTTATACTAATTATAATTTATCACTCACTCCCACAAACAACAAATTATAAAATTTGTTGTACTTTAACATTATTATTTTATCTTTTGTCCTTTAATTAAAATTCCTATTTCTTTATATAATTATAATCATTTTAAAATCCTTAGAAAGTAAGGACAAAGAGAATTTTTTGCTCAAGAAGAGAGAGAAAGAGAGAGAGAGAGAGAGGGAGAGATAAAAGACAATCATTATATGAGCAATTATTCAAAAATGAAAGTTTAAATTTCAACCTCCAATTCAGGATTATTTAATATTTTTGAGTCAAGAGGTAGAGCACAAGTGTATTAAAATAAGTTGATTTGCTTGATAGAAAGATAATTATTTGTAGGGAACATAATAATGAACTATTTGATTCTCTCTTATTTAAGAATTTAATATATAACCTACCATTACTGATTACTCCACCACCCCTATCAACTGTGACATTGTTAATGTATAATTGACTTTAATTAAGTGATGATATGACGATCAATTCTTGTTCTATCTCTATTAATGGGAAAGGTTGTGGGTGCATATAGCATTTGTTAAGTGGATATACAAATTAATGACTCAAATGGGTAGGAATATTATGCTTGCCATGTCAATAGATAAGGAAACCCTTCTCTAACACTAATACCTATTCTAAAGGTTCGTCATAGGGCCACGAAAACAGGGAAGACACACATAATGAAAAACATGACTTTCAAATTTCTAAGCACACACCAAGACAATTCTCTAAAAATGAATTTTGGTTATTTATTTTAATTATGTATGATTAAGTAAGTTGATGATATAATTAAACAATACAAATATCACATTATGAGAGAGAGAGAGAGAGAGAGAGAGAGAGAGATTCAAAAATTTAATAATTTTTTTGAATTTTATAGACAAAAAAAAAATAACTAAATAAAAACATGAAATTGTCATACTTTTTTGCTATGGTTTAATTTTGTTTGAAATTATGGATTTCAATTAACTTAATAGGTAAATTCTTTTGTCGTTGTATAAGAAATATGAGTTTAAACTCTTCCTACACCAAAAACCAATTAATATTTTAGTTTGATGATATAAATCTATCATGATAAAGCAAACACCATAGGTTGTTACTCTATTGTATCTATTAAATTTGTTTTTTAAAATTATAACCTAATATCAAGCTAGATTCCCAAAAAAATTATACTCATTTTACTTTGGTAGTTAATTATTTTCTTAATTTTTAATGAGATCATAAAAATAATAAAGTTGACATTTTTTTTATTGGAATAAATTTTTGCTATTAATACTTTAGAAAATTTCATTTTATCAATTTGACGTGTAAAAAGTAGTCATAATGGGCATATCAAATCATTTAACTACTATTGTGAGCATTAATGACAATCTCTCTCTCTCTCTCTCTCTCTCTCTCTCTCTCTCTCTCTCTCTCTCTCTCTCTCTCTCTCTCTCTCTCTCTCTCAGCAAAGTTAGGAGAAAATTTAATTAAAATTTTAATTGGAGTCTAATTTTTTTCATATGTCCCATATAATTTTTAATTATTATGCCAAGTGGGTTATTATTAGTGCAAAGCCAAATAGTCAACAATAAAAAAAAAAAAGAAAAAAAGAAAGGTTTTGTTTGACTTTTACAAGGTATTAACGTGATTGTTGGCAATGGGGATTGAGAAAAATTAAAAAAATAAATAACAAATAATGAAAATGGATTTTATATCTATATTGGACTTAGGCTTTAGCTTTGGGCTTCAGCTTTGGTTTCGTTCTCATCTAGACCAAATCTAAATCAACATAAACTAAACTCTAGCATAGAACAAATTTAATAACATTTGCTATCAATATTTTTTATTATATATGGTATTATTATTATACAAATAGAGATTGGACAAATTAAAATTGAGAATTTCATGGATAACTGTAGGGGGCAAAAATTACTGACAACAAGCCCAACCCAATGAGTTGAGGGGCCGAGTAAGCGCAAAACCACTAATTTGGAAGAGGTGGACGGTCAAAGTCAACAACCCAAGCCTATATGAAAGGACCTTAGTAGTACTAAAGGAAAGACAATTAAGATAAAGGATAAACTGAAAGATAAAGCTAAGGAATGATTTTCGTATATTAAAGGTCTTCCTCGGTCCGTCCAAGGAGCCCGAGTTCTAATACAAATGTTGAAAAATTCCCTCCTCGACTGATTGGGCCCGAAATGATCTGGCCGAGGGTCCCTTCGCTCGAGTGTAAAGGCCTTCGCTTTCCCTTCACTTTGGGCCTGGTCATCCTCGACCCTTTTGTGCTCTTCAATGCAATCCATCAATTGATACATGTCTTGAGTAGGCTTTATGGTTAGGGACTTCCTTAGGTCCAAGTTCATGGGAAGCCCCACTTTGAAGGTTCGAACAGCCACATCCGCAAAATCTTCGTCAATCTCATTAAAAGAGTTCTCAGTACCTATTCGAGTAGGTTTTCAAGGACTTTCCCTCCCTTATAACTGTAGAAAGTAGGGAATCTTTGGAACCCTGCTACAAGTGACAAACCTAGCACCAAAAGCCCTCGTTAACTCCTCACAAGATCTGATATAATCCTCCTTTAACCTGTCTGTTGAGGGAAGAAATTGATGCCTCTGAATGAAATGTTGGGAAACCAAACCGAGACTCAATTATGGGCTCTTGAGATGACACCTATAGGCTTTCGGTGTGATGACAAGCCTACCCAAGCAAGAAGAAACAAGAACTGCACTTAACAAAACAGCAACAAAGGCCTAAAAAATACGTTACAATATTCAATTAGTATATTAGTGGTCTTGTTTTGATAGTCCAAGGGAAAACAAATTCTCCAGCGGTAAGGGTGAAGTTATTCTTAAGTCCAAAAGGTAAATTGTCCAACAGTAGGGGTGGAATTACACAGTCCAACCATCAATAATTAGATAGATTTAGGCAAATTTTAGGTCCTTATGTGTCTCATTTAAGAGGAATTTATTGCGCTTTCAGCCATTGTTACATCGATGTGAGGAAAAAGTTCAATCATTACAAATACATCATACCCTTCAACAGTAAAGTAAAAAGTAAAAATTAAAGGCTCCATAGGAAGAAAAAATGGAGGATTAATTGGCATGGTGTGAAGGGAGAGAAAAAACCCCCAGCTTAGTACAGCAAATTTTAAGCTAAGACTTTAGTGAGTGTAAATTTGTAAGGCATGAATAAGATGAATGTGGGTTGCTTTTGAGTTAGTGAGATGGGGTTGATGCTGAGGTTGACATCTTTTATGGGTGATGGGCTGTTTGTGGTTAGCTAGAAGAGACTTATGAGCTGTGGTAGTGTAAAGGGAAGAGAAGAATGTCTGGGATCAGATGGGTATGTGTCGAAGGTGATGGATGGTGAGCTAGAAGAAAGTTGAACCACTAGTAAAAATGGCCAACGAATTTCAGAGTCTCAGAGGGGTGGCTTAGTTGGTTTTTTGGTTAGCTTCCTTGTGTTTTTATAATGGAGTTTTCAGAGAAGCATTTATTGACAAAGCTCCAAAAAACGTGTGACCACTCAGAGGTGATGAATCAGAGTTAAGCTTCCCTGGGATTCTTGCTTAGAAGTAGGAAAATCCATCTAGGGGGTTGCTTTGCTTTTTTGGGTAATGATGGGATTTTAGAGCTTTTTTGCATTAAATGCCAGGATTCTTGGGGCTGAGTTTGATCATTGTGATTTGAGGTGTGTATTATGAGTGAATCTTAATGCTGCAACTGAGATTTGGACCCCTGAGAAGTAAGATTTAACACCCCAAGCCAGGTGTCAAGTTCTAGTCTACTTCAAGGGGGTTCCGCTGGAGATTCCTTTATGCCTTCCAAACCACATGTTCCCAATTTTTCCCCTTTAGGATTCATGGGCTTGGCACATGAATCACGTTTTGAACATTTTTTTAGTATTTTTAACATCAATTTGTTGGAGTTTGAATAATTTGGTTTCAACTCCCCTTCCGAGGTACTGTTTTGTGGAAGATGATGGAGTTCCATCCTTCTTTAGACTCCAGCTGATATGACAGCCCTTGGGCACTGTTCACGTCAGGTAGAGGGTGGCAAAAACAGATGAGATAGTCTTTATTCCATTCTCAAAGGTTTGGTTCCCTTGTATGAGTCCTTAGTTGCTCTTTTTGGTTAGGAACGAACAAGGGAAATTCTCCTTTGCCTCTTGCTGGTGTTTCTTGGGCTTGCTTTCATGGGTTGGGTTGTGTGCACATATTGCCATGGGTCTTTATTCCTCATGGACTTTTATTAGTAAATATTTTTTGGGTTTTTTATAAATACTTGCAATGGGCCTTCGGGCAATTTGTAATGTTTGAAACAATAGGACAAGTTTCAAAATACTTTTGTAAATAATATTTACTTTGACAAATTCTATGTTGCAAATAATGTTCATGGTTTCTAATAATTGCATCATGGCTTAAATGATGATCTTGTGGGTTTGAATGTTTACCATGAGTGTTTGAAGGTGTATATTATGGATGTCGCGATGCAAATGACGTCCATGTATTTCATGGGTTTTATAATACGAGAACATAATCCTCAAGATAGCTCTCAATGAGTTTTTTCATAAGATGATTGCCATGGTAACATTTTAACGTGATATTTTTTCTTTGCCAAGCGTTGATAATCTTGGACTCTTTTCTTTTTGATGAAGTAGTGCCAATGAAAATTGGGCTTTGATGTTGCCAATAAGAATTGGGTTTTGATATTGCCAATGAGAATTGGGCTTTGATGTTGCCAATGAGAATTGGGCTTTGATTATGGATTTGAATTCCACTGATAAAATTGTTTTTGCCATGGAGTTGAATCATGGGCTTTTCAAATATTGCCAAGCATAAGTATTCTTGGGCTTTAAATATAATAAGGTGTGTGTATTTGAAAGTGAATAGGTGGTACTTAAATAAAGTTAGGTGTGATAAAAAAAAGTACCCTAACACTGTCAAACCATCTCATGGCGGTAGGGCTGAGGCTTGATGGGAAGACCTTACATATAAGGGCTTCATTTTTGGAGTGAATGACCATCCTTTGATTGAAATGACTCACGTGCTCAATTAGGTTTGTTCAACCATTATAAATCGTGAAAGCTAGCTGTGCAAAGCGATGAGGGAGCTCGGCGTCTTCAATATAGCCGGAAAAAGGTGATCGAGAGATCTGGCATAGGGCCTTGCTCATGGCATCATCTTCCATATTCCCTTGGAGGGGTGTTCTGCTCCTTTGGTGAGGACGCTTTTTTCCCTAAACGAGTGAGAGGGTGCCTCAGAGGTACTACTCTGAGGACTCTTGGTCCTTCATCTATAACTCCACTCCCCTTCTGAGTTGGAGCTTGGACTTGGCGAAGGCATTCTATGCTCTCTTATATGCACCCTTTGGCGAAGTTGCCGTCGTAGATGGCCAACTTCCATCCTGCGATAATGCATCTCCTGGTCACGTGAGGGTTGCCTCATGGACTAGGAATGGCTTCGACTTATGTGGTCTGAATGAACGAACATAGCCCTTACGCTAGCAGATTGGGCTAGCTTATGATCCCTTCTCTGCTCCTAGTTTATGAACTCATCCCTTTGCCTGGATCCAATGAACTCTTGTTCTTCACCTTGAGCAAAAGTTGCACCTCTTGAATTTGCCCTTTCTTGATTTCTTAGGACCATAATTGAAGATGGGTGATGACTATTCCCATAGACGACACCAATTGTAAGGGGCAAAAACTACTGAAAACATGCCCAACCCAATGAGTTGAGGGGCTAGCTGATTGAGTAAGCCCAATACAACTAATTTGGAAGAGGTGGATAGTCAAAGTCAATAGCCCAAGCCTATATGGAGGGACCTTAGTAGTACTAAAGGAAATATAATTAAGATAAAGGATAAAATGAAAGATAAGGCTAAGGAATGATTTTCGTATATTAAAGGTCTTCCTCGGTCCGTTCGAGGAGCCCTAGTTCTAATTTAGATGTTCAAAAATTACTATTCTCCCTTTCTCTCACTCTATCTCTCTTTAGGAACTCTTCATGCACTTTTTTCTTAGCCACTTTCATGGGGGACTTGCCTCTCTCTATATATAGTAGGAGGAAGTGCATCCTAGCCTTCCACTTGGACGTCCTTCAAATTTGGCTTTGGATACTTGTCCCATCACTGCCTTGTTGGTGGTGGTAGAACAGGCTATGAAAGCTGTGCAGGTACTGTTAAGGGGTCATTCTCCATTTAATGCGGTAGGGTGGTTTGGCAAGGAGTATTGAATGTGGAGGTAATGGGTGCTTCTCCAGAAAGATACATCATGCTTTTACTTATTCTGTCTTACTTCCTTCCTTAGCAATTGCCTTAGGGGCTCTGAGGCTAGACCCCAATCTCCCGAGGAGGGTAGGGGCTCTGAGGCTAGACCCCAATCTCCTGAGGAGGGTGTGCTTCTAGGGCTCCTCAGGCGAGCCATTCTCCACTTGGTTTCTGGTTTTTGGCTACCTCGCCTGGGTTGGGCCCAAATCGATGAATAGTAGGGCCCATCTGACTTCTCAGGAAGCCCATTCACTATGCCCTTCTACCCTTGAGTTACTCCCTTCCACAATAACAATTTAAATGAAGTTTTCTCTCATTCAAATAAACTTTTATCTATTTTATATATAAGTAGCTATTTTATATTTTCAAATTTACAAACATTATATATATATATATATATATATATATATATATTATATATTATATAAACTTGGTAAAATTTTAATACACATTTAGTTATGCTTATTTGTGAATGTATCACGTGTATATGTATGAGGTTACAAGTTAGTTATTACAAATGTTGAAGAGCTAATCCAAATACCTAACTAATAATGGGCATTTCTATCTTTCAAGTTCAGAAAAATAGGCTATGCTTAATTTTGTGTCAACTATGCCGCAAGTACTACCATGAGTGAAAAACATCTAAATGAGACTAAATAATTACTTTGTAGATCCAAATTTATGGTAAGGATTTAATTTTGCAGTCAAGGACCAAGAATCATTTTTTTTGTTCTTTTTCTTTGAGCCTTACCAGTCATTGCAGCCTAAACAAACCTCAAATTTGTTTGTGCTCAAGTTAAGGGGCAAGGAGATTCATGAAAGCTTTTGTAATTCATGAACCAGAAAATACAAGTTCCAAATCGGCAATAGCAACCACCAATCCATGAAGTAGAGCCTCTAGTGAATTTAGAACAAATCATATAATTTGCTAAGGAGGCAACTTACAACCATGTCTACGGAAGTAAGAAGAAGCCTACTTCATCATCACAGGAGTAATGGTGAGCAAATTGAAGATGTTGATGCAGATTCTAGCAACAACTTTGATAATCCATTTGACCAACCTGTGAGAGGGCATCAAAAGATACCTATGTAGGAACCAAGACAAGGCCCTATACACCTGCAACCCTTTCCCAGAGAAGAGCTAAGGTGGGAGCCAAATATCAAAATAGACCTACCATAATTCAAAGGGAGTTTGAACCCTGGGAGAGTTTGTGGACTGGTTGTAGGGGCCTTTTTTGTTCTGTCTGTGGACTTGGGACAAGGCTGCTTAGCTTTGAGGGAGTTGCGACTGGTTCTCTCGGCAGGATGTGAGCCTTGTAAATCGGTCTGTGTACAAAATAGCACACTCTAAAACACCAAAAAACAATAACAAAATAGCCCAATGATTGTTAGCTCAAGTACTGTTAGCCCAAATATTTAGAGGAAGCAAATAAATACTTGTAGGCATATGAATACATGTAATACACACACACTTATAAGATGCACTCAGTAGAAAATGGACTAAAAAGATCTTAACCCCAACTCACAACAGTCTCACTATCTACGGTGAGCACAAAACTATGGGGTTTGGAATATGAACCATCAGATAGTCATTTTAAGCATTAGGAAGTTTGCAAGAAGTAAATTATTTGCAGGAGAGCGAAAGATACCCTAGAAGTGCCCACTAGCATCTCTACTATTTTATCCGTTAATACTCCAAGTTTCTAAAATGTCACTTTCTACTTTCTTTCTTTTTCTCTTCCTTTTTATCTTTCAACTTTATGCAAGCATTGTACAAGCAATCACATACTTTAAGGCATCAAAACAATGTTGTTGATCACATTGAATTATTTTACTAGTTAATGGCTTGAGTGGATCTCAATGAACGTGAAGAACAAATGGTAGCAAAGTTTTTGTGTGGTCTCAAAACAACAATTCAAGATGCACTGTCATTGCATTCAATCTAATCAGTATTTGGTGCATACAACTGTAGACACCGCATTTTGTACCTTTTATGACTCAGGCCCTCGTTCCCCAATAATGCTGAAATTCTAAGACCCAAGGTTGGTTTAGAGTCCAATCGGATTACAAATTGACTTGAGAGATGTTAAAATGGAAAATATAACTTTTTATGAGCAAATAAATCTATTTTTGGAAAATAAAAGGCCAAGAAAATCCTAGGCCTGCGTATGCAGGCCAGAACCTGTGTACGCAGGTCTGATGCATGTGCACGTAGGCGTAGACCTGCGCATGCAGTTAGGGTTTTAGAAACTTATGAAAGACAAGTTTTCTGCATTAATGTTGAGGTTTGGAACGAATCTCACATCGTCTGAGAGCCATTCCAAACCCCTATTTTCTCACTATATAAAGCCATACATGACACCTTTTCAAAACACACAGAAAATCCTAAGGGAAAACCTAAGATTCACTAGAAATAGTGAATCAAAGAGGGAGTTTTCAAAAAACATCATCAAGTCAATTTTATTTTATTGGAACCTTTTCTAGTCTTGTTAGAATATGGTTTTATAATCTCTCTAGTAAAAAGTGGTAATCTTGTTAGATATTACTTTTGCCATAGTATTGCCTCTAGGGTATGTGATGTTCTTTAGTTTTTCTAGCAAAGTTATTATTTTCTAAACTAAATTGCTGGAACAATTGATGAATATAATTAACCAAAGAGAGTTCTATTAATAAAGTTTATTTCTAAATCTTCAAATTGAATAGTTTATGTGTTTACTTACCCAATTGTGTACTAAATTGGATTGGTAGTGGATGCTTAACAATATTGGTGGACAAACCCTAACGCCCTAGTGGTTTTAATTATTGAATTTACCAAACTTTATTTTTCCTTATCTCAGTGGAACGACAACCTTAGCTACACTACAATTTCCGTTACAAAATTGGACGACATAATTTCCTCAAAAACTCAATTTTACCCTTCTACCTTAACCACAAAACAGAGCCCATTCTTAGAAAATCCGTGTTATTTGGTGACCAAACTGTTTGCAAGACTTGCCATGCCTCACTCTTCAACGAAATCTTCTAGATCTCGCCACCTTATGCATCGCCTAAAACGTTGTTTTCGCCGCCTAACACCTCACCAAACATGCCAATGGAATCTCTCTCTCTCTCTCTCTCTCTCTCTATGACAGTGAGATAGAGAGAGAACTCTCTTGAATGTCCCCACCCTTAAATAAGCCTTTTAATTATGGAAAGAAAAGAATATATATCAATTGGCCTCTGAAGATTAGGGATGTGTCTATGAAGGAAAATAGAGAAAAGAAGAAGATCAATCTTGAAAGAATATGAAGGTTGGTAAGATAATATAAAAGGTGGATGAAATGAAATGTGGACGATAAATTACAAAAGTAAAAACAAAATTGGGTTACGTGTGGACAACAATTATTTTTGAATTTTAATAAAAAAATTACTATAATATAATCTTATGAGAAATGTTATGTCCATGATATTTTTACAATACTTCTATAACATTATTATTACTTTAAAAATTGTTTATAATTATGATTTTTTATGAAGATTATAATTATGATTGATTTCAACAACAACAACAACAACAACAACAACAACAACAATAATAATAATAATAAAAATAATAATAATAATAATAATTATTATTATTATTAAGAAGGTAACTCATAAGTCATAAGTATCAAAGAATTCTAGTATATATATTTTGTCATTTTTGGTAATTTACTATCAAATTGTAATTTTGATTAATATTAACCAAACACTCAGTTTTTTTATAAAAAATAACTTTTTAACAATTTTCACAAAACACCTTGCTTTTTAAAAAGAGCCAATTCCAAACTGCACTTATTAAAACCGCCACTTTTTTAAAAAGCACGACCTCAAAAAACTGAACCAAACTCACCTGAAGACTACTCCGTGTACGATCTTTGCACTGAAGAAACTATTAGATGTGACTAAAATTAAAAGAAAGGGTTGCCTTAGTTATGAAAAAGATATTTTTTGCACCCAAACAGGAAGACCAAGAAGATTGGTTGCAAAGTAACATTTTTCCATGGTTTTAAAAACCGGAACGATTAAAGAACCGAAAAAGAGACCAGTTCTTGGTTTTTACCATTTTGACCATTTTTTTGCCAGTTTTTGACCGGACCGATTTCGGGTCCTGTTCTCGGTTTAACTGGCCAGTACAATCTGGTTTTTAATCAGTGCATTTTCCACACTACTACAACATTGGTGGAATGGTATGAAACTTGGTGATTGATGGAGATAGCTACAAAAATGTTGTTTCATGGGAGGTTGTGGATAAGTTAGGCCCCT
Organism: Quercus tomentella; assembly: GCA_028535165.1. NCBI lineage: Eukaryota > Viridiplantae > Streptophyta > Magnoliopsida > Fagales > Fagaceae > Quercus > Quercus tomentella. The sequence continues at coordinate 29,779,696 of JAPQVY010000001.1, forward strand.
CAAAATTACAGAACTTTGTCATCTTTACAAGCTTACATGGTAGGGATGGAGGCACACTTGGACTTTGGGGGGCAATGCCCCCCACCCACACCCCCAACCCCACCCCCAAAAGGTTTTTTATATATAAAATTACTAGTATAAATATGTAGACACCACATTTTGTACCCCTTATGACTCGGGTCCCGTTCCCTAATGATGCTAAAATTCTAAGACCCGAGGTTGGTTTAAGGCCCAATCTGATTACAAATTGATTTGAGAGGTGTCAAAATGGAAAATATAACTTTTTATAAGCAAATGAATCTATTTCTGGAAAATAAAAAGCCAATGAAACCCTCGACCTGCGTACACAGGTCTGATGCATGCGTACACAGGCACGGACCTGCGCACGCAGCTAGGGTTTTAGAAACCTATTGTTGAGGGCCATTTTGTGAAAGTCCAGGTAGAAAGAAGGAAAGCCCAATAACAAAGGCAGCAAAGAATTGGCGAGCAGACAGCAAAACCATTAGGCCCAAGCGGCAGGAATAATGGAACACAGGCCCAAGAAATAAACAAATGGGCCTTGAAGAGGCAAGTGGGCTTAAAAAAGCCCAGAAAGAAAGAAATAGCATCCCATGGGCAGTGTATGATGTGGAAAAGTGAGAAAGGGCCGCCGCAGGCCCAAAGTAATGCAAACTAAGAAAGTAAGGGATTTATGGCAGGCCCATGAACCCCAATGATGAGGATAAGGTTATTGGGCCGGGGAAGTCCAATGAATTTAGTAAAAGCCCATGAGAATGCAGAATTAGCAAAAGGGCCAAGGAAGCCCAAAGAAAGCAAATGGGCCAAGGATGACCAAAGACAAAGAGAAAAGGGACATAGGTGCCCATAAGTAAGGAAAACCAGTGGCTATGCCAAGCCACTGGGAGAAAAAGTAAACGGCTGGCCTAAGGAGGCCCAGTAGGATTAAATCATTGCAACAGGAATAACAAAACAATACGGTAGGAAATAAGGGAAATCAAGAAGTGGGCCAAAAAAATACAAGGTCCATTATCAAATAAAGCCCAGCTCCTAAGAGGAGCGAGAAATCAAGAAGCAGCCTACATAAAAGGTTAAAGAAAACGGACGGTAGGCTATGCAAACGAGCCTCCAGACCACGGCAGACGGATGGGCAGCAGGCAGATTTTGGACACATATAGAAAGGAGGCACGCGTAAGGCCCATGCACCACCAGCTTGTAACCAGCCAATACAGAGCATGGTGAGGTCGAGGGTCAGAGATTCAGAGAGGATGGTTTGGTGGTGGGGAGAGGGGAAAAATCTATTTTTGAGGATCCGGTTCAGGCTCTTTCGAGGAGGTGTCCTGCTGGGATGACTTACTACTCAAAAGAGGCAAGTTGAGTTGGAATCAATAGGTGCATGCCATGAGGGATAGGGAGAGAGAAAGAACCCAGACCGTAGCAGGAATGGGTGCCACGACAGACAAACAAACAAAATACCCTTCTTTGCCTGGTGATGGGGGAGGAACGCAGACGAAACAGTGATGGTCGGCCAGTACACCCAGACTAGACAAAGGAGGTTAAAGGCTAAAATAGTAAAATCCGGTCATGGCAGGTGCTATAAAAAGAGGGTCTTGCTGTGAACAGAAGAAAGGGAAGAGGATCACGGGAACTTTGACTGAGAAATAGGAATTTGAAAAGAGAAACTAAGAAATAGAGAAAGAAACGAGTGGAAAAGGAAGAAAGAAAACATCTAGAAAGAAAAAATAAAGTGAGAATTAGAATGACAGGCATGCACTGGTAGATTAATTCCCTCTCTCTCTCGTGAAATCTTGCTCCCTGTAAAAACCTCAAGGAGCCTTGAGCATAAACCACTCAGGTCCGTTTCCCTCAGGGCAGTTAATCTCCATGGCAAGACCTTTTTCCTGAGAGATTATTGCGTTGAGAAGGGACGTTCTTTCCTCTTTGGCTTTGCTCCTGCGGACCAAACTTTAGTCGATTTTCCTAACATTTTGATTAACCCATACATATTAATACTCGTTAACTTCTATTTTGTTCTTTCCTTTCCGCAAAAAATATTATTATTGCTGCTGTAATTGTGTGTGAGGGTTGTTTGGTCATTTCCATTAAGTGGCCAAATATTTTAATTATTTTATTATTATTATGTCTGCCTGCCACGACTTGCCTGAAACAGTTCTGCCTGTCGTAAGTACGTTCCTGGCAAACCTGGCCTAGTTTGCGCACAAGCTGGATCAACTTGATTTACAGCTGGACCGGTCCCGACTCCCTTATCTAGAAAACTTGGGCTTAGTGTCGTAGGAAGCAGCCCAATATTGCTAGCACAGCCCACCACCTTACACCTATGAAAGACAAGTTTTTTACATTAAAGACTAAGATTTGGAATGAATCCCACATTGTTTGGGAGCCATTCCAAACCCCCATTTTTCAACTATATAAAACCTTATATGGTATATTTCAAAAACACACAGAAAATCCTAAGGGAAAACCTAAGATTCACTAGAAATAGTGAATCAAAGAGGGAGTTTTTCACAAAACATCCTCAAGTCAATTTTATTTTGATTGTGACTTTTTGTGGTCTTGATCCTCGAGTTTTGAAATTTTCTAATAATTTTTATTTGATTGTGAATAGATTTGACTGAGGGAAACGGTCAAAATCAAGCTAAAAGAGTTTTTGTTTTGAGGTATATGTTCTAACCTCTTTTCTTTCATTTTTGCCTTTAATCTTGCTTTTAATCTTGTTTCTTTGTTTTGTTTATGTGTTAACATGTTTGTTTAGTTTATGTTTTAGTTGTTATCTGTTTTAAAGCATACTAGCTTGCTAGATTTTTTTTTTCTTTTAATTTCTGTTCTTGCTTTTTGGATTAGGGGTTCTGGGCATAAGTATGTGTACGCATACAATTGGCCTACGTACGTAGGCCTATGTATCTGCACGCATACTCGTGCCCAGAAACCCTAATTCAGGTTTTCTACTTCTGCTTCTTTGTTTTTTTCACATAATATGCCTTTGCTTTGTTCCTTTTTACACTTTTTAAGTCTCTGTTCCTTTGTTTAATTACTTGTTTGCTTTTAATGTGCTAGATTAGGGTTTCTTTTCTTTTCTTGCTTTAATACATGAACATTCATTCATATGTCCATCCATTGATGCATGGGTGCTAAGATGCAATAATATAAGTGAGGTAAGTCATGCATTCACATGAACATGCATTGCGTATATGTTTGATGACGAATATGAAAATGTTTGCTTGGATGATTTGTTCTTGATGCAATCACATGTTTATTTGGATCTTGCCATGTTTGTGATTCTGTCATGTATACTTGCTGCCTTGTTTTGTTTGCTGCCTTGAATGAGATGTTTACCATGATAGATGTATGCTAGGGTTTGTGATAAAATGATTCCCAGTATAGATGTATGTTAGGGTTTGGGATGAATTGTCATATTTTATGCTTAGGTGTATGTGTTTAAGATACAATGTTGAATATGCCTTTAATAGGATTAAGAAGTAGGACACAGTGAGTAGAAGCCGAACCATATGTCGGGCGGTTTTGGGTGCCTAACACCTTCCCAAAGTCGTATTTAAACTCTGAACCCATACTCTAGTAATAAGATCAGTTCTTCCACGTAAGGGTGCTATATTCGTGGTTCCTTCATAAAACTAGGTGGCGATTCCTTGTTTCTCTACCTTGGTCCACTAGGCCGATGCGTACTCCCCAAACACGAAAAAGCAGCACCGACTGCGCATTGTGCCCACAATATATAGTTACTACTTTTAGTAATTTTGTTTTATAAAATTACACTTTTCCCCCCCTGCCCCTAAACAATATTATTGATTCTTTCAATAGTAATGCTACAACTACAAACTTTTTTACAATATTTTTACAAACTGTTGAGGTACAAATTATCACTAGTTCACATCTGGGTCTCCATTTACATCAATTTTTTACTTACCAATAATCAATCACCATTTCAGTAATTTGTAAAAAAAAATTGTAGTTCTAACATTTTTCCTCATTTTAAAGGCCATAAAAAAATTTATACATCTAAAATCTAAAATAAAATATACAAGCCCAAAACAATTAGCCCAACAACAAAAATTGCCAATAACAAATATCCAATTTGCTCTCTAATCACAAATAACATTTAACACTTTGAACATTTCCCTACTTCTCCCGCTTCCTTTTCTATCTTTAGTTGTTATTTATCTACCATTGATTACCTGTACACCCCCTAAAGCATATAATTGCAATAATGTTATGACATGTGCAGTCCAAACTGTTAGAAGGAAATAGAAAAAGTTTACCTTTTATACCAAAGAAACTTGAGGCATGAAACGACTCTGGGGTTTGGGTTTAGTAAAAATAGTTAAAATACCCTTGATTTTATAAGTATTGATTTTAAAGAAATTTATCTCAAACCATTTTAGGCTTGTAGCAAAAAAAAAAGAAAAAAAGAAGAGACATGCGAAGTTGCAATTTTGTCACAAAGATTTAAAAGAAAAGGAAAAATGTAATCTTATTAATTGCGCTGCTAGTATAATTATTAACTACTGCATGATTCTATTTTTAGGCGATTACCAGAATATAGAAAAAGAAAAGGAAAAGGAAGCTATTATTTCGAGATATATGAATAGAAACGCGAGATATCGTGACTTAATCTAGAAGGCGAAGTCATTGGATTCCCTCATTCAGTGGCCAGGTGGAAAGCCCATTTTGATTTCTTTCTTATTTTGCTTTGCTATTTCCAATTTTTTTCTTGGCTAAGGAACATCCCCCACTGCTCTTCAATGGAAACTGTTCTCACGCGCTCTTAGACTTTTAACATAAAATTAAAAAAAAAAAAAAATAATCTAGGTACCACATACTATTTCATAATTTCTTTGTCTCAATTTCATATACTTTTCGTACGTGGCATAGTGTAATTGGGAGAAACAAATTATGGTGAGCCTATATATATGTAATAGACAATTACTTATAATTTGTCAACAAGAGTTATTGTAAAGGAATTTAGCTTACTTCTAGTATTTTTTTAACTGTAATTTTCTTTTATTTTAATGAGAAATTGCTATATCACCTACTAACTAAATAAAATGTGGTGATTAAAATTCACTACCACTTATCATGTGTATTTAAAACAAAAAGAGACCTCCAGTTAAAAAAGTACTAGAGGTAAGCCAAACTCATAATAAAAAAGTTATAAAATAATTTGTGGCTATAGAATCACATTTAACATAGGCATCAAGGTTTATAAAATAATTAATTGATATGAGATGAGTGGTAAGTTTATGTAAAAATAACATACTATTAGTCATAATCTGGCAAATAAGATAGTTATGAAAAAGAGTGTGGTAAAAAATATGATCATTGGTAATAGGACCTTTTGATGAGTATAAAGTCTGTAAAAAATATAAAATATAAAATATTTGGTAAATTATTAATAGGAAGTAAAAATTCAAATAAAAATGAGTAAAATCTGATGTAACTGTGAACAATAATGTCGTAAGTTTTTGTAGGGAGCACACCTATCTGAAGAGTGTAGGTAGTCTCCTTGAAAAGAGAGTGGCTTCTTCTTTCTTTTTCTGTGAATTGAACGACCCTGGTGGCAGTCCATCAAATAGGAAAGTCATTGAATTTTGGTGGAGACAGTTTCTTAGAAGAATCCCATGCCATGAGCATGAGCATGAGCATCTGATCATCTAGGAGTCTTTTTAGTCACAATCAGAAGTCCTAATGTATTGTATTGTTTGGGTAAACCCACTGGTGCGTCAAAATAATTGCAGATTTTGAAATTGTTGAGGAACCACAACTAGCATAGCTAAGTCAAGGGGGTGGCTAGCACCGTAGGACTAGGACTAGAGTCCTCTTGTGGACAGAACAGACTCTCAATATTTTTGGTATATCACTGAATATGAATAGAAATTATTGGTGTAATTCTTGTAATCAAATAGAAATCTTGGTAAATAATCAAGAAGAGTCGGAAAACAGTAAGTTAGTTACAAGATTAGTTAGTTAGTAGTAAGGTTACAAAAGGTGTCGGTTAGTTAATTAAGATTGCAAGAACTGTTCAAGAAGTGGCCGAATTGGTTACAAGCTTTAGTTGGTTATTTTGGCCAATAAGTCTTGAAAGTTGTTTCAGAGCGCAAACTATTTCTAATGAGCTCTTCACCAAGATACTACGAGACATGATTTTATGCAAGGGTCATATTTTTATGTATTGACAGGACTTTATGTGAGGGAAATATATTTACGTATTGGCATATTTGAGATCAAAACGCTCAAGAAATGTTGTTTATGGACTTTATGTGAGGGAAATATATTTATGTATTGCCATATTTATGGACTTTATCTGTAATTGAGTATTAGTTTATAGTGTGTTCAAGAAGTACAAGAAGTGTTAATAAGTGGTATTATTGAAGACACAAGAATGCTCAAGAAAAGATGAAACTGTAAGTCTTGATACATGGCTTAACACTTGTTAACCTATTTAGAATAAATGAATCTCGATACCAGGCTTGATATCTCTCAATCTATCGAGTTACGAGAAAACTAAAAAGTAATTTTTCTGTTTCAACCCATGATGACTTGATCTTTATAAGGATTCGTGCATTGGGGTTCTAGAGTATATAAAAAACATATTTTATGTCTGTCATTGTAGACACAGAGAGTTACATGCATAAAAGGAGTTGCTAAGACGTTTGTGCGCCTAGAATTCTGTACCAAGCTACTAATGCCTACCAATTCATCAAAGCGAGAATCAAAGAACTTTACAAAGTTACAACAATTAAAAGGGTTGTTGCGTTGCTAGTCACAAATGGGAGATTTGTGCAAATGAGAAGTTTGTTACAAGAAGTAGTCCAATTGGGGATTGGAGTTGAGCTTCCTTATAGATCACTAGGTTCCACTGTAGGTAGATATTTTGGGATATGGCAAAATTTCTTGTACTTGTTAGCAGATTTTTCAGGAGTAGTGACATGAAATTTATCTAGTAGGATTTTGTCTGCAAGGGTTTTTCCCGTCTTGATCAAATCGTTGTATCAAATTTATTTTCCGCTACACTTAATTTAGTTTGGTAATTTGATTGTGCATTAATTGGATTTGTATATAATTTGATCTAATTAATCAACTTGGGTAATTAATTGAGGTCAATCTATAACCCAACACTTTGCACCAAAAAGATGGGCTCTGCCACTACTACCTAAACCAATAGGACTTTCAAAAGTACAAACCAACCAAGAACAAAGCAACAAAACAACATATAAATATTATTATTGATATTGTAATGAGTTACAAATATCAAATTTCAAGATCGCACAAGCACAAAACCAAAATTAAGTTACAATACTCCTAAGTTAAGTTACAAACCTACTTCAAGATAATTCATGAGAGGCGGTGCACACTTACAAACATGAAATTATCTTTCCGTTGATTGGGAATGAAATCTGGTTTGTCAGATTATGTGTATGTTTGTGAAAGAAAAACTGATTCCTATTTATACCCAACCCTTGATAGTTATTGCATCATCTCACAACTTGAAACAAACAAATTCTTTTATAAATAACTGCTCACATGCCCATGTGCTCTTCATGTGCTCAAATAATTGCTCGCACACTAATATGCCTTTTACGTGCTCAAATAATTGCTTGCATGACAATGTGCTCTTCTCCTACTCAAATGACTGCTCACACATTCAAATGCTTCTCATGTGCTTGAATGCTTGAATAATTGCTTGCATATTTATATTTTTTAAATTGGTTCCGCGATCTCTCACACTTTTTAACTAATGAAGGATAAATTCCCTAATATTTATGGTGACACTTATATTCTCCTAAAGCTTCATTTTATTGGAACATATCCAATCTGTTTATTATTACATATGAACATTACATTTTATATATATAATTAAACTTTGGCCTCGACGTGTATCATTATTTTATTTATTGGCCCAATAATGGTAACTTGTACAAATACTTGTAATCCATATGAGTTCATAATTGAAGAAATAGAACAGAACTATTTCACTTTGGTCTCTCAAATTCTGTTTCTCAATTCCCTCTTTCTATTCTTTTTCTTGGAGCAAGACAGCTTCGAATTAAGTGAAATTCTTTTCATTCCTATTCATTCCCACTTGAAAACCAAATGGATTCATTACAGTTGATATCAGAGTAGTCAACCTAGAGATTAAAAGGAACAAGAGTTTCTCAAATTAACTAAGTCTCTATAAGTATAAGGTAACAACAAGACGTTTACCAATGGATAACAAAGGGTTCAAGAACCCAACATAGATATGGACAACAATAATATCATCATTTTGTGGACAATAATAATATCATCATTTTGTGGACAATACGCTTTTAAGGAGAGGGTATAAAAAGAAGTGGAGCGAATTCAGTTAAGATTGCAAGTAGTAGTGTTCAAGAAGTGGAGCTAGATTGGTTACACATTGTTTGTCGGTTATTTTGGCCAATAAACCTTGTAAGTAACTTGTATAAATAATTGTAATACATAGCATTTCATAATTGAAGAAATAAAACATAACTTTCTCACTATTTTCTCTCATGTTCTCTCTCCCTCAATTCTTCCTTTCTATTATTCTTCACTTTTTTCTCTCAAAGTTCTCTCTCCCTCAATTCTTCCTTTCTATTATTCTTCACTTTTTTCTCTCAAAGTTCTCTCTCCATCAATTCTCCCTTTCTATTATTCTTCTAGATGGTGTTTATTTCAAACTAAGTCAAATTCCTTTTATTCCCCTTAAAAACTAGATGGATTTGTTACAAGAGAGCACAATAGTGTTTTGTAAAAAAAATTCATCCTCTCTCTCTCTCTCTCTCTCTCTCTCTCTCTCTCTCTCTCTCTCTCTCTCTCTCTCTCTCTCTCTCTCTCTCTCTCTCTCTCTCTCTCTCTCTCTCTCTCTCTCACATACATGTATAAAGAAATAAAGAGTGGGAGGTATAGACTATGGCGTATCAAGAAGTGGTAGATAAAATATATAAAAGAAAAAAAAAAGGTCTTTTTACTTTAAAATTTTGAAAAAGTTTGCAGAACCGAATTTAAATTCTCTAGCTTGATTTGCAATACATATGTTAGGACATATGTGTTACACATGTTAGGAACATATGTCACTATTTTATGTAATTGACTAATCGTTTGACAAAACACACTTTACTTGTAATTTGGTAGATCTAGGATGTGTTTAATGCTTCAAGAAACAAGGTTTCAAGTTCAAGTGTTAAAGCCATGCAAGTCTATCCGTGATTATATGTTTGGGTTTTCTTTTCTCACAACCTTAGACATATATAAGGATTATTTTAAGGGCCATCAAAGGTGACAAAAGTTGTACAAGTGTTGAGCAAAGTTTTGTTCAAGCAAATTGTGACCGGAGATAGAATTTGCCCTAGTTCATCTTTCTTGTGAAGAAGCTGCTGTGTTTGTACATTGTAAGGTTTTGTGGCCAAGCAACTTGGTGATCTTCATCGTGTGATGAATTGAAGAACTTTGCAGCCAATAACCTTCTTTAGTTGGTGTTTGAAGTCGCGTACTGGGATCCACATAATTGGTTAGTCACGTACTGGGAGCCATGCATTGAAAGGAGAGATTGTCACTACAGAACAAGTCCAATTGGGTATTAGGGTAATGGTTCAACTGTAGGTTGGTATAAGGTACTAGGATTCCTTTACTTGTAACCGCTTGTTTTGATAATAGTGGATGCTCAAGAGTGGTGACCTTAAAATCATCCGATGGGGTTTTTGCCATGTAGATTTTCCCCATTCGTAAATAAATCACTGTGTTAATTTAATTTCCGCTGCATACTTAGTTTAATTAGTGATTTGTTTGTGCTACCATGTACATTGCATGTTAATTTGATTAATTAATAAACTTAGCTAATTAATCAATTAATTTATTACAAGGGGTCGATACGTTTTTGGCCTATCAACATATAATTGAAAATAAAAATGGCTTTTACGCGGATAGAGCCATTCATTTTTTTGGATCCAATTTCATTTTACTAAGATCTATTTCATTGGACATTTAAGAAAAAATACATTTCTTAAAAAGCATCTAAGAGTACTTCAATAATTTTTTGGTTAATTTTGTGAAGCAATTTGAAAATTTCAGACAATTTTTAAAAATAAACCAAGTTTAAACATAATCATACTAACCTTTGATAGGCCAAGAATATATTGACCCCTTTGGTAACTTAATCAAATTAATTAGCCAAGTGATATTAATTAGATTCAATTACATGCAATGAGTGTGGTAGCACAAATAAATCACCAAATAACTAAATGTAGCAGAAATTAAATTTGACACTGGTGATTTGTTTACGAATGGGGAAAACCACTAAGGCAAAACTCCACTGGGTAAATTTAAGGTCACCATTCCCGAGAATCCACTATTATCAAAACAAGCGGTTACAAGTAAAAGGAATCTTAGTACCTAATACCAACCTACAGTTGAACCCTTACCACAATACCTAATTGGACTTGCAATGTAGTGACAATCTCTCCCTTCAATGCACGGCTCCCAGTACATGACTAACCAATCCATGCAAGGATCCAAGTACGTGACTAACACACCAACTTGAGAAAAATGTTGGCTGCAAAGTTTTTCAGTTCATCCAAATGATGAAAATCAAAAAGCTCCTTGGTTACAAAACCCTTGGCGCAAAGACGCAGCAACTTCTACAAGAGAAAGATGAACTAGGCCAAATTGTCTTCGGTCACAATTTGAGTGAATAATCATTTTGCATCAAGTTATATCACCTTTGATGGCCCTTAAAATAATCTTTATATATGTCTAGGGTTGTGAGAAAAGAAACCCTACACAAATAACTTGGATATGCGTGAAAAACAAATCTGGAAATCTGAATTTCATAATTCTCGATAGATGCAGCTTCTGTCGAGAGCTTTCGAGAATTATACATTAAATCTCGATAGATTTATCTGTCGAGCTTTAATGAACAACACTTCTTCACTTGTTTCTTGGATGGACTTACATGGCTTCAATACTAGACTTGAACTCTTATTCCTTGAAGTATTAAACACATCCTAGATCTACCCAATTACAAGTAAAGTGCGTTTTGTCAAAGGATTAGCCAATTCTACATGACATATGTTCTAACAAGTTTCATATATGTCCTAACGATTCCCCTTTGGCAATCGGTGACAAAACCACAACAAACAAATGAAGTATGAGAGAAATCATAAATCATTAAACTCATAATCACTTGTTGAGTACAAAAAAATCTAATTCTAACACAAACTCTTGAAAAACTTTGCAAGAAGAGAGTTCATGGCATGATAGATTTTGACAACCTGTCTTTTGGAAACACTTTAAACAAAACTCATCAAGGCATCTTAGTGTGAAAATGAAATAAATGATTGCATACATAATAAGAAACATGTGTATAAAGAGAGAAAAGAAACAACACATGGAAAGATAGGTGAAATGATAACAAGATCATCATATATATAAAAGACATATAAGTACAATATTTGCTATCACTAAATGGTCACAAGATGTGAGAGACCGCGCCCTTGGCCCGTTTTTTTATGGTGTTGGGCCAAACTCACGTGAATGGGTGGAGTCGTATTATTGCCTCTCAAAATGGAGGTTCGACTAATTATATTTTCCCCTTTAGATTAAGGGTTTTACAATGGAGTCGCCATTTACTTAATTATTGGAATAAATAAGAAAACCAAGATTGAAAAATTCCTCATTTTATTAATTTGAAAACTGAATTTACATTGATTATAGGAAAATTACATGACTTTGGTCCTAGATACAATCTAAGATAAAATACATGGCTTTGTTTCCTAGTTACAATCTAGAAATTGAAAATTACTTGATCTATCAACCCTTGATCTAAGCTCGGAGGCTATGTTACAAGGTGGGAAGGTGTTAAGCACCCACCTTGCTCGGTGAAACCGGTCTTCTAGACTATGGTGGCCAACATTCATATCACATCATCCAATATGTTATCAATCGATTTGCATATTGAATTTAATGTGTGTGCATGTGATAAAACCTAATTTAATTTATTAAGCATTTCATTTGGATTGAAAAATAATTCTAGTGAATGTGTGTAAATGGTGATATTCTAGATTCAGGGATTTGAAAGAATTATTAAACAAACATCTTTTTCATGTTTTTGATGTGGATTTAAGATCAAAACCAGTGTTATGCATGAACATGTGATCATGGTTTTAAAAATCGGTACGGTGAAAGAACCGGAAAAGGTGCTAATTACCGGTTTTATGGTCGAACCAGTGACGTCATAAATAATTTAATTATTATTTATTTAAATTATATAAATAATTAATAATTTTTTTATATAAGAAAGTACGATTATTATTATTATAATGTATTTATTTATTATTAAAAAAAAAAAAACTCAAATTTTAGACAATGCTGTAATTAAAAATATTAAAGTAACCTTCTGAGAAGGTTTAAGCTGCCCACTTTTTCTCATTTCCCAACCCACCCAAGTGAAAAGTCCCCTATATCATTAATATCATCACCAACTCCCATTGTTACTTTATTTTTCTGTCTTTTGACTCTAATCGCTATACTCTATTCTCACCATACGTGTCTCAAGTCCAAGTTCTCCTCTTATTGTCATTATTATCATCATCATCATCATCTTCTTCTTCTTCTTCTTCACACACCCAAAAAGATCGAACCACCACCGCTGCTCCAGCTCCGATCTCCAGAAGGGCAGAGGGCGAGACCAGAAGGAAAAAGGAAAAAGGGAAAAAAAAAAAAAAAAAAAAAACCCGCGTAAGGATGAGAAGGGCAAAGGCGTAGAGCTTCAGACGTCGTGACTCGTGAGGATGAGAAGGAAAAAAAAAAAAATTTGAGATGAGGGAGGTTGGCAGAGAGGCGTGCGTGCGTGCGTGTGTTTACTTGAGTTGAGTTGAAACTTGAGTGAGGCAGAGAGTGAGATAAGATGAAAGTGAGGCAGAGAATGAGATGAGATGAGAGTGAGGCAAGGAGTTTGAGATGAGGGAGGCGTGAGCGTGAGATTGTGAGAGTGTGTGAGAGTGTTTAGGTCCTTTAGGGTTAGTTTTTAGGGTCAAAACGACGTAGTTTTAGGTTGATAAAAGTCAAAAAATTCTAACCGGTCATTAACCGGTTCGACCATGCCAGTTCCTGGTTCTTCGGTTGAACCGGCCAGTTTTTGATTTTTTTCGGTTTTTAAGTCATTTCCTGTTTTTATCCATAACCGGACCGGATTAGAGTTCGGTTCCCTGTTGAACCGGTCGAACCGACCGGTCTGGTTTGGTTTTTAAAACTATGCATGTGATAAACAACCAACAACATGTGAAGAACACATAAGAACATTCAAACATATTCAATGGAATTTAAATAATTACTATCATGCTTTAATCTTAAATTCTCATCATGGCAACATAAAAAAAAAAAAAAACAAGTTAGGGAAATGGATTATACCTTCATGCAAGATCCATACGGTGGAAGAGGAGACTTTTGGTGAAGGTCCTAAGGGTGGGAGAAAAGAAGAGCTAGGAGAGGGAGAGTGAGTCTTACTCAATACCTTGACGCTCAAGAAGACCAAGATATGACAAGACTACCTTACTTCACTAAAACTCAAGAGAGGAGAAGAGAGGGGGTTTTTGTGTTGTCTTGGAATGGAGGAGAGGGGGAGTTTATATAATAGTGGTGGAGAAAATATGAATGGAATGTCATTTAATGAGGGTTGATAAGGAATTTTGAACTTAGACCTTATTTTATAGCCTTTGGGGAAATTGGGTGCATTAAATTTAGAGATTGGTGGGAGTGAGGAGCAAGCAAAATTCGATTTTCCCGTAGCTACTATTACAGCCTATAGAGCCAAATTCAAAAAATCATATCTTCATCAATTTTGATCGGAATTGTCTCATTATTGTACTCAAATTGAAGCCCCGAATGTCTAGTTTCTGGGAAAATTAACCTCATTCACAGATTCAAAATATTCTGAGAGATCAATGAAATGGTGAGCAAAGGTCATTTGTTAGAAAATAATTTCAGCACAATTAACATTAATAGGTCCCAAATTAGTTTCTAATTAATATTAATAGGCTCCAATCACTCCCATTTCAGACTTAATTAGTTCCAAATTTACTCTAATTAAAAGATAATTGCGCCAAGTGTGTGCAACCTTACCCTAAAATGTAGTCCTAGCCAATCAAATCATGACATGTCATTAATCTCAAATAGATTATAATTATAACCAATCGGAATCAATTGTTCATAATCACATATAGTCGGACTCAATTTGTGATAGTGCATCTCGACCGTTAAAATTTGATTTGATGATAACTTTCAATCTGATGGTCCAATTAAGGCTTATGACCAATCAATTTGATCATTACAACATCAAGATCATTTTAGTGAAATGAGATTAATGATCTAATGAACAGAATCAAGATGCATATTTCCAAGGTGAAACTATCCTTTTATCCTCCATGTGAGGTTAAATGCAGGTTGCAAAATAAGGTGTCAACACAATACTGGTATACAAAAGGATAATGTATCTAAAAAGAAAGAAAATAAAAGTACATAAATCCTTACTACATCCCTCAAAAGATATAAACACTCTCCCTATCAAAAAGTCCTATGCTAACTCTCCCCCAAAGTACATGACTACTCTCAACCCAAAACTACTCCCCCTTTTTGTCACGAATGACAAAGGGCAAGTCATTGAGAAGCGGTCATCTCCTCATCACCAGAAGAGCTAGCATCCTCATCCTCATCATCATCATCATCATCACCAGAGCCATCATCATCGTCCTTGTCCTTAGAAGCCTGTGGAGATGGAAAGGGAGACGGAGACACGGTGAAGCCACCTATGCGAGCCTGTCTTCGTGCGATACGACTAATACGGGTGTTCACCTGATACAACTCGATAATGAGTTTATTGAGGCGAGCATCCATGCACTCAAGCTGCGCCCATGATGGCCTCTAGCGTCACACCACCCGCAAAAGAAAAAGGAGCGAAGGTGGATGAAGCGGAATGGGCTGGAGGAGTCACCATCTCGGTCCGTGGCCACTTTGGTGGAAGCTGGGCCTCACTTTGTCGAACAGACGCCGCGCTAATGGCACCCATGACAGTGAAGTGAGAAGACTCAAGATAAGGGATAGAAGAATGGTGAATGATCCTCGTGATAGCAGAAGGAAAGATAAGCTTATCACGGATCTCCGTATCCTTATAGACATTTATTAGGGAGAGAATGAAATGAAAGGGAAAGTCTATAGTAAGGTCTTCAATGAGGGAAAGAAAAAAGTGAGCACGAGACTCGGTAATGGAGTTATAGTGAGACAAGGGATGGAGAACAAAAGTCATCACCATATTAAGGAACCTCGGACCTTTTGCAAAGCCTGAGTATGAGGTGTTTTGGCGATCACCCTATGAAGAAGATGTCTCACATAAAAGAGACAGAAGTTCGTCTTTGGACACAATCCTCAGACATGGACACCCGGGGTAATCAGGATGCAATACCCTCGGAACATGTAGTACATCAGAAATATGCTCCAGAGTAACTACAATACGTGTACCTCGAACTTGTGTAACAAACCAAGGTATAGAGGTATCGAAACCATGCATGTTGGAGTAGAACTTCTGAATGATCACAGTGGGACAACTCACAGGTATCGAAACATAGAGATTCCCATCCCCGATTGTGAATGAAAATGGGTAGAGTAGTATCGGAAAAGTCTGATAGAATCACGTGGCGTTCCGAATGAATGCCATGTTTGGAGAAGTTCTCTGAGAAGTCTTGGCGGGCTAACTCATCACAAAACCGAACATGTCGAGGAGTAGGATCAGAAGAAGATGCCCCAGAACGAAGAAGGTTTCGAGACGGAGCGGATTTGCGCTTGGGTGCCATGCATAGACTATGAGAGTGAGAGAGAGAGAGAGACAAACAGAGAAACACCATCACAAAGAGTACCTGAATATTGAAATGAAAAAGGTACGTATGCATGAACAATGCATGAGCATGTGACGTGCAAAGAAAATTGTATCATGGGTTCAACCCAATCCAATCCTAAAAGTACACAAGTTTCAACATATAAATACACATCTATAATGCATGAAACATTGTGAACATGCAAATGTAAGGCAATGCATAAGCATATAATGTCATATAAGCAAAACCCAACCCAAAAATTTCACAAAATACTCATCAATTTTCAAAAACCCCCAAAAATTTCAAGAAAACCCAAAACCTAGGTCTAAATGCGTGAAATGCATGAAGAATGAGGGATAGAGAGATCATACCAGAGAAGAAATGATCAACCTAGGCCGAAATCCAAGAAGGTAGGAGGTTTTGAGAGAGAAGAGAGTGTTTGGGAGGTGAAAAGGCAAGTTTCTGTCGAAAGAGATAGAAAAAATGAGATCTAATTTCGCGCTGAAACTATTTAAAGAAAAAGCGTCTTGATGGATCGAGGATTTGTCGAGATCTATTGAGCACTAATTCTCAACAAATAAATCTGTCGAGGTGTTATCGAGAATCTGTCAACGGCAAAAATGCCTTGATGGATCAAAAAGTTATCGGCCAGACAAAAACTTTCTCGATGGATCGAGAATCTGTCGAGAAGCTATTGAGACCAATTCTAGAAAGCTTTGATGGATCGAAGATGCGATAAGAACTGTCGAGAAAAGAAGTCCAAGGGTCTTGATAGATAGCTATCTATTGAGATCTGTCGAGAAGCTGTCGAGCTTGATAAAAAAGCTTTTCAAAGAGAGGAAAAACACAAAAATGAATGCAATCAAGCAAACTACTCAACCAAAGATCCAAACAACACTTTAAGCTCTCAAAAACATCTCTCGGCAAGAAAATACAAAGCATTCATGATCCAAAACACACACACACACTAAGCAAGTCTAACCAATTTTATATTTAAAAAACAAGTCAAAACAGTTTAGTGAGTATACATTAACACATGTATCCCTTGTGATGGCCAAATCACATTGTACATGCATATGTATCAAAAGTAGCAAAGAATTTGCGTGTTGTGTGTGAAAAAATCGCAAGAGTGCATAAGTGTCCCATGTTATGACAATTTGAGATATGAGAAGATCAATTTAACTCACACATAATCATAACTGCTTGATGGGGACTATCACCTTCGAGGTACATCTTATAACTCCCACATCTCCTTGAAACATGCTTGCAACCACATTTAAAATCATTTTGATTCTTTTTGCTTTTGTTTTTCTTTGCATATTTTTTATTTTTAAGCAAATCATGCATGGGCATATAAGAGAGAAGAAATACCCAATTATGTTAAGCTTAAACATCTCAATTTTGCTATGCCGAAGCATACATATGTTATTCATGATTGGCGGGCTTTAGTGGTGAGATGATTATTATTTATGCCTTTTTCTTAGGATTTTCTAATCATTCCCATCAAAAAGAATGATATGAGTGTTAAGTACAAGAGATTACTTAATCGTACTCGTCACAAACACAAGCCACAAAGCTCACTTGCTTAGTTTTGCATTGAGATGCTCATCTAAGCTACAACAGATACAAAGTTTAGAAAATTTTGTTTCAATGGCCATCTAATGTACACAAGTACCAATGTACACAAAACACACACTATTTTTGTATTTTTCTGATTTTTCAATTTTTTATTAATGAAAAATGAAATAAAGAAAAATTGAAAACAAACAAACAAAGTTAAACAAAACATAGTATAAAACTAGATTGACTCAAAAACAAGAAAGCAAAATACACAGGTAATGAATAAACAAAAAGAAGGAGAGAGAGAGAAAAAGTGACTAAATCACTTTGAGCCTTTTTCCTTCCACACCTTGGAAGAACCTTTCCGTTAAGCGAACCTTTGATCCGATGGTGAAGGGGAAGAATTGAAACCGTTCAAATTCGTAAGGAACATGAGGGCCTTAAGAAGATCTCTAAGAGGAGCAAAAGAGGATGGAAACTGATTCTGGTTTCCAGATGAGATCATGTTGTTGCTATGTTTAGTGGCTAACCACTTGTAGCAATTAGGTTGAGTATGCCCTGAAGCTCCACAGTGATGACAGAGATGCTGCTTCTTCTGTTTAGACTTTTGATTATTTCCCTTCTTAGTCCTAGGGTTTCTAGTCTCTTTCTTATCAAGTTTAAGGGGTGCTCCTAAGATAGATTTTCCCTTGTCTATGTTCTCACTAGCTAAAACAGTTTTAACATCATTATTCTCAGAATTAACATTATTAGTAGGTGAGACAAACACAGTAGTACTAGAAGAAGCAATATTAAGAGAAGAGAAGTCATACACCAAACCGGTTCTATCAAATGCAGATTTCTAAAAGCTAAGCATCTCATCAAGCTTTGCACTGGAAGTCCTCTCCAATTAAGCTCTGACCTGTGACAGTTCTACTTCATGCTTCTTGGTCTTTTCCGACAAGAAGTTGTTCTCAAACTGCAATGGTCCAATGGTCTGATTAGCTTCATCAAACTTTGTGGAGAGCTTCTCTCAATCTAGCTTAACATCACTCAGCTTCTTGGTGGCTAGCCTATATAGTTTCTCATGCTTCTCAGAAACCTTGTACAATTTTTCATAGGCTATATGGAAATCATCTGGATCGTCCATTTTCTCAAACTTAAAGTCCACCAAGTCCTCTTCATCATCTATTGTTTCTGAAACTCCATCAGTAGGATCAACTATAGCAGTGAAGGTATTCAAGATTCCCTCGTCATCATTGTCATCTGAATCATTCTCAGGCTCAGTGTCACTTAAGGTAGCAGCAAATGCCTTGCTTTTTCCAATGGTCTTGAGATATGTTTGACATTCTTATTTCATATGTCCAAAACCTTGACATCCGAAGCACTTTGGTCCGATGGGAACAATGTACTAACCTCCTTCCTTAGCATCCTTCTTCCCTCTATCTTGGCTCTTGAATTGTGAAGAACTGGATTGCTTACGGTCCTTATCGAATCCTTTTGCATTAGCATTTTTCATAAACTTCTTGAATTGCCTGGTGATGTAGGATTTCATCCTGGAATCTTCATCATCAGAGGACTCATCTGTATTACTGCTTTTGGCCTTTAGTGCCATGCTCTTGCTCTTACTCTTGCTTGATTTCCTGATTCTAGTCAAACCCAATTCATAGGTTTGCAAGTTGCCAACCAGCTCTGTCAAAGGAATTTTATCAATATCCTTTGATTCCTTAATAGCGGTGATCTTGGCATAGAATCTCTCCGATAGAGATCTGAGCACATTTCTTACAACCTTGGGTTCGAATATGGTTTCCCCAAGATTAAAGGCAGAGTTCACTATGTCCTTCAGCTTGGCATAGAACTCATCAAACGACTCATCCTCCTCCATCTTAATCTCTTCAAAGCTCGTAGTAAGCCTTTGAAACTTTGAATCCTTGACAGCCTTAGTCCCTTCATAGGTTGTCTGGAGGATAGTCCATGCTTCCTTAGCAGTTTTGGTGGAGGATATCTTTTTGAATTCCTCATTGGTGACTGCACTGAATAAAGCATTCAATGCTCTATTGTTGAAGTTTGCCACTTTGATCTTAGCATCATCACAATCAACCGGCGCTTCCTTTGGCTTGGTCTAGCCTATCTCCACTGCTTGGCATACTTTCTCATCTAAGGACTGTAAGAAAGCTCTCATGCGTACTTTCCAGTATGCATAGTTAGTGCCATCAAATAAAGGAGGGATAATTAAAATTGTCCTCTATCCATGACAAACAGGGGTCAATAGATCACATAGTAAAGATTAACCCTAATCAGAGTGTGTCTGCTTTGATACCACTTGATAGGCCAAGAATCTATTGACCCCTTTGGTAACTTAATCAAATTAATTAGCCAAGTGAAATTAATTAGATTCAATTACATGCAATGAGCGTGGTAGCACAAACAAATCACCAAATAACTAAATGCAACGAAAATTAAATTTAACATGGGTGATTTGTTTACAAATGGGGAAAATCACCGAGGCAAAACTCCACCGAGTGAATTTAAGGTTACCACTCCCGAGAATCTACTATTATCTAAACAAGTGATTACAAGAAAAAGGAATCCCAATACCTAATATGAACCTACAGTTGAACACTTACCCTAATACCCAATTGGACTTGCACTGTAGTGACAATCTCTCCTTTCAATGCACGGCTTCTAGTGCGTGACTAACCAATCGATGCACAGATCCAAGTATGTGACTAGTTCTTCAGTTCATCTAGACAATGAAGATCAAAAAGCTCATTGGTTACAAAACCCTTGGCGTAAAGATGCAGCAGCTTCTACAAGAGAAAGATGAACTAGGCCAAATTGTCTCCGGTCACAATTTGAGTGAATAATCACTTTGCATCAAGTTACATCACCTTTGACAGCCTTAAAATAATCCTTATATATGTCTAGGGTTGTGAGAAAAGAAACCCTACACAAATAACTTGGATATGCATGAAAAACAGATCTGGAAATCTGAATTTCATAATTCTCGATACATGCAGCTTCTATCGAAAGCTGTCGAGAATTATACATTAAATCTCGATAGATTTATTTGTCGAGCTTTAATGAACATCAATTCTTCACTTATTTCTTGGACAGACTTGCATGTCTTCAATACTAGACTTGAACTCTTGTTTCTTAAAGCATTAAACACATCCTAGATCTACCTTATTACAAGTAAAGTGCGTTTTGTCAAAGGATTAGCCAATTCTACATGACATATGTTCTAACAAGTTCCACATATGTCCTAACAACCTTCACTCGTAAAAGATTTCTACTCTTGATGAATCTTCATTTTTTGCACATCCCTCTCAACTTGAATGATCTTTCATGGAATCTCATTTCTCGTGTCTTTTGATAAATCATTTTTCTTTCATCTTGATGAAAATTCTTGCACTCTATTCTTTTCATTTCTTTTTTCTTGTTGAAGTCTTTTCTAGCTTGATGACAATCTCTTTTTCTCATAGTTTGATGCTTTCTCAAAACCTTATCTCTCTTTGATGGATTTTCTTCTTTCCTAACTTGATGGAGTGAACTATCCCTTTACTTTGATGAGCTCTATTTTCTGAACTTGCTGAACTCTTCATCTTTTCTTTAGAACTTGTCACACTGTCTTCATTGAGGACCTTACCAAGCGGTGCTAAATCCATAATGTCAACCCTTCCTCAACTTAAGATTTAAGCATGCATACCTAATTTTCACCCAAGATTTAAGTTTTTAGTGGGTTCATTGAAAAACAAGCTAAGTGTTTAAAAGCTCAAGTTGGCTAGCAATAGATAATTATTGTAATGAGTGTCAAGGAATAATGTAGCTTACCAAAGGTGGAATTTTATCCCCAGTGATACTTACTTGTAAGTACAATGACTTAAACTCTTTTAATAAATTCCTCTTGGAATAAAAGAATAAATGCTCCAATGATGTGACATTTTTTTTTTTTTTTTTGGAGATATGGATGGAGTGTATATGGCTTGAGAATTTTGAAGGAATGGGTAGATTTCTTTGATTGCCTTTTAGGACCTTTTCTTCTCATATTTTAAATGTTTAGCAAAAGTCCTTGCATGGATTGAATGAAGTTAAGTCCCTCATTTGCACAAATTGATTGGTAGAGCAATTAATCATCATGATTTAGAAAAAGTTTTGTCAAATGGATCTTCTTTATTCTCTTGAGAAGAAGGCTTTGGAAAATGTTTTGAATTTTTGAAAGAACAATTTTTTTTTTTTTTTTGATAAAGGTTACTAAGAAGGCCCAATGCCCCTAGTCCAGAGTTTTTTTTTTTTTTTTTTTTTTTTTTTTGAAAATGAATTGAAATTGACTTGAAGGCCTAATGCCCCTAGTCCAAAAGATTTTTCAGGAATTTTTTTTTCGAAATTTTTTTGATTTTTTTTAAAAAAAATTTAAAACTTTTTTCGAATTTTATTTATTTATTTTTTCCTCTTTTTAATTTTTTTTAATTTTTTGATTTTTTTTTGATTTTTATTTTATTTTATTTATTTATTTATTTTTATGTACATATGAACAACATGACAAACAAAATGCATCAAACACAACATGAGTTTTATTGAGCGAAAGACCAACTAGAAAGCAAATCCAAAATAATCAATAAGATCAAATAACCAATCTAAAAAAATCTTGTAAAATGGAATTCAAGCAAAGTTAGAACGACTGGCCGATGAAGGCGGAGTGATGACTTGTTTGTCAATCAGATTTTGAATGGCATACCGCAGATTGATGTATTTATTTGTTTGTCGGCTAGGTTCTTGTTGATATTTTCAGAACTCATGTGACTTGTAACCTTTGGGCACTGGGCTTGGAGGAGGTCAAGGGTCAAGTGGGCCAAGATACCTTTCAAGTTTGAGCTTTTCAAACAATTGGCTCATAGGCACATGGAGTTCATTGAACTTCCTTCGAGGCCTAGAATTCATAGTGTATGATGCTTGAGCACCTACAACATTTATTGTTTCCTCATTGGTGGTATAGGCTGTAGTTTTCTAAAAAATAAAGCGTTCTTCCTTCTTCAACATGCCGTTATTAATAGCATCTTCTACTTGAGTACCAGCTATGACCAAGGCTTTGAAGTTGGGAAAGTATTGGGCAAAAAGATGCTTGTGGAATATGGGTAACAAATTCTTCACCACCATTTGGATTTGATCTTCTTCACTAGGTCTCATGATCATCTGGGCTGCCTTGGCTCTCCATTTGGTTATGAAAGAAGAAAAGGATTCTTTGGGGCCTTGCTTTATAGTTTCAAGGTCTCTTCTTGTTATGTCCACCTTTATGTTGTAATTGTATTGATTGTGGAACTCCCTGCATATGTCCTCCCAATTCTGAGTTCTGGTGTCTTCTACATTGGGGAACCATCTAAGGGCAGCTCCTGTCAAAGTATTTTGGAACATTTGGGCCAACATCTCTTCAGTAGCTCCTTGGGGCTGCATGGCCCTCATCTTCAGGTGGGATTTAGGGCATCCGATGCCATCGAACTTGTCCAGGATTGGCATCTTGAACTTCGGGGGTAGCCTTACATCCAGGAAGAGAAAAAATGATCGATAGTCTATGAGATCGTCCAACCTTCTTGACCTTTTGATCATTTCTTCCATCTTGTTCATCTTTTCATTAATTCTCTTTTCATGTTCTATGATAAAGGAAATTTGGTCAGTCTTTTCTCCTTCTTGGTCATTCTTCATATTCTGGAATTGTTGAACCATGAGGTTCATATCCTCTCTCAGCTGGATTTGACTAGCTACCATTGTATTTAGTAACTCTTGGGTGCTCATCTATTCTTTAGCATTCTGATGCTCATATCTTTCTGTCATAATAACAAAGTCTTCTAATCTTTTGTCGCTTGGACTATCTTGTGAATCAAATACTAGGTTACGGTGTGTTAGGACATATGTGATTCAATGTTAGGAACATAGGTCAATATTTTATGTAATTGGCTAATCCTTTGACAAAACTCACTTTACTTGTAATTGGGTAGATCTAGAGTGTGTTTAATACTTCAAGGAACAAGGTTTCCAAGTTCAAGTGTTAAAGTCATGCAAGTCTATCCAAGAATCAAGTAAGAAAGTGCTAAAGTTTAAAGCTCGACAGCTAGCATCTATCGAGGTTTAAAAGCTGTGTCAGCCTGTGGCTTGATAGCTAGCTCGATAAATGGCTATCTATCGAGGTTTATGAAATTCAGTTTTTTAGAGTTGTTTTTCATCTAATCCGTGAGTATATGTTTGGGCTTTCTTTTCTTACAACCCTAAACATATATAAGGATTATTTTAAGGGCTGTCAAAGGTTACACAAGTTGCACAAGTGTGAAGCAAAGTCTTGTTCATGTAAATTGTGACCGGAGACAGAATTTGCCCTAGTTCATATTTTTCTTGAAGAAACTGCTGTGTTTGTACACCTTAGGGTTTTGTGACCAAGGAGCTTCTTGATCTTCATCGTGTGATGAATTGAAGAACTTTGCAGCCAACATCTTTCTCAAGTTGGTGATTAAGTCACGTACTAGGATCTATGCACCTATTGGTTAGTCATGTACTAGGAGCCGTGCATTGAAAGGATAGATTGTCACTACAGAATAAGTTTAATTGAGTATTGGGGTAAGGGTTCAACTGTAAGTTGGTATAAAGTACTAGGATTCCTTTACTTGTAACTACTTTTTTTGATAATAGTGGATTCTTGGGAGTGGTGACCTTAAAATCACTGGTAGGGTTCTTGCCGTGTAGGTTTTTCCCATTCGTAAACGAATCGCCGTGTCAATTTAATTTCCACTGCATTTTGTTTAATTGGTGATTTGTTTGTGCTACCACGCAATTTGCATGTTAATTTGATTAATTAATAAACTTGGCTAATTAATCAATTAATTCATCACAAGGGGTCAATACTTTATTGGCCTATCAAGTGGTATCAGAGCAGGCAAACTCTGATTAAGGTTAATCTTTGCTGTGTGATCCATTGACCCCTGTTTGTCATGGATAAAGGACAGTCTCTTATTATACCTCCTTTATTTGATGGCACTAACTATGCATACTAGAAAGTACGCCTGAGAGCTTTCTTGCAGTCTTTAAAAAAGAAAGTGTGGCAAGCTGTGGAGATAGGCTGGACCAAGCCTACGGAAGCACTAGCCGATTGGGATGATGCTAAGATCAAGGCAGCTAACTTCAACACCAGGGCATTGAATGCTTTATTCAATGCAATCACAAATGAGGAGTTCAAGAAAATATCCTTTACTGAAACTGCTAAGGAAGCATGGACCATCCTCCAGACAACCTATTAGGGAACCAAGGCTGTTAATGATTCAAAGCTTTAGAAGCTCACTACAAGCTTTGAAGAGATCAAGATGGAGGAGGATGAGTTGTTCGATAAGTTCTATGCTAAGCTCAAGAACATAGTGAACTCAGCCTTTAAACTTGGGGAAACCATTCTTGAACCCAAGATTGTGAGAAAAGTGCTCAGATCTCTACCCGAGAGATTCCATGCCAAGATCACTACCATTGAGGAATCAAAGGACATCGACAAAATTCCTTTGACTGAGCTAGTTGGAAATCTGCAGACCTATGAGTTGGGTTTGACAAGGATAAGGAAATTAAGCAAGAGCAAAAGCATGGCTTTGAAAGCCAAAAGTAGTAACACTGATGAGTCTTCAGACGATGAAGATTCTAAGATGAAATCCTATATCACGAGACAGTTCAAGAAGTTTATGAAGAATGCCAACACGAAAGGATTTGATAAGGACCGAAAGCGATCCAATTCTTCGCAATTCAAGAGTCAAGACAAAGGGAAGAAGGATGCTAGGGATGGCGGTCAGTACATTGTACCCTCAGGACCAAAGTGCTTTGGGTGTCAAGGTTTCGGTCATATGAAACAAGAGTGCCCCACATATCTCAAGACCATTGGGAGCAAGGCACTTGTTGCTACATTGAGTGACACTGAGCCTAAGTATGATTCTAATAATGAGAATGATGAAATTCTAAATGCCTTCACTGCCATCGTAAATCTTACTAAAGGGATTGTTGAAGATGTTGATGAAGAAGAGGAATTGGTGGAGTTTAAGTTTGAAAAGATGGATGAGCAAGATGACATCCACACAGCCTATGCAAAGTTATACAAGGTCTCAGAAAAGCATGAGAAGTTGTATAGGTTGGCCACCAAGAAGCTTAGTAAAGTGGAGCTTGAGCGAGAAGAAATCTATACAAACTTTGATGAAGGCAATCAAACTATTGGAGCACTGAGATTTGAGAATAATTTTGATAGGCCAAGAATGTATTGACCCCTCGTAATAGACTAACCAATTAATTAGCCAAGTTGATTAATTAATCATATTAACATATAATATGCATGGTAGCACAGACAAATCACCAATTAAACTAAATATGCAGCGGAAAATAAATTGACACAGTGATTTGTTTACGAATGGGTAAAACCTACACAGCAAAAACCCCACTAGGTGATTTTAAGGTCACCACTCCCGAGAATCCACTATTATCAAAACAAGCGGTTACAAGTAAAGGAATCTCAATACCTTATACGAACCTACAGTTGAACCCTAACCCCAATACCCAATTAGAGTTGTTTTGTAGTGACAATCTTTCTTTCTCAATGCACGGCTCCCAGTACGTGACTAACCAATTGACGCGCGAATCCCAGTACGCAACTTAATCACCAACTTGAGAAAGATGTTGGCTACAAAGTTCTTCAATTCATTACACGATGAAGATCAAGAAGCTCCTTGGTCACAAAACCCTACGGTGTACAAACACAGCAGCTTCTTCAGTAGAAAGATGAACTAGGGCAAATTCTGTCTCCGGTCACAATTTGCATGAACAAAACTTTGCTTCACACTTGTGCAACTATGCAACTATGCAACCTTCAATATAATCCTTATATATGTTTAGGGTTATGAGAAAAGAAGGCCTAAACATGTTCTCACGGATTGGATGAAAAGTCAGCTTGAAAAACTGAATTTCATAAACCTCGACAGATAGGGTATCTATCGAGCTAGCTGTCGAGCTTCGAGCTTCACAGCTTTTTAAACCTCGATAGATGCTAGCTATCGAGCTAGTTGTCAAGCTTTAAAATCCTGCACTTTCTCACTTGAATTTTGGACAGACTTGTTTGGCTTTAACACTTGAACTTGAAACCTTGTTTCTTGAAGTATTAAACACATCCTAGATCTACCCAATTACAAGTAAAGTGTTTTTTGTCAAAGGATTAGCCAATTACATAAAATATTGACATATGTTCCTAACATTGAATTACATATGTCCTAACAAATTTCTTGGCTAAAAAGACTAAGAAGCTTGAGGCAGAACTGTTCCAAGTCAGAGCTCAGTTGGAAAGAACTTTAAGTGCTAAGCTCGATGAGATGCTCAGTCTTCAAAAATCTGCTTTTGATCGAATCAATTTAGGGTATGATTTCTCTTCTCCTAGTATTGCTTTTACTAGTACTACTGTTTTTATTCCTCCTACTAATAATGTTGAAACTGAGAACAATGATGTTAAGAATGAATTAGCTAGTAAGAACGTAAACAAAGGTAAATCTATCTTAGGAGCACCCCCTAAGCTTGATAAGAAAGAGATTAATAAATCTAGGGTAAAGAAGGGAAATACTCAAAAGCCCAAACAGAAAAAGTAGCATTTCTTTCATCACTGTGGCGCTGCTGGATATACTCGACCTAATTGCTACAAGTTGTTAGCCACTCAAAAGAGCAATAGCATGATCACGTTGGGAGACCAGAATCAATTTCCATCCTCTTTTGCTCCTTTTGGAGATCTTCTCAAAGCCCTCATGTTCCTTTTGAACTTGAACGGTTTTAACTCTTCCCCCTCACCACCAGATCAAGGGTTTGCTAAACAGAAAGGTTCTTCTAAGGTGTGGAAGGAAAAGAGCTCCAAGTGATTCTATCACTTTTTCTCTCTCCCCTTCTTGTTTTTGTTTTTGCATTACTTGTGTGTTTTGCTTTCATGTTTTGAGTCAGTCTAGTTTTATGCATTGCTTTATTTAACATGTTTTTGTTTGTTTACTTTTCAATTTTGTTTTATTTATTTCTTCATATAAAAATAAAAATAAAAAAATTGAAAAATAAGAAAAAAAATAATACAAAAACAGTGTGTGTTTGTGTACATTGGTATTTGTGTACCTTAGATGGCCATTGAAACAAAGTTTTCTAAACTTTGTATCTTTTGTAACTTAGATGAGCATCTCTATGCACAACTAAGCAAGTGAGCTTTGTGGCTCGTGTTTGTGATAAGTAAGATTTAAGTAATCTCTTGTACTTAACACTCGTATCACTCTTTTTGATGGGAAAGACTAAAAAATCCTAAGAGAAAGGCATAAATAACCATCTCACTACTGTTGCCCTCCAATTATGAAATGACATTTGTATGCTTCAGCATAGCAAAATTGGAATGTCAAATGCTTAACAACATTGGATATTTCTTTTCTATCTCCTATATGCCCATTCATGATTTGCTTAAAAAAGAAAAAAAATATATGCAAAGAAAAATAAAAGCAAAAAGATCAAAATACTTTATATATGATTGCAAGCGTGTATTCTAGAAGATGTGGGAGTTATAGGATGTACCTCGAAGGTGATAATCCCCATCAAGTAGTTATGATTGTGTGTGAGTTAAAGTGATTTTATCATATCTCAAATCATCATAAAATGTAGACACTTATGCAATCTTGTGATGTTTTTCACACACAACACGCAATATTCTTTGCTACTTTTGATACATGTGCAGGTACAATGTGATTTGGCCATCATAAGGAATACATGTGTTAATGTGTGCTCACTAAACTGTTTTAACTTGTTTTTGAAATATAAAATTGGTCAGACTTGTTTAGTGTGTGTGTGTGTGTGTGTGTGTGTGTGTTTTGGATCTAAATGCTTGACATTTTTTTGATTGAGAGATGTTTTTGAGAGCTTAAAATGTTGTTTAGATCTTTGGTTGAGTAGCATGCTTGATTGCATTCATATCTGTGTTTTTCTCTTCTTTGAAAAACTGTTTTTAAGCAATCTCGATAGCTTTCGACAATTAAGCTATCTATCGAGACCTTTCAGCTTCTTTTTATCTCATTCTCGATAACTCTCGATAGTTAGTTCGATCCATCAAGAAACTTTCTGTCTCCTCGATAGCTTCCCGATAGCTACTTCAATCCATCAAGCTTTATTGCAGAGGAAACCTTTGGACAGCTCCTCGATAGCTATCTCGATAGCTAAAACATGCCTTTTTAAAGCTCGATAGCTCTCGATCAATCGAGCTTTATGAGTTTTCTATATAAAGAAGCCTCGCGATTTCAGATTCATTTCTCTCGATCTCTCTCGATCCTTTCAGCCTCTTCACCTCCTAAAACACCTCTCAAGCACTCCAAACTTCCTCCTCACTCAATCTTTGGTCTTAAGATCATTTTTCTTCATTTGGCATGTTGATTTCTCCCTCTTTCTCATGCATTTCATATCTTCTGACCTAACTTTTGGGATTTTTGATAAACTTTGGGGTTTTTCAAAATTAATGAAGTTTTTGTGCAATTTTTGGGATGGGTGTTACTTCAATAAGTTTAAAACTTCATACATTGTATCACATATGCATTATAACAATGTTTCATGCATTTTAGATGTGTGTTTACTTTGTTGCTATGTTGTGTGCTGGTAGATTTGGATTGGGCTGAGCCCATGTTGCATTTAAATTCTGCATGTCACATATTCATGTATTTTCATGCATACGTATCTTATTGTTTTTATCTTTTGATATTAAATATGTTTAGTGCTTTTCTGATTGTCTCTCTCTCTCTCTCTCTCTCTCTCTCTCTCTCTCTCTCTCTCTCTCTCTCTTTATTTCTTACGTTAGTTGCATCATGGCACCTAAACGTAAATCCATTCCGTCCCGAAACCCTCTTTGTTCTGGGGCATCTTGTTCTTCTTCTCCATCTGACCCCATTCCATCTCACATACAGTTCCATGATGAGAAGGCCAAATCGTACTTCTCGGAGAACTTTTCAAGACGAGGCATTCATTCGAAATGCCAAGTCGTTCTATTAGATTTTTCTGACACTGACATACCCACTGTCATCTACAGTAGGGGTTGGGAGTCACTATGTGGCATTCTGGTCACATGCCCTTCCGTGATCATATAGGAGTTTTACTCCAATATGCACGGATTTGATTATTCTATACCCCAGTTTGTCACTCGTGTTCAGGGTATACGCATGGTAGTTACTCCGGATATTGTATCCGATGTACTTCACGTTCCCAGGGTAGCGCATCCTAACTACCCTGGTTCTGAGCATCTGAGGACGATGTCCAAAGACGAACTCTCTTCTCTATTCTATGAGACACCATCTTCTTGGGGTGAGCGTCAAAACACCCCTTGCTCAGCCTTTGCTAAAGGACCGAGATTCCTTAACATGGTGATGACATTTATTCTTCATCCTTTGTCACACTATAACACTATCACAGAGCCTTGTGCTCGCTTTTTGTTATCCCTCATTGAGGATCTTTCTATTGACTTTCCTTCTCACTTCATACTCTCCCTTATAGATGTCTATAAGGATACGACAACCCATGATAAGCTCATTTTCCCTTTGGCTATCACGTGGTTCCTTCGCCATTTCTCTGTCTCCTATCCCGAGTCTCCCCACTTCACATTCATGTGTGCCATAGATGCAGCTACTGTTCGACGAAGCGCAGCACAGCTTCGATCAAGGCAGCTTGGGACAGAGACGACAGCTCCTCCAGCTTCTACTACCCCATCCACCTCCGCTCCTTCATCTTCAGCGGGTGAAGTGACACTTGAGGCCATCATCGCATAGCTTGTGCGCATGGATGCTCGCCTTGATACTCTCAACGATGAGTTGTGTCAGGTGAACACCCGTGTTGGTCGTACCGCACAACGATAGGCTGTCATAGGTGGTTTCACTGTGGCTTCCTCTCCTTCTCCCGAGGTATCTGAGGATGAGAATGACGATGGCTCCGACAGTGATGATGCTGATGAGGACGATGATGCTGGCTCGCCTAGTGATGAAGAGATGTCTACTTGATGTACTTACCCCTTTGTCACTCGTGACAAAAAGGGGAAGTAGTTTTAAGATGAGAGTAGTCATACTCATAGGGGGAGGGTTAGTATAGGAGATAGGGGGAGTGTGTATGAGGGATGTAGTGAGGATTCTTGTATCTTTTCTTTTCTTTCTATTTTAGATACATTATCTTTTGAACATTGGTCTTGTGACCATTTGACATACATTGTACTTATATTTGGTTTATATTGATGTATGCTATTTCACGTATCTCTCCATGTGTGTTTCTTTTCTCTCTTTATACACATGTTTCTTATTTATTGTATGCAATGTTTTATTCCTGTTTCACACTAAAATGCCGTGATGAGTTTTGTTTGAAGTATTTCAGAAATACAGGTTGTCAAAGTCTTTCATGCCATGAACTCTCTTCTTGCAAAGTTTTTCAAGAATTTGTGTTAGGATAGATTTTATTGTATTCAACGAGTATGAGTTGAGTGATTTATGACTTCTCTCATATGTTCATTTGTTTATTGTGGTTTTGTCACGGATTGCCAAAGGGGGAGATTGTTAGGACATATGTGATTCAATGTTAGGAACATATGTCACTATTTATGTAATTGGCTAATCTTTTGACAAAACGCACTTTACTTGTAATTAGGTAGATCTAGGATGTGTTTATTACTTCAAGAAACAAGGTTTCAAGTTCAAGTGTTAAAGCCATGCAAGTCTGTCCAAGAATCAAGTAAGAAAGTACTGTAATTTAAAGCTTGACAGCTAGCTCGACAGCTAGCATCTATCAAGGTTTAAAAGCTGTTTTAGCCCGTGGCTCGACAGCTAGCTCGATAGATGGCTATCTATCGAGGTTTATAAAACTCAGTTTTTCAGAGCTGTTTTTCATCCAATTTGTGAGTATATGTTTAGGCTTTCTTTTCTCACAATCCTAAACATATATAAGTATTATTTTACGGGCCATCAAAGGTTACATAAGTTGCACAAGTGTGAAGCAAAGTCTTGTTCATGCAAATTGTGACCGGAGACAGAATTTGCCCTAGTTCATCTTTTTCTTGAAGAAGCTGCTGTGTTTGTACACCTTAGGGTTTTGTGACCAAGGAACTTCTTGATCTTCATCGAGTGATGAACTGAAGAATTTTGCAGCCAACATCTTTCTCAAGTTGGTGATTAAGTCGCGTACTGGGATCCGCGCATTTATTGGTTAGTCATGTACTAGGAGCCGTGCACTGAAAGGATTGATTGTCAGTACAAAACAAGTCCAATTGGGTATTGGGGTAAGGGTTCAACTGTAGGTTAGTATAAGGTACTGGGAATCCATTACTTGTAACCGCTTGTTTTGATAATAGTGGATTTTCGAAAGTGGTGACCTTAAAATCACCTGGTGGGATTTTTGCTGTGTAGGTTTTCCCCATTCGTAAACAAATCATTGTGTCAATTTAATTTCCGCTACATTTAGTTTAATTGGTGATTTGTTTGTGCTGCCACGCATTTTGCATGTTAATTTGATTAATTAATAAACTTGGCTAATTAATCAATTAATTCATCACAATGGGTCAATACTTTCATGGCCTATCAAGGTGTTAGAGCTGTGGATTGTCTTGTATGCGCAATGGTTGCAGTACTGTAACAGCCCTTGAACTAGAACTCGCTTGGCTATCGCTTTTGGGTTCTCTTTTAGGTCTTCCCTCTGATCTTAACCAGATTCTCTTTTAGGAAAAGGTAGGTTGGTTCAGTCAAAGCTATGTCCCCATCTATTTCAATCATTCAAGCAATCAAAACAAACACACGAAATGCAATGCATCATTTATTTGGACTGACCTAAGGATAGGTTCTATAGCCATTACATTGTAGGGTGGGTTTGATGTTTTATTATTTCCTATAGCTAAGACATTACACCTCCTAACTTGTAACATAATGAACGTTGCGTTGGTCCATACGACATAGATTTTGTCCTTTACAGTCAACAAGAAGTGATCAAGTGACTTTGGGTTATGAGTTGGTGAGTTCATTGGGTATCCGAATCTAAGGAAGACCAATGATCCATGGTTACTACTACTAGATTTTTGAAATGGGTTCATGCATAATTTGTTGTTTCATGGCATGCACAATGATAGTTAAAAGAAAACAATAAACAAACAACATGGCATTTCAAACAATATTTCATACAATATCAAACAAACAAAAAAGGGTACTTAATTGATCATCCTAAGTCTAATATGAAGTTTAGCCCTCGACATCCCTAGTGAAGTCGCCACTGTGAGAGACTGGCTCTCAAAAAAGAGATAGGCATCGGCACCTCTCTCTTTTTCAAAGTTATTTTCATGATAAACTTCATCCCAAAGTGATAATTAGGATTTTTAAAATAATTATTTTGAATATAATTATCCCAAAAGCCTAATTATCTACGGTTTTTATATATTATCAGCTTAATTTTTTTAATCCCATGCAACAAATCTCACTTTAAAAAAATAATTAACCAATCACAAAAATTCATTTAAGTAATTATAATTATTAACCAATCAAAATTAATTTCAATTAATCATATGTGATCAATTCCACCCAAATTAATGCATGTAGTCTGTTAAAACTTAATCTTGTGATATCTTTCAATCTGATGGTCCGACTTGGGAAACCAGGCATATAGTCGCGATTGTTAGAATCTCAAGATCATTTTTATGTTACATGATGAATGATTTAATGCATGAAATGCAATTATGATTTTTAGGTACTTAGAATGATTATTTTGGTCATCTTCCAAGGTTAAATTATGGGTGCAAAATTGAGTGTTTATATTAATCTTATTTTTGTAAAACGAAAAAAAGAGATGAAGTGCGTGGAATTGAAGTAGTTTAGTCTGCGACTTTTTATGTAAAAAGATTTGGGTTGTGTTTTGGGTTTTCGGTAACTATTTCCTATTCTATTAGCAATAGTAACATGCTATGATTTAGAATGGAGTAGAAATTTAGTGTTTTATAGACATTTGGCACTTTCTTTTTTGGAGAAGAAAGAGACCTTTGGCACTTGAATGAGGTAAGAGAAGGAGAAATATTAGGTGTTTGTGTTTGATGGGAAAATGGACAGCCTTTGTAGATAAGCATGAGAAAGGTGAAAAAAATTTTAAAAAATTTAAAAAATTAAAAATTAAAAAAATTAAAAAAAAAAAAAAGCTTTTACGATCAAAAGGTATGAGAGAGAGAGAGAGAGAGAGAGAGAGAGAGAGAGAGAGAGAGAGAGAGATTTGGAGGTTTCTAGGGATTGTAGAGCAAAGTTATGGATAATTTCTTCAGATTTTGAACCCAATAACTCACTTGACTATATTTAAAAAATTATAAAAAAAGACGAACATATGGCACAAAATTGAGAATCTAGTTGAATTTTCTCTTAGTTTTGACTTTATATATATATATATATCCTTTCGAATTTTCTTTTTGAACATCGAAGTCTTTTAGCTAAATTTCAGCATTTATAAATGGTAGAATGTAGAGAGGGAAGATTGTGAAAGACTAGCAGCGTCAACTCAAGCATCCATTAAAAATCCACATTTGTTTTGGATGTTAGCTGTATGGATGCAAATTTTCTTAAGGTCGTCTTTTTTGTTAACATATTTGTTTGGATAACTCTCGTTTGAACATTATATCATTAATTTATTTTAATTTGACTACTTAATCTTAGGGGGCATTTGATTCACTATAATGTTACATTACGCCATAATATTACATTATTGTAATTTTACATTAATGTAATCTCAATACAAAAATATAGCATTACATTGTTTACGAAAGTAATGAGATTAAGATGATGTAATATATTTTGTAATTTTAAATTATTGTTGTACGGCCCCGTATATCCAAGTCTATTTGGGCCTTGGACTATGGATCAATAGTATGACCCAGGGGCCAAACCTCTGCTCTACTTAAGATCTCGGCCCGAGCCCACAAGAGCCACGAGCCCGAGCTGGGTGTTGATCAAAGGCCTGAGAAGCAGGCAGCTAATTCTAGCTTGCATATTGCTCGCAAGTCGTCCCCGAGCAAGGTTGCAGTTGTTCGGTCACACCGTCGTTTATATGCCCGGCAGTGCCTTGGGGAACTTCGCCGCCGAGTACATTTGCTGAAGTGGGAACCATTTCCAAAGCCACTCTCACCTAAATGCCCATTTACAATTAACGACATTGGACCTCTCATTGCACTAGTTTTAAAAGTAATGATAATCTTCCCACTAATAATTGGCTATAAATAGGAGAGGCTAAAGAATGGGAAGGGGAGAGGAATTTTGGGGAGAGAAATAGAGAGAGAAAGAGAACACAGAAAGGGAAAGCAACACACAGAGAGAGAGAGAGAGAGAGAGAGAGAAAAGTGATCACATTGAGTCTCTGAGTCTAGGACGACCCAAAGTAGGATATCCAAGCCCACTATACAAGTAAGTTGTGAGCCCAAGTGAGGTCCAACCCAAAAACCGGCGAGCCCAATAGGCCGTTAGTCTCCTATAAAACTTTCAATAGGCCGTTAGTCTCCTATAAAACTTTTAAAGGGTCACCGGTTTAATTTGAATAGGAACTATTCTACCGATTGGGTTTTCACGGTTTAGGGATTCTGGCTTAACGTATGCACACCTGGACTTGGAGATTTTGGTCTAAGGGGAAATTTTAGGCTTTTAAAAATGGTTCCCACATGTCCCTGTAATTATTTGCCAAGTGTCCATATTTTAAAAAATGAAATAATGTAGTCCAAGTCAAGTACCACATCAACACTCTGTTAGACCACGTAAGAGATAAACTAACTGAAATAGATGAAGGGACGAAAATCGGAACATTTTGCAAAGTTTAGGGATGCAAATAGAACTTCTGAAAGTTCAGGGACGAAAAATGAACTTTTTGTGATAATTTAGGGACAAAAATGATATTTTACCCAAAAATCTTTTAAGACATAAAACATAAAAGAAAACGGATCAAATAGCCACTCTCTACAAACATTGTCTTACTATTGTGAAATCCAAGATCTATCCCTATTGATATGGTCGTGGGCTTCATTAATGTAAGATTTATGGTTTGCCAAAATTAGAAGAAAAAAAAAACACCCATATCCTAAAATTAACAAGCAAAGATCAAAGTAAAACAAAATTAGTAGTTGGGTTAAATGGATATGGAATTATACTTTCCATGTTAGCTGAAATTAGGTGTGGCAAAATCAACCCAAACCTACCCACTTAAATAAGATCCAAACCTGCTTCTCAAAAAAAAAAAAAGACCCAAAACCCACCCAATTATTAATTGGGTTAAATGGATATTAACTCAATTAAAGCCAATTAACATTAATGTTTATTCAGTTTTAACTATGTACCCAATTAGACCAAATTATGACCTAAGTATCATTTCTACAAATACCCCAAAACCACTAAAAAGACCAATTACCCATTAAACCTATAAAATTACCAAAATACCCCATAAACCTAAAAAATGATATAAATACCCCAAAAACCTAAAA
Organism: Quercus tomentella; assembly: GCA_028535165.1. NCBI lineage: Eukaryota > Viridiplantae > Streptophyta > Magnoliopsida > Fagales > Fagaceae > Quercus > Quercus tomentella. Next base: position 29,815,642 of record JAPQVY010000001.1, read on the forward strand.
TTTACCAAAATACCCCCCGAAACCTAGAAAATGACCGAAATACCCCTGAAACCTAAAAAATGACCAATACCTTTGAAACCTAGAAAATGACCAAAATACCCTCCTAAACCTAAAAAATACCCCAAAACCACTAAAAAGACCAAATACCCATTAAACCTAAAAAATTACCAAAATACCCCATAAACCTAAAAAATGATATAAATACCCCCAAAACCTAAAAAATACCCCAAAACCACTAAAAAGACCAAATACCCATTAAACCTAAAAAATTATATAAATACCCCCAAAACCTAAAATTTACCAAAATACCCCCCGAAACCTAGAAAATGACCGAAATACCCCTGAAACCTAGAAATGACAAATACCTTTGAAACCTAAAAAATGACCGAAATACCCCCCCCCCCTAAACCTAGAAAATGACCGAAATACCCCCTAAACCAAACAAACTACCGAAATATCCCTGAAACCTAAAAATGACCAAAATACCCCCTAAACATTAAAAAAAAAAGAAAAAAAAAAAAGACTGAAATACCTCCAAAACCTAAAAAATAACTGAAATACCCCTGAAACTTAAAAAATAACCGAAATACCCCCGAAACCTAAAAATTGATCGAAATACCCCATAAACCTAAAAAATGACTGAAATACCCCTAAAACTTAAAAAATGACCAAAAATATCCCCCAAAACCTAAAAAATGACCAAAATACCCTTTAAACATAAAAAATGTCGTAATACCCCTGAAACCTTTATAATGACCGAAATACCCTCAAAACTGAAAAATGAACAAAATACCCTAAAACCTAAAAATTGGCCACAATACCCTTTAAACATAAATAATAATAATAAATGACGAAATACCCCCGAAACCCTTATAATGACTGAAATACCCTCAAACCTATAAAATGACGATGTAGACACTCGATTTTTCACTCATAATTTAATGTTGAAAGATGGCCAAAATGACAATTTTAAATACCCAAAAATCATAATTGCCATGCATGCGTTAAATTATTCATTGCATATCATAAAAATGATCTTGAGATTCTAATGATTGCGACAGTATGTCCGATTCTCAAATCGGACCGTTGGATTGAAAGATATCAGAAGATCAAATGTTCACGGTCTGCATGCATTGTATATGGGTGAAACTGATCACTTGTGATTAATTGAAATTAATTTTGATTGGTTAATGATTAAAATTAATTAAATGAATTTTTGTGATTGGTTAATTATTTTTCTTAAAGTGAAATTTGTTGCATGGGATTAAAACAAATAAGCTGATAATATTTATAGATGGTAGATAATTAGGCTTTTGGTATAATTATATTCAAAATAATTATTTTAAAAATCCTAATTATCACTTTGGAATGAGGTTTGTCATGAAAATAACTCTAAAATTTGTCCAAATACAGTTTTAGTGTTGGAAAACACTTCAAAAATGTGCTAATCAAGTAGCAAATTTCATATTCACATTCCAGGGCACTTTTGGCATAGTAAAACTCAAAATTCGGACTAGGATATTTCTAGCAAAGTTGTAGAGAATTGAATTTCCCTTCATCTATCAAAGATATGATCAAAATACTGAAACTTGTTCTGATCTGAAAAATCAACTTACTCTTATCCAAATCTCCTTTTTTTTTTTAGGATTTTCCCCATACGTTTTTTACTTATTTTTTAAGCAACTAACACCTCCATAAATAAGGGAGGCCTCCCAACATTCAAGGGACCCCTTTTTCAAACCTCTCTTTCTGACCTTCTTTTTCTGACTTCTTTGCTCCCCTTACGTTAAAGACGTTCTGGAAGCCTTAGCTTTAAGGGTTTCTTTTCCGTAAGTGAGCATATTTTAGATCTCAAAGAGGTTGAACTTCTTTGATTTCTAAAATATTCTTTCATTGAAGGTTACATTTATGCAAGTATGTCTTTAATCTCACCCTTTTGTTTATTCTTTTCTTTCCTATCTGATATATATGTTATGTTCATCGCATATTTTCATAGATGTATGTTTAAATTTACTCATTGTCCATAAAATATTGTTCATGTTTTTTTCTGCCATGTTCACACATTTAATATGTTGTTTAATAGTTGATTAACACGTTTAAGATTTAGTTCTTTAAATTACGAGATTTGCAATAAATTACTAAAAACACCTTCTTCTTTTTTTAAAGAACAACAACAAAACAGATCTGTATTTTCATTAAATACAGATCTGAAATTTTTTCTAAATAAAAAACTAATATGTATTTTCATTAAATACAGATTTGAAATTTTTTTTGAATAAGAACTGATCTATATTTTTATTAAACACAGATCTGAAAATTTTTTCTGAATAAAAAACTAATCTGTCTTTTCATTAAATACAGATTTGAAATTTTTTCTGGATAAAACTTGATCTGTATTTTCATTAAATATAGATCTGAAATTTTTTCTAAATAAAAACTTATCTGTATTTTCATTAAACACAAATCTAAAATTTTTCTGAGTAAAAACAAATCTGTATTTAATATTTTCATTAAATACAGATCTGAAATTTTTTCTGCATATAAAACTAATTTGTATTTTCATTAAATACAGATTTGAAATTTTTTTTGCATGTAAAAATGATCTGTATTTTCATTAAATACAAATTTGATATTTTTTCTGCATACAAAACTGATCTGTATTTTCATTAAATACAGATCTGAAATCTTTCTGCAAATAAAAACTGATCTATATTTTCATTAAATACAGATCTGGAATTTTTCTGCATTTAAAAATTAATTTGTATGTTTCACTAAAATACAAATCTAAACTCTTTTTTATGTAACAAAAAATGTTTTCATCAATGTAAAATATCACCAATTTGTGTGCTTCCTTTTAAATAAAAAATTGCAGATCTTGAATTCATAAAGAATGAATTAATTTTAAATTTGGGAATTTCAATATGATGCATCATTCAAGTGGGTATATAAATGGTCATTTTAAGTCTAGAAGATCAGGCTCCGTCTGGGCAGAATGGGTGTCTAACACCTTCCCATTCTGTAACCTAGCTCTAGAATCTAGATTTTGGTTCTTAGGATAGTGCGTTATCTTTTTCTTTTTCTTTTTTAGATTTTAATCTAGGAAACAAAGCCTTGTAATTTTCCGTTAGATTGTAATCTAGGAAACAAAGCTTTGCAATTTTTTACTAGATTGTAATCTAGGAAACAAAGCCATGTATATTTCATTTTATCAAATTGTAATTCATTCAAATTAATGAGAGGTTGTATTATTCAAATAAGTACCTTGTGTATTTTTTTCTTTTTTCTTATCTTTTTGTAACAAAAAAATAAGTGGCGACTCCACACATAATGCTGAAAAGGGAAGGTGCCAATGCCTCACCCTTTTTCTGAGAGCACCCCTAGTTTTTCGGTCTCTCATAGACGAAAATACCCCTAAACCTTTAAAATGACCACAAATAACTTGAAACCTTTAAAACAAACAAAAATACCCTAAAAAATATAAACGACCAAAATAGCTCTAATCCTCTAAAACGACCAAAATACCCCTCAAAATATCTAAAATGACCAAACTACCACTTAACCTATAAGATGAATAAAATACACCAAAAGCCTCTAAAATTACCAAAATATAGGTTTAGGGTATTTTGGATGTTTCGAGGCTATTTTCGTCAAATTAAAGGTTCTAAGAGTATTTAGGTCATTTTGTAGGTTTCAAGGGAATGTTAGTAATTTTTAGGTTTTAGAGGTGTTTCATTAATTTTTAAATTTTGGGGCTGTTTCGGTATTTTTTTTTTTTTAGTTTTCAGGGTATTTTGGTCATTTTTAAGATTTCGGGGTATTTCGGGCATTTTTTAGGTTTAAGGTGTATTTTTATCATCTTATAGGTTTAAGGGGCATTTTGGTCAATTTTAAGTCTTAGGGGTATTTCGGTCATTTTTTAGGTTTTGGGGGTATTTTGGTCATTTTTTAGGTTTCAGTGGTGTTTTGGTTAATTTTTAGTTTTCGGCGTATTTTGGTAATTTTAGATTTCGAGGGTATTTCGATTATTTTTCAGGTTTAGAGGGTATCTTGGTAATTTTTAGGTTTCAAGAGTACTTGGGTCATTTTTTAGGTTTCAGAGGTATTTTGGTCATTTTTTAGGTTTAGAGGGTGTTTTGGGGGTATTTTGGTCATTTTTTAGGTTTAGGGGGGTATTTTGGTAATTTTTAGGTTTAGGGGGGGTATTTTGGTAATTTTTAGATTTCGGGGATATTTTGCTAATTTTTAGGTTTTCGGGGTATTTTGGTCATTTTTAAGTTTCGGGAGTATTTTGGTCATTTTTACTGGTTTTTGAGAATATTTGGTCTTTTTTTAGATTTAGGGGGTATTTTGGTAATTTTAAAGGATTTTAGGAGTACTTTGGTCATTTTCAAGTTTTAGGGGCATTTTGGTAATTTTGATTATTGGGTGGGTTGGGGTTTACCCGTAATAATTGGGTTGGGTTGGATTTGGGTTAGAAGTAATTAGTTAAATAAATAATAAATTGGTAAATGGGTTTTATGTACCCAACCCAATTATTGTTACAAGCCCATGGATAGAACTCACTCTTGAAAACCGGCTTACAAGGGAAGGGTGCTCAAGACCTTATAAACACATGGTTAAGCTTATACTTAATCCATGTGGGGCACTAGGATCATAACATACCACTATGCTCCACAGCCAACGTCCACGATGGCTCACTCTAGCGACACTGACCCAATGGTAGCCTTTTCTCTTTTGGTGGCTCCACTCACCTATTAATTATTTTAATCTAGCCTCTAGGTCACCCCCTCCAAGATCCGACCACAAAACCGCAACTCATTTGATCCCATACTCAATGAGCTACGTTCGATTACTCGATGTGGTGGTTGGCTCTGATACTAAATGTTAAGGACTGGAATGGGTTAGGAAATTCTTGTAGGTTGCTTTAAGGGAACCTAATCCTCCATAGCAGAATTACAGGGAAGGTAGAGAGAGAGAGAAGAAGAAGAAGAAGAGAATAACCAAATCAACAATTCAATTCTCAATATCCAGTACAATCTGTACTCTTCCCAATATATGCAAGTTACAAAACCCCAACTAACTAACTTTAACCACTAATCAGTTAGTTAGTTATAAAGGGCTAACTAAATTGCCACCTGTCATTATGAGTAATACTACTCTACTATGCTATGCATGCTAACTACTATTGGCATCTAACATTACTCCCCCCATTTAAAGCACCTTGCCCACAAGGTGAGGAAAGGTGCTCTGCAACTGATGTATAAAGACTCCCAAGTAGCATCCTCAGGTGGGCAGCCCATCCATTGCACCAAAACCTTAGTGATCACTCGAGATCTCAATGCCTTAGTCCTTGACTGTAGCACAACAATAGGCTCACTAGAAACCTGGCCTTCCTTATCCACTAGTGGCAGAGTTGGCATGGAATGCACATTTAGACCAAGCTTCATCTTCAAGCAAGAAAACATGAAAAAAAGGATGTAATTTGGACTTAGGAGGTAAAGCCAACTTATTAGACACAGTCCAAACTTTCTGCAGAATCTGAAAAGGTCCAAAAAACCTTGGAGACATCTTCCACTTCCCTTTATAAGCTAAAGTCTTTTGCCTATAAGGCTGCAGCCTCAAATAGACTCAATCACCCACATTAAAGGACCTATCTTGCCTGTGCTTATCAACTGGGAACTTCATCTTCTCTTGTGCAGCAACTAGGTGGCCCTTAAAAGTAGCTAGAACTTCAACTCTCTGACACAAAAGAGAATCTAAAGCATCCACTCCAGTGGTACCAGGAATGTAGCTTTGCAATGTAGAAGGGGGAAAACCATACAATGCTTCCAATGGTGTCAACTTTAGACTAGTGTGGAAATTAGAATTGTACCAATACTCTACCAAAGATAACCACTCTGCCCATCTATGTGGTCTGTCAACAGTAAAAGCCCTCAAATATTGTTCCAAACTTTTGTTAACAATCTTAGTTTGGCCATCAGATTGAGGGTGATAAGTTGTAGACATGGCTAAGGTGGTACCTTGCAAACGAAACAACTCAGACCAAAAGAAGGAAGTGAAAATGGCATCCCTATCACTGACAATAGTGGCAAGCATACCATGGAGCTTGAAAACATACTGCATATACAATGAGGCAATCTTAATAGCAGTATATGGGTGAGAAATAGGAATGAAGTGGACATATTTGGTCAACCTATCCACTACCACATCACACTCCCTAACAAACCTCTTGATATCAGACTTCATACCATGCCAATAGAACTCCCTCTTGGCCTTTTGATAGGTTTTGAGAAACCCAGAATGACCAGTAACAGGGGTGCTGTGAACAAGTTGGAGAACCTGAGGTAACAAAGGGCAGTGTGGTCCTAAAAAGAACCTACTCTTGTAGAAGATCAAATCATTCTGCCAAGTAAACCCCTTTGGAGCAGTACCAGATTGAATGGACTGAATTAACTGCTATGTAGACTGGTCTTGAGTATAACTCTCCTTAAGAACAGCCAACCAAGTAGGATCAGGGACTAAAAGAAGAAACAAGCAACTAGACTTATGAGATTTACCCTGCTGGTACAACTCAGAAACACCATCAGATCTTCTAGAAAGGGCATCAGCTACCCTATTCTCCACTCCTTTCTTGTACTCAACCACAAAGGCATATCCCAAAAGTTTTGCAAGCCACTTTTGCTGAGCAAGTGTAGTAATTCTCTGTTCCAACAAGAATTTAAGACTTTGGTGATCAGTCCTTACAATGAAAGGACTACAAGTAGATAGGGCCCCCACTTCTTGACAGCAATGGCCAAAGCCAACAGCTTAGTTTCATAGGTGGATAAATGAAGATTTTTGCCCTTCAAAACTTGACTATGTAAAGCAATTGGTCGATTTACTTGCATCAGTACAGCTCCCAACCCAAATCCAGAGGCATCACACTCAATTATGAAAGGCTTTGTAAAATTAGGAAGAGCTACAACAGGAGGATGAGCTACTGCTGCCTTAAGTTGATTGAAAGCAGTGAGAGCCTTATCAGACCAATGAAACCCATCCTTCTTAAGGAGATCAGTCAAAGGTTAAGCTATGGCACCATACCCTTGAATGCATTTCCTGTAATAACCAGTGAGGCCTAAAAAACCCCTCAAAGCCTTGACAGTAGTTGAGACAGGCCATTGTTGCATTGCAATAGTCTTTTTGGGGTCAGCTTTAACCCCATCTCCAGAGATAATATGACCAAGATATTCCACCTCAGCACATCCAAACTCACACTTGGAAATTTTTGCATACAACTGATGGGAAAGTAGAATTTCCAAAACAATCTTCAAGTGTGACAAATGGTCAGTTAAACAAGAACTAAAGACCAAAATATCATCAAAGAAGACTAAAAAAAACTTTCTGAGATAAGGTTTGAAAATTGCATTCATAAGAGGTTGAAATGTAGATGGTGCATTAGTCAAACCAAAGGGGTCACAAGAAACTCATAATGGCCTTCATGAGTACAAAATGCTATCTGAAAGTTCAAATAGTGTATAAAACACTATGAACGTTTAGACCCCCAAAATCAAAATTACCAATTCAAGCTTTATGACAAACAATAAGTGTGCGGAAAATGAACACAAGCTATAAACAGAATTGGTAAACAATCTAAGCCAATTAAAATCACATCCACAGCAGAAAATAATAGGCAAAGATTAAGGGAAGAGAGATGCAAACACAAGGACAACACACGATGTGTTATCGAAGAGGAAATTGAAGCCCTCGGCGTAAAACCTCTCCGCCGCCCTCCAAGCGGTAAGTAATCCACTAGAAAATGTAGTTGGGATACATGAACAGCAATAGACCCTCCAAGCTTAATCTACCCAGTGTACCTAAGCCCTCTAAGCTTCTTGCTCCAACGAGGTTGCGCCGAACCTATTTCTTTTCTAGCTTCCCGGATTCTGCTACTTGACCATAGCATCAACCAATGTGAAATTGGTTCCTTCCTAACTGCTTCCCAAAACACCAAACAGCCCTCTCACAGTAATGGATATGGTGAGAAAAGGTTTTGGTAAAAAGCCTCTTAAGGATTTAACAATGGAGAGGAATTTGAAGAGTCTCTTATGTGAAGATTGTGGATGAATCAATCTTGTTTTTCTCTAGGGTTTCTCTCTCAAAATTCTCACTGGAAGCTCTCTTTCTTTCGTGGGTATAAGGGGTATTTATACTAGGGTGAGAATGGAATGCGAAGAGTCAGGTTTTTCAAAACAGGGTTGGCTCGCGGCTTGGCCTTGCAGCTTGACTGAGTCGCGAGTTCCAGCCATGAGATAACTGAACAGCCAGTTGTCCTATTTTGTCCTGTAGTGCTCCAGCTAGCATGACGCTTTAACTTCTGGCATGCCTGGCACGTGTGCAGCTTCTGGCGGCTTGCAGCCGCGAGTCACCCGCTTGATCCAATCGCGAGTCCCTGTTTTTCTTGCACACTCTTGAGCATTTCTTCACACTATCTCACTCACTACTCTTATAATAATCCCACCTAAATACAGGGTTACTAATTGCTGAAATACAAGCAAATTTGGCACGGAATAAAGCCAACAAGATGGTTGATTAAATTCAACCTTACACTATCTTAGGAATATCCTCAGGTTTCATACGAATTTGGTGATACCCTGACCTTAAATCCAATTTAGAAAAGATAGTAGCACCAACAAGTTCATCTAGTAATTCATCAACCACAGGAATTGGAAAGTTGTCCTTAATAGTGGCCTTATTCAAAGCCCTATAATCTATGCATATTCTCCAACCCCCATAAACTTTTCTAGCAAGTAAAACAGGTGAGGAAAAAGGACTCTGACTATGCTGGATGGAACCAACCTCAAGCAATTCATGCACAATTTTTTCAATTTCAGTCTTTTGGAAATAGGGTACCTGTAGGGTCTCTCACAGATTGGAAAGGTGCCTTCTTTAAGTGTGATTTGATGTTCATGTCCTCGGAATGGAGGCAGGCCAGATGGAATCTCAAACACCTTAGAAAATTGGTTCAATAACTCTGACAGTGCAATAGGTAATGGTGACTGCTCAAGACCAGGGTTGTTGACAGCTTCAATCTGAAGTACCAAACCTTTTTTGGCAGAGCTATTAAAGAATCTGTTAGCATCTAGGAGAGTAGACCCTGATGGGTGCAGGCCTTGCAAAAACACCCTTTTATCCAGGTAAGAAAACTTCATGGTTAATAACTTGAAGTCCCAAATGATTTCTCCCAAGGTTCATAACCACTGGGTGCCAAGAACCACTGCACAACCCCCCAAATGCAGTACATTGAAATCCACCACAAATCTATACCCTTGAATTGAAATACTGACTCCATGATACACCCCCAAAGTTTTAATAACACTACCATTTGCTACTTTAATTTCCAAGATTTGTGAAGTGTCTAATTGTAAATGTAAGGTAGGCAGCTCAGCAGCATCTAAGAAATTGTGAGTGCTCCCAAAATCATTAAGAGACACTACTTCATGATTCTTAATCCTACCCTTAACCCTCATTGTCTGAGATGAAGGGCTACCTACCAATGCATAGAGTGTAATTTTAGCAAGTGGAAGCACATCTTCCTGCACATTATCTTAATGTCTCATCACCACACCATCATCTTCTAATTCAACTAGCTACACTCCTGATTTATGCTCAATTCCCACATCCCAGCCCTCAAGCAGAAACAACTTTGCTCCCTTACATTTATGCCCCATTTGCCACTTCTCATCATAGTTGTAACATAAACCCAATTTCCTTCTCTCCTCCATTTGAGCACAAGTTAACCTTTGTAATGGCAGCCTAACCTTAGTATCCCTCTTACCCTCCACCTTAGGCAAACCCAAGATAGAAGGTTTACCATTATCTATCACATTCCTAAAAGATTTCCTACTACTCATTAGGTACTCTTCATGAATTTTAGCTAAACCAAAGGCTTCATTAAGAGATTTAGGCATTAACATCCTTACTGGTAGCCTAATCTCATCTTTAAACCCACTCAAAAAACAGCTCAACTTATAAGACTCAGACAAGCCCCTAATCCTATTAGAAAGAATCTCAAAATTACCTTTGTAAGAAATCACAATTGTGGTCTGTTTGAGTCGAATGAGTGCCTCCATTGGATCATCATAGGCTGTGGCACCAAAACCAGTTTGAAGAGCTTTGACAAAGACATCCTAGCTAGCAAAACCACCAACTTGCTCAGCATCCTGGAACCAAATTAGAGATTCTCCATCAAGATTATACGAGGACAAAATCACCTTCTGATGCTTTGGAGAATTGTGATAAGAAAAGAATTGATTTGTTCTATAAATCCAACAAGTTGGATCTTCCCCTTGAAAACGAGGGAATTCCAATTTTAGATTCTTGATGTCATAACTGAAGGCTCCAGGTTGTTGGCATTGTTAGTGAGGAGAGCTCTTGATCCATGCATTGAAGATACTTGTTGTTTTTCCTCAGCTTTGCTAACGACATATTTTTATGTAATTGGCATATCCTTTGACAAAACACACTTTACTTGTATTTGGGTAAATATAAGAAGGTTCAAGATGATTATTACAAAGGGGGAGATTGTTAAGGACATATTTTTATGTAATTGGCATATCCTTTGACAAAACACATTTTACTTGTATTTGGGTAAATCTAAGAAGGTTTAAGATGATCATTACAAGTGGTTAAATTGAAGACATGAAGATTACTCAAGAACTGCTCAAGAAAAGTGCAATCTGCAAGTTTCGATACCTCCTCAACAGAAGCTCAATTTGTCGAGATTCATTAAAGCTCAACACATGTCTCGATCTATTGAACTTACGGGATTCAGACTATAGCCAACAACATTTTTATTCTAAAAGGCTATTTATTTATGGGTTTGTATAATCCTTATAGGATTAGGAAAACCCAAGGTTTGTGAGTTTGTATAATCCTTCTTGGACTAGAAAAGCCAAGGTTTGTGTAAACCTATTTGGAATAGGAGAGCCCATTAAGCTTATATTTAAAGGAGGTGGAAAAAGAAAAACCTAACCCTAGAGAGCTTCATAAGGTTTTCTTTTTGAACCCTAGCCTCCTCCTACAAAAGAAAGAGTTCTTGCAACGTTTCTTGTACGCCTTTGGGTTCTGTAATCAAGCAAATTCTCTCACACCATCAATGAAGATCTTACTGGTGTTTCTATGTGAAGCTGTTGCAAATCAACTACAACAATCAAAGGGTTGCTATGGGTTTAGTCACGTACTAGGATCCGTACATCATTGGTTAGTCACGTACTGGGAGTCGTGTATTGAAATGAGAGATTGTCGCTACATTACAAGTCCAATTGGGTATTGGGGTAAGGGTTCAACTATAGGTTGGTATTAGATACTAAGATTCCTTTTACTTGTAACCACTTGTTTTGATAATAGTGGATTCTCGGGAGTGGTGACCTTAAATTCACCTGGTGGGGTTTTGCCTCGGTGGTTTTCCCCATTCGTAAACATATCACCTGTGTCAAATTTATTTCCCACTGCATTTAACTTAGTTGGTGATTTGTTTGTGCTACCATGCTTATTGCATGTAATTGAATCTAATTAATTTACTTAGCTAATTAATTGATTAATTTACCAAAAGGGGTCAATATATTCTTGGCCTATCAAGTGGTATCAGAGCGGGTACACTCTAATTAGGTTTAAATCTTTACTGTGTGATCCATTAACCCTCGTTGTCATGGAAACTCTTGATTGTTTTGATTTACATGATCTTGTGTTGAATGATGATGATGATATTCAAGATGCCTATTGTAAGCTTTATAATTTTTGTATGAGATCTCTTAAAAGTTCTACAAAATTAAAAGCTAAATTTGAAAAGGTCAAGCTTGAAAAAGATGATTTGATTGCAAAATTGGATGAAGCCAATAATTTGAATGAGAATTTTAAAAATCAAATTTCATCTCAGGCGGACAAAATTAAGAATTTGGAAGAGCAACTAGTTGAATTTAAAACTGAAGTTCAAAAATTAACTAGTGCCAAACTTGTTGTTGAGCCTAACTCAAAAGAAAAAGATTTTTATATTCCTCCATTTAAAAGGAATAATGAAGAGTTGAAGGCTAATATTGCTACGATAGACAAAGGTAAAAATTTCGATGTTAACGCTGAAGTTTCTAAACCTATGTCTAAAATTCCTCCTAGGAAGAATAAAAATTCTGAATTTGTCCCCACTTGTCATCATTGTAATATTGTTGGTCATATTAGGCCAAATTGTCCTAAATTAAGGTCTTTGTCAACCTCTAAGGTTAGACCTCCTTCTAGGAAGCATAGTAGTTCAAAAACTACTCATGTTTGTCACCATTGTGGTGTTTCTGGACACACTTGTCCTAATTGTTTCAAGTTGTTTCCTCACAAGCAAGTGTCAAATAGGTCTCATCCTTTGTCTAAAGGCTCTGTACCTATTCTTGGTGAGTTATTAAAAGTTTTGAGCTTTTTGACTCAATTTCGGGGGAATTCTAATTCCTCTATGTCCTTTAGTAGTCATACTAGGACACGTGGCTTTTTATCTTCACGGCCAAAGACCCATGCTGTGTGGGTGATAAAGGAGCCTAAAACTTAATTGTCTTTCTGTTTGTCCTCTACTTTAATTCTTTCCATCTAAGGTAGAACTCTCTTGCTTGATTTCTTATCTGTTTTTGGAATCATGCTTTCATGCATATGCATCTAGTTTTTTTTTTTTTTTGCTTTATAGTTGTTTGTCTGTTTTTGTTTGTGTTTTCAGTTTTGTTTTGATTATTTTAATTTTTTTTTTTTAAAAATGAAAAATCAGAAAAATACAAAAACAATGTGTGTTTTGTGTACATGGGTACTTGTGTACCTTGGATGGCCATTGAAACAAAGTTTTCTAAACTTTGTATCTTTTGTAGCTTAGATGAGCATCTCAATACACAACTAAGCAAGTGAGCTTTGTGGCTCGTGTTTATGATGAGTATGATTAAGTAATCTCTTATACTTAACACTTATATCACTCTTTTTTATGGGAAGGACTAAAAAATCCTAAGAGAAGGGCATAAATAACCATCTCACCACTAAAACCCGCCAATCATGAATAACATCTGTATGCTTCGGCATAACAAAATTGTGATGTCTAAACTTACATAATTGGGTATTTCCTCTCTCTCTCTTATATGCCCATGCATGATATGCTAAAAAAGAAAAAAAATATGCAAAAAATATCAAAAGAAGAAAAAATCAAAATGCTTTTAAATATGGTTGCAAGCATGTTTTTAGGAGATGTGGGAGTTGTAGGATATACCTCAAAGGTGATAGTCCTCATTAAGCAGTTATGATTGTGTGTGAGTTTATGTGATTTTCTCATATCTCAAATCATCATAATATGAGACACTTATGCACTCTTGTTATGTTTTCACAAACCACACGCAAAATTCTTTGCTACTTTTGATACATGTGCAGGTACAATGTGATTTGGCCATCACAAGGAATACATGTGTAAAATTATGCTCACTAAACTGTCATAACTTGTTTTTGAAATATAAAAGTGGTTAGACTTTTTTAGTGTATGTGTGTGTGTGTTTTGGATCATGAATGCTTTGCATTTTTTCTTGTTGAGAGATGTTTTTGAGAGCTTAACATGTTGATTGGATCTATGTTTTGTAGGGAATTAACACAAAATTCCCAACCTATGAGAAACAAAAATAGAGAAAACACACGCCAAAGAAAAAAAAATAATCACACGCACAAAATAGTATTTACATGGTTCGGTAATTTGCCTACATCCATGGAGTTGCAGGGATTTCACTATTATCAGGGAAAAATACAAAGTGCGGTAGTACAGTTTTTTTCTCTCTAAAAAAAAAAAAAAAAACTACATCAAGAAACCCTAATCACCAAAACCACGCAACATTATTTCAGGTCAGGTCATCATTCGGATCAAACACAACTAGGCTCCACAAAGCCCAACATGTTTAAGTAGCTTGCTTGTTGCATTAATCTCTACGTGTTTTTCCTCTCTTTGAAAAACTCCTTTTCTTCAAGCTTAACAACTTCTTGACAGATCCTTGACAAATTCACTTCTATTGAGCCCCTCTTTCTTCTTTTCTCGACAGAAGTTAGCGCTATTTCGATCCATCGAGCTTTCTGGAATTTGTCTTGATAGCTTCTCTCGACAGCTTCTCGATCTATTGAGAAACTTTCTGTCTGGCCTATAGATTCTCGACAGATTCTTGATCCATCGAGGTTGGCTTCTTCTCGATAGATTCTCGACACCTCTTCGATCAATCGAGATACCCTTGCATGCATTTCTTTTTTTCTTTGTTTTGCATTTTTTTTTTACTTTGTGTCCATAGCATCTTGTTTTTCTTTTTCTTGTAAGTCTATGGTTCCTTGTTCTCCTCATTCCCTCTTTATCTGTTTTCTGTCTGTCTCCGGTCAAGTCTTTTGGCTTTTTATGCCCTTTGACAATCGTGTCAAAAAGGAAATTTGAGAATTGAATGTCTTTCCTCAGGAGGAGTAATAGACTAAGGGGAAAACTTCATGTTAAAGGGAAGAAAGTTTTTGATGTAACTAACTTAGGGGGAGAGTTAGTCTGATACACTTTGATATTGATATATATATATATATATATATATATATATATATATATATATATATATATATTTTGTGTTATGTATCTTTTGGTTTTGTAACCATTTACATACATCATGTGTTATTTCTATATTTGATGATGATGTATGTGTTTCACTCTTTATCTCACATGTGTTGTTGCTTTTCTCTCTTCATACACATGTTTCTTGTTTATTTAACTTGTCATTATTTTCCACATGGTACCTTGATGTGTTTTGTTTAGTGCCTTTCAGGAAAGAAAAGTTAAAGCCAAGTCAAGATTCCGAACCTTCTTCTTGCAGCAACTTCCAAGGTTCGGATCTTTTGGACTAGGCTTATTTATTCTGTAATTTTGAGTAGAATTTATTCTAGGGCATTCAATGCACTCTTGTGGTTTTGTCACGAATTGCCAAAGGGGGAGATTGTTAAGGACATATTTTTATGTAATTGGCATATCCTTTGACAAAACGCACTTTACTTGTATTTGGGTAAATCTAAGAAGGTTCAAGATGATCGTTACAAATGGGGAGATTGTTAAAGATATATTTTTATGTAATTGGCATATCTTTTGACAAAACGCATTTTATTTATATTTGGGTAAATCTAAGAAGGTTCAAGATGATCGTTACAAAGGGGGAGATTGTTAAGGACATATTTTTATGTAATTGGCATATCCTTTGACAAAACGCAATTTACTTGTATTTGGGTAAATCTAAGAAGGTTCAAGATGATCATTACAAGTGGTTAAATGGAAGACATGAAAATTACTCCAGAACTGCTCAAGAAAAGTACAATTTGCAAGTTTCGATACCTCCTCAATAGAAGCTCGATCTGTCGAGATTCATTAAAGCTCGACACATGTCTCAATCTATCGAGCTTACGGGATTTAGACTATAGCTAGCAACATTTTTATTCTAAAAGGTTATTTGTTTATGGGTTTGTATAATCCTTATAGGACTAGGAAAACCCAAAATTTGTGGGTTTGTATAATCCTTATTGGACTAGAAAAGCCCAAGGTTTGTCTAAACCTATTTGGAATAGGAAAGCCCATTAAGCTCATATTTAAAGTAGGTGAAAAAAGAAAAACCTAACCCTAGAGAGCTTCATAAGGTTTTCTTTTTGTAACCCTAACCTCCTCCTACAGAAGAAAGAGTTTTTGCTGTGTTTCTTGTACGCCTTTGGATTCTATAACCAATCAAAGTCTCTCACACCATCATTAAAAATTTTATTGGTGTTTCTATGTGAAGCTATTGCAAATCAACTACAACAATCAAATGGTTGCTGTGGAGTTAGTCACGTACTGGGATCCGTGCATCATTGGTTAGTCACGTACTGGGAGTTGTGCATTGAAAGGAGAGATTGTCGCTTCATTACAAGTCTAATTGGATATTGGGGTAAGGGTTCAACTGTAGGTTGGTATTAGGTACTAGAATTCCTTTTACTTGTAACCACTTGTTTTGATAATAGTGGATTCTCGGGAGTGGTGACCTTAAATTCATCCGGTAGGGTTTTGCCTCGGTGGTTTTTCCCATTCGTAAACAAATCACCTGTGTCAAATTTATTTTCTGCTGCATTTAACTTAGTTGGTGATTTGTTTGTGCGACCACGCTTATTGCATGTAATTGAATCTAATTAATTCACTTGGCTAATTAATTAATTAATTTACCAAAAGGGGTCAATACATTCTTGGCCTATCAAGCTTCAACCATCCTTTGCATGAATGAGTTGATAGTTTGCAATTGCTTTTGCATTTCCTATAGAGTATGTTCATGGCAATCTGTAATCTTGGATAAAGCTGCAATTTTTTCTTCGTTTTGGGAATTTGATCGAGTTTCAGTCATGGTGGTGAATTGGAATCGTAATGCTCTGATACCAATGTTACAAACCCATGGGTAGAACTCACCCTTGAAGACCAGCTTGCAAGGGGAGGGTGCCCAAGAGTTTATAAATATATTGTTAAGCTCATACTTAATCCATGTGAGACACTAGGATCATAATAATTATGTCCACCCCAAACCCACCCATTTGACACCCCTAGTTGAAATCAAGATAATACGTAGATTAAAAGTATAATGAACGCAACAAGAAGATTAGATAGAGCAAAATAAAAGCCCTAAAAGTGTTCCCTTCCATCTCTCTCTCACTCTCACAAAATATCTTTCTCATATTCAAATGGTATTCACACCCACCAACCCCGCCATCACTAAGACCCCTCACCAAAAAAATAAATAAATAAATAAATAAATACTCAAATCTCACATAATAATCAAAAAGCCAAATCTCACCCAGAATGCTCAGCAGAATAGTGCACCAAAAGGCTAGACTCATTAGAGAGAGAAATTGTTCCTGCATGAATCAAGCCTATTGTATTTATGAATTTCTTCAAAATTTCAAAACCTTATATTACAAATATTCCTGTGAGATATGCGTCAATTATAGAAATTGGATCTTCTTGCTTGTAATCATTACAAATCCCTATGTCTTGCATTAATGAAGCCAAAAACCATCATTTGTTTAAGATCTTGAGACAAACATAATTTTTATAAATACTACTTTTTGATCTTGTTTTCTCCAATATTGTTTGGCGTATTTTTTTCCTTAACATTTTTGACAATGAAAACAATTACCATTTAACAAAGCCAACCTCAAGTGGGTAAAGTAACAATTTTCAAAGTACAGACAGACAAAGTAAATTGGAGTCTAACCTCAATTTGGATAATTTGTAATTATCCCTTCAATTTTTGCTCTTAAAATTTGTTGTAGATCTTAAAATTTTGCCAAAAAATCCTAGACAAAAACAGGTATCTTAATAATAATAAAAAGGTTCTTAATGACATGCAACATCCTTTTACAAGTGTGAGATCCATGTCCATGTGAGATATGGAAAGTACTTAGGTACTTCTAGAGTATGGTGAAATAGTGCTCTCTCTTCTCACATTCATAATAAAGCACACCATGAATTTAATGAATAAACTCTACCATGAATACGAGAGGGGTAAACACCATTCACCGTGCTCTAGGATTACTTAAGAATTAATCGCGAGATATGTCATATGTAACTGTTACATCCAATACCATTTCTGCCTTAATTGCATTGCACGTTTCCAGTTAGGTTAGATTGGAATTGCATTTCTATCAAACGGCATACATGACCATAGGCATGTAAACATTGGCTGCACCAAAAAAGTATGCCATTCCTCAATGGGGTCCTTGAAATGAGGAAATGGTGATATTTTGATGAGTGTCATAGAGGCTTAACCGTTAAGTAGATGTATTTATACCAATTATTCCACCTAAAAATACAGTACCTCAACCACTTAATCACAACTACCAGGATACCAAAACCTCACGAAAGAAGTTTCCAAAACCCAACAAATGCAATACGGCCAAATTAACTACCAAATGAGACCACAGGGAAACCTACGTTCCCTTTATTACATAATAGAAAAGATAAATAATGAAAGTGATTAAAAAAGAAAAATAAATAAGTACAAGGTGTAAATTTTTCTCTCCTTTTCTTTCTTCTTTATTCAGACTTTTACTGCATCTGGAATGAAAGGGCTGATAGACTTTGATAGTGGGAAATTTGTATAAACCAAAGGCAGTTAGCTTATTTCCAAATCTTAACAGATTTGTCGTGACTGGCGGAGGCAACCATCCCTGTTAGTGGTGACTGCGCCAAAGATGCTATCACACAATCATGAGCTGCAATTGTCATACACTTATTCTCAGCCAGGTTCCAAAGCTCCAAAGACTGCAGAACGATCAGTATGAATAATGTCAGCAATCTATAAGATACTGTTGGAAATCAATTCAGTCCCAACTGTTGACCAATTATAGCCATTTAAGAATTGCCTTTCTTTCATTTATTTATTGGTAATAAACTGGCAGGCCAAAATTCACCAAGGAAAATGCATGTATCATCACAAGGAAATGAAAATACTGGTATACAACAATAACAAAGCAAAAATATCACCTGGTAGCCTCCAATGACCAATAAAGTGGAGTAGCTTGGATGGAAAACACAAGAATGGTACATGTTTCCACTGGAGCTGAGCTCATGAATGCAGTCTCCAGAGGCTAAAGACCATACCCTGACAGACTCTTGACTGGCAGATGCCAAATAATCTCCATTTGTGTCCCAACAAATAGAGTGGACATCTGTAGTGTGCCCCTGAAATTCATAAGACCGCACATTAGAATTACTAACTGCATATTAGAATGTGAAATCCAATTTTAGAAAACACAGAGGGAGAGAGATAGGGACAGGAGGCGGGGGGGGGGGGGGGGGGTGGTGGGGGTGTGTGTTTGATGCCTGTTTGAAATGGCAATGTCCTATGCAAAAGAAACAAAGAAAGTGACTGAATGAACATTTGAAAGAGAAGTTATAATGGACTCCAACTTTTTCTGAATTTGACAAAGATATCATACCCGTAATGAGTGTGTCTGCCTATCAGTCTCGACATCAAAGATGGACACAACTTTTTCGGCTGCTGCAGCCAGAAGTTGTCCAATTCTTGGCTGAAATCTCACCTGTGCTGAACCTCCCTGATCATCAAACTACAAAGGTTCAGAAGGCAAAACAAACCAAATCCAATAAATATTCGAATATTTAAACAGTACAACAGATAATGAGAAAGCTCCAAAACTAGCCTTGAAAGCACGGGTGCAAGAATACTGATTAATATTCCAGAAACGAATCTCACTGTTAGCATCGCAAGAGCAGAGAATTTCATTATTTTTAGGGCTGAAATCAAGGGACATTACATGCGAAGCATGCCCTGTAAATGGCTGTGGGACATAACTTGGCTGCAACAATAAACTGAAGTAAGTGCCCATGATATGTAAACCAGAATCTACATTGATAATTAAATGCCAGAAGGTACAATAGGTAAAGAAATGGCTTCACATCATAAAGTCCAGTAATTTATTCCTACTGTCTTGAGGTCTGATGGTATTGACATGAGTTTACCATAAAAATACATGGCAAGTAGGCTCTAAATATAAACAGGACGAACACCTCTAGAAATGAATTACAAATCACCTCAAAAGGTAATCCAGAATGACAATTTTTGCCCTTACATGTCTCTGAAGGACAGTTAGGTAATCAGTGGTGTGTGAAGAGTAATATCACTTTTTCTCTTCCCCACTTACCTTAGTTTGGACTGGGCATATAATAGTAATAGTTCAGCCTGGTGGTATAGAAGAGTACCAATGACTCTTGTCTAACCCATTTTGAATCTAGGTACTCAATAATGTAAAAGTCTAAAGCTATCATTGCTAAAAGAAATTGAAAAAAAAAAAAAAAAAAATCATTTTCTTATGTTGAATTATTAACAATATTTATCATACATAAGTGAATTATTTAGTTTTGAAGAAGTCAAATTGCATGAGGCAGCAACAATACGGTAAAAATGCAGCAACCAGTTGCGGCCATCATACTGAGTATTACTATGAAGATTACAATTGGAGGGACAACAATATAAATTTCTTAGCAACTACTAACTAATTTAAATAAATTCCTGCAGAGTGTAGAATTTACTTTTGCAGCATCCCAAAGTCGCACGGTAGTATCAAATGAAGATGTTGCCAGCTGTGTTGAATTTGGTCTGAAGCGTACATCAGTAATTATCATACTGTGTTCCTCTGGAGTACTCTCAGTCTGTAGTGTCTCCATGTTCCAAAGAACAACCTACTGACATGAAAAATGATAAGCATACAAATCTGTTTCTTTTTTCTTTTTTTTTGGTGGGGGGGTGTGTGTGTGGGGTCAGGGAGGACTGTAATTATATAAAATCTAATTGTTGCAGTTGCCCACTGAAATGAAACATGTCGATGAGGGCTCAAAACAATTACAAAAGTCTGTGACTAGCTAAAATTAACAACCACATACACAATCCTGTAGGCAAAATAAACAATTAGTTATATATTTAAAACCTAAAACATAGATCTTAAAGTAATAATGCCAAAACAAATGAAATCCACTCGAAACTACACAAAAGTAACATTTGTGAAGTTTTTATAAGACTAGAAGAAGCTTCAGCTTTAGCCACATCTCTCAAAAGATTCTAACCATTGGTAGAGATGTTTTTAGATACTAAAATAAAAAATTTAGTTTTGTTAACCTCTGAAATATATGCTAGATGAAAGCTATTTAAGATTAATATGCAAGGAAAACATTTACCATGTCACAGGTCTTAGGGCACATCAAACGACCTCTTGGTATTACACCATATCTTACCAGGATGGTGTAGTGGTGGCCTCAATATTCTGATTCATACTTTTTTTTATATGTAAAAATATTCAGATTCATACTAATGATATTTATAGCTTTTCATAGAATCTTTACCATTATGGGCACTTTCACCATTTTTCATTGTCACCACCACACTTTTGAGCAAAAAGCTAATGAGAAAAAAATGCAAACCATTTATCCAATTCAAAAAAAAAAAAAACAAACGCAAAACAAGCATGGAGAAGATAAAGGTAAGAGATGACTGCAGTCTTTCCTATCCAATGATGTAAAACAAACATGATAATTTAAATTTTAGGGTTTAACAAAGTAAATTATATAAGGGAAATATGCAATATTTTTACTTTGTCATGAATTCTCTTTTTGGAAACATTAAGCAATGTGTTGTGCACACATCGGATGTGCCTAAATACTAGTAGTCTGTAAAATAGAAACATCATCTACAAAAATAAATATATTCCAAGGAAGGGCAATAGATTTTAAATAGTTCATTTTTTTTGTATTTTTCTTTTTCTTATTTATTATTTATAAAATTTTGATAAGTTCTTTAAAAAAAAAAAATTAAGCAACATGCGCGCACACACAAGTGCTAATAATGAGAATCATCATGATCACAAATAACCAAGAGTACACTCATGATAAAACTCATGAAAATTACCAAAAGTACACTAGCCATAGACCTCACGAAGTACAGCAATTAGGACAAAGTTAAGCTATAAAATTGGTTGTGGTCTAAGGCTACAACCTTATTCAATAAAATAGATATTACTATATATTTTGAAAATTTAACCGTTGAATTACATGTTCTTTACGCTCTTAATATGCATATCAAATTTTATGTCAATCGAATATTATTTACTATATGATCTATAAGCTTATATTTTATGCATAATTTTAAACTACAAAAACTTGCAATTTAAACAATTTATTGATAACATAACTATTGACATTTAATTTTATAGAAATTTTGCAAGCATGGAGAATATAAGAAGAAGATGTAATCCAATGGTGGATTTATCAAAATTCACCTTCAATAAAAAGATATTGAGTAAGGTTGTAGCCTTTGTAGCTAAACTTTGTCCTAGCAATTATTATTAAAAATTAGTAGTTTTGTCAAAAATTATATCATAATAATATCTAATGACCCCTAGCAAGTTCCAAAAGATAAATGCAGGCATTGATTTCATCATCAAGAGGACATATGTGGATGCTGGTTAAGAAAAACAAACGCAAGAAAGGACATCAATGAAAGGGAATAAAATTAATGATTTTTTAAAGTCAACACGGAATTGGAATATTGGAAAGAAGCTCTTTAAGCTTTTTTAGTAGCGTAGGTGTATTTATTGACCTGCAAGGCTGCAATTACTAAATTATGTAAACAAAACCATCAGCAAATACAGAAACAATCACTAATATCTGTCCTTAAGTGTACAATTAAAACTTGGAATTCATTCCCTTGCCTGCTAAAATGCCTTATACCTTCTTGTCATGCCCAGCACTGGCCAATAACTTCCCATCTGATGAGAAATGACAGCAGACAACTTTGCTGTTGCTTTTACACATGGAACCAACTTCATTGAAAGAAAAACCTAATATGGAGAAGACACATTGTTGGCTGCAGTCAATTTGAATAATCATCACTGCTCAAGCCATGAGATCATAGATTACCTTTCGAAGTTTCTGCATGATGTTCGGAAGGGTTTCGTTTCATTGCACCAAACAAATCCCTTCCATCTCCATCATCATGTGAGAGAAAAGATTCCACATTATCATCTAAAGAGCCAACATCTCCGAAATGATCCATGTCATCCTGTAATTAGGGACAAAGTCATGAACAGGCCTTTAAAGAGTAACTCATCATGCACCATTTTGGCTATTCTCAGAAAGGATACTTTAAAACATAACACAACTGAATGGGCGCAACATTTTCTTATCTTTTTCTTTTCCCTTAAACTATGGAAGTATGGAGGGAGAGGATAAGAGGGGAAGATAGAGGAGAGGAGAGGAATGGAAAAGGGGAGTAAATACCCCTCCCCCTTATTTGGATGTTTCAAAAATTAAAAGGGCAGAGGAGAGTAGATGTGCCTCCCCTTATTTTATTGTAGGGTTAGAAGGCGAGGAAAGAATCATGTATAAATAATTTGGCAATTATACCCTTCATTTATTAAACTCTACTTTCAAGAAATATTAATGGCAAAGTAGAACGTACATATAAATTCATTAAACTTGAGTCCCTTCCCCTCCAAATTCCTCCAAAGTGGAGGAACTGATAAATAAATAAAATAAAATGAAATAAAAGAAGAAGAAGAAGAAGAAGAAGAAGAGAAGGGAAGTGGGCGCCCCCTCAATCCTTCCCCATGTCCTTCTAAAAACTATCTAAAACAGGTATAATTTAATCTCCACCCCTATTCCCCTCTACTAAACTCTCCCCCAATCCAAAAAATAATGTTAAGCAAGGATCTTCAAGTATCCAAACCAAATGAATGACTGACATGAGCAATATAACTAGCGGTCATATGTGGAACCAAACCAGCTATGCCAGTTCATTCTAGATTCTAAATATTTTTTTTTAGAAAAAAGTATTTCCTCATTTTGGAATGTGCAATCCAAATTAGTTGTAGCTCTATTAGACATTCCTCCCTCCGTAAAAAAATTGGGGTGGAGAGTTGACATCATGGGTTCAAGACCCAAGGCCACTTGTGAAAACATATTAACTTAAATTGCAAGCAACGCACGCAAATACATGTTTTGTTGAACCCTGAGTATGCATGTTTAAAATTTTCCCATCAGGTGTGTAGTATGCAGGTTGGAGTTTCTCAAAAGTTCATATACCAGCTGGTTTGTGGATGATGCAAGAGCACCTGCTCCATCTGCACCATACATCATTAAACCTTTTGACACGCTACCAACATTCTGCAGATTACCCGCCATAGCAACTCCATCACCAGGAGTATGAGTAGATGGAGTTGATGGTTGAGAGTTTGGCGAAGGACCGATTGTATTTCCTGTTCCAGTACTGTTAGCAGCTCCAGAAGATGAGGGCCCTTTCCGTTTTCGGTTATTCTATTACATAACAAATAACCAAGTCACTAATTGCAAGCAATAACAAATAAAACATTTATAAAAAATATATATACTGTAGGATATAAATTTTTTAACATAACTGCAGCTAGAGGTAGTGGTAAAACATGAAACTTCTTGTAACTAAGAACTGGATTCCATTGAAATTTATAATTTTAATGGTGATGAAAATAAGAGTCTTTAATAGCATTATGTCAACAGAAGTGAGCATAACCTGTTGCACTTGCTGTGGATGCAGAGGATCCTGTTGTTGCTGAGAAGAAGACTGTTGTATCTGTGGCATGTTAATCTGCTTTGAACAAGCCAAAGTTTCAGACAAATGTCACCAAAGAGACATCCAAATGGTATGCAGAAATAGCAATAGAACCCAGCCACTACTAAAACCAGAGAGTTTCTGTATAAAGAGGACCATTCAGGATCTTCTCAAGCTGGCCATGGGGGTTTGTTTTAAAATCTACCATGCCAAAGTAGTGGTAAACAGCAATGCAGAATTAGGCAGTATTTTTTCACAATAGGAACTAATTTCACTTTTCTAACCCACTAAACAGCATCCAGCATAGTTCAGCCAGCTGTAAGATTTTAGCCAGACTGTTTTGAGATTGTCACCTTCATTTAAAAGAACTTAAATGGTGCTCATACATATAAAATATAATGATTTGCTGTAACTTGTAAAATAGACCAATTCAATTTGAAATTGAAAAAAAAAAAAAAAAAAAAAAAAAAATTGTGCATATGACAGTAACTTTTCACTTTTCGTACAGAAATGAGAAAACTCATCAAAATTCATAAAACCGATGCTCTGATAATAATTAAAATTGACATTTGGACAAAGTTGGAGCAGTAAGACAGGCAATTCTCATATCACAGGAAATTTTCAAAGGGCTACACCCTAATTCACGAGATGTACATTATAGCCTAGAGGGAAACCACTGCAGTTAAGTACAAATTATGTATGAAAATTCAACAGATCTAGAAACTTAATAAAACTTGATGAGGTAACTGGAAACACAGCTCTGATCCATTCATGGAGTCCTTAAAATGAAAAACCATTTTTCAATTTCCATTATTTTGTTACAAATATAATAATAATAATAATAAATTCCTGTATTTTGTTAGAAAACAAATGAAGTTTCACTAGTATACTTCGCAATGGACAAAGTTTAACTACAAAATTGGTTGTAGCCTTAGGCTACAAACTCACTCAATATCTTTTTATTGGAGGTGAATTTTGACAAATCCACCATTGGATTACATCTTCTTTTAATTTCCTCCATGCTTGTAAAATTTCAAAAAAATTAAAAATCAATAGTTATGTCATCAATAAATTTTTAAATTGCAAGTTTTTATAATTTAAAATTATGCATAAAATATAAGTTTATAGATTATATAGTAAATAATATCAGATTGACACAAAATTTGACATGTGTATTAATAGCGTAAAGAACATGCAATTCAACGGTTAGATTTTCAAAATATGCAATAATATTTATTTTATTGAGTCAGTTTGTAGCCTTAGGCTACACCCAATTTTGTAGCTAAACTTTGTCCCTTCGCAATTTTCCATTCCTCCAACTTTAATTGCTTATTTTAATTAATACTTTATCTTTCATATTTATTCACGTTCTTCAATGTCAATTCAAGGGTTGTGGTAGACTAGTGACCCACAAAAAGGGAGGGTTGCAATAGGTTGACATCCAACATAAAATTTTGTCACTTTATTATTAATCGGAACCTTTACACACAAAAGTTGGGATGTTTCCTTCTATACATGGGGCTGACCCTGATTAGTTCTTGAGAATCCATTGGCAACCCCAAAAATTTCAAGACTAAAAGCTATGTTTTTATTGCCTCAAAGAGGAGTTTGAGGGTGACTGAGAGGGTATTGATACTGGAGATGCTATCGATGAAAGTTTGAAGGTTTTCGAGTTGAGATTATTGTCATTGTGGGGTTGTCATCGGTCAGATAAAAGGGTGGAGAAGTATTTAGAGTGGTGGAGGATGAGGGAGAGGTGGTGCTTTAGGAGAGATCTAAAAGTTAGGGAGGGTTTGATGAAGAGGCAGGGGATACCATCAATGGCGCAAAGAGTTATTTAGAATGCAGTGGTGCCAAATGAGAAGACTAACATTGAGAGAGGTTTGTTCAGTAGCTAGGGTTTGATAAGGGAGTAAAAAAATTGGAAAGTGATAATATATATATATATATATATATATATTAATTGGATTTTAATATAAATAAAATATTAAATATTTTTTAATTGACAAGCTACGCAAGCAACAAATGGTTTGAACTCAAGACTTCACCCTTTAACCCATTATTATTATTATTATTTTAATAATCCCCTTCATCCCACTATTATGGGAAGAGCAAGTGTCATTTGAGCTAAAGCCCAGTTGCTTAAAAATTTGAATATTTCAAATATATTTTTAATATACATGGGTCAGGTTCGAGGTGGGGGAGCTAATTCATACCTCAAACCATTGTAGGTGGAAAATGGAAAACCTGCTCCCACCCCATGGAAGATGCTTTGACCCCTAAATCTGCAACTAGGCAGAGCAGGTACCCATGGGCCAAACCAAAACAGCAATCCCTAGTCTGCTCCACCACAATGATTAAGCTTGAAATTGAGCAGCCATTAAATGTCAACTGAAAAGTACTTCAGATGGATAACCAACGGGTACCCATTTAATACATACTTTCAATGGGTAATAAATGGGGTTGTAACCGTTAAACCCAGTATCTAAATGGGTTGGTTATTACTCCCCTATATTGAGACGGCTAGGGTGGGTTAATGAGCTTGTTTTAAATGTTTGCCACCCTAATTGGAACTAAAAACAGAACTCTTAATTATGCAAGAAAGAATACAATGAATTATAGCATTTTTACAACATGTATCATGAAGGCTATCATATTCTCATAGGTGGTGGAAAGAAAATCTTACCTTTTTTTTTTATATAAGTAATAAGAATCGTATTAATCATGAAGAAAAAGCGAAAACAGCAAATACAAGGTGTTCATGATGGTGAACACAAGAAACAGCAACAAAAAACAACAAAGATATAAAAAACAACTTAAGGGACAATTCTAAGGGAAGTAAGAAACTCCAAAATAGAAGAACGATTTGAAGAACCCCAGCACCTAGCCCAATCAAAAAGAGTACTCTGGCATAGAGCTTGTAACTGAACAAGCGATTTCTCTTTAGCCTCAAAAGAGCGCCGATTTCTTTCCATCCAAACAACCCACATCAAACAGCCAGGAACCATATGTTCAAACAAAATTTCCCCAGCCAATTACTCCAACAAAACACCAAACTCTCCATTGAACCTGGCATAACCCATTGGATCCCGAAAACTTGTAACATTTGCACCCACAAAGAGCGAGCTACAGGACAATAAGATTTTCCACAGATTCCTCATTACAGCAGCACATACAGTACCGATTCGCCAAAGGGAGACCTCGAAGCATCAAATTATCCAAGGCAAGTATCCGACCATGCAGTCCACATGAAGAAAGCCACCCTTTTAGGAACCTTGACTTTCCAAATACCCTTCCAAGGGAAGCTAGAGAGAGAAGTACCCCTGATCTTATTGTAAAAGGACCGAATATCGAACTTACCATTCCCATTAAGACACCAATGGGGACTATCACACCCAATGCCTCTCGAAATCCAAGACTGAATGAAATCCAGGAACGAGAAGGCAGCTTCTAATTCCCTCTCATGAAAATCCCTATAAAATCTCATGTTCCAAAATCTATCATTTCCACCCTCCTGATGACACAATATATCAGAAATGCAAGCTTCCTTGTCATTTGAACACGCATATAACTGAGGATAGAGCATTTTAAGTGAGGTATCCCCAAACCATTTATCATGCCAAAAAAGAATGCAAGAGCCATCACCCACCATTAGGGCCAAATGTTTGGAGAACCTCTCCCAACCATCATTAATACCATGCCAAAGACCACACCCGTGGGCCCTTCTACAAACTTTAGTATTCCATTCCCCTTGACCCTCTCCATATTTTGTGGCAATAACCCTCCGCCAGAGATGAGTTCCTTCTTGGCCAAACCTCCACAACCATTTTCCCAATAGGGCTTGATTGAAGTGACCTAACTTCCTAATCCCCAAACCACCCATCTCTAATGGTGAACACACCTTCTCCCAAGCCACCAAAGAATGTTTGAAACACTCCTCTGAAAACCCCCATAAAAAATTCATCTGAATACACTCTAAATCTATCAGCCACAGCTATAGGGATGGTAAATAAGGATAGATGGTATGTAGGAAGGCTAGAAAGGGTACTCTTCAAAAGAGTAAGTCTACCACCCTTAGACAAATACAGATGCTTCCAACCAGATAATTTCCTCTCCATCTTCTCCAAAATAGGATTTCAAATGGATGCAGTCTTATACGAAGTACCCAACAGCATTCCCAAATATTTCATAGGCAGGCTACCCACCCTACAACGGAGAATATTAGCCAAAGCACCTATATTACCAACCTCCCCAACCGGGACAATCTCACTCTTCCCCACATTTACTTTCAGACCAGTAAAAGCTAGGAAGCAAGACAAAGCCGGCCTAATGGACAACGACTGTTCTCTAGAAGCATCACAAAACAAAATGGTATCATCTGCAAACAACAAATGTGATATGCGTACCCCAATAGAGTTAACTGGTCCCACATGAAAACCACGAAGCAGAACACTATCCTCAGTTTTCTTCAGAATCCAACTTAATACTTCCATAATCAAAAGGATAAGAGGAGGGGACAAAGGCTCACCTTGTCTCAAACCATGAGAACTTCCAAAAAAACCTACTGGGGATCCATTCAAAAGCACAGAGAAGCGAACAGTAGATATGCAAGGCTTAATCCACCCCCTCCACTTCAACCCAAAGCCCATCATATTCAACAAATAGAGTAAGGCATCCCAATTTACATGATCATAGGCCTTTTCTATGTCCAACTTACAAACTACATCCGGTGAATGACACTTCAATCTGCTGTCTAGGTACCCATTTGCAATAAGCATTGAGTCCAAAATTTGTCTCCCACCAACAAAGGAATTTTGAGACTCCAAGATTAGACTGTCTAACACCACCCTCAACCTATTTGCCAACACCTTAGACAGCAACTTGTAAACATTGCCCACCAAGCTAATAGGTCGGAAATCCTTAATATTGACAACATTAGTTTTCTTGGGAATTAAAGAGAGAAAAGAAGCATTTAGAGATCGTTCAAATACTGAGTACCTGTGAAAATGCTCAAATACAGCCATAACATCATCCTCCACAACCCACCAACATCTGTGAAAAAATGCCATGGTGAAACTGTCCGGACCAAGGGCTTTATCCCCCTCAATCTCTATCAAAACCTGGGTAACTTCTTCTTTCGAGAATTCCCTCTCAAGGGACAACCTTTCATCCTCCCCAATACAGGCAAAATCCAACCCATCCACAATTAGATGCCACGTATCAATCTCTGTATAAAGCTCCTAATAAAATTGGACCACCTGAGAACGTACAACAGATTCATCCTCATATATAACACCATCTACCTCTACACTGCTAATATGATTAGCTCTTCTATGAGAATTCGCTAATCTATGAAAGAAGCGTGTGTTGTTATCTCCCTCCTTTACACACAGAGCACGGGACTTTTGTCTCCAGAAAGTCTCTTCCAAAGAAGCTAAAACTTCAATATCACCTTTAACTTGTGTTCTGCGAGATTGTTCCTCATGCGGAAGGCCCAATATTTCATCCTTAGCATCCAAACCCAATAATTCAAACAACAAACTCTTCTTCTTAAAAGCCAAATCTCCAACAACAAACTCTTCTTCTTAAAAGCCAAATCTCCAAATTCCTCCTTATTCCACTTCTTTAGGTCTTCTTTAAGAGCCTCTAATTTCTGAGCCAGAACAAAACTTGGAGAGCCCCTAAAGCAATAACCATTCCACCATTGTTAAACCTTCTCAACAAAACCCTCAACTTTTAGCCACATATTCTCAATCTTAAAAGCACAAACACCCCCTACCAACACCACTAGTTTCCAACAAAAGCGGACAATGATCAGAAATAACACAATGAAGCACCCTTTGAGACACATTTCCAAAATGGTCCTCTCAATCCGCAAAGACCAAGGTCCTGTCAATACGGCACACAGACTTCGGTTTAGAATCCCTAAACGAGGTGAAAGAAGCCCCATCTAATGGTAAATCCACTAGGAAATTATTCTCTATAAAATCCGAAAAAGCAAACATGGCTAGGCTGAAAGAGTCACAGCCAAGCCTCTCACCAGGATATCTAATGATGTTGAAGTCTCCAAATAATAACCAAGCCATGGTCCATCGAACACACACCCTTGATAACTCCTCCCACAAAGCAGCCCTATGTTGGTCTGCATTTGGACCATAAATACCAGTACAAACCCATTCAAATCCATCCAATACTCCCCTAAAAAGTACACTAACTGAGAATTGACTAACAAAAACATCAATTTTCTCAACCGCCAGCTTATCCCAAAGCAGCAAACCCCCCCCCCCCCCGGCGGATGTTTGAACCACATCTAGGACAGCCCAATCAGTGAAGGGACTACCCCATAAGCTTCGCACAACAGCAGAATTTAACGAAGAAAGTTTAGTTTCTTGAAGACAGACTATATCGCACCGCCATTCCTTAAGGAGATTCTTACAAACCTCCCTCTTCCGGGGATTATTCAAACCCCTAACATTCCAAGAAAGGAGTCTTAAAGTCATTTATAACTACCAATAGCCCCCAAACCATTCGATGAACCTCTATTACAAGAAGAGGACCCATCATAATTTACTGTGGATACTAGACCCCGAAGTTCTCTAACACCTTTCTAACCAGATTTAATAGGTCTTTGAATACACCCATCATTTACAACCTCAATACATTCTTGTTCCAGTAAACGAAATAAAGCCACACATTGAGATTCATGTTTTACAATAGGAAAACCACCATTTTGCAAAAACTTCGCATCATTGTAGACTGTATTTCAACTGTTCACCCTCTTCATCAACCCTAGTCAACACCTTATCCTTAACTGCCTTAGGATCCCACCGAGACAGCGGTACACACTCCAGAGGACCACTCTCTTGCCCCCCACTACCAGAAACACTAGTGTCAACTCCACTTTGCTCCCATGGAAGAAGCAGAAGCTCCGACCCACCATTTTGCAACCCATCTACAAGCTCAACACCCGAAAACATCATACCTGTTTGGGAAGCACCCCCCTCGTTGACCTCGGGATGGGCCTCCGTAAATACTACCTCCTTTTCCTCCTTGGACCAAGGATCCCCCTCCCTATCCAAGTTGGACAAGGGAGAAAAACGATTCAAAGCTTCCCACCAAGGACGATGAAGACGACGATGAAAAGCAAGATGATCATCGCCAATCAAAAGCATGATTTCCTGTGTTGACATCACCGGGTTCGACCCTGAGCCCACAACTTCAAGATGCCCAGGTTGTCGCAACTCCACCGTGGTTCTCAGATCGACCTCGGAAAAACTTTCGCCTTCCCTATCGGGATGAGAAACCATCGGGTTGGAGGCGAGAAGCTCCGTAGCTTGACCGGGAAGAGGCTTGTTGCTAAGGATCGGCGATATAGCACCCATCAGAGCCTCAGACACCACCGAGGCCGCCGCTGCCTCCATCGGTAACCTTGGACTCTCGCCCAAAAAACTCTCACTCTAATCACTGTGCACACTCTCTCGCCCACACCACTCGGATAGGAAACCTCCAAATGGGCCTTTCCTTTCGGGTTAGCCACTTGGGCTTTGTCATGCTCAGATTCACGTTTTAAAACATCAAGCCCACTTTTATTGGACATGTGTGAAATATTTGGGTCCATCCAGGATACAACTCGTTTTCCCCCATCTGATTCAAACACCCTCGACGCCAAGTTGGCAGAAGTCAACTTAAAAGTAAACTCACGTGTGGGTCTACCATTTATATTAGATACAGTAACGGCAGAATCACCCTTAATCACGTTATGCCCCAAAATAACTCCAGAATTTTCAAAATTCCTTAACTTCCACTAGTTACCATAATTGAATGTTTTCTTCCCATTTTGTCCACCACCATCTGTCAAACCACCACCAACAGCACCATCGGAAGTCATCCCTTCCACCAATATAGTATTCTCACCTAATAAGAATCTGTCTAGTTCTTTTGTAAACAAGCACCACCTAGAACGATTTGAGCTAGCAGGTATCATAACACAACCATGACGAGGTCCATCATAATACACAGCTATATCCACAAAAAGACCAGCCTTATTCGACCTTCCCTGGAATTCGAAAAACTTATTGTTTTCTCTATAGCATTTGCATAGATAATCCTTTCCTGGAACCCAATCTCGAATATTAGCGAAACAGGAGAGAATCCATTCCAATCCTTTATGGCCCACCCAAACGGAACTTCAAATATTTCGGCGACTCTTGTGTATAGCATAAGAATCAGCCCGTCCACCATCAAAAGAGAAAGAAAAAAACTTAGTATCTATGCGAAAAGAACCTTTATTGCCCCATCTGCCCTCAAGAAAAGGTTTAGAAGTTGTGTTAGGGAGAGGCAATTTGATAGGAAGAGGTGTGGGTGATATTGTAGTGGTTGGTCTAGGCAATAACGATGACTGTAAAGGCAGGTTAAATGGGGGTGGGGTGGTCGGTGAAGAAGTATGAGATGGGCAAAAAAGGTGATATGGAAAAAATCCAAAAGGTGATGGAAACTGTGTTGGAAAGAAACCAAGAAATTGAGGAGGTGGCTGGTTGAATGGCGATGGTAGGAAGGGGAGCAGAGGAGGGAATGGTGCTGACTATGTGGTAGGGTGGGGAAAAAAGGGGGGGGTAGGGGGGAGCGTGGAGCCCATCATTCCCTGAACAGAGATGAACGCCAATTTGCATCAGTATTCTATATCAACAAAGGATCCCACCGCAAAAGAAATACTCAAAATCATTCTAATTCTAAAAAGGGTTTTGTTTAAAAACATGTATAGGTATATGTATGTACATATGCATGATATTTATGTTACTAGAAAGAGAACAAGTGAAGGCATCACAAGCAAGAAAATCTTACCTTAGATGAAGTTGATTGCATTGGAGAACCTATAGATCCATCATTTGCAATCAGTTGGCCATCTTTTGCATTCAAAGTTCCCCTGGATAATCCTCTAAATCTTTGAGGATCCATATCTCCATAGATAGGTGAACTACCAAGATTTCCTTGTGCTTGCACTTGTGCTAAGAGTTGTGGCTGTGGCAAAAGCTGAAACTGATTTGTATTCTGTAGGAAAGGCTTTTGAACTTGCGCACCTAAACCCGGTCTAATTTGGTCAATGCCCTGAATATTTTGGCAAATACCTTAGTTAAGAACTGTGAACCAATGAAAATCTACATGAAGCTCTAGGGCATATGTGGTCCAGTGTATAACTTACAGTTAAAGGCCACCCCTTCAATGGAAGACCACCAACTCCAGGGTTCAATCCTAATAAAAGCAAAGAAAGCTACAAATTATAAAATTTACCAAAAGAATGAGTTGAAGTAAAATGGAGCCTAAATTTCCCAGATATCATTTCTTAAGGTAATCCAATTTGATAAATACAGAACATCGTCTATAAAGCAGTAATCAGTTTGTCTATCTGGGGTTACCACACAGTTTTTAATGGCACAAAACTTCCCCAGCTGAGCTAAAATTTTAGTTACTCCAGCCCATCTCGCTAAGATACTGCTGTTGGTGAATAGTGAACCATCTATCCCAAAAGCTTACATCATTGGGAAGCAGGACAACAACGCATATCATGCATACGCTACCTTTTCTCTCACACAAGCCCAAATTTAAATGTGAAACCCGAAATAAAAAAGGAGGCCGAGGTAACTCCAAAACTTAATTAAAATGAGTTCAAGATTTAAACACAAGATATGCTAGAAAAATCTGGCTCTAATACCATGTTAGTAAATCCATCCATCCATAAACATTGCACATCATTGCTCACGATAGTCATGTGACTCATGCATGGCATGTTATACATGTTTCCGAACTCAACATCAATTCTTGGATCAACCATCCTTTTCTCCAAATTGGTTGATTATATTAGACATATATATGAGATGACAAAGGTTTAGAATAATGAAATAATACCTAACTGAAGTTTGTTTACCATGATGGGAATTAACAGAAAAATAGTGATGCAAACATGAAATGAAATTTTAAAGCCTAAGAATACCAAACTCAATCAAGATACCCTCCCAATTTTGAAGAAAGCCTTAATCATCCTCAATGGAAGAAAATTGTGACACCCAAAATTGGAGTCTCTAAAGAAAAATGGCACATGGAAATTAAGCATGCTACCAAGAGGCAAATGTACAGGTGGCTGCAGGTGGGGTAGAAACACAAAGCTGAGGGCTCTACCAAGAACACTCATATTCTGGCAAAAAGGTTTCATTCAAATCTATAGCACCAATTATCTCAAAACATTTGCACCTGTGGTAAAACTAACACCCCACCCCACCCCCCCCCCCCCCCCCCCCCCAAGGTATCCTTTCTAGTACTTGCTAGTTGAACTGCCACCCTATAGAAACTCAAATCTGTCAACAAAAGTTTTTTTTTTTTTTTAATTGTGGTGTTTGTGCTGTGAATGTTTATTCTCTCATACCGGGTCAGGTAATCATACCTGCATTTCCAATTCCAGGTTTTGACTGCATGATTCCCTGGGCATACATTGGAGAAGGATCCATAGGCAAGGATCTTTGAGTAGCACCAATGTTAACTTCACTTTTGATATCCTAAATGCACAAAATGAATCAATGACTCAACCAGCACAAAAAGAATCAATAGCTCAACCAAATCACAAAAGAAAAAGAAAGGAATAAAAGAGGGCAGAAATGTAGCATCATCTAATCCAAGTAATTACGGCTGTCTGTTGAGTTCGTGCCTGGATTTGCTGCAATGCTGCATTCACACTTCCAGAGTTTCCTTGGACCAACTGACTGTTTCAGAAGGGTAGGCCAAGAGAGATTTAAACAACCCATATGTAAAATATCAAGTGAATGTTTTATTTAAATAATATCTACAGGTAAAATTTACCCAGGATGATTTGTTGTTGATTTCAAAAGGGCCATCCTAGCATCAAGAAGTGGTTGGGATGTTTCTGAATCCATTGGATTACTATGCTTCAAGCGTTCCTCATACATTTTGGCAGCCAATGCGCTAGCAGTCGACTGCCCAAGCATTCCTTCAGAACTGATAGCATTTCCCGGGCTACCAAGAGGAGGATGGTTAGGATCCCTTCTTTGCAACTGAGCTTGACGCATTAGTTGCAACTGATGCATTTGCAGCTGTTGCTCTTTTGTTTTAACTTGTTGCCCCTGCAAACCAGCCCCATGTTAGGGAAAATGAACAAAATGGAGATAGGCATCAGATGCAGAACAAAGATAGTTTATAAGTAAAAAAAAAAAAAATATATATATATATATATATATACATTAAAGAGCCACCTCTATGTAAGCTGCAGCGGTGTCAGAATGTTTGTCATTCGTTCTAGCGATAAAAATGTCCCAGAAAACAGACCACCATTCAAAAAGAAACCCCCCAGGAGCATCAATTGCTGCATATTGAACCTCATAGTTATATACACTTAAAACATTCCAATCCATTTCTTAACTCACAATCTAAATCAGAGAAGCTAAATTCTGTACTTTCTAATAAAATCACACAAAAATACTAAAATTCCATTACCTACGGGGTCCGGCGCGACCTTCCCTTCAGTCATGAAGGATTTCGCTGTGGCGTGCAATTTTTTCTTCATCAAATAATCATATATATAAACATCAAGCCTAGCCATTTTTAGCCAAAATAACAAACCAATTATCAGAAAAATCTTACACAAACAACAACAACTAACATAATAAGCAAATCAATCATACATTTTATCCGCTTCCCAATTACTCTGCGCCATTGTTTTCTGATCCAAAACAAGCCCAAACTGCCTAGAACCAAAAGATCTCAATTCAATTTCTCAATAACCACCTCCGAACTAAATCAAAAATCAAATAGAAACCCCAAAAGTAAACGGATCAAATCCAACATTACAATTCTGAATTTTCAATGAAAAATTCAACTAAAAAGTTTATAACTTTTGAAGTAAATTTGATTTGAAAACTAATAAAAATTTCGAAGAATAAAGATATAATTCTACTAAAATGAAAATTAGTAATTGGATTGAAAGTAAACGGAGAAATGGATCAAATCAAAGATTACCAATTCTGAATTTTGAATGAAAAATTCAACTTTTGAAGTAAATTTGAAAACTAATAAAAATTTCAAAAGAACAAAGATATAATAATTCTACTAAAATATAAACAACAACGACAAAATAAAATAAAGTAATTAAATTGAAAATGAGAAATGAATCAAATCGTACATTACCGGTCTTGGCCTTGGTGCGGAAGGAAACGATCACCAATGAACAATTTTTAACTCAATTTTGAAAACTAATCAAATGTGTTGCCAATTCGGTGCTATTTTTTTTTTTTTTTTTTTTTAAATTGAAAGACTAATAAGGTCTCTGTGATCAGAAGGCTGTGGAGTTTGAACTTTGAAAGGTTCGCAAGCTGAACAGAGCACGAAGCTTAGGTTCGGAGCCGGAGGCTGAGCTTTGTACGGGTGCGAAGCTGAGGTTCGGAAATGTGGGGTTAATTTGAGGAACAAAGTTTACCTGCCGATTTAAAAAGACTAAGAGCAACCACATCAGTCCATGCATTTTACACATTCATTTTTACACTAAAAGCCTACTTTTTCTATTTTACACATTCATTTTTTCAAAACACCCACATCAGTTCATCTATTTTATCACCCCCATTATTTAAATAATCAATTTTTTCAATTTTTTTATTATTTCCTCAACCGATCACATTATTATACGCGCGTTCTCATTTTTTAATACAGCTCTCTTTCTTTTCTGATAAAGCTCTCTCTTTCCCTCTCTGGGAACCCATTTTCGTTCTCACTTTTTCATTTTTGATAAAGCTCTCTCTTTCTCTCTGATAAAGCTCTCTCTCTCTCTCTGGGAACCCATTTTCGGTTCTCATTTTTTCTTTTCTGATGAAGCTCTCTCTCTCTCTCTAGGAGAACTGAAACCCATTTTTGGTTCTCATTTTTTCTGATGAAGCTCTCTCTCTCTCTCTCTCTCTCTCTCTCTCTCTCTCTCTCTCTCTCTCTTTGATACAGCTCTCTACACCCATAACCCATCTCTTACCCAAATCTGAATCAACTCTCCCTTTCGGTCTATACCGATCAACAGCTCGGTTCCACAGCTCCCGATCTCCCTAGCTCCGATCCACAGCTCCGATCAGGCAAGCACCGATCTCCCTAGCTTCGATCCACAAGCCACAGCTCCGATCCACAGCTCCGATCAGGCAAGCACCGATCTCCCTAGCTCCGATCCACAAGCACCGATCAGTTATTGTATCTTCCTAACTCCGATCAGGCAAGACCCATACCCACAAGCTCCAATCGTTCCAGTCAAGTGTATCTCTGTGTATCTCTGTGTTTTCTTTTTTCTTTTTTTTTCTTTTTTTTCACTTTTGAGCAAGTGTATCTCTATGTTGATTTGTCTGTGGATGTGTTTGGGTTAATTTTCAGTTGATTTTGGGTTTTTTGTTGATTTTGGGTTAATTTTCAGTTGAGTATGGTTGATACTCTGTGTTAAATTTCGGTGTTTGGTGGTGGCGCTGGGTTTGGTGGTTGGGTGGTTATTCTGGCACGCTGGATTGTTGTAATGGTTGGGGAAGAGATGTCATTTGACAGGGGAGAGAAAATAATGTTAAAAAATTGTTTACACGGTGAACAGTAACCGTGTATATATGCACGGTTACTGTTCATTTTGCAAGACGTCGTGTATATATAGACATTTTTACATAAACTGATGTGGAAGAATTTTGGGGTAAAATGTGTAAATTGGAGCCCTTTTTGTATTTTAGATGAGTATCCACAAGCTGGTGTGGATGCTCTAACTATGTCATGAGTATGTATCTTAGAGCCTATTTGGTAGAGAAGTTTGAGTAATGTTATTTGTAATTTTTTAAATTATATATGGGTAAAAAAGTATGTGAAAATGTGTGTAATATTGTTTAAAAACTGAAAATATATTATTTAAATAATCTACCAAACAGGACCTTATTTACTTAAACAAAACCAAGGGTGAGTTTGGTTCAGCTTTTTGTAAAAGTGCATAATGAAAAAGTGGAGTTTTGTTAAAAGTGCATAATGAAAAAGTGGAGTTTCAAAAAGCTGAGTGTTTGGTAAAAACTGTTAAAAAGTGCATAATGAAAAAGCTGAGTGCTTAGCTAGCACTTATAAAAGTGGCAGTTTAAAAGATAAATTACCAAAAAAGACAATGTATATATAAGGGAATTTATTTCATACTTTTTTTTTTATGTGAGTTTGTTTCATACTTAAATCAATTACTTCATCATACTTAAATCAATTTTTCTCTTTCTAAAAAAATTATTTTTTTCTCACCAATATTAGCTAATAATAACCTACTACTTAAGATTTATTATGAAAATATTGTGATAAAAATTGATACTAATTTTAATTTTAACATACTATTAAAATTATTTTTTTCTCTTTCTAAAAAAATTATTTTTTTCTCACTAATATTAGCTAATAATAACCTACCACTTAAGATTTATTATGAAAGTATTGTGAAAATATTGTGATAAAAATTGATACTAATTTTAATTTTAACATACTATTAAAATTATTTTTTTTCTCTTTCTAAAAAAATTATTTTTTTCTCACCAATATTAGCTAATAATAACCTACCTTAAGATTTATTGTGAAAATATTGTAATATAATTTTTTTTTTTCTCTCTTTTTTTCTCTCCACACACGTGGGCTCTCCTTCCTTTTTTTTTCTTTTTTTTTTCCTCCTCTTTTTTTCCTCCTCCACCCACGTACCCACACTCTTTTCTTTTCTTTTTTCCTTCTTTCCTCTTTTATTCCCTACCATACCAGCACAGTCTAGAACATTCCACTGCTCTCTTTCTTCTTCTTTTTATTTTCCTTTTAGCACTTCAGTCCAGAGCATTCCACAGACAGCTCTCCTTCTTCTTTTCTTTTTTTTTTTTTTCCTCTTAGCACTTCAAAACGAACGAAGGAACCAAACTCACCCAACTCATCAAACTCCAGAAAGTAACCTTAAGTGCTTGGATCGGGAAGATTGGATGATCGGAACCAACTCCAGAACTCATCCTTCTTCTTTTTCTATTTTTTTTTCTTGTTCTTGGATGATCGGGAAGATTGGATGATCAGGAAGATTGGATGGTCGGTAAATCTCTCCCCCCCCTTTTTTTTTCGTCAGTCTTCTTGATCCGCCAGAGGGCCTTGATCTGCTGTTGTTCTAATTTTCTTGTTGTTGTTGTTGATCTGCTGTTGATCCGAAAGAGTTGTTGTTCTAATTTTTTTTTTTTTTTTCTGTTCTTGATATGCTGTTTCCGAAAGAGTTGTTGTTCTAATTGAATGGGTATTTTCGTAATTCTACTGTAGCAACGGTAACCCATCCAAAACGCGCACTGCGCGTTTTCATTTATGGACCCTCAGAGGTCCATAAAAATTTCCGCGTTTGTCTGCGTTTTTGGGCTTAACCAAACGCAAATTTAGGTTTGGCTTTTTTCAAAAAGCCCTTTTTGGGCTCAAAATGTGGAAACAAACGGGCACCAAGTCACATTATTATAATTATTATTATTATTATAAAATAAAATAATCATGTGAGTAAAATAAAATTAGACGTATGTAAATAAATTGAAGAATCGTAACAAAGGATAGGAGACGGAGAGGACAACTCCAACTCCAAAATGATATGGAGATGAAAAATATTTTCTTAATTTGATACCTGATTATGATGAGTTTGAGTTTGAGTGTGAGTGTGGCAATTGGATGAATCAATCAGGGACGTGCAATTTATGCTATGGTAAAAAAAATAAAACAAACAATTGGACAGCTCACAAGAAGTCGTAACTTGTACTCGGTAGTGTACTACTTCTTTACCGTAGGATGAGAAAGTATCAGATCCGATGGGCCCTACAAGATAGCTGGGCCGAATCACCCCGTTGTGGAAGAGCCTGTGATCATCTAAACAGGCTTGGCCTCATATTTCCTTTTTTTTTTTCCCCCTTTTTCTTTATAAAAAACTAGGGCTATGATGAGTATTATGCATTTGTGGATGAAATAATTTTTTCATCACACCTCTAAGTTTTTTTTGGTAATTGGAAAATGTAGTAATCTCAAATTATAATTATTGCAAATTATTAACCTTTACCCAAAAAAATAGAAGAGACTAATATGAAATTATTTATAATCTTAAAAGATAGCCATTTAGTAAAAAAAATTCATAAAAATAGCTAAATAAAGAAATAATTAAAATTGTATTAAATTTTTTAAAACACCTTGAATACGGAAAGGTTAGTAGCTTTTGAATACATTTGTGCAGTACATTGGTTTTGGATATATACATTTGCGTATTTTTCGTTGTGCATATGGATTTTTTTATTTAACTTGTATAGCAATTTATTTAATTGTTAGGTTGGATTAAAATTGATTGGTAGCTGATTTTGAGTGTAATATATTATTTTGAATGTTTTCACACTCTCAGATTTAATTTTCACAAAGTTGGAAATAGGATTAAGGCTTACTTGAAGTAAAAGAAAATTTAAAGAGTATTATTTTCTTAAAACACCAAGAATGCCGTTTGAGAAGTCCACCTATTCTCTAAGTTTAATATCGAGCGATGTAATTTTTTTGGTGCATCTATTATTTTTTTTAAACCTAAGCCCAAAAGTTTAATGAATGAAAATTATTCCTTTTTTTAAACAGAAGCATGCCATTCAATTAATCAGAAAAATTAGCATCTTGGTACAAAGCTTCCCTAGCTATTGGAGGAACATCTTCCATCCAAAATAAATCATGACTAATATTCCTAGCAAATTGAGTTAACTCATGAGCAACCCTATTCCCCCCTCGCCTAGTACATTCAACCCTTTTGGATTGTGAACTTTGTAATGACATAAAAAGATATACTGGTCATAAAGTGTCTCAATTATCAGTTTTTTTTAAATGAGAGTTATCAATTTAAAAAAAAAAAAAAAAAAAAAATCCTAAAAGGTAGCCACTTAGTCCTAAAAGGTAGCTAGTTATTGCACATCCATAACAGAAATTTCAAATGCTAAAGACTCTCGTTGTAAACTCAGAATTTGTTTTTATTCAATTTTTTTAAATGGTAGTTATTTAATCCTAAAAGATAGGCACTTAGTACACATCCATAACTAAAGTTTAGGATGCTTGAAAAAGCCAAAAATAAAAAAAAAAAAACCTAAGAAGGGCTATCAACGTTACCATTCTTTTAATTTTTTTTTTAAATCTATTTTCTTTTTCTTTTTCTTTTTTTTTAAATGAGGGTTATCAATTTTTTTTTAAAACCCTAAAAGGCAGCCACTTAGTCCTAAAATTTAGCTAGTTATTATACATTCATAACAAAAATTTCAAATGCTAAAGACTCTCACAATGTAAACTCAAAATTTTTTTATTCAATTTTTTTAAATGGTAGTTATGTAATTATATTTAATCCTAAAAGATAGGCACTTAGTACACATCCATAACTAAATTTTAGGATGCTTAAAAAAGCCACACACACACACACAAAAAACTAAGAAGGGTTGTCAACGTTACCATTCCTTTAATTTTTTTTTTAAATGTATTTTCTTTCTTAAAAAAAAAAAAAAAAAGTGCAATGAAAGGCATAACAAAGGAAAATTAATTGAAAACGTAGTGTTACAAAAATTGATAAATATAGGCATATATAGGTAGGATATTTACAAAAAATGGTCTTTAATAACTACTTTATAGATTGACTACCATTTCGCTCACCTGAATTCATCCAATGTGCCCGCTATGCAACTAACAAAATTGTTGATATGTCAACCTAAAAAAATGACAAAAAAATAGAGAGTAAGCTTAAATGTAAGAAAAAAGACAAAAAATAATAATAGGAGGAAGAGAGAGCACCACTTAGAACACATATACTAAAATAATTAGTCAAACCCGATAACCACAAAAAAAAAAAAACAAACAAACAAAAACAAAAAAAAAAACAAAAACAAAAACAAAAAACAAAAAACAAAACAAAACAAAAATATATATATCATTCCCACTCTTTAAAAAAGACTCATTAATTAGAGAAAAGATAAGATAAAATAATGATATGGAAAGGATAATGATAACAAAGTAAGGAAACCAAATACTAAATGACAACTCATAAAAGCAAACATAATTTGCTGTAATACAGTGAACCCAACATGCATGAGGCATCTAAATGGAGGTCATCTTCAAAGATACTTACATTTTTGCCGTTGACTACACTTCAGGTCCAAAGTCCAAACAGTCTGTTGGAGTTAGAGGTCAGAGCACACGAAAATTTTGAAGATCCACACCCAAGTGCATGTTCCTTGAAGAAATATGTGAAAGAAATTAAAGGTGAGGTTGAAATAAAAGGGCTATTTTACACAAATATTTGATTTGTTTCTAGAATATAAGAAGTTGTTCATGAATTAGAAAAAT
The DNA here is from genome assembly GCA_028535165.1 of Quercus tomentella. Lineage (NCBI taxonomy): Eukaryota > Viridiplantae > Streptophyta > Magnoliopsida > Fagales > Fagaceae > Quercus > Quercus tomentella. The sequence continues at coordinate 29,858,175 of JAPQVY010000001.1, forward strand.
AAAATAGAAAAAAACAATATACATTGACATACACATACCTTTTAGTAGGAAGAAGAAGCAATATGAGTTTGAAAACTAATGTGAGTGTATTGAGAGTGTGATCCTATTTTGTAGATAGTGTTTTACGTGGGAGTTAAAGAAACATTTTTATCAAGTTTTGCCCCTACTTAAACATAGATTATAGGGGTATTTTGGAACAAAAAAAATGTACATTCCAAATAGAGGAAGCCTCTTAAATAGTAGTGTGTATATATATATACACACACACACATATTACACCAGCCAAGGCATGTGTGAGTGTTGACATGGCTGGATCCGAACCCTACACGTGAGCTAGCTGTGAGGAAGAAAAATAGAACGTTGGCTGAAGAAGAGGATCTTTGACCCGTGCCAACGGTGTGACCCTCTTGGGGAAGGGTGAGAATGTAATTGGCATGGACACCTAGCACTAGCACAAAAAGGGAGATAGTGACACCTATGGTTAGATGCTATAGAACACCCTTTATTGGCTGAGCTTGTGTTGGACCACTGTTTAGGACATGTGTATTACTCCTAGCATCCCTAATGTCCCTTTCCTTGCCATGGCTTACTCCCCACGTTGTAGCAGAGCCACCTTCCGTCCCACTATCCTGACATTAGTGTGTCTTCTCTCTTTTCCAGCCATTACATAGTACAATAGCTGTATTAGGATTGAAATGGGGGGATAACAGTTTGACACCTGTCCTTATGTACTTAGCAACATTCCTTGTACTATAAGAGGAACATGTTGCTGAACAATTAGGGCAAGAACCTAAAAAGACAAAGAGAAAGAGGCAAAAAGTCTAGAGAGAAAAGAGAGACTTTCTTTGGGAAGAACATGACTACTATGTAAAAACACTAATTTTCAGCTAATAGAGAACTCTTAGGATTAAGAGTCATTCTTCCCTTACTCACCCGTGGTTTTTCATCCCTTCCAAAGGGTTTTCCACGTATTTCTCATGTCTCTTTTGCTTTCTCTATTTCACTTTTGCATTCTCATGATGTTAGAGTGTTAAAGTTTTCATTTTTATTGTTCTTAAGCTTCTTCACTCAAATGTACTGTTAGACACATCACCCATTTCCTTACATAATCTTGATAAATCTAACTTGCACGTACATTTTTGGTGACTCCACTGAGGAGCATCTCTGGTTGTTTATATATTATTACATTCTAGTCATTCTCTTTTTGGATATATATCTACTTGTCTTTTGCTTCGGGTGTTTGATGCCTCTAAGAAAGAAGAACGCAGCCGCTTAGGCTGGTTCAGGTGAAGAACAGCAAGTAGAAGCAAGTGTGGACCAAATTTCCATGCATATTGAGGGTACAGGGTCACCTAAAGAGGTTAGACAGCCCAGCAATAAAGACCTTGTGGCAGCCATTGAGGACCTCCAACGTTCTCAATCCACCATATGGAAAGAGTTTTAGTCCCTGCGCCAAAAGACATCCACTCCTCAGACCCCATAGGGAGGCCAAGCACCTCAAGGAAAGACCGAAAGGTCAACCAATGTTCCACCTCAGACCCAAGATCTGCCTCTCAATCAAGATTAGAAAGCACCCCCACAACCTGATGTACCTCAAGCATCTCCCTACCTAACTAGGGAGGATGTTTCAGCCATTTTACTTGAGGCTAAAAAGGCGGAGAGCTCTGCTTACATTGACATAAGACCTTTTCATCCTGAGGAGATGGCTAGGAGATCTTACCCTACCAACTACACACCTATCTTTCCTAAGTATGATGGTTTAGTGGGAAATGCTAGAGAACATATCAAAAGGTATGTAGATGCTTTAATAGCCTATTCCCATGACCATGAGTTGAGACTCAGGGAGTTGGTATACCAACATTTTACCAGGGTCAGTCTTGAGCTGGAACGACATGGCTACCTAGTTCATGAAGAAGTTTTTCGCTTTGGTTGAAAAGCTTACTCTATCAGATCTGCAGCAAGAGAGGCAGAGGATCTCAGAGGGATTACTGGGCTACATCCATAGGTTCAGGGACCTCTCTCTAATATGTTATGATTCCGTAAAGGAAAAAAGATTGGTGGATATTTGCATTGCTAGCATGTTGTATGAGTACCACCTTTATATAGAAAATTTGCAGATCCCAAGTTTCACAAGGCTAATGGAAGCATCCAAGAGGACAAGCATGTCAGTGAGGAAGCCTTCCAAAAGTTCGACTTCGCAGACCACAAGTGCTCCTAAGTAACCTTGGAAGCGAAAGAGAAAAAAGGTGGAAGTAGCTATGGTAGAGGAGCCAAAGAAGGCCACTAAAGGCAGGAAAAGGGAGAGAAACAGTATTCCTCCTCCTTTTTCTATCTCAACAAAAGAGTTGTATAGCATCCTGGAAGCCTAGGTGAAGGACTACGTGGTGGTTTTACCTAAATGCAAGCGTGAACCAACAGAAGAGAAAAAGTGAGGTACGGTTTACTGTAGGTATCACAGGAGGAGTAACCACCACACTATGGATTGCTATGCTCCGAGGAAAATTTTTCATGAGAATGTGGCCAAAGGTGATTTAGTCATTAAAAAGGGAAAGCGTGCAGACATAAGGATGCATAGGCCTAAGGTGACTATGACCTTTTTCATGGGTTATGAAGATCCTATGGAGGAAGAGGCTGAGTATATGGTCAGTAGTAGCTTTACACTCCCGCCTTTGCAAGACGAAGAGATGTCGCTGAGGATTCAGCAGGATGACAAAGTCCATTCCTTTCTTAAAGGAATAGGCCTTAGGCCATTGGCTAGAAGGGAGGCAACATAGGCCTTGACTCAAGTGGTGGAAAGGAGTCAAGGGGTGGCTACTTCTGAAGGAAACTTATTACAAGTGGCGTATCAGGAGACCAGGGAATTGATAACTTTCTCTACCAAGGATTTAGCCAACCGAGCAGTAGATGGCGAAAGACCCTTGTATGTCACTGCATTCTTAGAAGCCTTGCAGATCAAGAGGGCCTTGGTGGATAATGGTGCTTCCACCAATATTTTGCCTCTCCCGACATTAGATGCCTTGAGCATTCCATGAGAAAGAATCATTCGAGAGCCACTTCAAGTGGCAGGGATAAGGTCGTTGCAGCAGTGCACTTTGGGGCATGTATCTTTGGATTTAAGGGTAGGACCTATCAGGGCACACACCCTTATGCACGTAATGGATGGTGATACTTACCATGTTATTTTGGGCCACCCTTGGCTCCAAACGCACAAAGCCATGGCTTCCACATATCACCAGTGCATAAAGACTGTTTGGAGAGGCTGGTCTATGACCATTAAGGCCACTAGAATGCCTTATGACAAGGTGGAACTCCATTACGCTAAGGCAGCTTTGTACCAAGAGTTTGAACCTCAGGGAGAAAATAGGATCCTTCTTTCAATGCTACTATCTTAGAAAGGGATGAGGAAGATGATGGAGAAGTTATAGAGTCGAAAAGGCCTCCTAAGATAAGGAGGATCACCAAGTGATAGCGCCTTAAAATGTATACTTGTTATATATTTATGTGGGCGTTATCTCCTTATTACTATGCTTTATTTGTAACCATGACTTAAATATCTACAACTTTCCAGTTTTGAGTTTTTCGAAATTCATAATTTTTGAAAGCCGAAATTAACTCACAAGTTGCTGCTATAAATTTGGATGAAAATTATATAGTAAAAGTTTTATTTTCTTTCAACATTTTTACGTTAGGGTTCTGAGGGGAGGCTGGGGAGAACGAATTTGGCAGAGAAAAACTTGTATTTTCTTTTCCCTAATAGCAGCCAAAACTCTTTGCTAGGGTTATGGGTTATGTTTCTTCTATATTGTATGAATATTCAATGCGATTCTATCTAAGATTTTAGACAACAACATATTTGATTGTTCAATTAGATTTCTTTTGATGTATTAGTTCTTCCATGCTTTCAATAAGTTCAATCATGTTTTTCTTATTGTTTAGATGAATTTCTAATAGTTTCAAATAAAAATCAGATTTTAAAGTGAATGAGTTTTTCTGAAAACTATTCTAACCGCATTATTAATCTAGGTTATTATGTGTTCTTGAATTATCTCAATTCAACCGAATCATAGGTTTTTAATTGTTTAAGAACAATCAATTATGAAATATATATTTTCTTGGATCACAAAGAATTTCATATCAATATAGGAAAACACCCCAATACCCTGATATTTAAAATATTGATTTAAACCAGTTGTTATTTAATTGTTAACAATCACCAAGCAAAAAAACATTACTTTTGTTATTCATCCAAATTTTTGTTTGATTACATTGTCTTTGAATTTACCCTACTCCTTGTGGTTCGACCTTGGTACTCCGAGAATTATATTACTACAATCTTCTGCACTTTGGAATGAGCAAGCACCAAGCCTGATGGCAAGGTAGTATATGAGTTCTGACTGTCAGAGGAAAAGGGTCGGGAGAATGGCAGACCTAACCCCTTTAGCCTTACTCAACATCCAGAAAGGTACACGTAGTTGAAGAACTCGTAAAGGAAGCCCTTGAGTACATGAATGATGTTGTGAAGAATGTTCAGGAGGAACTTATTGAGGTCAATCTGAACGATGAAGGAGAAGAAAGGTCAGTTAAGATAAGTAAAGGTTTACCAGAAAGGGAAAAGAGAAAGCTGGTAGCTTTGTGAAAGGAATATAACATGTTTTTGCTTGGAACTATGAAGAGATGCCAGGCCTAGATCTTAAGCTAGTCACACACAAGCTAAATGTTGATCCCAAATCCAAGCCTATGAAACAACCAGTAAGGAAGAATCATTTGGATGTTGAAGAAAAGATCAAAGCTGAGGTGAACATGCTTTTGAAGGTAGGGTTCATAGAAGAGATCAAGTGTCTGGAAGGGTTGGCCAACATAGTTACTGTGAAGAAAAAAGGCGGGCAGATAAGGATTTGTATAGATTTTAGAGAGCTTAACAAGGCTTGCCCTAAAGATGAGTTCTCGCTGCCCAATGTTGACATTCTAGTGGACACAGCTGCTGGTCACGAGCGCTTTTCCTTTATGGATGGCTATAGTGGTTACAACCAGATCTTCATGGAACCAGTGATGCCCAATTAACTGCCTTTAAGAGACCTTTCGGGAATTACTACTGTAAGATGATGCCTTTCGAAGAATGCTGGTGCTACCTACTAGAGGACCATGACCTTGATTTTTGGTGACATGTTGCACAAACAAGTGGAGGACTATGTTGATGATTTGGTAGTGAAAGCAAAGAACCCGGTTGAGCACTTATTGCATTTGAGGCAAGTTTTTAAGAGAAGCAGGGAGTACAACATGAGGATGAACCCTTCGAAGTGCGCCTTTGGGGTATCCTCGAGGAAGTTCCTGGGGTTCCTTGTCCATCAGAGAGGGATTGATTTGGATCCCACTAAAGCTAAGGTAATAGCTACACTCACCCCGCCAACAACTTTGAAAGAGTTAAGGAGCTTTGTGGGGAAAATGTTCTACCTGAGAAGGTTTATTCCAGGGTTGGCTAAAATCTTGAAACCTTTGGTTGAGCAAACCAAGAAGGGGAAAGCTTTTGTGTGGTGTGATCAATGTGAGAAGGCATTTAAAAAGATATAAGCTATTCTGGCAAATCTTCAGACCATGGTTGCTCCATAACCTGGCAAGCCTTTTTTCTTATACAAAGCCAACACGGAGTAGTCACTAGGGGCTTTATTGGCTCAGGAGCAGGGAGGTGTGAAAAAGTCAATATACTACATTAGCAGGCTCATGAAGGGACAAGAGCTGAGGTATTCCACGATAAAAAAGGTACGTTTATCCTTAACTTTTGCTGTGTCAAAATTCAATCATTACTTTCTAGGGCATCGTATACATCTGGTGACCAAGAGTAATCTTGTAAAGTACCTCCTAACCCGCCTTTAATTGTTGGGGATAATAGTTGAATAGGTAATCCTAACATTGTGCCATGATATTGAGTGCATAAGGCCATCTACCATTAGAGGATAGGTAGTGGCTAACTTGCTAGCCAACTTCCTAGGGACAAGTGATTTCTCACTTTCCCAACAAGAAGTTCTGGTGACAGAGGAGCAAGAATGGTCCATTCACTTTAATGGCTCGTCTACATTTCAGGAAGGAGGAATAGGAGTGGTATTGAAGTCACTAGTGGAAGAACACACGTTTACCTACAAGCTGTGTTTCCCTTGTTCGAATAATGAAGCAGAATATGAAACCTTAGTAGTAGGATTAAAGGCTTCCAAAAGACTTGGCATAAAAAGATTAAAAGTATTTGGGGATTCCGAGTTAGTCATTAATCAGATTGAAGGAACCTATAAGGTAAAGAATCCTAGCTTGGCCGCCTACAAGGTCACAGCACAGGAACTCATGAAACACTTCACCTCTTAGAATGCAAAGTGATTAACTGGAATGAGAACAAGTTGGCTAATTCACTGGCCACCCTAGCCACCAAATCTGTGCTAAAGAAAGAAAAGATGACACTTCAGGTGAAGAAACAACCCGGCTTGATCAAAGGTGAGTTGTGTCTCCTAGAAGATTGGCAAGAACCCCTGTTGAAGGCAATGACCCAAGGTAGGGATGTTGGGTCAAGTTTATCACCTAATATGAAGGACTTCCTCAAGATCAATGGGGACTTGTTCTTCAAAGGAGCAAAGGGGTTGCTAATGAAGTGTGTCTCAAGATAAGAAGGGCTAACATAGTTTCATAGGTTACACCATGCCATTTGTGGGGTAAACCTTGATGTCGACATATGCAGAAGATTGCAAAGGTAGGGGTCTTTTGGCCAAAGATGGCCAGTGATGCCAAGGAAGAGCATAGAGACTACAAGACTTGTTCTATGGTATACTTAGAACAACCAGAAGTGTTAAATGGTGAATTTCAAGAAGAAGATTGGCAGGATTCGTACCTGAGATACATTTTAGAAGGTGTACTACCTATTGATCGGTTGAAAAATGAAAAGTTAAAAAAATATGCAACAAGGTTCAAAGTAGTGGATGGGAAGTTGTTCAAGAGGAGCTTCCAAGGAAAATGGTTAGTGTGCATTTCCAACAAAGAGGTAAAGGGCATTCTCTCGGATTTGTACGAGGGAGAGCTAGCAGGACACCCTAGCAACAGGAAGCAATAGTGAATGGCTTTGCACTAGGGATACTACTAGCCTACCATGCAAAGAGATGCCCAAGATTTTGCCAAGAAATGTCAAGAATGTCAAAGACGAGGAGATGAGATACATACCATCCACCAAAGCCTCCACCCAACCATGGCTCCATATCCTTTTCACAGTTAGGGGCTGGATTTCATGGGTCCTATAAATCCCTCTTCTAAAGGATGTATTTGGATCTTGGTAACCACTAAGCTATTTTCCAAGTGGGTGGAAGCTATGGCCATAAAAAAAGCGACGGGTAGCTCAGTGGCTAATTTTTTGAGGGAAAATATAATATGTCATTTTGGAGTACTAAGTAGATTCATTTCTAATAATGGCACACCATTCTTGAACAAGAATGTATGCCATTTAACGGAATAGTACTCCATAACTCACATGACATCAACGCCTTATTATCCCAAAGGAAATGACCAGGCTAAGGTCTTCAACAAAATGTTACTAAAAATATTGGGAAAAATGACTAAGGAGAATGGAAAACGATGGAGAGAGGAAATTCCTACAGCTTTGTGGGCTCACAGAATAGCCAAATCACAAGCTACAAGAGCCTCACCCTTTTTCCTAGTCTATGGCACAGCAGGTGTCATCCCAATAGATTTAGTAAAACCAAAGTGAAGCTAGCAGAGATAGCAAGAGTACACAGGGAAAACCTCTTGGAGATTTTTGAAGAAAAGCACGACAACGCTGCCTCTCATAACCGCCTTTATCAGGCAAGTATGAAGGTGAGGCATGAAGGCCAGGTTAAAGAAAGAAAGTTTCAAGTGGGAAAACTTGTTTGAAAACAGTCCCTCATGTGAGAGGTGTGGCTGAAGCCATCAGACACAATTTTTCACCAAAATGGGAAGGACCATACATTGTGGAGGAAGCACACCAAACGAGACACCATTGGCTGAAAGATCAAGCAAGTACAAAGGCATATAGCCCCATTAATGGAGCTCACCTTAAGAAGTATTATGCTTAATTTTGTAACCTGATACCCTTTTGCTCCACACTTATATTAATATAAATAAGACCTTTTTTCCATTCAGTTACTTTATATTATACTATTCATGATATGCATGCAAAGTTAAATATCCTGACTGAATAGAAATAGAGTTAAGTTTACAATAATTAGGTCCCTTATGACTACAAAATATTATAACTTGAAAATTAAATAATGTCTGTAAGAGCACTAATGTTTTCAAAAGAAAAATCCGAATGGCTCAGAGCACCTAGCTCACCTTCCAATTTTTCAATTTCTTTTTTAAAAAACCTTGTTCTGTTGCAACACCTTCTAGCTGAGTCTAAAGGGTGGAACTAGCTTCCTGCTTGGATGAAAAATCCTCTTGAAGTTTGGTTATGGATTCCTAGAGCTGGGTGATTGAAGTGATGTGCGTCTTTATGACCGACTTTGTCTCCTCTACTTTGTTGATACAAAGGGTTCTTTTAATCCTTAATTGTTGAAGCAAGGACAAAGAAGCATGAACAGAAGGCCCTGCCCTTTTTAGGTCCCTCAATGCTATGACACAGCTTTTAAGCCATTCGACATTGAAACTCATGCTCTCAGCATCACCTAGTGTGGAAAGGAATTCATCAAAGGAAAAAGTTAGGCTATCCTCTTTACCTTTAAACTGCAATTGGGACAGGACAAACCTAATTCGCTCCAACATAAAGCTCCTAAGAGGCAATGTCCACTTGTCAGTATCCCCCATCATCTCAGGATACTTTGAAAGCAGTTTGGAACACATTACTTTCAAAGGGGGAGAAAGTAATGAGAACAATGGATTGGGGTCTGCCTCAGTGCTTTCACTTTCTCGATCCTTGGAAGTAACCTTTATGAAATCCTTCTTTCTCTTGGGGATTGTCATTTTACATCCAGTTAGAATCCCCCCTTTCAGCATCAGATTCTGCTTCCTCATTAGAAACTACTTCTTGTACAAAGGAACCTTGTGCCAAAAGGATGGCTTTCACTTTTGTTTGAGTCTGAGGAATAGCTTCTTTAACCTGTCAAAGGTCAAAATAGAGAAAGAAGAAAAGAAAGTCATGTATGCCATTGATCAAGAAAACATTACAAAAGAATAAGATAAGGAAGGAAGGTACACACTCTTGGTTTCTTCACAACAAGAACTTTGATGTTCTTCCCTTTCCTTTTGTTGGCTGAAGGTTTGGCCTTGGCAGAGAGTTTCAAAGTCAAATCACCCTAGAAGATAGGTGGGATTTCCACACGTTGGGATCCACTTTCTCCAAAATTCCTAACATGCTCTCTAATACCAGACCACCATGCTTTAAACCTAGGTGAAGGTACTCTAACTCTGGATGGGGAGGCAAGAGGGACTTCGAAACCAGGCACCAACACCTTATTGAGATTCCCACTCTTGAAAGTTAATGATGCCACTGTAGCAAGTGGGGCTAGAATGGAGAAATGACCCAGTACGCCTTGATCAAAACCAAATTGGCAGGCAAACCTCTGAGGGTTGTAGGCTTGGGTTTCAAAGTCATCCTGAAAACGTGCTTGAAGATGGGAGGTAAAGGCACAAGCAACAAAGGATAGCTCCTCTTCAATCCAAGGAGCATTTTTATAACGAGAAACAATTTCATTTTTCAAGGAATGGAACAAAAATGGAAGTCCACCCTCAAGAGGGGAATAAGGTCTAGTTGTCCAATCGATAGGGTCATCCAACACCTTACAAAGGAAGCTATCAGAAGATACCACAACTATAACATGCCAGCTTAATTGCATGATTAATTTATGAATTTATATGCTTGTTATTATCTTAATTACTTTAAGTGCATAAGACTTTGATATTTTGATGTTATAAAAGATATAGGCCTTTTTTTTATATCATGGAAAGAAGTTTATACTGGTAAGGGTTTATATGCAAAGTTATTTTATTATTTGGGTCTATCTAGAATATAAGGTTATGGAGGGGTGGTAAGTAAATTTTAAAAAGTTGAAAGGGTGACTCATCAACCCTTTTCCCCTTAGCAAATGCGTGCCCCACCCAAATTATCATCCCTTGTCTTCTTTGCTGCACTAGAACACTTTCTTTGTTCTTCTTTCTTTGCTCCTTTCTTTTCCTCTTTCCTTGTTCTTGAATCGACAGCACCATCTCACACACCAAAAGCCTCCTTTCTCTTATCGAAACCATATATCTCTCTCTAAAGAAGAAATAAAAGCTTAACACTAAAGTTTCAGCTTCAAAGTTTGTGGGTAAGTAAATAAAACTATATCTTGTTTTGGGTATTTTGATGGTGTAATTGTTTTCTTTAGTTTCCCTGCTATATTCTCTAATTTGATTGTTAGAAGTTGAAACTTGTGGTTTTGTGTTAGCAATTTAAAAGATTGAAGATATTATGGTCAATTGGATGCCTATTAATGTATTTTAACATGTATAGTATAGGTATAAAAATACCCACATAAAATGAAGGCCAATTGCATTTATTTGATGATTTTGTGAGGAAATGTGTTAAAGCCGTCACTGTGACAGGTTTGGTGTTTACAACATGAAAAATCTGGATTAAATCATATTCAATGAATTAGGATGCTAGTAGTTCTTATGAATTCTAAGACACACATGGTTGTAATGGAAGTGACCTCATAGCAATCAGATCAATATAAAAATAATGGTTTAATTTTTAAGTTGTATGAAATTCTGCTAGGACAGATTTGAATATGTTGTCTTGTATGATTTTTAGTAAATCATGGTTTTATACTTTCACTCTGAAATTGATATGGTATTTACGAGACATCCATAGGAGTGGCGCAGTAAAATTTCATGAAAATTGAATGTGAATAGATATCCCATTTGTATTTTATAAATAAGGTATATGCTGCTGAAATAAGTAGTGAACAGTAAATGATATACCTGACTTTGAAGATTTAATTCTAAAGTTAGGGTGAATGTTTTGAGCTATAAATTAGTATGCTTATCTTTTGTGTAAGGTTGAATTTATTCAACCATCTAATTGGCTTTATTCCGTGCCAAATTTGCTTGTAATTCAGCATTTAGTAACCCTGTATTTAGGTGGGTTTGATGTAAGGGTAGTGAGTGAGATAGAGTGAAGATTGCTCAAGAGTGTGCAAGAAAACAGAGACTCGCGGCTGGGACTCGCGGGTGACTCGCGGCTGCAAGCCGCCAGACGCAGCACACGTGCCAAGCATGCTGGAAGGTGAACAGTCATGCAAGCTGGAGCACTACAGGACAAAACAGGACAACTGGCCATACGGTTATCTCGCGACTGGATCTCGCGACTTAGTCAAGCCGCGAGGTCAAGCCGCGAGCCACCCCTGTTTTGTAAAACCTGACGTTTCACATTCCTCTCCCACTCCAATATAAATACCCCTTTTACCCACGATTGTGAGAGAGCTTCCAGAGAGAATTTTGAGAGAGAAACCCTAAAGAAAAAAAAGATTGATTCACCCACAATCTATACATTAGAGTCTCTTCAAATTCCTCATCTCTCTTCCTCTCCATAGCCAAATCCTTGAGAGGCCATTATACCAAACCTGGTTCTCACCATCATCATCACTGTGAGACAGCTGTTTGGATTTCTGGGAAGCAATTAGGAAGGAACCAATCTTCATTGGTTGATGCTACGGTCTAGTAGCGGAATCCGGGAAGCTAGAAAAGAAAAAGGTTCGGCGCAACCTCGTTGGAGCAAGAAGCTTGGAGGGCTTAGGTGCACTGGGTAGATTAGGCTTGGAGGGTCTATTGCTGTCCATGTATCCCAACTGTATTTTCTAGTGGATTGTTTACCGCTTGGAGGGCGGCGGAGAGATTTTACGCCGAGGGCTTCGGCTTCCTCTTTGATAACACATCGCGTGTTGTCTTTGTGTTTGCATCTTCCTTCCTCTCTATCTTTGCCTTTTTATTATCTGCTGTGGATTATATTTTGTTTTGGCTTAGATAGTTTTTACCAATTTCATATTATAGCATATGTTAAGTTTCCGCACACTAGTTGTTTGACATATTGCTTGAATTGGTTAAGTTGTAATTTGGGGGTCTAAACGTTCAAAGGTGTTTATACACGTTTCTGAACTTTCATTTTGGCATGTCTAGATCATAGATAAATTTTGTATGTCTTGGTTTCTCTATGGTTTGGTACATAATGTGTTTGATGAATGTATTTTGTATTTAGGGAACCTTTTGAGATAGGAATTAAGATTTTCTTGAGTTTGAGAGTTAAGTTGTGATTCATGTATAAATTTAAATACTTAGGAAGAATTTGTCAGTTATAAGTTTTGGTCTTTCATTTAGGTGATGAGAATGAGAATGTGGACACTTAAGCTCCTTTTATACAAATCTCTCGCATCTTCTGTTTTTAGGTAAAGAATATGTGACATGTGCGTTTGATAAGTATTAATTAGACCTATTACATATAAGCATGATTTAAGTAAAGATATATGTTCGTGAATTATTGAATCTTATATATATGATAATTTCAGCATATTGATGCTATTACTTATATCACGAACATAATATTTAAGAATGAAGTGGATATGTTACTATTATGAAATATTTATATAAAAGCATAGTTATCAGAAAAATATAGTTTTTGAGTTATTCCATTGTTATGATCTGAACTCAACCAGTAAAGGTTATAGTACTAGCATTTTCATGGAAATTTTGATTGTCCATTATAAGTAGTGAGGACTCTGCTGTACCCACCCTCATTGGGAACGGCCAACTTGTAGAGGATGCCAATCGACCCCCAGGTTGATGATATGATCACACCAAAAGGGGTGTGATACTTTCTGATATGATCCTGGGATTTCCCAGCATTGCGGGGAATGCTAGATGCTTGACACTATGTGCTGAAAGTCTCCCAGAGTTGTGACAGACTTACAATTAGACTGACTAATATATATCATGAATGAGCTATTAAGTTATTTGGAATTTATAAGAAAAGTATGATGATAAGAAATGTATGTTGAATGTGTCATAAGTTTGATGGAAAGTTTATGACAAAGTATTTTATAGTCTATTTAAAGATAAGGTTACTGAATTATATTTAAGTTCCTTATTATGTCCTTTTATTATTATATGAGAGAAAAATGATTTATTTTCATTTGAAAGTTCTTAAGTTATTTTAAGAATAGTATGAAGACTATTTATCAAAGCTGGCGTATCCATAAAATATTTGATTTACATGCATTCTTATTAAATGCTCATGGAGTTTAAAACCTTCCTAGGTTTCACAGCTCACCCTATTATATTTCAGTGCACAAGTTCTTTCTTAGAAGCAGCGAGAGTATTAGAGGTGGCAAGGAATCTGTGATTCTCATTTGTTATAATGTATAATTTTTTTTGTTGTATAGTAGTTTAGTTCTTTTATTGTATAGGAGGAATCAAGATGTACTTGATACTTTTTAGAATAGATGTATTTTGGAACCTTAGTTTGTTTTGAACCCCAGTTGTATGTCTTTGGGGTTAGGCTTGTAAATAAGAATTTTGTTAAACGTTTAACTATGTAATATTTACACAAATATCTTAAGTTATAGCCAAATTGTAATCTTGCAAAGTTCGAAATGAAATGAAGTTTCAAAGTTTTACGAATTTTGTATATTATGGCTTTTGTACAAGGAAATAAAGAGGAATACAAGAAACGATTTTTGATAAGCACATTTAGCTTTAGTTGGTTCGTGTTATTATTGAGTTAAACTTGATATTAACATGCCAATCATGCTCTAAATTCTGAAGTACAAGTTTGGATCGTGACAACAACCTTATTCCAACCCCATGATCATGGTAATCCCCAGGGTGAGGGCAAACTTGTCTTAAAGAAACTTAAAGCTTTGGGGACAGGAGCATAATTCTTAAAGTGTTCCCACAACCAAATTTGTAAAAATGCTATAGGTACAAATGTTTCTACTTGGAATCTACCCCAAGAACGTTGTCAGTCGAGGGTGAAACAATCTAAATGAGAATACAGAGTCCCTAAGAAATAAAGGGCAAGGGGGAAAGAGTGTCCTTTGGCCAACTTAACAGCTAAAGGGAAATGTCTACCTAGGATCTTTTCAGAAGGATATACTTCAAATAAATGGCTGGGTAGTAAGAAAGCAACAAAATCCTCAAGTTCATAAGGGCTAGAATTACCTTCTCCCACAACAAAGTTTGTACCCTCCTTCAAAGGATCTGAGCTTGCCTCTTCATCCACGCCATTAGCATACTCCCTCTAGAAGTATCTGATCCATCACCAAAAGTTAGCCCTCGAACCTTTGTCACCACCAACACTAGCGTCTTTTAGTACTTCCTTGCTGGGGGCTTTCCCTTTCCTTGTTGTGGATACAACAGAAATGGAAGTCGCCACCTAGTTTTTGCAATGGTCTAAGAACCATATATATAGCATCCTCTCATGTAAGTACCATTGATCTTACTACCAGAGATATGAGTACGGAGTTAAGGTACGGTCTTGGGAAGCTGTTAGGCACCCAAAACCGCCCAATCTTAAGGTTGGCTTCCTCTCATTGTGTCTTATGTCTTAACCCTATTAAAGGCACACTCAATATTGTTATCTAACTCACACACACACACTAACATGCATCTAAACACACAACATGACATCAATCATCCCTAACCATACATCTATCATGCTTGTCAACCAAAACCTAACATTCATCTAATCAAGCATCTCATCAAGTCATAAACCTTAACATTCATCTAGCATACATGTCAACCAACCTAACATCCATCTAGCATGGCATGGCGTAAACCCTAACATGTTACTATCATCATATCATCATATCCATTCAAGGCAGAAACATAGGCATGGCAAGCAAACATAGATCATCACATGTATTCCAAGCTTTTAGCCATGAAATCAAACATCAAACAAACACATTACATCATTAAAATGCACGTTCATACCAATGCATGACTTACCTCACTTACCTTGCAGCCACTCAACACCTATGGCATTATGCATGAGCATGTGAATGCATGTTCATGGCATCAAATAAGGAAAACACAAGATAAACCCTAATTCTAACATGTGAAAAAAACCAAGCAAGCAAACATGTGAGATAGAGACTTAGAACCATGAATACATGAAAAAGGATCTAAAACAGAGGTATACATGTGAAAGCAAAAGGAAAAATAGACAAAACAAAGTTAGGGTTTTTTGGGCGGGTTCATGCACGTGCATGAACAACCCTACATGTGCATAATCTTGCCTGCGGTTTCTACCCAAAAACCCTAGAAACACAGCGAAGATTTAAAACGCTAAATCTAACATCCTAACATGCTCTTTAGACATACAAAAACGTAAACCTAGACTACATAAACATATTGAAACATAGAACAAGAAAAGAAACAAATAAAATCAAAATTAAACTAAAGAAAATAAAAGAAAAAGTTTAGAAGTATACCTAAAAAAAAAGCTCTTCAAAATTGATTTTTGACCATTCCCCTCAGTCAAATATATTTACAATTCAATATAAGAGTGATTAGTAATCTTAAACTTAAAAGATCAAGGACAGAAAAGGCCCTAATCAAAAGAAAATTGACTTGAGGATGTTTTGTGAAAAACTCTCTCTTTGATTCACTATTTCTAGTGAATCTTAGTGCTTTTCTGTGAGATTTCTATGTGTTTTGAAAATATACCATGTAAGGCTACTTATAGTGTGAAAATAGAGGTTTGGAATAACTCCCAGACAATGTGGGATTTGTTCCAAACCTCGACATTAATGCAGAAAATTTGTCTCGTTTAGTTTCTGGAATTCACTATGCGTGCACAGGATCGTGCCTGTGTGTGCAGGCCGATTCTTGCGTGCAAATAGCAAGGGTTTCCTTGGCCTCACTTTTCCAAAAATAGATTTATTTGCTCATTAAAAGTTATATTTTTTATTTTAACATTTCTCAAGTTAATTTAGCATCTGATTAGACCCTAAACCAACCTTGAGTCTTAGAATTCAACATCATTAGGGAACGGGGGCCCAAGTTATAAGGGGTACAAAATGCGGTGTCTACACTTGTCGCCTTTAAAATTGGTTTCTTCAAAGTCTTCTTTACTACATCTTCAAGGAACTTTACAGCTTTGGCCTTATCAGAAGACAAGGAAATGTTAGCTACCTCTCCATCACCAAACAGGGGAAGTCTCAATATCTTATGGACATCTTCAAGGGAGGGAGAGACTTCTTGACAACCTGTAAAGAAAGTATGGGTAGTAGAATTCCATTGGTATAAAAGAGAGAGAAGACTTTCACCATCCTTGTTGATGTCTGGGCCAGAGAATACCAATACAGTGTGCACAAGATGCACTCTCTATAGGATATCCATGAAAGGGGGTTGTGTTAGCACTCTTTGACACCAACTTCTCCAGCCTTTGGAAACAGAGGTGTGAGATTTAAAGACCACATCAATGGTGGGGGAAAAATCTCCTCTACAAGTGCCAAGCCGAGGGACATGCTTCAAATCCAAATCCATAGTTAAAAGATCATCAGGCTCTCTATATACTAGGTAAAGAGGTTCTACAGAGCAAGGAACGGACTCTCTATCAAAACTTTTATCAAACAAGTAGTCTTCAAAGAAAGGAGGGATGATACATTGCTCTTATGTGGAAGGATTCTCTTCTCCCCTTAACAATGGCCTATTGGTTTTGGGGGTTGAAGGTTTTGTAGCCTTTGAAGAACTAAATCTTAGATTGCATTTGACACCCATGAGTTTTGTGCTTAACAAAATTCTAAGATTTGGGTTCAAAAAGGAAAAAGATAATGAGAAAAATGGGGAGAAGGAAGCAGTTTCCTTCCTTTTATATCTTAGGCATTTATTATTTTCCCTCTAAAAAGAACCATTCAAAAGTGAGGCACTTTTTCAAAATTTTTGACACGTGTCAACAGGGGAAAATGTTAGAATCCCTGACAAGTCAGTTAACAAGAAGGAAAACCACATGTGCTTGCGAAAAGGCACGACTCATCACTAAGAGGTTCTTTTTTATACCTTTACTTTGTATTTTATTTAACTAATATGTTTATATGTTGTTCTCTTGTGCAGGAGCCTCTTTTTCACAAATTAGTTATCTTCTAAGTATAAGAAAAAGAGAAACATAAAAATAAACATGAAAACTATACTCAAAGTTGTTCAAAACAAAGTTATTTTATAATAATATGTTCAAAAGGAAAAGGGAGATTTACATTTTGATTTGGCCCTTATGGCCTATCACCCCTTTTCTATACATTAACAACAACAAAGAAACAAAATAACTTACAATTTAAGGCCTATGGTATGACCAGTCTACACAAGAGCAAAATTGTTACAGGTTTGAAGGTGAGTAACTTAAAGAGAGCGGATTTTATAGGAATCCGAGTCTCTCCCTAAATCAGAGTCTTCTTGGGGATAGCTCGAGGTGAGGTCCTCCTCCTCCTTTTCTTCCTCTTCATCCTTTTCTTCATCTTGGAGTCTGAGTCCTCTGAGGAATCTAACCCCCCCTTGAATCAGAGTCAGAACCACTGGAAGGATCAAAGGCTGTCATGCTTGAATCGGAATTGGCTTGGGAACCCCTACGCCTTCTTCTACACCTTGAGCATAATAAGATGCATCTGCAGCATCCTCTTCGGCCTTTAACTGAAGTTCTTCTGAGTCCTCTTCTTCTTCCTCTTCTTCATTACCTTCCCATGGTTGGACTTCCCTAGCTTGGGGAAGGGAAAGATGGGAAAAGAGAGAGGAGGAGGAGGAGGAATGGGATTTGGAATGGCTGGAGGTGCATTGTTAGTACTTAGGGAGTCTGAGTCACTCCTAGGAGAGTTGGAACCTGCAGATGATGGGCTAGTCATCTAGTTGACAATGAAGGATTCTTCTGTGTAAAAGAAGGAAAGAGTATAGAGGCAAAAGGAATGAAGAATGAAGGAAGATTTCTTTCCTTTTAAATCACTAACCGGAGTTAAGTGAAAAGATGTGCCATTTATGAAGATTAATGTCCATTTGCCACGTGCGCGATCTTCAAACATCACAAGGCATGATTACAAAGAGCATTGAAGTCTAATACGTTGTGACTGTCAATGACCTTGGTTATTAACGCCATTGACAGTTAGGGAGCTAATGTACATCACACCAGCCAAGGCATATATGAGTGTGTCGGGGGCGGTTTTTTGCGCGTAGCCACATGTCTTTCACTGGAAGTGTGACTTTGCTAAGCCCGTATTTGTTTTAGGGAGTTCAACCCAGAACTCGATATTGGGCCACATAGACCAACGGCTTCCGATGTATTTTTAAGCCTACAAAATAGATGAAGCCCAAAGTCTTAGAATCATGATAATGGTTGAAATAAATAAATAATATTCTTAGCATGATAGCTTTGATTAAATGGTGAGTTGATACGTTATTATTATGTATATTAAGTAATGTCCGATATCAGAAAATAATTAATTAGGTATCAAATGTCCAATAATGGGATGTGTCTAATAGTCCATATCCAGCTGCGATTCATGGTTCATGTTCAACATAATAAGGTATATCCAGCAATGGTCCATGTCCAAATAATATATGTCCAATGGTAGTTCATTTCCAAAAAATATGTGTCCAGTGGTGGTTCATGTTCAAACAATATATGTGCAATGGTGGTAGATCGATTTATTAATATATATGTTCATTAATGACGTATTAGTGAGATCATGTTTATTAAATAGTGAGATGATATTAAAGTAACTTGCATCCAACGGTAAAATAATAGTGAGTTAACATATACTTAATAATGAAATTTCAAAGATGGAGAAAGTATTGACTTATCTATCGATTTATTAATATGTATGTTCATTAATGAAGTATTAGTGAGATCATGTTTATTAAATACTGAGATGATATTAAAGTAACTTGCATCCAGCGATAAAATAATAATGAGTTAACATATACTTAATAATGTCACTTCAAAGATGGAGAAAGTATTGACTTATCTTCACAATTTGTAGCTCTAGTCGTATAGCAGCAGTGGACTTGTAATATTTCAGCAACATGATGAAATAAGTCCAGCGATGCGGTAGGATATCATGAGTCCTTTCAATAGTGACTTCATAATTGAAAGGGAAAAATGGGTGCAATTGGAAGGAGAGAGAATATGTCCAACCATGTGCATAGGTTTGTTAAATTTATCCCCTTTATCATGCACTTAATGATTTTCCCCATATAATGCTCTTTTAGTTTTTAGTCAAGTATGAGTGATATTGTCTTCCATAAGAAAGGCTTTTAATTTCATAAGTATGTGTCTTTCATAAGAATAGCTTTAAGTATTAGAAATGTATATCTTCAATGAGAATGACTTTAATATGAAGTCTTTGTGCCTTTTAAGAGAAAGGCCTTAGTATTGATGTTCATGTGTCTTCCATGAGAAAGGGTTTTTGTAATATGTTCTTGGAAGAGTGTTTGGTTTCTTTTAAGATGTATGGTGATGGTAAGATAGATATATTTATATATGTTTTGTGAGATGTGGTGTTTGCAAGATAGATTAGAAATATATGTAAGAAGTATGTATGGATAGTTTGTGAGGAATGTGTTTGTAAAATATATGGGAGTATGAGATAGATAATATGAATGTTAAATATGGTAAATACATGAGCTTATAGTTGCTGCTGGAGTAGTTTTTTGTGTTATGTCATGGGTTATGTTGCTTTCTAAGAAGAGAGGTAATATAAGAGAAATAGAGAAAGAGATGGAGATGTGTTTATGAGCAGCAAAATGATGCTATTTCAGAATAATGAAGTGTGGGAAAGATGGGTAATGGATAATTGTGTGTTGTAATATGTGTGTTGTGTTGTTATCTATAAAAAGAGATTTTGTAAGAGAGATGGAGAAGTATGAAAATGTGTATGTGACAGCAAAATAAATGAAGTTTCAGAATAAGGGGGTGAGAGAGGGATGGATGGTAGTTTTCCCTCTAGTGTGTAGCTTGGTCCTTTTTATATAGAGCCAAGTATGTAACTAGATTAGAATTAGTTGAAGGGAAATTCAGCAAATGAGGAAAAGTCTTTGGCAAAGTAAGTGGTTTCATTAGTGGGTTTTTGTTTTTTAGCCAAAAGAAGAAAGTTTAAGACTTTAATGCTGCTGTCACAGCTGTTACAGCTGGATGATGTCATCTGAATGACATCCCTTGGCATTAAATTCATGGTTTGGCTAAAAATGGTAAGATAATCTTTATGAGATCTTTCTATTTCTGGTACTACAGCTGGAGGCTAAGGATCTTAGCTTAAAATGGTAGGATTTCTTTTATAGGATCCTTATTTCTTTGGGTATGACAGCAAGCTGCTGAGATTGGACATTAATGGGCAAGTGATGTCATTTTAGGACATGTGTTAACCTACTGGAGCTACTGCAGCTTCTGCTGGAGCTGTTACAGTTTGTTACAGTTTCTGCAGAAACTATTTCTACAGAAGCTGTTTCTGCAAAAGCTGTTGTAACTTCTGCTGGAGCTATTTGCAGCTTCTGCTGGGGCTGCTGTTAGTATTTTCGGCTAAGTTTCCTCTTTTGGAAAATTATATGTTTAGTCCATATATAATTTTGGTAAGTAATAGACTAGTTGGTTGATATTTGATGAAGTCTTAGAGATGTAATTATGGTCTTTTTGTATTTTAACCAAATCTTGGAGAGTAAAGAGAGCATTTAATGCTAGATATGAGATATTAATATATATTTAGTCATGTGCTTGGAATTGATTTAGATGATAATAATTTAATTTATATGAAATACTAGAATTACATCTTTAAACTTATATTATATGATGAACATTAATTTTTATGTAAAGAGCATGGAGAGTTTTATCATTTTAAGTGTTATGTGTATGAGAGACTTACCAAATGTTACCTATTGCACACTTACCCGTCAGAGTTCAGGGAATTGGGGAAGATATGCCAAGCAACATGCTTTCTTTTATCAACTTTGAACCACTGGAGCTTTACTAAACATATTTCTTGGTCCTCCAAACCACGACTCCCAAAATTCCTCCGATGAGACTCATAAGCTTGGATCATGAGCCTAAAAAATGAGATAATGTGCTATGAGCTTGAACCATGGGCTTTGACGCCTTTTTGTGTAAATATGGGCTCTTTTGGGCTTTAGAAGAGATTTTCCCAAAATCCATGATAGTGTTGACGTGGTGCGGGTTGCCAATGAAATGAAACCGTGTTTGATTCCAAATTTGTAACTACTTTTTTTCAATTCACTATGGTGATTGAAGAAACTATTTATGTTCAGTTTTAGTGACTCTTTTTTAATAAATAATGTGACTTATCTATATATCTATATATACTAAAGACGTTTAACTATTTGTTGACTTGCTCATATTGTGCCACATAAGCTTTGGAGCCTCCACAATTTTTCATGTCAAACCTTTTTAAAAATAAAAAGCTTAGGGTTTCTTTCTTTCTCACACTTAACCCTCCATGTACGGCTAAGCTTAGGGTATTGAAAATAAAAAGTTGTTGATGATACTAATTGGTCTATGGATGGAGTGATCAGTGACATAGGAGTTGTCTATGTGGCTACGAGGTGGAGTTATTTGAGAAGGGCATAGAGCTCTCAAATGAGAATGAGAAATTGGGTAAAGGTTATTTGGGTTTTTGTGATTTTTTTTGCTAGGATTTATAATTGATTTTTTGTTTTTGTTTTTGTTTTTGTTTACACCGGATTTATGATTTGTCTAAAGATTTTTCTTATTATCCGGATATGTGCTTTTTTTTTTCTTTATATATATATAGATTTTTCTTGTTATCCATTTTTGGGATTTTATGGGTCAACTTGTAAATTTTTTGGGAGAAGGGCCAAGTTATAAATTTTAGAGTCAAAAGTAAATTTTGTTGTGTTGATATATATACTAATTGACTTTTTTTCAAAGACGAGGGGTGTTGGGTTAAGATAGCTTGACCCCGGTTAATTAATTCTATTACCCAAGTTAATTAATTAAGTTCAATTGCATGCAAATTGTGAAGGCACCAACAAATCACCAATTAAACTAAATGTATTAGAAATTAAATTGACACGGTGATTTGTTGAAAAATGGGGAAAACCTCTCGCAAGGCAAAAATCCCACCAGGTGATTTTAAGGTTAGCACTCCCAAGAATCCACTAATCAACAATCAAGCGGTTACAAGTATAAGGAATCTTACCAAATACCTTGGCTTATCCCGAAATACCAACCTACAATTGAACTTTCGCTTCAATACCCAATTGGACTTAATCTTGTAGTAGCCTTCTTTCCCTTGATGCACAAATCTCCAATCTATGATTAACCCTTTGCACAGATCCCAGTACGTGACTAACTCCAACAACTTGAATAGATGTTGTTGGCTGCAAAGTTCTTCACTTCATCAACAATGAAGATCAGGAAGCACTTAGTTACAAAACCCTATGGTGTACAAACGCAGTAGCTTCTCACAGAGAAAATAAATCTCTTGGTCTCTGTATCTATGTGTGACGGCTCTTAAAATAAGTCTTATATATGTTTAGGGTTGTGAGAAAAGAAACCCTAAACAAATACAAAAGCCTGGGCCGAATTTCAAATCTAGAAAATTGGAAATCGTAAGTCTCAATAGATTGAGCTATTGTTGAGCTATCTATCGAGCTTCACAATAAGTCTTGATAGTAGGCATCTATCGAGCTATCTGTCAAAACTTAATGAATGGCCTTTCTTCACTAGTTTCTTGGACTAATCTTCATGACTTTTAATACGAACACTTGATATGCTTTGAACAAGATATTTCTTGATGTATTAAACCCATCTTAGTTCTACCCAATTACAAGTAAAATGCATTTTGTCAAAAGATTAGCCAATTACATAAAATATGACCCTAACAATCTCCCCATTTGGCAATCCGTAACAAAATCACAAGCATAATTATGAGAAAAGTATAAAACAACAACTCCATAACTAATACAAAAGCCAAAAAGCCAAAAGTACATAAGCTTAACTAATATAATGAGCTCTTGAAAAACTTTGCAAGAAAAGAGATCATGGCATGATAGACTTGCAACCTGTCTTATCTGAAATACTTAAACAAGATTCAGAAAGGCATCAAGTGTGAAACATAGACAAGTTGTATACAAAAAGAAACATGTGTATAAAGAGAGAAAAGAAACAAAAAATGTGAGATAAGGTGAAGAACATACATCATATATATATATATATATATAGAAAGAAGCAATACAATGTATGAGTAAGTAGGTCACAAGACCATGGTACATGTAGAGAGAAAAGATACAACAAAACCTCATTACATTACTCAAAAACTCCCTCCTCCTAACTAGTCTATCTCTGTGCTAGCTCTCTCCCAAACAAAAAGACTACTCTTATATACAAAATTACTCCCCCTTTTTGTCACAAGTGACAAAGGGTGAATCACTAAAAGGGAGCCATCTCATCATCAGTCTTAGAGAAAGGAGCATCATCTGTAACGTCCCCGTTAGTCCAAAAAAAAAAATGTTAAAAGTCAGATTTTTAGTGGACCACACGTGCCCCACCTAACCCAACAAACCCCCACCACTCATTTTCACACCATCCCTTTTCTCTCTTTTGGCTAGCCATCTCTTTTCTTCCTTTCATTTTCTTTCTTTTCTCTTTACTTAAACACACACACTCGCTTCCTCACTCACCCACCAGATTCCACTCCCAACCACCATCTCATCATCATTTTCCGACAAGATCACCAGGAAATTCTTGAGAACCCATAAGCACTTTCACATCCTTTTTTTTTAGGTAAAAATTTCTAATCTTTTTTGTGGTTTTTACATTTTTGCTTGAGGTTATTTTTATCTAAGTTTTAATAATGATACCCATGTGATTTATGAGCATTGGAAGTGATATTTATGTGTTTGTATGTATGGGTTTTGTATTGGTGGAATTATTTGATGAGTGGGTATATGGTTTGTGCTAATGATGACTACTTAAGGTTTATGTATGGTGGAAATTTAGGGGTTTTGAGTTATAACATGTGATGGTTGGTAAATCTAATTTTTCCATTGTCATTGGGTTTATTTGGAGTTAGTTGAAGTTCTAAATTTCTTGTCTTGGAGGATATTTTGATTTTGCTTTCATAAGTCTCTTAATGATGTAGTGTAAATTTTATGGAATCTAATCATGATGTTGGAGATGATATTAAATGGGTTAACTTTATAAATTGGAGTTTATGCCTTGTGAATCAATTTGTTGAGAAACTTTGGAAGTGGAATATATTATTATTAATGATTTTAAATACTAGGCTTGCCTAATTAAGTGCTCATTTGGCAATTCTTAAATTGTAGCTAAATACAATTTCAAGCTCTATGCTTATTGTGATAGGTTTACTTGATATTGTTTAGGTTCTAGCTAATCTCCTTAGAGCTTGGAGAATTAGGCTTTTGTGGTTGCAAGGTAAGTAGCTTTTTAATGGGATTTTTGAAAAATAACCATATTGCATAAATATTGTTTTTGAGTTAGACATGCTTTTGGAAACTACCTATGGAAACTACCTATGGAAACTATATTTTCCAAAAAACTATTGTGTCGTAACCTTAATATATATATATGATTATATATATGAAAATGCATCATATTTGGTATTGCATTTGGGGAAATGCATGAATTGTTGACATGAAAAAATGAGCATCTTTTATTTAATCTTTGATAAGAAAATCATGGATTTTATGGTGTATTGGAAAATTTAAAGATGCTTATCTTGTCTTAGTACTTGGGAAATTGATAGAAAATCTTTTTGACAAGAATGAAGTTGAAAACCTTACAAACTTTGTAGAAGTTAGATTATTTAAGGTTTTTCTGAAACTACCTGGATATAAACTATGTGTTTCAAAGTAATGTAACCTGTGAGCTTATGTGGTTTTTAACACCATGCCATGTGTGATTTCCCGGTGATCACCCAATTTGGTTTTCGTAGATTTGTGACAAAGGAATCAAATACAGGTCAATACCCTTTCACTTTGGATGACACGCTCTTCCTTGCTGCCCATGGGGGGAAAAGGTTCCTTGATTGTGTGTGGGTGAGGCTGCTATCCATGGAGCCAAAAGACCACATGCAAAAGAGGTCCTATTTAACGCACTCTCTCTACTGCCAATGGGGGGAGAGAAAAACCTTGAGGGTATGGGTGAGACTGCTGTCCATGGGGCCAAGAGTCTGCATACTAGAGAGGACAATATCATGCCAATTATGAATGGGTGGATCCCCTAACCGTTCTATGTGGTAGTGTGGTATATTTGTGATAAATTACTTTATGTTAGCTTTTATGGCTTTGGAAATTATATTATTGGAGCTCACAGATTCTAGTATATAGTTTCAAGGTATTTACTTTGAGAAACTTTGTGTTTCATTATTAAATCATTCTTGTCATAGTGTTTTATTATTATTGAAAATGAAACTTGCATTTCCCTCACCCCCATTAATTATGCTACTTATTGGGCTCTGTCTCATTCCATTATTTTATAAATTTTTCTGAGTAGGCAATAATCTTTTGAGATAGCTTTTTGGTGGCTAAAAGTAGTTAAACTAACTACTGATAGAGGCTGAACTTTTGTAATGGAGATATTAAATGATGTACATCTTAGAATAGGCTTGGCTCATTCTTTTGTACATTATAGTGGTTGTGACTTTATTCCCACTGATGGGACAAACTGATGTTATGTAATTATTTATTCAGACATCTATTCTTTTATGGCCAATGGTCCTTGTAATTACTGCTTAGAGCTCTGACTTATTTTGAGAGTATATTCAATGGAATTATTATGATAATTCTTGATGTTGGTACTTGATATGATTTATGTGGATTGGATTGTCAAAAAGGAAAAATTTACAGGTACTTTGAGACATCTTTCTCATGTTTTGGACCCTTTGGGGTTTGGGGCGTGACATAATCATCATCATCATCATCTCCACCATCCAAAGAAGACTCAGCTGGCTCGAGTGAGGGAGAAAAAGCAAAACCACCAAAGCGAGACTAGGGGCGAGCGATGCGACCAATCCTAGTGTTCATCTGACACATCTCATCAAAAAGATGATCTAGACGACTACCAAAGTCAGCACGCATGAGCTGAAGCTGATTCATGATGGCAACGAGAGAGACCACAGCTTTAGAAGAAGAAGAGGGAGGAGCAGATGATGAAGGTGGTCTAGAGGCAGGAGCAGCATCCGTCGAAGTAGACTCCACACGAGGCCGCTTGGCAACCAGTTATGCATCACTCCTTCGAATAGATTCCTTGTTGATGGCACCCATGACATAGAAAGGAGAAGAAAAAGAAATAGTGATGCGCACGTGTGAAAGGATGCGTGTGATAGCCGAAGGAAAGATTAACTTATCATAAGTGGTAGTGTCTTGATAGCAATTTATCATAGATTCTATCATGTGTGAAGGAAAATCTATAGAAAGATCTTCCATGATAGAAAGAAGAAATCAAGCACAAGGCTCGGTGATAGTGTTATGGTGATGACCTTTGCCATGGAGTGAAAACAAAGGTCATCACCATATTAAGGATCCATGGACCCTTAGCAAACTCAATGGTGGAGAAATTTAGAGTTTCTCCCACACCATGGCCTTCTCACAGAAGAGTGAGGCCATATCATCTCAAGAAACAGAATTGAGATGACAGTGACTAGGGTAATCATGATGATCAACCTCAGGAGCATGTAATATGTTCAAAATGAACTCTGGGGTGACTATGATATGGGTACCTTGGAATACTGTAGTAAACCTAAGTACAGAGGTATTGATGGTGTGCATGTTGGAGTAAAACTCCTGAATGTACACACCAAGACACCTCTTAGGTATCTCACATAGAGAAGCCCAACCCTGAGAGCTAAACGCATCAAGTAGAGGAGTGTCTGAAAAGTTAGACAGAGTGACCTGGCATTCTGAATGAATCGCCCGGTCAAAGAAGTTCTCAAAGAAGTCATCTCTGGCCTTCTCATCACGGAACCTCACAGAATCAGGAAGAAAAGGAGCAGAAGAAGAAGAGGAAAAACCACAACGTCTTATCGGATTCTTGGAAAGAACAGATTTTTTAGTTGCCATGAGAAGGAAACTAAACCGAGAGAGAGAGAAGAGAAACAGAAAGACACAACAGGAGAATAAGGCATAGGAAAGAAGAAAAGAATGAAGTGCAATGCATGACAATGCATGAACATGTTACGTGCTAAAGAAAATTGCATCATGGGTAAAAACCCAATCCAAACTACAGCACTCACAAGGTATAATCAGTCACACAATCCTAGAATGCATGAAACATTGTTACAATGAACACAAAATGCAATGCATGAGCATGTGAGATCATTTAACAGAACCAAACCCAAAAATCTTAGCAAAACCATAAATAAAAAAGACCCTAAAAATTTCCCAAAACCTAAAACTTAGGTCACAAAAATGCATGAATGCATGAAAGATGAAGAGAAAGAGAGTTTAGAGAGACTTGCCAGCAAAATGATGCAAGGATTAGGCCAAAAACTTGATGGGTAGAGAGATTTGAGAGAAGAAATGGTGTTTAGGTTAAGAGAAAAGAGAGAAGAATCGAGATATTTGAGTGAAGAGCAAACCGGGTCGAACCTCAAGTATATGTAGAAACAGACAGCTCGATAGATCCAGAAGGTATCGAGGAGGTGTCGAGAACTAAATCTCAATAGATCGAGGAGGTATCGAGGAAGTATCAACGACAAAACAGGCTCAATAGATTGAGGAAGTATCGAGCAACTATCAAGCAGATAGACTTTAGAGAAGAGGCTTAATGGATCGAGCAATCTGTTGGGAGGTATCGAGAAAACCCAAAAATTCTCGATAGATTGAGGAGGTGTCGAGCAGCTATTAAGCTGCTATCAAGCTTCTATTGAGAGTTCAGAATAGATGTTTTTCAAGGAAGAAAACAACAAGAGATGAATGCAACCAAAATAGACACCAAAACAAACAATCAAAGAGCATGTTAAGCACTTAAACACATCATCAACTCTAGATGCAAAGCATTCCTAGATAAAAATAAAAAATAAAAATACACTAAACAAGTCTAACCAATTTTAGTTCAAAAACAAGTTTAAACAATTCAGATAGCATATACTACCACATGTGTTCCTTGTAATGGTCAAATCACATTGTACCTATACAATAGTATCAAGAGTAACAAATAGTATATGTGTTGTGTGCGAAACTTTTGCAAGAGAGTATAAGTGAATTATTATATGAAGAGTAATGATATAAGAGAATCAAATACATTCACACACAATCATAACTATTTGATGGGGACTATCACCTTCGAGATACATCATATAACTCCCACATCTCTTAGAAACACGCTTGCAACCATATATGAAAGCATTTTGATTCTTTTAGCTTCATGTTCTTTGAATATTTTTCTTTTAGACATAACATGACATAACATGCATAGGTAAGTAAGAGAGAAAAGAATTACCCAATTATGAAAGCCAAACATCTTATTTTTGCTGTGCAAGTGCTACACCTTACCGAGCACGACTTTTATGAATTGCACAAAAATGTATGATTGACGAGTTTTAGTGGTGAAATGGTTATTTATGCATTTCTCTTAGGATTTTTTTAATCATTCCCCTCAAAAAGAGTGATTTAAGATATGAAAGATAAAAGATCAACCAAATTATACAAATCACATGAAAGAGCCACGAAGCGCACATTGCTTAGTTGTGCATGAAGATGCTCATTTAAGTTGCAAAAGATACAAAGTTAAGAACTTTGTTTCAATGGCCATTCAAGGTACACAAGTACCAGTATACACAAACACACACTATTTTTTTATTTTTCAAATTTTTCCTCTTTTTTTTTTAAAAAAATTAAAGAAAACTTAAAACAAAGCATAAAGAAAACAAACAAAGCATTAAAAACTAGACTGACTCAAACCACAACTTACACCATGCATGAGATCGGGAAAGTGAAGGAATCACTTGGAATCTTTTTCCTTCCAAATGGGAGACCTGGATGGAGAGCCTTTCTTTTGCATGAACCTTTGTTCATATGGATAAGAAGGCAAGTTGAAACCATTTAGGTTAGAGAGTAACTTGACTGCCTTAAGAAGTTCTCCAAGGGGGGCTAAAGAAAGTTGGAGTTGATTTTGGTTCCCAAAAGATGACACACTATTGCCTTGTTGAGTGGCTAACCACTTATAGCAATTTGGATGAATGTGCCTAGATGCTCCACAGTAGTGACAGAAATGAGGTTTCTTTGGTTGAGACTTCTTGTTGGTGGAGCGATGATTATTTGGCTTAGTCTCTTTCTTACCAACCTTAGGGGGTGCTCCTAGAATGGATTTTCCCTTATCAGTTTTATCCTCACTCACATTTTCAGTCTTAGGATTAGTTACCTCAGAGTTATCATTAAGAGTAAGGGGAAAAAAAACTCTATTTAAAGCATTAGAAGAGGTACGGCAAGAAGAGAGAGAATGATCATACCCGGGACTTATTTTGTCAAATGCAGACTTCTGGAAGTTGAGCATTTCATCCAGCTTGGCACTTGAAGTCCTTTCCAATTGTGCTCTTACTTGAAACAATTCAACATCTAGTTTCTTAGTCTTTTTAACAAGCAAGTTGTTCTCAAACCTTAGTGCTCCAATGGTTTGATTAGCTTCATCAACCTTGGTGGAAAGTTTCTCTCATTCTAACTCCACTTCATTAAGCTTTCTCGTAGCTAACTTGTAAAGCTTCTCATGCTTCTCGGAGACCTTGTACAATTTAGAGTAGGCAGTGTGGATGTCGTCTTGCTCATCCATCTTCTCAAACTTTGATTCTATCAGCTCTTCTTCCTCATCGATTAGTTCTATTGCTTCCTCAAGGTACTCAACAATAGCTGTGAAAGCACTCACTATCCCATCTTGATCACTTTCATCAGAATCTACTTTTGGATCTGTATCACTCAAAATGGCAACTAGAGCTTTGTTTTTGCCAATGGATTTAAGATATGTGAGACATTCTTGCTTCATGTGTCCAAATCTTTGACACCCGTAGCACTTTGGCCCAATAGGAACACTATTGCCTTGACTAGCATCCTTGAATTCTCTTTTGCCTTTGTCTTGGGACTTGAATTAAAAGAATCCAAACTGTTTGCGATCCTTGTCACTTGCTTTGACCTTCTCATTTTTTATGAACTTCTTGAATTATCTAGTGATATAAGATTTGATCTTAGTATCCTCATCTTCAGACGACTCATCGTTATCATCATTCTTAACCTTCAAAGCCATGATTTGCTACCCCTGCCAACTCTTGCTAACCCTAGTTTTATAGGTTTGCAAATTTCCAATCATCTCTGTCAAATGAATAGAGTCAAGATCCTTTGATTCTTCTATGGCAGTGATCTTGGCATGGAATCTCTCTGGAAGAGATATGAGGATCTTCCTAACAATTTTGGGCTCCAGAATCTATTCTCCAAGATTAAAGGATGAATTCACAATGTCCTTGAGCTTAGCATAGAATTTATTGAATGACTCATCCTCATCCCTCCTCATTTCCTTAAAACTGGTAGTGAGCTTTTGGAGCTTGGAGTTTTTAACAACTTTTGTGCCCTCATAGGTATTTTGAAAAATAGTCCATGCTTCCTTTGCATTGTCAGTGGAGGAGATCTTCTTAAATTCTTCATTGGTCACAGCGCTAAACAGAGCATTCAATGCTTTACTGTTAAAATTTGTAGCTTTGATCTTAGTATCATCCCACGTTGTTAGTGGCTCTTTAGGTTTCTTCCAACCTACTTCAACTGCAAGCCATACTTTTCATCTAAAGACTGCAAAAATGCTCTCATGCGTACTTTCTAGTATGCATAGTTAGTACCATCAAATAATGGAGGAATAAGTAGGGATTGCCCACGATCCATAACAACAGGGGTCAATGGATCACACAGCAACGATAAAAACCTAATCAAAGTGTGTCCGCTTTGATACCACTTGTTGGGTTAAGATAGCTTGAGCCCGGTTAATTAATTCAATTACTCAAGTTGATTAATTAGGTTGAATTGCATGTAAATTGTGAAAGCACTAACAAATCACCAATTAAACTAAATGCAATGGAAATAAAATTAACACGGTAATTTGTTGACAAACGGAGAAAACCTCTCGTAAGGCAAAAACTCAACCGAGTGATTTTAAGATCACCACCTCCAAGAATCCACTAATCAACAATCAAGTGGTAACAAGTATAAGGAATCTTACCAACTACCCTGGCCTATATTGAAATACCAACCTACAATTTAACCTTCGCTTCAATACCCAATTGGACTTGATCTTGTAGTAGCCTTCTTTCCCTTAATGCATAAATCTCCAATCTGTGACTAACCTTTGCGTGGATCCCAGTATGTGGCTAATTCCAGCAACTTGAACAGATGTTGTTGGCTGTAAAATTCTTCACTTCATCAACAATGAAGATCAGGAAGCACTTGGTTACAAAACCCTATGGCGTACAAGTGCAGTAACTTCTTACAGAGAAAATAAATTTCTTGGTCTCTATATCCGTGTGTGACGGCTCTTAAAATAAGTTTTATATATGTCTAGGATTGTTAAAAAAGAAACCCTAAACAAATACAAAAGCCTGGGCCGAATTTCAGATCTGGAAAACCAAAAATTGTAAGTCTCGATAGATCGAGCTGCTGTCGAGCTATCTATCGAGCTTCACATTAAGTCTCGATAGCAGGCATCTATCGAGCTATCTGTCGAGACTTAATGAATGACTTTTCTTAACTTGTTTCTTGGACCAATCTTCATGACTTTTAATACGAACACTTGATATACTTTGAACAACATATTTCTTGATGTATTAAACCCATCTTAGATTTACCAAATTACAGGTAAAGTGCATTTTGTCAAAGGATTAGTTAATTACATAAAATATGACCTTAACAAGGGGGAGGGAGGGGGGCATAACCCCCCTCAGCCCTAAGCTAGTTTCGTCACTGGGATCAACACTAGCCTTAAAGTAAATTCCATAAGCTCTTTTTTTTCCCTAACATAGCCTCAACACATCCATATATAACTGCCAATGCATTGATCTCCATGGGGTTATTTCCAACTATATAAGGTTTTGATAGAGCAATAACAAACTGACCTTGATTATATCTTAACAGGACTCCAAGACCTCCTCTCTTTCTTGAAATGGAAGCTTGAAAAGCAATGCTGACTTTGATATATGTTCAAACTTGTGGCTTCCGCTTGAGAGCTTGAATTGTTTGTCGCAAATGGATCTGAATTTGCTTCCAAAAATTCTACTTGTAAGCATGTCCCGCTACCAATCAATGCATTCGGATTAATATTAATTTCCTCCCCTTGCACTCTTCTTTCATTTCTTGCGGTCCACAGTAACCATGATTATTCTTGAAGCTCAAAAGCACTTTGATTAGTATGCAATAGCATACAATGAACTAAAGCAAACCATCTACAGCATTGGTCGGGCTTTTTGGACCAAATTTCATCATAACACTTCCATGCTTGTTGATGTAGCTCCCTGCTAGTAGTTCCAGATCTGGTGTTGGTCTACCTTTGAAAGGAGCGGTTACTTCTAGTACTTACTATAATAAGCTGAAGTACAAGAAGTATGACTTCTTTTAGATCACAAAAAAGATCAACAGCAATGCCTATGTTGTTGCACTTCCGCCAGATATGAGTATTTCTTCTATATTTAATGTTGCTGATCTTTATAAATATCACCCTCCAGATAAGCCAAACAAAACAGAAAACATAGACTTTCCTTGAGCAGTGAGACTGCCAGAAGTAAGCACGTGAAAAATCCAAGAAGTAGAAAATAACTAGTAGAAATCATTAGCGACAATGGCAAAATTGCTGAAAATTGGTACGTTAAGGGAAATGACACTAGGAGTAAAACTCATGCCTTTGGCCTTGATCGAAGTCGCTTTTCGAGCAAATTCCTTCGTTTATCTCCTAAAATTTTGTTCCCTTTATAAATTCTAATTTTTGAAGTCAAAATAAGACCTCATATGTTTTGGGATGTCTCTTAGAGATAGTAGTTTTTAATTTCACAATTATCTTTTTTTTTTTTTTTTCTTTTTGGCTAAAATTTACTATTTTGCAATATAATATTGTGATTAGTGCGAATTAGGGTTTTATGGGCGATTTCTTAGCCGCCCTAGGATTCCCTTTACTATTTAAATATATTGTAGCCTCTAAGGCAATTGATCAGTTTTCAATCAATAAAAATTCGAATTTTTGTCTCTCAATTTTTTAGTGGATTTTAAACACTATCTCTCATTAATTGTGGATTTAAGAAACCATTTTGGATTCGAAGTTATTTTCTTGAAATAGATGTGTTCTACTTCTTGTGGCTTCCACACCACATGCACATGGCATTTTCAAATTTTGATTTCTTCTTCTATTTTATTATTATTAATATTTCAATTTTCTTGTTGTTACTACACATTTTCATAGTTCTTTCGGTATCTGTTAGCTTTACCAAAAAATTTATGACCAATGCAGATTCATCTTTCAAGAAAGAAAGTTTAAATCTGCAACTGCAAATGAGGTTAATGACTTTTGACTGTATAGATGCATTTCTTCAACATAACGCCTTAAAAGTTTATATTACATAAAAGATTAAACAAAAGTCAATCTGTTTCAGTTTTATATATATTAATTATAAATTATAAATAATTGAAATAGAGGAATGCAAATAGGTCACAACGACATACATCCTCACAAATAAAACATGTAATACAAGGCGTGCATCCTCAGATTTGGAATGCAACTTCTATATAAATCATTTGATTTGATTTTTTGTTATTGAAAGCATTATCAGATTGATGGATGCCATTCAAGACCCATCCAAGACAGAATGTTTATTTATGAAGATTAATTGTCAGATTAGAATTGTCACTGTAAAGTTTGGCACTATCACATCGATACATAGATACTATTGCAGACGCATCCAAGACAATACTATGTTTACTTAAAGAAGATATGATAATTTTTGGAAAATTTTTAGGTACTTCCGGAATATGGATAAACGAGATTTTCTCTTCTCACATTCATAATGAATCCTACCATAAATTTAATAAGTGGACCTCATCATAAATTAATGTGAGAAGAAGAAACATCATTCTTTGTACTCTAAGAATACCTAAGTATTACTCTAATTTTCGTCATCCGAATGGTTAACCCACATTTGCTGCGTATCCACAGAAAACAAAAAGGATCACCGACATTTGCTAGCTTAAAAGAACCAGACAGCAAGACAAGTGGGGGAGGAAATTTGAGAGGAATTCGCTATTCGCTATTAGACACAGCACACATGAAATTAAGTAACATTTGGATATATATATGCAAATCAAAGCCAATATTCAGTGTTAAACTATAACAAAACAAATTCATATCTACCATGCATCTACTTTGTCATCTATAGCCACATGAAAAAAGAGTGTTAAGTGGAGAGCGCGAAAGATGAATAATAATAAAAAGGTATGGCACGCGCACATTGTTTGGTTGCTGCATTAATGGGATCAGAAAGCCCTTATTAAATGAGATCACATTAGGGAT
This sequence comes from Quercus tomentella, assembly GCA_028535165.1. Taxonomy (NCBI): domain Eukaryota; kingdom Viridiplantae; phylum Streptophyta; class Magnoliopsida; order Fagales; family Fagaceae; genus Quercus; species Quercus tomentella. The sequence continues at coordinate 29,892,709 of JAPQVY010000001.1, forward strand.
GAAATTTTTCACTGCTTTCAAGTTTCAACTTGATCTCCAATTGGCCAACCAAAATCAGTTTGACTCTTTTTTTTTTTTTTTTTTTGAGACATAAAAAATTGAAACTGGAAATCCCAAAGGAACCCCACAAGTCAAAGTTAATCTAGCTAATGCATTACAGTGTCTTCATTTCTGAGCTTGTTGGAGGGGAGGACAGTTGGCCAAATAAATAAGCTGCCCAATGACAGATGAACCTCATTTACTCATCCAAGTGTGACAGTTGGACGATTGTTTTATATATTAACCTTCTTTTCGCTATATATACCACACTCCTTCGTTGCACCACTTCACAGTCACCTCTGCTTGCTTTTCTTCTTCTTCATTGTTGCTTTAATTTGGCTTCTTTGTTTGAGTCAGCAATGGGGGCTGTTTCAGGTTGCATTGTGATTGCTTTCATGTGTGCTTTTCTTGTGAGTGGTTTGGTAGTGGCTGATGTTAGTGGGATTAAGGATGAGAAGAACTTGTTTCACCATCCACATATTTTTAAGGGGGCAGGTCTAGGTCATGGGATTTATAAGAGGGGGTTTAGACATGGAAGGTTTGGTGGAGGCATTGGAGGTGGGGCTGGTGGTGGTGGTGGCCTCGGTGGTGGTGGTGGTGGTGGTTTAGGAGGTGGTGGCGGTCTAGGTGGAGGAGCTGGTGGAGGCATTGGAGGTGGGGCTGGTGCTGGTGGTGGCCTCGGTGGTGGTGGTGGTTTAGGAGGTGGTGGCGGTCTAGGTGGAGGAGCTGGTGGAGGCATTGGTGGTGGAGCTGGTGGTGGTGGTGGTATAGGTGGTGGAGCTGGAGCTGGAGGTGGTGGTGGAGTTGGTGGAGGTGGTGGTCTAGGCGGTGGTGGTGGCCTTGGTGGAGGAGGTGGTGCTGGTGGTGGTGCAGGTGCAGGTGCAGGTGCAGGTGGGGGCTTTGGTGGTGGTGCAGGTGCCGGTGGAGGTGCAGGTGGAGGAGGTGGATTTGGCGGTGGTGGTGGTGCAGGAGGAGGGTTTGGAGCAGGTGGAGGTGTTGGCGGAGGACTTGGTGGTGGTGGTGGTGGCGGTGCCGGTGGGGGTGGTGGATTTGGTGGAGGTGGTGGGTTCGGGGCTGGTGGTGGTTTTGGAGCTGGTGGTGGTGCTGGGTTTGGTGGTGGACACTAGAGTACTTTACAACTTCAAGACTCAAGAGCGAGCTTCTTTGCTGTTTACGTACGTGCTAGGGGTATTAAAATGTTTGTTCATAATGTTGGTCATAATTATTCTTCCTTAATTCTGTTTTAGACTTTTAGTTTAATGTTGATTGAAACTTATGAAGTTAGTTAAAGATGCTTATAGATCAAATATCAGTATCTGTATTTCCTTCATGTACGTGGGAAGAGTATAACCTGTTAGGTCTCGGTCTGTTATGAATAAATCATTCCAAGTCTCTGGTTTGTTGTGTCTACTGTCTTGGTTTTGTTTTTTCTCTGATCTCCTAAATGTGAATAGCTTCAACAACTAAACTTTACCTATAGCTAGTAATGCCAGAGCCTTAATGGTATCATCAACCGATAATGACCGGTCGATTTACCTAGAAGTAGCATCTAGTTTTATCGTGCAAAAGCCAAAAAATAAAAAGAGACCAAAGAGGAAGGGAGTAAATGTACGACAGTAGATAATAAATAAATAAAAAATAAGGTAAAAGTATACGAGTGCTTTAAGGACATTAATTTTAAAAATAATTTTAAAAAATTTTTATGGAAAAAAAATAACTAAATTTTTTAATAATTTTTAATATTTTTCATAAAATTAATATCAAAATTTTTTTAATATATTCAATTAACAAATACCCGCACCCATTAACTCGACCTTAAATTGAAAAATAAAAGCTAACCAACAAGTGCAGACGTGGTGGAAAGGCGCAAGGATTTCGTTTTGGTGAAGAGGTCCCAAATGAATTACTCACATTTATTGCACGTCTTCGTTCTAAGTAAATTTATGGTCTAACCACTAGCTAGCTACCCTTTTTTCATTTTTTTTTTTTTTTGGAAGGTGAAGTACACGTAGCTACGATGGTTGTAACTCGGTAGATTGCTGGATTATGGTTTGGTCATAGTTCAAGTCTGTCCCAATGAAAGTTGGACTTGTAGCGCCCTATATATATATATATATATATATATATATATATATAAGGGTGATTGGTCCAACTTGCTGGATTAAAAAATTAAGTAGCCTATGGTGCTACAATTTACAAGCTGTTGATTGAATGAGATTAATGGATCGATGTTCAGGAAAATGTTGGTCTTTAGAGCAAAGCAATTGTTTTGTGGTGAAAATTGAGGAGGCCCTTGGTTTGAAGTTTTACAAGAGCTAGCTAGGTTTGATCAATATATATCTTCTACTCTCAGAACAGGCTAGCCTTTTGTAATTAAAGCAATAGGACTGCACTAGCCCACTGAGGTGTATAAAGGCTCGTTTGGTACTTGATACATGTGTTTAAACAACAGTTTTCAATTTTTTTAGAAATACGTGTGGGTGAAAATACGTGTAATGTTATTTAAAAACTGAAAATATATGTTTGAACTCACGTACCAAACAGGGCCTAAAACATTAAAACTATCGTTGTTACAGCTGACCTAATTTTAAGAGCGTATTTAGTATCTGTTCATAAGTTTAGCTTGTAATTTTTAGCTTTTTTAAATTTTTTTATACAATTTTTTAAAATCTCATTTTTCTCCCTTTTTTCTCACTTTTTTTTTTTTTTTTTTTTTTTTAAGGTATAAGCATATTTTAGTACATTTTTAGCAAAAATTTAGATAAGCTGTTCCCAAACAGACACTAACAATACTTAAATTTAAAAAGCACAAGACTACTTTGTGATATAAAAATGAAATTAGGGTTTCGGTAAACAGTTTTTATTTGTTCCAATGTAAGCATGTAATAGCTATATAGCTGGATTTTGATCTGTCTTGTATAATAATGAGATAGGGTTTTTTTTTTTTTTTTGGCCTTCAAGAACTTCCGGTGGAGGGTCAGAGGCTTGTTGTAAGAGATGTACAAAGATCTAGATTTGTTCGGATGAGTTCTTTATTGATTGTACGGACTTAGGCAAAAAATTTTGGTAATCTTGGGTAGTTGTAGATTTTAAAATGTATAGTTTGGCTATTCTTAGGTCTTTGAACAACTATGGTCCTAGCTAGTTCCTAAATTCAGATAAAAGAACATTAATTCAAATCAATTTATTTTTTCCCTTGTAAGCAGATGAATGAATGGAGTGTAGAAGTGGACTCAAAGAATTGTGTGTTACTGCTCAAATGTGTGGAAGTCAATTTTCTATAGAGCTTCAATCTAAATCCTGTCGAAGTTATTGTATATAAGGCTAGTTAATTAATTCAATGAGTAATACAGCGTTTGAGGTCAATTGTTTATGCTAACAATATTGAATGTACTTTTGTGGTCTCTAATAAATTCATGCCTTTCGCTGCACATATACAATACAAACTCTTCATCTAGCTAGTCTTTATCCAAATTAAATTTGTAAAATAATTATATGACATGATTTCTTATTAAAGAATTCAACCAATCTATTTCAAAAAATATGTGGTTCAAATTTGCCCTAAAGTTCTTTGCGGTATACGAATAGTACATAGGTTCGTAGTATGCACCAGGGATTTATAGAGGCTGGTTGGTTTTGCTGTTTCCATAACTCATAACTCTGTATCCATAACTCATAACTCAAAAATAATGGGACCCATGGCTGAGAAGTCCGTTTGGATTTTGTTTCCAGTTTTTGTTTCCATCACTCAATTCTCTGATTTTTTTAGTTATGAGTTATGGAAACTGAAAACACATTATGTGTTTTCAGTTTCCATAACTCAGTTTCCAATGACATTTTTGTAATTAAACTCACAACTCTCTCACTGACTCACTGTTCAGCCACAATGTTTGACTTTTGGGTTTTTTTTTTTTTTTTTTTTAAACAAAGCCCAGCCGCATATCTCTCACTGTTCAGCCGCATATCTTGACTTTTCAGCTTTTTTTTTTTTTTTTTTGAAACAAAAAGTAACGGGAGAACTGAGTGATGAGTGTCATTTGGGTGGGTTTGAAGAAATTGGGGTATTTTAAGTGATGAGTGATGAGTGGCGAAAATTGAGTAAAGAGTGATAAGTGATGACAAAAAAAAATCCAAACAGCCCCTTAGACTTTCTATGCAACCTTCCGCTTGCTATACAACTTCTGCAAACACTTCCCTTGTCATCTTACTGCATGTGAGAAACCTCGATTTTGAGATACCAAAGTAAACAATTTAGGCTATGTTACTAATGTTTATAAACAATAATAGATTTACCGATAATATTTTTCCTTCTAGATTTTAGGTTATACATCGAAGTCGCCACATATTTTATTGAAAATGAAAAATAGTAAAACCATAAAATAAGGCATCTTCATTTATATTTCTTTAAAAGTTTGGCTTACCTTTAGTACTTTTTTAAAATGAATTTTCTTTTATTTTAATGAGAGACTGTCACATCACCCACTAACTAAATAAAATGTGGGAATTAAAACTCACTAGTCACTACCACTTATCATTGTATATTTAAAACAAAAGGACATGTCCAATTAAAAATATACTGGAGGTAAGCCAAACTCTTTCTTTAAAAGTGTTAAATTTACATCATTAAATGGAAATTTACAAAATCTTGTTTCTAGATATAATCTAAGAAAAATATACTGCTAAAAAAAAAAAAGTTTTGGTTCCTAGTTACATTCCAAAAATGGAAATTACAATTTACACGAATAAAGTTTGATCTAAACCAATGATCTAAGTTTGGAGATTACATTATAAAATGAGAAGGACTAGAAGGTGTTAGGAGCCGATTATACTTGAACATAATTGGTATTCTAGAACATGATGGCCATGAGTTCATGTTATACGATTAAGGTATAGCATCCAAACATCCAAGAAACAAGAAACCAAAAATTTAGCATGATAAGACAAATGGATTAAGCATATTGGTGTAATTTATTTACTTTAAAAGTGGGTTGAGGGTAGGTCTGAATTTTCTCAAGGGCGAAAAGTTTAGATATACTTAAGATGAGAATTTGATGATCTCTAATCTTTTGCACCAAAATTAATTTCTAAGTGAGATACAAATTTAACTAATTTAGATTTGAAACAAGTGAGATATTGTGTTATAAAGTGACACATGAATGCAATTTGAGAAGCGCACTAGAGTGCAAAATTGCGCAATTTAGAGTCTAAATTTTTATGGGAAAAGAGTTCCAGCTAGGTTTCAACCCAACTTTGTGCACATATACAAGCCCCTTGTTACACAACTTTTAAAGGCAAAAAGGAGTCTATAGTCTATACCAAAGAAAAGCAAATCTTGTTTTTTCCTTTCTTCCCAAGACTAAACTAAGAGAGGCAGGAAGCTAGGTCAAAGCTATTCAAAGAGACAAATATAGCCTCCATTCTGTGACTATAGAAGACATCTTTCATGAGAAAAACATTCTAGTTTGTATCCATTCAATGGCAGTATGGTATTCAAATCTTCAAGGCGGTTCTTAAAGACATGCATGCAGTTCGTGGAAGGATTTCAAAATAGAAGAGTTGTTAGTTGAATCACGGCAGTAATATTTCTACGCGGTAAAGTCTAGGATCATATGTATGATTAAGATCTAAACTTCAATTCTATATAATTATATTGTTCTTGGGGTTAGGGTTAACCCCTATAGTGGCTTTTCCCTTAAATTTGTCCATAGGTTTTACATTTCTTTACCGATATATTGTGTTATTTAAATACCGATATATTGTGTAATTGCTTATTACTATTATATTTGGCGACTTGCATGGTCTTAGTAATGACAAAATTTCATAATTGGTTAATTTTACAAGTTGATTATATATAATTTAGCTGTAAAATCATTTAAGGGCTCTAAAAATATTTTTTTCAATTGGTATCAAAGTGAGTACACTTAATTAGGAATTAGTTTCCTGTGTGTGGTCCTTTACCCCTATTATCATGGATAAATCACAACCCCTCATGATTTCCCCTGACCATGATGGAAACTATTTGGCTTTTATATCCTCGTGTAGAGGCGGCAATGAGTCTAGTAAAAGCGATCACCATGGTAAATCAGTGATGAATTCAATATATGAGACTATTATGAGTGACCATGGTGAATCATCTTAGCATGAATATAATGAAGACATGGACTTCAAGAAGCTTATAATAAGCTTTATATGGTATGGATTAAATCAGCGGAAATTTCTAAAATAGTCCCTTATAAATTTGAAGTTGAATTTAAAAAAGATGATTTAAAGGTTAAACTTGATGAATCTAACAACTAGGCAGAAAAACACAAGGAAGTGAGTGTCTCCCTCACAAAGAAGGTTAAATTATTAGAGAGTGAACTTGATATGACTATGACCAAATTGGAGAGGTTGTCTAGTGCTAAGCTTGATAAATTAGTTAATTCACAAAAGCTTAATTCTGATAAATCTAGCGTAGGATACATTAATGTAGGATCACCTACCTCCACTTCTAAATACAAATTTGTATTTGTACCCCCAACTAATACGAAAGAAAAGGGCTAATTTAGGTAGGATAGGCAAGGGTAAAGGACCTGTAGATGAACTTCATGCTACAAAACCCACGTCTAAATCCCTTCCTAAGCAACAAGAAAGATCTAAGTTTGTTTCTACATGTTACCATTATCGTTTTGTTAGTCATATTAGACCAGATTATTTTAAGCTTATGTCTCAGTAAAAATTTCTCTCTAGACCTCCATCCAAAAAGAAAAGTAGTCCTAAGACGTACTACTCATTGTCATCATTAATGTGGTGTTATTGGACAAACTTATCCAAATTGTTTTAAATAAAAATTAAATCAAAATATAGTGTGTCTTGGCCTGGGACAAGAGATCATGTACCTTAAGTCACAAGGCAAGAAAAATTGCTTGGCGAGTTTTTGAAAAATTTAAGTTTGTTGATTATTGATAGAAAATATCAAAATTGGTCTCACTCAAATGAATTTTAATTCCTCTTAACGATAATCTATTCTCATTGTTCTTCACCTAATAAGCCAAAGTCACGTGTTTTGTGGGTGAGAAAAGATTCTTTCAAATAAGTGTTATTTAAAGGACAAAGTTTAGTTACAAAATCGATTGTAGGCTATAACAATTAAAACAAACTCACTCAATATCTTTTTATATAACAATTTGTAGCCTTAGGCTACAAACTCACTCAATATTTTTTTATTGGAGATGAATTTTGACAAATCCACGATTGGATTACATCTTCTTCTTATATCCTCTATATTTGCAAAATTTCAAGAAAATCAAAGATCAATAGTTATGTCATTAATAAATTTTTAAATTGCAAGTTTTTGTAATTTAAAATTATGCATAAAATATAAGATTATAGATTATATAGTAAATAATATCCGATTGACACAAAAATTGACATGTGTATTAAGAGCATAAAGAACATGTAATTCAACGGTTAGATTTTCAAAATATGCAGTAATATTTATTTTATGAGTTTGTAGCCTAAGACTACAACCAATTTTGTAACTAAATTTTGTCCTTATTTAAATTATCCTAGTGAAATTCTTTCAATATTTTAAGGAAATATTTTTAATAATTTGTTAAATCACATGGGGTAATTGGTGAGAGCAAATGCTTAATTAGTAAGCCTATAAGAGTGAGCCATGTTTGGCCAATTAGATAGATGTTTTGATCTTGTATATGTAGTTGCATGTAACCATCATTTATAATATCTTGAATAATAATAATAATAATAATAATAATAATAATAATAATAGTAACCAATTTGTTGCTTTTATGGATTTCATTCTCTTGGAGGGTAACTACCTTGAAGCAAGTCAATATCTTTCTTATCTCTTAATTTTTTGGAGGGTTACTACATCAAATCAAATTAACTTCCTTGTAATTCCCATTCAATTCCTTTAGGAATTGGTGGGTTCCGAACAGGTGTATTACATGAATATTAATCTCTATCTCTTGACTTAAAACCTTTGTGACGACATTGTAGAGAAGTATGTAAAGTATAATATGGGCATGACTACTTTGAAATAAATGAAAACTATGGTGTCAATGTATAAAAGTCATGTATGCTTTGTATTTTCTATTTTAGCATATGCAAATTTGTTTACTCATTATTAAACTCACTTGTAGGTGAAGTTTACAAAATTAAAATGCTTTGAAAACCTTGAGTTTTTAAGTCAAGCATTGATATGGGCTTTGATAAAATTTTGAATTTTTCACAATAGTTTGCTTGAAAAGATAGTGACAAGGGACATCTCTGTTATAGTGCAAAGCTACTATGATATATGAATTAGAGAGAGGGTTACTTATATCAATAGTATAAAGCCACCACTAATTGTTGATTAAGTGCATAATGGAGAGATAGGGTGTCATAAAAAAATCATGTGCAAATGCAAAGAAAATCTATATGAAAAAGAAAAAGAAATATACATAGAGAGAAAAAGTGAAAAACAAATAGGATTCAAGTTCAAAAATCCTTGATTGATTTGAAAATCTTAGAATTTTGACAATGTTTTACCTTCATAAATTTTTCTCTACTTTTGAGGTTGATTTGAGTTTACAAGAAACTTTAACACATGAAAATGTATTGCATATGCATGAATTTTTATATCGTGGAGATTTATAGTATCAAGTTTGCATATATAATAAAAGAGAGAATATTATTATTCTATATGAACCTTCATTATTTTTAAATGGTATTGAGTTTATATGCATTTTTTTTTTTGGTCTCAATTCTTTTCTAATATATATTTTTCTCTCCAAAGGTTACTCTGAAATCATTATGTACTTTTCATATTGTTTTTGCAACCTATGATCCTGATAGGGGAAGTTGTATTTGTTTGATATAGAGCTTTATGTTATTTGTGCCCTTTGTCATTCGTGACAAAAATGGCAGAGTGATTTGGTTTATATTTTGATAAGGTTAATGATTTAGAGGAACGTTATTTGTTTTAATCAGCAGGAGATTGATTGATTTGCCATTCAAAGTAGCTATTTATTTTTTATGTATATGTCCTTGTTGATTCATGTCACCATACTTTCGATATCTTATTGAGCTTATTCCAAATCATATTTCAGTGGAAGCCTATTTTATGTTTCACATATTCTAGTTTTTCTTGAATATATTTTTTCCATATGATGCTAGCCTTTTGTAAGCTATTTAGCTATTCCTATTATGTTTTTTCTTGGTTTTATTTCAACATGCTGCACTTAATATGTTTGTTTGTGATGTCAAGAAAGGCACGTACTTTTTATATTTTATAGTCTTGTCAATCATAATTAGTCCTAGTTTAGCCTATGGTTTCACAGGATTGTTTATACTAGATGAGTTTGTAGTAGGGTGTATTGTAAGTTTATCATGGAATGGCCTAAGGGGAGGATTATTAGGGTTTTTAGCAATTGTTCAAAATATAATTTTTAACTTTATGAATGAAAAATGACTAACATGTTTCATAAATTTACATTAGATGATTGATGGGGAAAGACCATACGTGATCCACTTAATTTTTTTTTTTTTTAAAAATGTAATTAAAGTCTAAAGTGATGCTTGGTCAATTAGAGGGAAAGGAAAATTTAAAGAAATGGGTAGTAGTCCCATGCGGGTCATATTATTATTTTTTTGATACAAGATTGAATTCTACTCTAGCCTAATCTAAGTATATATGTGTGTGAAGCTCCCTCCTGAAGACTTAAACCCCGACCTTTGCCCTCTACAAGCACTTATACTTGTAGAGTGACACTACAACAAAATGTATTTTCAGTAACGAAAAAATTCATCATTAAAAGTCCAGTTTTTCGTCACTAAGGACTTTTAGTGACGAAATTAGACTTTTAGTGACGAAACTCATTTCGTCACTGTAGCCCCGTCACTAAAAGTCCTGATGACGAAAAATTTCGTCACTAAAAGTCCGATTTGATTTTTATAAAAAAAACTTTTAGTGTTGAAAACGTTTCGTCACTAAATGTTTTCCTCACTAAAAACACTATTCAATGACGAAAATATTTCGTCACTAAAAACACTTTAGTTTACTAAATCATATTTAGTGACGAATAATTTCATCACTAAAACTATGTTCGGGTACATATAGTGACGAATAATTTCGTCACTAAAACTATGTTCGGGTACATATAGTGACGAAAAAATTCGTCACTAAAACTATTTTTAAGAAAATCCAGGCACATATAGTGACGAAAATTTTCGTCACTAATACCATTTCTTACAAAATTTTGCTATATTTAGTGACGAAATTTTCGTCACTAAAACAATTTTTTGTTGCTATATTTGTGACGAAAAAATTCGTCACTAAAACTTATTTTCTGTTTTTATTTTTTTCATGGCTTTGATATTAACCTGTAACCTGTCATTACATTATTAAAACCTCACATTTGAATAACACATTTATCTCAACAACACATTTATAAAAAAAGATCCATACATTCCACAAGTAAAAAATAAAACAAGTATCTAATTCAAACTCCTTCCATACAATAATTGTTTGCAATACATACAATAACTCTACCTAAACCCTATTTTAGAACTAACGGAAGATGTTCTCATATGCCTTCAAGTAATGCCAAAAGTAAATCCCCTAAAAGCCACCAATAAGAAATCTGCACAAATATAAAAACAATAATTCGTTAAAACCGTAAAGTAAAAACATTAACTATGTTATAAGAAATATTTTTAACAATGCATTAAGAGTAACCACACCAATAAATTAAAATCACAACTCCTAATGTATAAGTTGTAGAAAGCAAATAAAGTACTAACCAAAAAGTGTTTTAACTTGAAGTTGAACCACCCCCATAAGTAAGAGCATCATCATAACCCTTGCTCCTCAAAAAGTTAAGAATATTCTTTTGGACCTCATCTTGCTTAGTTCGTGCATCTTGGTCCTTAGCTCGCTCCTCTTGATCTCTAACTCTTGCCTCTTTGAGCTCAATTATCTCTTTTTCTAACCGTTGGATATACTCCACCGATGAATTAGAGGAGGCAGTGGTTACTAGAGAAGAGGAAGGTCTCATGCCAAGTCCTTTTACAATACTGGACTTCTTCTTAAACACCAAGTTTGAGATCTCCTCTTGTGTAAGGGGAATAGCATTAGGATCTTGACAATGATCCGCTTGTACTTTGAGAATATTTTCCTATCATTTGAAAGAGAGAAAGAAACAAACAATCACAACATTAATACTACATATGTTATAGCTTTACAAACATGATAGGGATGGAATGATACACATACATATGTTGCTTCATCTTCAGGGTGTATCCACATATTTGTATTTGGATTGAAATGAACATCTTTGAAGATTTTTGCCAATTCAGGAACTTGACCATCATTATTACTTGTCTGATTAATTAACATTCAAGTGTTAGATAAATATACTTAATTAATCACAACATGCAATATACTAAGGTTTAAAAAAATGAAAAAATACGCACCTCCTCATCAACCCTAACAGCAAGTGCCTTTGTCCCGCATCTATGTTTGCCTTTAGTTTTATTCCTATTTTCAGAGTTCTTTCTTGATTTTTTCTAATAAACAATATTTAAGATATTTATTAGATCATGAATAAAACAATATACATTTACTTCATCTAAATATTAATCTAATCAGTTGACAACATAATATAGTAAACATTGGATAATAATAATATACGCATAAATAATTTACCAGCCAAGGCATCGATACCATCCATCTGATCACCATCCGACATTTCATTAGCATGAATGTTCTCGTTCAATACATAAGGTTCTCCATGATTATACCAATTAATATAAGATTGTATAATCCCACGATGAAGCAAATGGATACGCACAGTATTAGGAGATTGTCGATAGTAATTCCCACAATGAATACACGGGCACGGAATATTACCGCTCACGTCCACAACTACACTTGCAAAATTAATAAATGCATTGACCCCTTCAATATATGGATGACTTAATCTGCCATCGGGTGTCTTACCCATTGTTATCCAACTTTTATCCATATTTGACTACAATTACAAAATGAATGTTATTTTAGTAAAATAAGGACAACTCATGCATAATGTATTCTAACATCTAAATCCATAAGCTACTTAGATAAAGTTCTATCATATTCATGAATGCACAAGTCTATATTAATACTTAAACAAATATACATTGCACACACAAATATACACTCCCAATATGCATTTAAATGACCTTATAACATCACGCAAGCCACCCGCTTGTTCTAACACAACAACCCACCACAAAGCCAATCACAAACATCACAACTATAATGCTTACAAGTATTGAAATTGAATAAAGGAACACAATTGCTACTAATCAAAAAATTTCATTCACATTTGCAAGAAATTAAAAATACTCCCAATATGAATTTAAACCACCTTATAACACCATGCAAGCCACCCGCTTGCTCCAACACAACAACCCACCACAAAACAAATTTTCAACATCACAACTATAATGCTTACAAGTATTGAAATTGAATAAAGGAACACAATTGCTACTAATCAACAAGTTTCATTCATATTTACAAGAAATTAAAAACACTCCCAATATGAATTTAAACCACCTTATAACACCATGCAAGCCACCCGCTTGCTCCAACACAACAACCCACCACAAAACAAATTTCCAACATCACAACTATAATGCTTACAAGTATTGAAATTGAATAAAGGAACACAATTGCTACTAATCAACAAGTTTCATTCACATTTGCAAGAAATCAAAAACAATCCCAATATGAATTTAAACCATCTTATAACACCATGCAAGCCACCCGCTTGCTCCAACACAACAACCCGCCACAAAACAAATTTCCAACATCACAAGTATATATAGAGTTTTATAAGTTTTTAACTAAAATATACTTACTTTGCTCAAACTAAGTTTACAACTTTCAGAAAAAATCCAAAGTTAACTTGTGTTCTTCACCTTGTTCCTCACAACTTCTTTAGCCACCAAAGAGAAAGAGAGCTGGAGATAAAAGAAAGTTTAACTTTTAATTAATCAAAAAATCACAATGTATAAAATACGGTTGCCTTTATCTACCTTGCTCCCTCATAGGCTCATAGCTGCAACTTAAACCACCTCACCCACCAGCTCCAAAACAAATAAGGTTATCCATGGCCACAGGCACATTCGCAAGCAATTTTAGTCAAATGAACCCAATATGAAGATATCATCACACACTCATTTACACAATTCATCTAAAAAAGCAGGCTCTTTCACTTAATCTGAAATACAATTACACACAACTAGCATATGAGGAAACATGGTAGTGCATTGCAAAGAACGCCAAAGTACAACAGAACCATCTTAACAGGCAATATAACTTTGTGGAGAAACCCAACAGTAAATTCCCCAACAAAACCATTCTATCACATAAATACCATCATCCAAAATCTCACCCTTCAATTTAATCTCATTAAAAAAGGACAAATATAAGAAAGCACATCGGACAAGTATGTAGAAGCAATAAGATTCATTTCATTAACAAGAAACATAGCATGAAAATTCAGTTGGCACAAGTACAAAAATAGAAAAACACATATATGTTACAAACTACTAAAACATATATTGCCTTTTCCTTTGCCAACCTTCTTAGGCAGAAGGGTCTGGTGGATATTCGGCAACACTCCTCCATTGGCGATAGTTACAAATTAAGAATGTCATATTTAACAAAATTTACTAATAAAATTTATAAATAAATATATATTTTTTTAAAATCCAATGCGATGCAAAAAAAAAAAATTTGTATGATTCAGCAGATAATCTCAAGCAATCAAACAAATAGGTACAGTGCTAACACAAAAATCAGATTATAAAAAATATATATTTATATATATATATATTTATGAAATATCGGGAAATTTTGAACGTGAACGTTGAAAAAAGGAAATTACCGGCGGTGGAGTTTGAGAATGAGGCGAAGGTTGTGTGGAAGCAATGGCGTCGACGGTGATGGCGAAGGAGTCGAAGTTTGGCGAACGGTCTAAGGAGAGAGTGCTGTGAAGGCGAACGGTCTCCGAGAAGGCGAACGGTCGCCGATTCGAAGGAAGCTGAAGGGTCGCCGATTCGAAGGAAGGCGAATGGTCGCCGATTCGAAGGAAGGCAAACGGTCGCTGGGAAGGCGAAGGGTCGCCGATTCAAAGGAATGCGAAGGGTCGCCGGGAAGTCGAATGGTCGCCGATTCGACGGAATGCGAAGGGTCACCGTTGAGCTTAATCGGCGACGGTTGGCTCTTAACGGAGCTTCATCGGCGACGGTTTGAGCTTCATCGGCGACAGCTAAGCTTAATCGCGACGGTGGGAGCTTAATCGCGATGGTGGGAGCTCAACGGCGCCGTTGAGCTTAATCGCGATGGTGAGGTTGTTTGGCTCTTTGTTTTTTTTTTTTTTTGACCGAAATATGGCACAACAAGTGCTTTGAAGAGAGTTTCATTTAATAGTTGTGCTCTGTTGAAAAAAAAACTCTAAAAACTTTTGGTGCATGTGCTGGGTATTGAAATTGGGCTTTGAAGTCTTTAGTGACGAATTCCAATTTCGTCACTAAAGACTGGGCTTTGTTAAGATTTTTAGAGACGAAATTCATATTTCGTCACTAAATTATACTTTTAGTGACGAATTATGATTTCGTTACTAAAAACATATAAGTGCACAACTATTATTATTTTTAGTGACGAATATTTTTCGTCACTAATTCTTCCTTACAGTGACGAAAGGATTTTCGTCACTAATACTATCCATAGTAATACCTACAGTGACGAAATATTTTGTCACTAAAAATTTCAACTTTTAGTGACAAAATATTTCGTCACTATAGATTAATTAAATTCGCGCCAAAATTTCCCTCTACTGGCGCCCATTTTTCAGATCACAATAGTGACGAAATTTATTTTTCGTCACTAAATGTTATAATTTTTTTCATTATTAGTGACAAAATTCATATTTCGTCACTAAAGCTGTATTTTTAGTGACGAAAAATATTTCCTCACTAATTTTCGTCACTAAAAATACATTTTGTTGTAGTGTGACCATCGCACCAATAGTGTGCGGTGGTCATATTATTATTAAAATATGTATAATGAGTTTGTTTAGCAAACACATATTGAGCTTATAAATGAGTTTATACTCGACTTGTTTTGTAATGATCCTTATAACTCACAGTTTGTTCATGAACCTTTTTTTTTTTTTTTTTTGCTTAGGCTCGGCTTGTTTATTAAACAAGCCTAAAACTAAATCTCAAACTTGGCTTATTTATAAATAAACAAACATGAACGAACTTTTTATTGGTTCAAACCCGAGTTGCTTATGAACAACTTGGTTCATTTACAGCCATAGGAATATTAGACAATTTTCTAAAGCCCCTAAATGAAAGAAGGTCCTAAAACTTTAATTTTATAGTTTAATAATATACTTATATAATAATCTAAATAAAATTTATTTGAGAAAGTGGTACATGTTTCTCTAAAAATGATATATATATATATATATATATATACACTTTTTGTTTCACTCTCTGACTTAAAAAGTCTTTTCATCATTTCCAACAAAAAAGAAACTCTCTCTCTCTCTCTCTCTCTCTCTCTCTCTCTCTCTCTCTCTCTCTCTCTCTCTCTCTCTCTCTCTCTCTCTCTCTCTCTGTGAAGTAGCAATTGCAATTATACACATTAAACTACTCTTACATACATTTCCCCCCATCCTAAAAATATCTCTTAGCAACTCAACACCAAACCACTCTTTTATTCCTTATATAGTTATACTTATTCATAGAGGTTACATTTTAAGATAAATAAGTTTGTTTCATTTTTTGTATGCTATGTTTTATATACAATTGATATATATATAAATATATATATATATATATATATATATATATATATATAAAGTACTATTAATTTAATTTTTAGTGAATCCGTCTTTACTTGTGAATGTTAAAACTATCAAGTGATCTTTTTTTTTTTTTTTCCACAAGTACTAAACAAAATATAACAAAAATTTAAGTAAAATCTCACAAGTAAACGAGGACATAGGTCATTTAAAGTTATTGCCTTAGGTCTAAAATTGCATCAAGTCTCTCTGCCATCTCTAAAATGGTGTAATCTAGTGGGCAAGGCTCCAACATAGATGTGTGGAATGGTAGATTCATGCAGGGACGGACCTAGGTGAAACCTGGGCCCTCTTGAGTCTAATTTTTTTTTAAGTCGTTTTATATTTCATTTTTATAGTGGTGTTCCCCTTCTCCCTAATCAAACTAGCTAGCCTAATCCAAATAGAAACTATTCAACTCAAAAACTTAATAAAAATATTCACAATGGTGATTGTATTTTAGTAAAAAAAACTATTTTATCACCAAAGAACAAAAAAATCATGTGTTATTGGAGAAGTTAAAGCTAAATTTTTTGCAACTATAGTAAATAGGTATAAATATCAGTTGATTGTAGCAAGTTGTTAAAAATAAAATACAATATTGTATTAAGATTATATCTCTTCCTTCAATTAAAAAACTTAAATTCTCTCTCATGCTTATTATTTTAATGAGTTGTTTATATTATTTTAAATGACAAAATTTAGCTACAACCCTTTCCCTCTCCCTTGTGTGTGTGTGTGTGTGTTTGTTTCTCAAAAAAAAGAATGGGTAATTGTCCCACATTACTTAAGAGAGTGTGTTGTGTGTAGTATAACTTGCTCCACCCTCCCTTAAAAGTTACCAGGGCTTTTGAGTAGAGTTGTGGTGTGCCTTTATGTTAGAACTCATTTCCCTCTCCCTTGTGTGTGTGTGTGTGTTTGTTTCTCAAAAAAAAAAAAGTTTAGCTACAAAATTAGTTGTAGCCTAAGGCTACAACTTTACTCAATAAAATAAACATTACTACATATTTTGAAAATCTAACCGTTGAATTACATATTCTTTAAGCTCTTAATACACATATCAAATTTTATATTAATTGGATATTATTTACTACATAATCTATAAACTTATATTTTTTGCATAATTTTAAATTACAAAAACTTGCAATTTAAATAATTTATTGATAACATAGCTATTGATATTAAATTTTCTAGAAATTTTGCAAGTATGGAGATTATAAGAAGAATATGTAATTCAATGGTAGATTTATCAAAATTCACTTTCAATAAAAAGATACTGAGTAAGATTGCAGCCTTAGACTATAACCAATTTTCTAGCTAAACTTTGTCATATTTTAAATGAAGTGATAATAAAAAATAGAACATTTGATATTGAGTGTATTGTAAAGTGAGGTGGTAAAATAAATAAAATAGTTTTTTGAGGTACTAAAAGCTAAAAATTTTAGTACCACCACTGTGAATGCTCTAACTTCAAAAAAAAGTCCTTGCCAACCTAGTATTAAAAAAAAAAATATTATTTTGTTTTTGTTTTTTTCTTTGTTGGTAGATGATTGCATCTTAATATATTTAGAAACACCTATGCGTGCCTAAAATAAGGCTAATGGGCTGGTCCTCACTTGGGCTCACAATCTATTTGTGATGTGGGCTTTGGATTTCCTGACTTGGGTAATTTTTAGTTCAAAGACCCAACAGAACACTCTACTCCTACAGATTCCTCCTCTTTCTCTCTTGTTGCTCTCCTTGTGCTCTCTGCTCTATGTTCTCTCCAGAAGCATTCCCCCCTCCCCCCCAATTCCCCATTCTCGCCTCTTATTTATAGCTCAAGATTAGTGGAGGGGTTATGATTACTCAAGATTATTAGTGGGCAAGGGGGTCCAATTCCATTGCCTTTAAGTGGGTGTTTAGTTGGGAGTGGGAGTAGTGGCTTTGGAACTGGTTCCCACCTTAGGAGAGACGTTCGGCAGCGATATTCCCCAAGGCAATACCGGGCAGTCGAGATATAGCATCCCCAAGCAATAACGTTCCTGACCAAGATGCGTCGACTAGGCAGGTCTCTGGTAATGAACCGTGAGATGTACGGAGTAAAATTGCATGTCCAATGGGCTTTGAATTGAGCGTAGAGGTATGAGGTCCGGGCCCATGGCCTTAGCAGGCCTAAGGCCCAGCTTCGGACAAAGGGATTGGGCCCGTGGGCCACACTGTAAGGTTGAAGTTCAAGACCCAAATGAGCCGGGGATCCTATGTCGTACATTAGCCCCCCCTTGATTTGTGCCTGGCCCTCGGGGATGAATCAAGGACTCTAAGATACAAACTATTCGAGAAGCTCGATGGACAAATACTGGGCGGATAAAAGCTTCATTAATGCGCCCTTAAAAGGTGCGCCGTATCTGGCCGTTTGGTTCAGTCGTCATCATTGTCTAACGATTTGTGAAACGAGGCAGCGCACGTGGCAGTAGCAATGGGGATTTGTAGAGTTTCCCGCCCCTTATTTATTAAATGTTATTTATTCCTCCTTTGGCTCTTATATATAGTTCCTTCTGAGTCTCTTCTTCACTTTTACATTTTCCACCTTTCAAACTCCCTCTCTACCGAGCATACTACTTTCATGCGCTCATCTTCCAACCCAGAACACCATTCCTTCCTAGGGCCCCCAGTAAGTCCTCTCTACCTTTCCTTTTACTCTCTCTTCTTCTTTTAGTTTTCCCTTGTTCTTAGTTTAAGAAACTTAGTCTAGTAATGGGCTATTCCCACCTTCTATCTTCAGAAGCGTCCTTGGCTAGCTTTAGAGCAGCCTACAATGTCCCTGGAGATGTTGACATTGCCTACTGTCATGTGGGCGATATCGACCTCCATAGGCGTACTGGCCTAAACACAGTATTTTTCCCCCTTATGGCCATTCCCAAGGCTAGGTTTAGGTTCCTCGTTGACCCTCTCATCATAGGCACCCTTAGATTTTATGGCTTATGTCCCGACCAACTCCCCCCAATTTTTACCGTGTGGTGAGTTGCGTTAGTAGGTTAAACCAATTGTTCAATATACAGTTAAACCACCATGATATTAATTTCATGTATAGTCTGTGTGGGAACATTAAGACCGACTACTACTTAAAAACTAGGGATATGCGGGTATGGCTGATATCATGCCTTCCCGATTCCAACAGAAATTCATCTAGGGAATTTGTCTGGGTGAGCGGCAATTGGTTTGCCGATGAACTCCCTTGTCCCTTCTCACCGCATGACGTTAGTCAGTATTGAGAACCTTTATTTGCTTTAAGTTTGAATCTCTTAGTTATTTGCATATAAATTAACCGGTCTTTTATTGGTTTGTTGTAGAAGGAAGAAGGTTTCAACCAAATCTCCGAGTTATACATATGAGAGATCTCAACTTCGTCCTTAGGTCGGAGATTTTTGTGCACACGGACGGGCAACTCTGAGCATCTCACTTGATTGTCGACATTAATCTGGTATACTCTACCTGGCAAGCATTCAGCCAAGCGTTGTTGGTAGATAGCCCTTTGCTCTCATACATAGACGTCCGGCACGCAAACTTCCTACCCCCCTCGCTGACTACTGATGAAGCTCGGGACCTTAGCCCTCGTTATACTACCGCGGAGGACCTTGCCCCAGTCAGAGACGAATCAGCCAAGCGCGTTTCTCGAAGTCGCAGGGAGCATATTCCCGTTGTAGGGAACGAAGGTCCAGTCCAAGCAGCTGAACCAGAAGTAGCCGAGGCCGAACAGGGAGCGGAAATGGTAACTAGGAGGAAGTTAACTGCTGATCAGTTTTTGTCCGGTCCCCGATCATCAGCTCAGCCCTAACAACCTCAGGGCCAGGATCGTACTCCTCCTCCTCCTCCCCCATCTGGCCGTCCTAAGAAAAAGCAACGTGTAGAGGACCAAACACTTAGGGTCTCCAGTGACGTGCCCGCAAAAATCCCCCCCGGCCATCGGGAGGGATCACAATACGAGAACCGATGAATGGTCCTCGTCCTGCTGCCCGAGGCAACACTAAAGTGGCCTCATCTTCGCAGACCATGCCCAACTGGCAGCCCACTTTCACACTCAGTAACGGGCCCCTGCCAGCCTCTGCGAGTATATGAACCTAGGACAAAGGTGAAGGAGGGCGGGTGGCACAGAGCCTAGTGCACAAAGTGTTGCTACCTGAGGACGTCCAGCTCTTCTCGAACAGTTTCGAGGAATCCATTGCGCGGCGGCTGCAATGGCACACCATCGCGGTAATTTTTTCTCATTCCTTTTCTCATTTATTTTGTTGCGTGAGCGAAAAAAAAGAATTATTATTATTATTATTATTATTATTATTATTATTATTATTATTATATTTTACTCCTAAGTTTGTTATTATGGTGTTACCAGGCCGCGCAAATAACCCATATTCTTGGTGAAAGGATGAAGGAGCTTGCCGAGGAGGCTGAGTGGGAGAAGGCATTGAAGGATGTTGCTAACGCCACAGCGTGGGACAAGGGCAAAGCCGCTGAGGTCGCCGAGAAGAAGGCCTAATCCTCGGAGAAGGCCCAATTGTTGGCTGAGAGGAAACTGGCTGATATGGAGGCCAAGCTGGGGGAAATAGAGTAAAGTTGGCGCAGGCGGAAAGCTTGAACCTGGCCCATGTTGATGAAGTGGCTGATCTGAAGGCCGCCCTTGAGGCCTGTGAGAACAAGTGGTACAATGAAGGCTTCGCAAATGCTGAGAACTCCGTGGAGCCTGTTGTCCACCAAGCTCGAGTCCAAGGGTTTGAGGAGGGGTGGTTGGCTGCCCTTTAGGCGTTAGGAGTACCCGAGGATTCCCCACTAAGGAATCCAAAACAAATCCCATGCCCAGCTCCTGCTCCTCCCGTTCAGAGCCAGGCTGACGCTGCCGATGATGAAGATACCCCTAGCATGAGGGAGCTAGTGCAAGCAATTGACACCTATGTGGAGACCGTTGATCTCGAGGTCACCAGCAACCTCAATGCCCCTAAAAATGAAGAAGCCCAGCAACCGCCTGCTGAGGACGTTCCAGACCAGCACGCCGATGATGCAGCCCTTTTCTTTCTTACCAACCCTGCTACTTAAGTTTTTAATTGGTTTCGATGTTCATCACATTTTTCTTTACGTTTACTTTTCTTTTATCTATTCAGTTTGCCTAGTCACCGGGATGTGGTGACAGAACGCTAATTTAACTTCTGTTTTTCTAAGTCTTACTTTTCTATGCTTAAGTTTTATTTTCCTAGAGTTACCGGGCTATGGTAACAAGACATTTGTTTAATTTTAATTGCCTTTTGCTTCAATTGCTTTATTACTCAGCTTTAGAGACCGAGCATTCTGTGAACGATTATTTTATCACTGCTAGGCTATCTTTTTAACACATCTGACTGTGGTTGTTTTTGTTTATCTTTTTTACTCATTATTCCAACTAGCAGGGCAATTCAATCATAGTGTGCCCTTGACTTTTTATAGTGGTCGGGAAAGGCTTAAAGAAATTTCCTACGCTAGAAGAATAACTCTTTGCAAGTTGTAATTGTCGTGCTTTGCCCAATTTAGAAAAAACATTGACTAGATAATTAGGCCGAACCGGGTACAAAGTTTACCGGGTACGGAGTCTTCCATTGTGAGGAACCGTGTAAGGGGAACACCGCGCAAGAGCCTTGTTAGAAACATTTAGTGCAAGGTTTTCACCTGCCCGGTGATGAAAATTGAACCGAGGTCAGGTTTCTGTCCTTGAATACGTCTAGTGCAAGGTTTCCATCTGCCTGGTGATGAAAATCGAGCCGGGGACAAATTTCTTTCCTTGGATAATTTAACGTAAGGTTTCCACCTGACCGGTAATGATGATCAAACCAGGATTAGGTTTTTGTCCTTAGAATATTTTTGATGTAAGGTTTCCACCTGCCCGGTGATGAAGATCGATCCGAGAACAGGTTTTTGTCCTTAAGGTATTTTTGGACATAAAGTTTCCGCCTGCCCAGTGATGAAGATCGAACTGAGGACAGGTTTCTGTCTTTAGGATATTTTTGACATAAGGTTTCCACCTGCCCGGTGATGATGAACGGACCGGGGACAGGTTTCTGTCCTTAGGATATTTTTGACATAAGGTTTCCACCTGCCCGGTGATGATGATAGGACCGGGGACAGGTTTCTGTCCTTAGGATATTTTTGACAAAAGGTTTCCACTTGCCCGGTGATGAAGATCGAACCGAGAATAGGTTTCTGTCCTTAGAATAGAATAATTTGCCTTAGTCCTCCAAACTTTCCTTGTATTTGCGAGCCGGGGTTAATGAGTTAACAATGATGGAATTAAATACACCTGCATGGATAAACATCTTCTTCATATTAATTAATAAAATGTACATATAAGATTATATCGAATTTGTACCCCCGTGTACGGATGATCAATGATAGAACTTCTTCAGATTGTGGGCATTCCATGGTCGGGGTAGCAGCTTTTCTTCTAAATCTTGCAAATAGTATGCCCCTAAGCCCGCGATGGCGGTGACTCTATATGGCCCCTCCCAGGTTGGCGCTAGCTTCCCTGCATTAATATCTTGTGTATTCCCTACCACCTTCTAGAGTACCAGGTCCCCCGCTCCAAACTCCCTTTTCCTCACGTCTCTGTTGTACCTCCGAGTAAGTTTCTGCTGATACTCTGCCAGCCGAATAGTCGCTGATTCCCGGTGTTCTTCCAACAAGTTCAGCTGTTTTAACATTAACTCAAAATTCTTGGTGGGGTTGAATCCTACAACCCGGGCACTGCACAGGTTTATCTCTGCCGGTATAACTGCTTCCGCTCCATATGTTAGAGAAAAAGGGGTTTCCCCCGTGGACCTCCTCGGGGTTGTTCGGTATGCCCACAGAACATTAGGTAACTCCTCTGCCCACCTGCCCTTGGAACCTTCTAACCTCCTTTTTAACCCATTCACAATAGCTTTATTGGTAGGTTCGGCTTGGCTGTTACTCTGTAGATATGCCAGGGTGGAATACCAGTTTACAATGCCGAGATCGCTACAATACTCACGGAAAGCTCTGCTGTCGAACTGCAACCTGTTGTCCGACACTAGTGACTCTGGGACCCCAAACCTCGTCACTATGTTCCTCCATACAAACTTCTTCACATCCACATCTCGGATGTTTGCCAACGCCTCCGCCTCCACCCACTTAGTGAAATAATCCATAGCTACTAGGACAAATCTTCGGTTTCCCGTAGCTCGGGGAAATGGACCAACAATATCCAGCCCCCACTGCGCAAAAGGCCAAAGGCTAATAATTGGGTTTAAGCTTCCTGCCGATTGGTGGATCATTGGGGCATGTTTTTGACACTGTTCACATTTCCACGCATACTCGGTAGAATCCCTTTGCATTCGCGGCCACCAAAATCCCTGAGTCATTGCTCGATGGGCTAACGAATGTCCTCCCACGTAACTGCCACACACTCCCTCATGCAGCTGGGTCAGGAGTTCTTCAATCTTGCTAGGGTACAAGCACTGTAGGTAGGGTCCGTCAAAAGATCTTCGATATAGCTTCCGATCATTTGATAGCCAATACCGAGCTATTGTCCAACGTATTTTTCCGCTTCTTTTTCATTTGCTGGCACTCGGTCTTCGGCTAGAAAATCGATAATTGGGTCCATCCAACACGGTCCAACCATTGTTACCATCGAAACATTAACCCCTACATTGATGCTCGGTTCTGCTACCACTTCCACCTTTATTAGTCGAGGAATTTCCTCTACTAATGATGACGCTAGGGTGGCCAAGGAATCAACATGCCGATTCTGCCCTCAAGCTACCTGAATCACTCTAACTTTCTGAAAACGGTCCACAATTTGTTTCACCAACTGTAAATACTCCATCATCTAGGGGTCTTTGGCCTCAAAGCTTCCCTGCACCTGGTTGACTACTAATCGAGAGTTCGAGTAGATTTCCACCTCCTTGGCACCTAGATCGGAAACAACTCTTAATCCGACAAGCAAGGCTTCATATTCGGCTTTGTTATTAGAGGCCTTAAAGCCCAATCTAAAGGAATGCTAGAGTTTTATTCCTTCTGGTGTGATAACTACGATTCTAGCCCCGGCTCCTGATGCGTTGGATGCACCATCCACAAACACCTTCCATAGGACCACCTCTATGAAGCAAACCATCTCATCCCCCCTCTTCGGGGAAAACTCCGCAACAAAATCGGCGAGTATTTGACCCTTTACTGAGCTTCTAGCCTTGTATCTAATATCAAAGGAGCCCAGCCGAGTCCCCTATTTGGCTATTCTTCCCATGAAACCGAATCTCTTCAGTAACGACTGTAGAGGATACTCAGTCAATACATAAACGGTATGAGCCTGGAAGTAGTGGGATAACTTCCTCGTGGCATGAACTAACGCCAACACCAAATTCTCCAAAGGTAGATACCTCGTCTTGGCGTCGACCAAGGTTTTGCTGATATAATATATAGGTTGTTGCACACCCTAGTCTCTCAGCAGTACGGCGCTCACAACATATTCGAACACTGAGAGGTACATGTATAAGTCTTCTCCAGGCTCTGGGGTTGTCAGCATAAGGGCCCACGTTAAATACTCTTTTAAATCCTAAAAAACCCTTTCACACTCCTCGTCCCATTGAAATCCCTTCCATTTCTTTAGAAGCTGGTAGAACGGACGGCACCGATCAGCAAATTTGGAAATAAACCGGTTAAGGGTAGCTAACATACCAGTCAGTATTTGAACTTCCTTTGGATTGCTCGGTGGTTTAAGGCGTTTTACCGCTACGATCTGATCAGGGTTAACTTCTATTCCTCGATTGGTGATTAAATACCCTAGGAACTTGCTAGGCCCCACTCCGAAAACACACTTATCAGCATTGAGGCGCAGCTTGTGTCTTTGGAGTACTTCAAAAACCTCCTTGAGATTGCCAACATACTGCATCTCTTGTTTACTTTTTACCACCATATCATCAATGTATACCTCGACAGTGCGCCCGATCTGATCTCTGAACATTCTCGTCATCATACGCTGATATATGGCCCTGGCATTCTTTAACCCAAATGGCATTACGGTATAATGATAGTTAGCGTCAAGAGAAATAAACGTTGTCTTCTCCTGGTCTTCGGCAGCCAGGGCGATTTGGTGATAACCCTAAAAGGCATCCAGAAAGCTCATCCTCAGGTGTCCGTAGGTGGCATCTACCAGCTGATCAATCTTCGGCATGGGAAATGAATCCTTAGGGCATGCTTAGTTCAGGTCAGTGGACGCAAACCCTCCACTTGCCATTCTTCTTTTTGACCACCACGGTATTCGCAAGCCACTTTAGAAAGAATATCTCCCGTATTGCCCCAGCTTCCTTCAACTTCTTAACCTCCTACCTGACAGCTTCGACATGCTCCTTAGCCGATCTCTTTGGCTTCTGCTTTTTGGGAGGGTATAATGGGTCTACATTAAGCTTGTGAACTATGAATTCAGGATCCACCCCGGGCACCTCAACAGGGTCCAAGCAAACACATCTACATTCTGCGTAAGAAAAAGTAACACCTCCACCCTATCCTTATCCCCCATACTTGCCCCACTTGAAAACACCTGTCAACATCCAGCAATATTCTTACTCTGACTAATTCCTCGGCATAGCTAGCCCACATTCCCTCTTGGGACTCCTGTAATTGCTATAAAGGGACCTCCTCGGATGTTTCCTTTTGCTCGGCCTGTTTGTACTTCCAATCAACCGCGGCCACTAAACACTGCCTGGCCACTTGCCGACTTCCCCTTACTACAGCGATGCCCTGCTCAGTACGGAACTTAACCTTCACGTGCAGGGTTGATGGGACTGCCCTCATCGTATGGATCCACGACCTTCCCAGGATTGCCATATAAGGAGAGAACGAGGCGAACACTATAAATGCTACTACTTCTTCCTTTCCTTCCATATTCACGGAAAGGGAAATTTGCCCTTCAAGAATCACCATCTGGCCATTAAACCCGACCAGGGGTGTATCGTATTTCGAGAGGTCTTCATCCTTTAATCCGAGCCCTTTGAACAAGTTCGGATACATCACATCGGCCCCACTCTCTTGGTCTACCATCACCCTCTTCACTATGAAACCATTCATTCTAGCTGTCACCACCAACGCATCATCATGTGGCTGAATTATTCCTTCCAAGTCATTGTCGTTGAAAGCAATGGGCTCTCGTGTGAATTTCATCTTCTTCTCGGACAGTTGCTTACTCGAGCAATCTTCTACTGGCACTACAGCCAACACACCTTTTCTCCTAGTCATAGCAGCGCTACTCGGAGCAGCATGGATGACCTCGATCACTCCTAATGGGGGTGGGAGAGGATTCCCCCTTTACTGTACACCTTGCCCAGCACCTCAATTCCCTGAATCCACCACAAAATCCTTCAAATACCCTGCTTTCACTAATTGCCCAAGATGATCTTTCAATAGCCGGCACTGCTCGATGGTGTGCCCCTTATCTCTATGGTAAGTACAGTACAAATTCTGGTTCCTCCTGGACAGGTCACCCTCCATCTTGTTCAGCCACCAGAAGTATGGCTTGTTCTTAATTCGATCTACGATCCTGTGCACCGGCTCCTTGAACGTTACATTTACTTCCCCCATTTATGCTTCTAGTTCTTGAATCCTTAAATCCCTTCGGGGCCTTGACTAAAAGCCACCCTGCCGAGGATGACTCATCACCGAGGCTTTTCCTTTGCTCTGCAACCGGTCATCCTCTAAGCGTTTGTACTCCTCAATGCGCCTCATAAGTTGCCTGATATCCTCGGGAGGCTTCCTCGTCAGCGACTCACGTAATTCAGAGTCCTCGGGCAACCCTATTCTAAAGGTGTTCACTGCAATTTTCTCATTTCCCCCACTGATCTCATTGTAGAGTTCCCAATATCGACTGGCATAGCTGCGAAGGGTTTCCCCTACTCTCATCTTCATGGATAGTAATAAGTCTATTGGTTGCGGGACCCGACTACAAGTTACAAACTGAACACCGAACTCTTGGATCAACTCGGCGAAACTGTGAATGGAACCCTTCCGTAACCCATTAAACCATCTCAAAGCAGTTGGCCCGAGGCTTGAAGGAAATACCTTACACATCAACGCGTCATTATGAGTGTGCAAGGACATCATCTAGATATAGTGGTTGACGTGCTCTACCGGGTCCGTCTTCCCATCATAAGAGTTGAAATCCTTCCTTTCGGTCGTCTCAGTCTCCTCTTTGGTGCCTACCTCTTGCTTCCAACTCCAAATCTCTCACCAGCCTGCGCAATTGCTCAAGTTCCTCATCTCACTTGTCAAATTGTCCGTGCCATGAAGCTCCCAACATCGTCCGGTGTGTTTGATACGACCCTTCTCCAAGGTCGGATCTTTCTTCCTCTTGCTCACGATCCCTATCTTCACGTCTTTTGTGCCTCCGCTATTGCCAAGTAGATCCCCGAGAAGACCCCCTAGAGGCGCTTTTAGCATAACTTCCTGAACGTCTTTCAGACATTTCCTGGGTGTGAGTCTTAGTCGAACCACAGTTTTATAGAAGATTCCCACGGACAGCACTAATTGTGCACGCCTAAAATGAGGCTGATGGGTTGGTCCTCACTTGGGCTCACAATCTATTTATGATGTGGGCTTTGGATTTCCTAACTTGGGTAGTTCTTAGTTCAGAGACCCAATAGAACATTCTACTCCTACAGATTCCTCCTCTTTCTCTCTTGTTGTTCTCCTTGTGCTCTCTGCTCTATGTTCTCTCCAGAAGCATTCCCCTCCCCCCTTA
The DNA here is from genome assembly GCA_028535165.1 of Quercus tomentella. Classification (NCBI taxonomy): domain Eukaryota; kingdom Viridiplantae; phylum Streptophyta; class Magnoliopsida; order Fagales; family Fagaceae; genus Quercus; species Quercus tomentella. The sequence continues at coordinate 29,920,375 of JAPQVY010000001.1, forward strand.
ATTCCCCATTCTCGCCTCTTATTTATAGCTCAAGATTAGTGGAGGGGTTATGATTACTCAAGATTATTAGTAGGCAAAGGGGTCCAATTTCATTGCCTTTAAATGGGTGTTTAGTAGGGAGTGGGAGTAGTGGCTTTGGAACTAGTTCCCACCTTAGGAGGGATGTTCGGCAGCAATATTCCCCAAGGTAATACCGGGCAGCCGAGATATAGCATCCTCGAGCAATAACATTCCCGACCAAGATGCGTCGGCCAGGCAGATCTCTGGTAACGAACTGTGAGATGTACGGAGTAAAATTGCATGTCTAATGGGCTTTGAATCGAGCGTAGAGGTATGAGGTCCGGGCCCATGGCTTTAGTAGGCCTAGGGCCCAGCTTCAGACAAAGGGATTGGGCCCGTGGGCCACACTGTAAGGTTGAAGTTCAAGGCCCAAATGGGCCTGGGGATCCTATGCCGTACAACAAAGATTTTGTGTATTTTTAATTTTTTTAATACTATATAGATGTCTATTTAGAGTTTTTTTTTTCTTTATACTCTGACCCCTACTAGCTTAAAATCTAGGTCCGTCCCTAGTTTCATGATCTCTTTGGGTAAGTGATTTCAAACCAAAACCAATCTCGGAAGAATTGAGGCAAGTGTTTTTGTCCAATGCTGGTATTAGAAGGTGCGATAAGTAGAAGTTGCAACAATTGAAACTATTGCAGCATTTTTGGAAGAGAATATTTCAGCAATTTTAAAATTTTCTCTTCCAAGGACCTAAAGGCTTGACAAGATTTTGTTACTGGGTAGAAAAATCTGGAAACATTATTGTTAGATTTGCGAATTGGACATTGATCGTAATCTCAAGCTCATTTAAGACTATGGAAGAAATTATAGGGTAGCAAATTGAGTAAGAAACTTATAAGGATGCTACTATGGAGAGTTGCTACAGGAATTTTACCTTTGAAAGGTAGTGTTAGGAAATTTAGACCTCGGTTGATATAATTAACAAGTTTTAAATCCAAGTTGTTAATTATGAATAAACCTTATTAAAACAAACAAACATCAATATCATGTCAATATCACGCACAGTGAAAAAGTAAATAAGACAAGATATGATGACCTAGGAAAACCAATGAAACAAACTAGTTTCACAGTAAAAAACCTGGGGAGAAACCTTCCCAAAAAGCAATCCACTATAGTAAAGAGAAGTTTCAGATCTAGTACAAAACCTTTGTCCCTAGACTCTACAATTACCGTAGATGAACTCATAGCAGAAACCTTCTACCGCTTCAGAACATCTGAACTCTTCAATATATGAACACCACCCTTTTCATAGATCCCAATACGTGACTAACCAATGATGCACGGCTCCCAATACGTGACTAACACACCAACTTGAAGAAGATGTTAGCTGCAAAGTTCTTCACTTCATCAACAATGAAGATTAAGAAGCACTTGGTTACAAAACCCTAAGGCGCAAAGACACAGTAGCTTCTTTCAGAGAGAATAAGGCATCAGTCACCTTTTACATATGTTCTCCTTGTATTCTCTTATGTGACGGCCTCTAAAATAAGCCTTATATATGTCTAGGGTTGTGAGAAAAGAAACCCTACACAAATACATAAGCATGGGCCGAAAATCAAATCTGGAAATCTGAATTTCGTAATTCTCGATCAATCGAGAGGTGTCAAGAAGCTATCGGGCCTATCTATTATGAGCTATCAAGGAGACAAAAAGTTGCTCGCTCAATCGATCGGCCTAAATATCGAGAGGTGTCGAGATTGCGATAAAAAGAAGCTGAAGAGCTCGATAGATATCCTAGCTGTCGAGAGGTGTCGAGCAACTATCGAGTTTTAAAAAATTAGCACTTCTTCATTTGTTTCTTAGACAAATTTGCATGGCTTCAATACTAGACATGAACTCTTGTTCCTTAAAGTATTAAACACATCCTAGATCTACCCAATTACAAGTAAAGTGTGTTTTGTCAAAGGATTAGCCAATTACATAAAATAGTGACATATGTTCCAACATGTGAAACACATATGTCCTAACAGGTAGATTGTAAATAAAGATAATGATGGAAGTAGGAGTCTAGCTACATTCTGTGTGGAAAGGAGTTGCAATGGGAGCAAAATGTGCCACTACAAAATGGCATGGTTTGGCAAGATGGGGGTCAAAGTTTGCTGGCAAGCTTTACTGCGTCTGCATGGTTGAAATTATCATGTTAATAGCAGATTCCCCAAGTCACTTTCTAGTAGTAGGGACGGACCCAAGTGGGAGCCCGGGCCCAAAAAAAAATTTTTAATAGTTTAATTTTCAATAAAAAATTAAAAAATTTAGACTTGGACCCGCTTACTTTGTAGCTTGGGCCCCCTCCAAAATCATAAATCATCAACTTAGCCCATGTAAATCTTAAAAAAAAATGTAAAAAAACGATAATGTCCTGTGTATTAAGAAATAATAATCTTTTGTATCTTTTGTTTTTATTGGTAGATGATTGCATCTTAATATATTAAGAAATAATGATTTTTTTTGTATTTGTCTTGGTTGAAAGTTTCTTAATACTATATGGATGTGTATTTGGATTTTTTTTTTTTTTTTTTTTTTTTTTTTTTTTTTTTCGCTTATCTCTGGCCCCCCTTTTTAGCTTGAAATCCTTGGTCCATCACTATCTAGCAGGTATATATGTTGCCACAAGTGGAGTCCATTTTATTTGCTGCAGCAGCCATACGTTGACACAATCGGGAAGTCCAGGAATTCAATTCTGTTTGGCAAAGAGGTAATTGATCCTGAAATTCTCCCCTATAAAAGATTAGTCCAGATTTGAGATTTCATCAAGTTGCTAGCTTGAACCAGCAGAAGATCAAAGTAACAGTGCAGGGTGAAATGGGATCTGCCACCTAGCTAGCTAGATTATGGACAAAATTAATTAATATTGACGCAGCTTGGGGTCAAGAAGGATGCTAGAGAAACTGGTGGCAAGGTCTATGAAAACTGCTATAATATATATAGCATCTACAGACTACAGAGGTTCTATTGATCGATCAGCAAGCAATTCAAGATGATTTTAACGAAAATATGGTAGAAATTAAGGGATGCCAAAGTTGTTATCCAAGAAATTGCAGATATGTCCAAGCTAGCTATAGTACTAGTAGCCATGTTTCAACATAACCAAAATTTCAGTGGGTTCCTAGGTAGGGAAAAGAATCGATCGAGCAGCTCACTATCTACCAGTTCAATGGGCGAATTTAGGCAGGGCTTTCACTTTCAGTGCCTGGCAATCTCCGAAATGCTTTTAGAAGGGACCTGCATGTCTGTCTTTTGTTTTGTTAGCTGTATCTGTATAGTGATGTACAGTTTGTTAATTTTCTGTTTTAATATATATATATATAATCTTTCATTTTTTAAGGAAAATCAAAGAAAATTGTCCCACTTATATACTAATTAATAATTCACTTATTATTGACTCAATCGACACAAACTTGGAATTGGCAAAATCACTAACAAGAACCAACCGCACTAAGGGAACAAAGAAAAACATATACATCACGTATCATCTTAACCTACAAAAATTATTGATAAGTGCTCCAATTATAACAAGCTCAATCGTCATGATTATCAAATCATATCTCATGACTTTTTGTGGTGTCAGATTTCTCGGGCCACGTGCTGGACAACACATGCAGAACTCCATGGCCTACTGAAACTTTTTGCATGTTCAATGACCTTGACTGAAACTTTACCTTAAAGTAATTACTACTAAATTTTAAAAATAAACCTTAATAGTACCACCGTTTTAATTCTTTCCTGAGCAAATATGATAAAAAGTGAAGAAGAGGAAAAGCACAAATAGCCTCGTTTGCATCAGTACATTAAGAAAGAGAGCTACTTATATATGGTTCTTTTCAGGGATTTTTTGAACATGGCTTTCGGATATTGAATTTCATAATTGAAGAAGCAGTAAAAGAAGAAAACTGATCTGCGACCCACCCTGCATATAGAGTATCTACTATCTATGCTATGCATATAACCAAAATTTATATACATGGCAAGCTTTCAATAATTAAAAGAAGAAGATCATTTTTGTCTATGCATATATACTAAAATATTTTCTTCTTCCAAAATAAGTATTTCATATCAAACACATTAAAATACCAGCATCATCCAGGCACATGTAACACATAGCTAGGTAAGATATCAAGGACATTAAAATACCAGTATCATCGATCAGATTGTTGCTTACTGTACAATCCAAACTAAAGAAGCAAAAGATGAAGATAAAAACCACAAAAAACACATTTTGGCTTACGGGAAGGCAAGGAATATGGTATGCATATAATCTTGTTCTTGGTGCATCTTGCTACTTGTTTGATTCGGGATTCGGACCGCTAGGGACTTCATGCGCAGAAACTTTATATTGTCGATCTGTGACATTCTTGCTGCTACTTTGTTTGGGATGAAACCCTGTGTTGAATTGCTGTGTTGTAGATGGATGCAAAAGGAGTCGCCTTGCTGCAGATGATGATTGAGCTTTGGGTAACATAGAAAATTCTGTAGGATGATCAAAGAGAGTAACAATCAAGAGAAGCCCAAGAAATAGCAATACAACTAGTGATTTTGTTGAGCTTTCACAAAGTGCTGCCTTGCTAGCTCTTGCCATTGATATAGAACTAGTAAATAACCAATAAACCACCCCCCAGTAACCTGAAGGAGATCAATATCCATGAAACAATTGCAACACCCAGTATGGAAGGAAAGAAGGGAAGAAAAATATTAAGAAGAGGATAAAAGTTAATGTGAATGGGAATTGGAATATTGAAGCTCGAAACTTAAAGCTACATTTTGTATGAAACACGCTAGGGACTTTATATATAATGGAGGGGACTTGCCAATATATCAATATTGCCCCTTTTCTTACTTCGAAATTTCTGGGATACCCTTAGATATGTTTGATTGGAATAGTATAGTACGGCCTAAATGCAAAAAATCCCCCTTGTGGAGTTCTAATTCTTCTTTAAATTACTTTCTCAGAAAAAAAAAAAAAAAAAAAAAATCTCTTTAAATTCCTTGCTGAAGTTTTATCATAACTACTAAATTGACTTCTAACACTAATTTCCGTTAGCTCTTATAGATGAAAAAATAACTTGACCTCACATGATTATATATACTCACTAACTGATTCCCATTATCAAACATGTGATGATCACTTGATTTTTCGGTTTATAAGAGCAAACGAAGTTTACTAATGCCAACATTTTGTTTTGTCTAGATGCACATAAGGACAGTTTAAATTGTGATGTTCAAGATAATCAAGGTGATCATTTAAATTAACAAAGGGAAGTCATTTATTCTTTTTTTAAAATTCAGACTTTCATTTATTATATTATCAAAATCCACTAATCATAATTATTGTCACAAATTAGTAAGGTTTATATAGTAAAATTTGTACTATTTTCAACATTTTGCAATCTTTTTATACCAAAAAAATAAATTTGTTTGCTTATTGAGGAGGTGTAAAGTCTTCAACACCAAATAGAATATTATAATTAATATTTTTTGCTTTATAAAACGTGATTCCTAACACATTGTGATAATGGTACACCAAATTCACCAATTCGAAGAACAAAATTAATTTACCCATCCCGTATAATGACACCTACATATTCTCACCCAAACACAGCTAGTAGCCCAGTACTAATTTTGGTCAATGATCGAATACGATTTTACGGTATCAAGAAGGTAGGTGAAACTCTAATTTTCCCCATATTGAATTACCTACTCACTATCAAATTCAAATTTATATTTACTAAAAAGATGGGATTGATTCCAGTGTAAATATTAATATTTTATGAAGGATTGTTACGAATAAGTTGATGTTTCCTTATATTAATTATTATAAAAAGCTATGTAATTATATTCCTTTTATTAATTGATTATTATGCAATGATTATTAACCTAGCTAAAATTTAAAATAAGACTTAAAAAAAAAAGTATTTTGTAGTTGTACTTAATTTTATTATATTTAAAAAAAAGGGTCTTGTTTTTAACTCTTATTTCACAAATTACAAGGTTGGTAAGGTCATATTTTCAAAGCCTCAAAAACAGCTATTCAAATTTGGCTAGTCTAGTCATGTAGAGAAAAGGAATCCGAAAAATATAAAGTAAAGTGACGGTTGAATAAGATGAGTAGACGGCCAAGGATGGTGGCTTTTTCTTGCTTGGCTGTTTCCGCAAGAAATGCCCCTTTTTTTTGACTTGAAGAGGCCTTGGAAAACAACAGTTAATGCGGGGTCTGAATCTGATTTGCCTTTTATCATTTTTTTTTTTTTAAATAATTAAAGATCACAGAGAAAGTAAAGCATCATTGCTCCAATCACTGCTTTCCGTGCTTGTGAAAATCTAGGCCTCTTGTCTCCATGATACTATGCATGGGTCCCCACGTCCTTTAAAACCTGCTACACGATTTACGTTAAGGGTGTTCTGGTAATTACTAAACTCCTTTTCCTTACCATTGCGGGGGCCCTTTCTTTTTGGTCTAATGTGAATAACACAATTTTTTTCATGTTAAATGTTTTAGTAATAATAAGTGCTCCTTTTGGATTAGTTATTTTTTATTATTCTATTAATATATTTCTTTATGTACACCTTTTTTCTAAACACTTTACTCTTTTTTTTCCTTTTGGCTTAATTTAAATTCTATGTATTCAATTTTCTCCTCCTTTTGCATTAGTTATTTTTTATTATTGTATTGGTTTGATAGTATTATGATTGTACAATGCAAGGTTAAATTAAGAATAATGTAAATTAAACGTTTAATTAATCTTTTTTTGAGAGATAATTACAATATACTGCTAACCCCGCAGCTCGAACCATTTCCCCCCAAGCACTTTGTACATCACGCTTTTTCTTCTCCTCTCGTCAGGAGTTTTCTTTCTCACCTAGGGTGAGTTTTGCTTCTACCATTTGTTTTTTCTTGACAGCAATCTCTCTACACTATCTCCTTTACCATTCCTCACCACTGTTCTCTATACTGTCTCCCACCCCCTAACCGTGGATCTCGATGTCATTGAAAGGTTGAAGCGAATATCGTTGACGACCGCTGAAGGGTAGGATATCACCATAACAACCTCCCAGCAGGCTCAGGCCTTGGAAAATTGCTCCCTTAGCTTACTTGGTCACTTCCTTACTACCAAAGAGATTAACCTACGGGCTGCCAAGAATTTGTTGAGAACGGTATGGAAATTGGGCAACGATATTAAAATCGTGGATGTTAGGGAAGGATTACTTCTGTTCCGGTTTAAACTTAAGAGCCAACTGCGGTGGGTACAAGACAATGGCCCTCGGAGCTTCGATAAACACAACTTGGTGCTTTGTCGGTGGGAGAAGGGCTTGATCACTCAAACTGTCTCGTTCATGCATATCCCACGTTAGGTCCAGGTTTGGGGTTTTCCATTCAACCTCCTGATTGAAGCCACCGCTCAAGATATCGGCAAGGGGCTGGGCACTATAATCGCAGTGGATAACACAACTTTCGACTCTGATCAAGCGCGCTTTCTCCGTATCCAGGTAAAGGTACCGCTAACCCAACCTCTCCGTCATGGTGGCCCGTTGTGAATCCTGAAGGAGATCATTCCTTCATTGCATTCAAGTATGAGCAAATTGTGGGACTATGCTATGCTTATGGGAGACTCAGGCATGAGATGAAAAACTACATTGACCCACAGTTTGATCCCAATAGTAATGAATGCCCATATGGTGATTGGATGAAAGTTGGGCTTTGGCAACGTTATGGGACTCCAAACAGAAACTCAACCAGCCAGCCTAGGCAATCGAAGGAGCATCATCAGGCAGAGCCACTGAAAGAACAGCCACCTGCACCTTATTTCAGCCTTAGGGGTACTTCAGAGGTCCCATAGTTGATTGGACCCACGGAATCTAGGCATGAGAAAAATATTCAGACAGTTTTAGACTTACCCCATGAGTTGCATGAAATAAAAGGTACTTCCAGTAAGGACTTAACCCATAACATACATGTCACTGACATTAAAGAATTTGCGGGTACACTAGGGGAGTTTGATGAAGAGAACCCACGTCATGCCTTACCTAACCATGATCTACCACACACCACCACCATTGATGCCCCATTGTACCCAACAAAGCAAACCAAGTGGAATAGAGTCCTCCGTCCCTAGGGCCCAATTATGATTGAGGAGAAAATCGTTACCAATAAGGTGGGGCAAAAACGAGAGCACCCTAATACCATGGTTGGTTTGGCTCAGGATGGAGAGTCAAATAGAAAGAAATTCAAGAGCTAGGAGGTTCACACTTCTACTAGTGCATTAACGGCAACAATTGCTATCCAACCTCGCCGAGCACAATGATCAACCTCAGTTAGAACTGCTGAGGGCTAGAACTCCTCCACCAAATCTAATTGGGTCAGTTGTGGGTTAGGCACAAACTCAACCCAGACTGACCCATGGACAACCCTAGTCTCTTTGTTATGGATTTGAGGTGGAGTATGTATACAATTATGCACAGTTTAAAATTTAAAAAAAAGAAAAGAAAAAGAAAAAGAAATGCACTTGCAAAGTAATATAACATAAAATAAACATGACTCTATTCATTACTGTTTATTTTCTATGAAATAGATTCATTACTGTTTATTGCTAATAAAATCTATTCTAAGAATATGACTATGAAGTTCTTGAATAGTTTTGTAATTTTTATAAGGACAAGGTTTATTTACAAACTTACTCAATATCTTTTTATTGGAGGTGAATATTGACAAATCCATCATTAGATGACATCTTTTTCTCATATCCTCCGTGCTTACAAAATTTCTAGAAAATTAAAGACTAATAGTTATATCATCAATAAATTGTTTAAATTGCAAGTTTTTGTAGTTTAAAATTATGCATAAAATATATACTTGTAGATGTAAAGGCAAAGGCCCAAAATCATACAATGGGCCTTGGGCCCCATACGGGAAGATCAACCACGTCCAAGGAGAAGATGTGGGTGCCAAAAGGGCTCTCGGCCCAATTCTTGTGGGCCTGAAGACATTCAAAGGGCGGTCCGAGGAGGAATGTCTCCTCGGACATGACGAGTATGGCTCAAGCATGCACTCTGCCTACTAAAAGACCCACCCCAACAGACCCTAGTAACAAGGACAAGTCCCACAGGCCCATAGCAAAGAAGGAAACGTGAGATGTCCAAGGAGAGGCTGTAACTGCCACATTAAATGTGTTGCACCTACTTTTCTAGCCGCATTAATGTGGAGAGGACCTATAAACAGTGCTGCCTTGGCTACCACCACTCACAAAAGGCAGGAAAGGGGTGTCCGATGGGACAAGCACTCAAGTGGGGATCTAGGTAATCGACAAGTGTAAGGCCACGATGGCCCCAAAAAGACTATATAAGAAAGGGTGCCCCCATGAGGAAAAGGGGGGGGGGGGGAGAAGAGAGAAACAGCCCAAACATCAATTCTTCGAGTGTTGACCAGTATATGCTCATTTAACCTCCTCGGACTGAGAATAAATGGATATTAGCGGGCTCCGTTTGTGTCCTATTGTCATTTAGCCCAATATTAACCACTGTCCACTTCGCTAAAACCTAATTCTATAGTCCACTCTCTACAAATTTATTGTTTCTAGGCTCATTGGACCAAGACCCCATACCTGTTGGGCTTGGGCTCCAAATTGTGACCCTACAATTGGCGCCGTCTGTGAGAAGAACTTGTGCCTTAGCAAGTGCAACAGTTAAGTATGGTAGGATCAGGCCTGCACCGAACGGAGCTTGCAGACTCCCAACGCCAAGACAACTTCCTCAACCTCGAACGGGAAAGAGACTAGGATAAGCGACGAGAGGGTAGTGTACATACCTCTCATACGAGCAGGAGCTGTTCAAAGGGGAAAGGTCATGTATCCCAAAAGCGGGACGATAACAGCGCTCTACAGAAAGAAATCAATAACCTAAAGAGGAAGTTGCGTCGAGCATAACGAAGGCGTCCCTCCTCCAGCCCGGACACCAGCGATGAAGAGGGCAACGAATATAGGCGAAGGTCGAGAACCCCACCAAGTGAAACCTTCTCCTATGAGGAAGAGCAACCTCACAAACGCAGTCACAAAAGTCCGTCCTACCAGGGCCTAGTGAACGACGCTATGAGCAAAGCCCTGGACCGAATCTCTCAGTCACCCTTCACACACAAAATAGAAAGGGCTGAACTTCCTCGGCGGTTCCACCAACCTACTTTCACCATATATAACGGCTGTACGGACCCCGTAGAGCAAGTAAGTTAGTTCAACCAGAGGATAGCCGTCCATTCCAAAGATGAGGCTTTGATGTGCAAAGTATTCCCATCCAGTTTGGGACCCATGGCGATGAGATGATTTGACGGCCTCAAGCCGAACTCCATAAATTCCTTTAAGCAGCTAACATAAGCCTTCGGCTCCCACTTCATCACGAGCAGTAAGGTCCCTCGACCTTTGGATTCTCTCCTGTCCTTATCCATGCGAGAGGGGGAGACCCTAAAGGCCTACTCAGACAGGTACTAGGAAATGTATAATGAGATAGAGGGCAATTATGATGGCGTTGCCATCAATACCTTCAAGAGAGGCCTGCCGACCGAGCACGGTTTAAGGAAATCCCTGACGGGGAAACCGGTCACTAGTCTACGCCAACTCATGGATCGAATCGACAAGTATAAGAGAGTCGAAGAAAACCAGCAGCTGGGTAAGGGTAAGGTGAAGGTCGTCCCTCAGGAGAGGAAGGACTTCAGGTCGGACCGATTCAGCAACAACAACCGGTCAAGAAGAGATTACACGGAGCAACCTGGACCCGCTGGTGCGCAGGCAGTCCACGCTGTGTTCCGCGATCCATTACGTCAGGTTTTGGAGAAAATCAGGAACGAACCATTTTTCAAATGGCCAAATAGGATGGCAGGCGATCCCACAAAACACAACCAGAACTTGTACTGTGAGTACCACCAAGAATCGAGGCACACCACCGATAACTGCAGAAACCTGAAAAACCACTTGGACCAGCTGGTCCGAGAAGGAAAGCTAAGTCATCTCCTGCATCAGTCCAGTAGCCGACAAGAACAGACGAACGTTGAGGCAAGGCAAAGCACCTTGAGACCGCCCATTGGCACGATAAATGTCATCCTCACCGCTCTAGGTAGAACTAGTTCTCATCCAACCAGGATAATGTCAGTGGCCCGATTTCCTGTTAAGATTGACGACCGGGAGTCTAAGAAGGCTAAGAGAATGGCCTCGCCCATGCTGGGCTTCTCGGATGAGGATAAGGTCGGAACTATCCAACCCCACGATAATGCTCTAGTCATCACACTCAGGATCGGGGGATATGACGTGAAGAGAGTGTTAGTCGATCAGGGCAGGGCCGTAGAAGTAATGTACCCCGACCTATACAAGGGGCTGAATCTGAGACCCGAAGACTTGACGGCATACGATTCTCCCTTGGTAAGCTTAGATGGGAAAACCATTACTCCAAGAGGCCAGATTAGACTGCCCATACAAATAGACTCGAACGTAGTGGAGGTGAACTTCATAGTAGTGGATGCATACTCTCCCTACACAGCCCTCATAGCTCAGCCTTGGCTCCATGCCCTGGGGGTTGTCTCCTCTACCCTGCACCAGAAAGTGAAATATCCATCAGAAGGTTAGGTCAAAGAAATTATAGGAGATCAGGCCATGGCTCAACAATGCATAGTGTCTGCCATCTCACGACTGCTGAGCAACGCTCCCTCAACCTCCGTTGAGAACGGTTCATAGCAATTAACGACCCCGGCCATGACTAGTAGGGGGTCAGCCAAGGAGGCAAACTACGAAGATTTGGAGAAAGTTCCTGTGGGCCTTGACCCGGAAAGGTTCTTTCAAGTCGGCTCGGAACTACCCCCCCAAAAGAAAGAACTGCTAATTGATTTTCTTAGAAACAACGTGGACGTATTCACATGGGATGCGTACGAGGCCCCGGGGGTCGATCCGGACTTCATATGCCACCACCTTAACGTTAATCCGTCTGCCACACCCAAGAAGCAACCTACCCAATGTCTGTCAAAAGAACATGCAAACGCAGTCAAAGAGGAGGTGATGAAGCTTAAGAAAGTGGGGGCTATCAAAAAAGCTTTCTACCCCGAGTGACTGGCCAATACTGTAGTGGTGAAGAAGAAGAGCGGAAAATGGCGAGTCTGTGTAGACTTCACGGACCTAAATAAGGCCTGCCCAAAAGACCCATTCCCTATGCCTCGGATAGATCAATTGGTAGACGCAACCGCGGGGCATCCTCGAATGAGCTTCCTAGACGCCTTTCAAAGGTACCATCAAATACCCTTGGCAGCAGCCGACCAAGAAAAGACAGCTTTTGTCACCCCCGTCGGAAACTACCACTATAAAGTGTTGCCTTTCGGCTTGAAGAACGCCGATTCCACCTATCAAAGAATGATGACTAGGATGTTTGAGTTGCAAATGGGCAAGAACATCGAAGTCTACATAGATGACATGGTGGTTAAAAGCAAATTGGCGTCCGAGCATGTGAGAGACCTCGGCGACATCTTTGAAACCCTGAGAAGACACAGGCTACGTCTTAACTCGTCTAAGTGTTCATTCGGGGTGGGATCAGGAAAGTTCTTGGGCTATGTGGTCACCCACAGAGGTATCCAAGTCAGCCCTAACCAAATCAGAGCCATACACAGCATGCAGCCTCCTCGGAATCCCAAAGTGGTCCAAAAGCTTACCGGCATGATTGCCGCTTTGAACCGTTTTATTTCTCGTTCGGCGGATAGGTGCAGACCTTTCTTCCTCCTGCTAAATAAATGGAAAGGGTTCGAGTGGACCGAAGAATGTGCCTTGGCCTTCCAACAGCTCAAAGAGTATCTGTCTCGGCCACCAATCATGTCTAGTCCCGAAGCCGATGAAGTTTTGTTCGCTTACATTGCTGTGGCCCGTCATGCAGTAAGCTTAGTACTGATACGAGTGGATAACGGAGTGCAACGACCGGTCTATTATGTGAGTAAGTCCCTACACGAGGCTGAGGTCCGCTACCTTCCACTAGAAAAAGCTATCCTGGCAGTTGTTTAGGCTACACGAAAGCTCCCCCATTATTTTCAAGCACACACAGTTATTGTCCTGACCCAACTCCCGCTTAAGTCCATACTCCGGAGCACTGATTACACGGGAAGAATTGCTAAGTGGGGTACAATTCTGGGTGCTTTTGACATCAAGTATATGCCTCGCACCGCCGTGAAAGGCCAAATCCTCGTGGATCTGGTGGCCGAATTTGCAGAACCCTCACTAGAAGAAGGGGAGGAAATGCAAAGCATGGATGAAAAATTGGTTGGTGCAATCTCTCTGCAAGGGCCTGGATGCTAGAAAGTATATGTCGACGGTGCCGCAAATCAAAGGGGTTCTGGGGTGGGAATAGTCCTGGTCTCCCCCGAAGGGATTACCATTGAAAAATCACTAAGACTAGGCTTCTCGGCCACGAATAATGAAGCGGAGTATGAAGCCTTACTGGAAGGAATGTCTATGGTCGAGAGATTGGGCGGGAAATCCATAAACATGTTCTCGAACTCAAGGCTTATTGTGGGGCAAATGAATGGGGAATTAGAGGCAAGAGACAAAAGAATGCAAGGGTACTTAAATCAAGCTACACGCCTATGGTCGCGTTTCGATTCTTTTAGCCTGCTGCACGTATCCAGAAGTGGAAACACCCATGCCGATTCCCTGGCCACGGTGGCCACCTCCTCAGCTCAATGTTTACCTCGGGTCATACTGGTGGAAGATTTACACAGGCCCTCTGTGATGAAGACAGAAGTGATCCATGTCCACAGCGTTAGACTAGGGCCGAGCTGGATGGACCCCTTAATAATGTTCCTGAAAGAGGACACCTTACCTGATGAAAAGAGCAAGGCCGACAAGATTAGAAGAAAAGCTCCTCGGTTCTGGCTATCCGAGGACTTGAAACTTTATAAACGCTCATTTTCAGGACCATACTTGCTCTGTGTGCACCCTGACGCCACGAAACTTATCCTGGAGGAATTGCATGAGGGAATTTGCGGGAGTCATGCAAGAGGCAGGTCCTTGTCCAATAGAGCCATAACCCAAGGTTACTGGTGGCCAAACAGGCAGAAGGAGGCATACGAATACGTAAAGAAGTGCGACCAATGCCAGAGGTTTGCCCCAAGTATACATCAACCAGGCGGGATCTTCAACCCATTATCCAGCTCTTGGCCGTTTGCTTAGTGGGGCTTGGATATCGTAGGCCCGTTTCCCAAAGCAGGGAGGAACAAAAGATATCTGCTCGTCGGCACTGATTACTTCACTAAATGGGTCGAAGCTGAACCACTGGCAAATATCAGAGAAGTTGATGCCAAGAAGTTTGTCTGGAGAAACATCGTCACCAGGTTCGGAGTCCCTCACACCCTGATCTCAGACAACGGTCTTCAGTTCGATAGTAAGGCTTTCAAAAGGTACTGTAGCGAGTTGGGAATTGTGAATAGGTACTCCACACCGGCTTACCCCCAAGGAAATGGACAGGCCGAGGCTGTCAACAAGGTCATAGTCAATGGGCTCAAGAAGAGACTGGATGACGCCAAGGGAAGATGGGTAGAAAAGCTGCCACACGTCCTATGGACTTACCGAACTATGCCACGACGGTCAACAGGGGAGACACATTTTGCCATGACCTATGGGGCAGAGGTCATTATCCCTCTAGAGTCAAACTTCCCAACGTTGAGGATGAGCTCCTTCACTCCAAGCAGTAATGACGAGCTGCTAGGGAAGAGCCTAGATTTGATCGACGAACGCAGAGAAAAGGCAGTGATCCAGTTGGCCTATTACCACCAGAGGCTCAAGCAGGGGTATGATGCCAATGTGAAACTGAGACCGCTAGCACCAGGAGACTTAGTGTTAAGGAAAGTTGTGGGTGCTTCCAAGAACCCATCCTGGGGAAAGTTGGGACCCAATTGGGAAGGACCGTACCGGATTACTTCAGTAGTAGGAATAGATGCATACTACTTGGAAGACTTAAATGGAAAAGCTGTACCTCGCCCGTGGAATGTAAATAACTTTAAAAGGTACTATTTCAAGTTATAAGTCTATTATGGTTTTACATCTTGTATTGTGACAACCATTTAAGTACTAGAAAGAACTAAGGTCTTGCATGGTCCTCGGATTCAAACCTTCGAGAAAACTAGTTATTTCAAGAAAATCCAAGTGTTAAACAGAACCCATGTCCTGCGTGGCTCCTCGGACCACAGGCTCGGGGGAAATTAACCACTACGCGATTTAATCCAAGTGTTAAACAGAACCCATGTCCTGCATGGCTCCTCAGACCACGGGCTCGGGGGAAATTAACCACTACGCGATTTAATCCAAGTGTTGAACAGAACCCATGTCCTGCATGGCTCCTCAGACCACAGGCTCGGGGGAAATTAACCACTACGCGATTTAATCCAAGTGTTAAACAGAACCCATGTCCTGCATGGCTCCTCGGACGGGGGAAATTAACCACTACGCAATTTAATCCAAGTGTTAAACAGAACCCATGTCCTGCATGGCTCCTCGGACCACAGGCTCGGGGAAAATTAACCACTACGCGATTTAATCCAAGTGTTGAACAGAACCCATGTCCTGCATGGCTCCTCGGACCACAGGCTCATGGGAAATTAACCACTACGCGATTTAATCCAAGTGTTAAACAGAACCCATGTCCTGCGTGGCTCCTTGGACCACAGGCTCGGGAGAAATTAATCACTACACATTTTATCCAAGTGTTAAACAAAACCCATGTCCTGCATGGCTCCTCGGACCACAGGCTCAGGGGAAATTAACCACTACGCGACTCAATCCAAGTGTTAAACAGAACCCATGTCCTGCGTGGCTCCTCGGACCACAGGCTCGGGGGAAATTAACCACTACGCGATTTAATCCAAGTGTTAAACAGAACCCATGTCCTGCGTGGCTCCTCGGACCACAGGCTCAAGGGAAATTAATCACTACGCATTTTATCCAAGTGTTAAACAGAACCCATATCCTGCATGGCTCCTCGGACCACAGGCTCAGGAGAAATTAACCACTACGCGACTTAATCCAAGTGTTAAACAGAACCCATGTCCTGCGTGGCTCCTCGGACCACAGGCTCGGGGGAAATTAACCACTACGCGATTTAATCCAAGTGTTAAACAAAACCCATGTCCTACGTGGCTCCTCGGACCACAGGCTTGGGGGAAATTAATCACTACGCGTTTTATCCAAGTGTTAAACAGAACCCATGTCCTGCGACCACAGGCTTGGGGGAAACTTGTCACTCAAAAGAATGCAAAGTCATGGGGGAAGAGTCTTATTTTCTTATTCGTACTTAGCCGTGTTACTAAAACTGCGAATAAGGGATTATCCTCGGAAAATCTAGTAACATAGTCGAAATTCATTCATAATGAAGATAAAAGTTAAAGCAGTAAAAATAAAGTTCATAGAGGGAATCATATCATTCACTAAGTTCCAAAATGATTCATCTTACAAACATTAACAAAAGCCAAGGAAATGGAAAACGGAACAAAAACACTGCAAGAAAAACCCTACACTAATGCCCTAGACTTTATCTTGGGTTGAGCTTTTTGCAAGTCCCTCAGCCTCAACATGATCATCTCCTATCTTAGGTTTGGGTCCGACATCCTTGGGTTGCGCGATGACGTCTCTTATAGTGAGGGCGTCCTCAGGTGACTTATCTTTAGCCTGTGGCTGTTCCTCCTCATTCCCCCCTGTTCCTTCAGGTGTGATGGAATTGGGAACGGTGGTCGGGGCGGAAGGGGGCTCCTCCGGAGGATCCGAATCAGGAATCTCACGAATATCCTCAAGGAAGAAGATGTTCTCGATCCTTCTAAGGTCGAAATCCACAAGAACTGCCGCCTAGTCCATGGCTACTCCCCAGGACTCGATGATGTAGTCCCTGCAAAGCACAACCACTTCCTCAGTCAGCCTGGCTTCAGTATCCTTCACCCCGCGCTCATAAGAGGCTGCCACCGCAGCCTCAGCCACCTCCCTGGCCAAACGAGCCGCCTCCTTCGCCTGCAGCAGCTGTGCCTTAAGGTCCGAGACCATTTGCTTCTCGGTCGCTAGGTTTATTTCTGATAAATGAAGCTGTTGGCGCATGTCCTCGGCCTACCTTGTTGTGGTCTTAAGGCCTGCCTCAACGCTATCTCGGGCTTTAATAACCTCTTTGATCTTCTCACCTAGGCGCTCTTTTTCCAGCTTAAGGGCACCCGTAGCCTTCTCCGCGGCAAGGCGGGACTGAACCTCAGCGTTCACCTCCTCCCGGGAATTTCTCGCCCACTCCTCGGCCACAAAGACTTGCTGGGTGACCTGCATAGAAGTAACGGGAGTATTAGTAAAACGAAAACAGCAAATAAACGAGCACAGAATAAGGAGCCTGGGCAAAGGAGAATCTTCGTTTTACCATAGCAAGGTCTCTTTTCAATGACATAAAGAGATCCGGTTGCCTAGTGGCTTGGAGCCCGACCATATCACGAGGCAAGAGAAGGGGCTGCTACAGAGCCTCGGCGAGATGAGTCGCCTATCCCCAAAGGGTTGCATCCCATGGGATGGGAGCACCATCTAATTCCAAGCGAGGAGACCAGGTGCGTTGCTCCCTCCTGAGGGCAGCCTCCTCTCGGCTATCAATGGACTTCGTCCTCTTGTCTTTGGGCTCCTTGCCCTTTTTCTGCTGCTTGGCCTTTTGGGGGCCGACCTCACCCTCCTCCAGTTCTTCGACTGGCCTCTTCTGCCTCAAGTTGGAAATGGGTTGCAGTGAGGGGTCAATGGAGGGAGCAGGAGAAGGAAGGGGACGGGCAGGAGCCTAGTCTCTAGGGGCATCTTTTGAGGATTGCCCTTTGTTCCTATTGGACATAAGACCTCTCAGACCGGATCTTGGCTTCAAATCCATGCCTTCCTCTTCAATTTCTTCGCTCATATCAATCCGAGCAACTGCTAGTCCACGAGGGTGAGCCGCCGAGAATCGATCAAGATCCGAGCCGGAATCTGAAAGCTCTACGGGCCTTGTTGCTACCTCGCCCTCCTCGTTGAAATGGAAATGATCGATTTCAGCTTCGAGGGACGAGTGCGAGGAATCAATTCCCTCCCCTAGAACTGCTACCTCTTGGGGAACACATTGAGCGGGCGGTTGTACTGGTGGTAAATCTCTCCGAGCGAGGAAGCCCGGCTTAGAAACGTCAATGTGGGTTAATCGGGGACTCCCAGCCTTTATCGCCTGACCCACGTCCACGAAAACGCGAGAGAGAGGCTCGTAGTCCAAAATGAGGTGAGCGGTACGCAATTGCCCGTCCTCGCTCACAAAGATCTTGGACCTTAGGAGGTAGTTGAGAGCTTGGACGTTGACCAGACTGATTTTCTAAGTAGTGTGTTTTTTGTCTGCAAAAATACCCAAAGGGAGGGTTAGGTCAGTCCGAGGAGACAATCAATCAAAACCGAGACCAAAACAAGTAAAGGGAAAACTCAAAACTAAGATCCCCGCCAGGGGACTTGATCCTAGAATGCCCCACCTGGTGCTCCCGCCTAACTGGGCAGCGAAGACCGTCATGCCATACTTCGGAGACAATCAAATAATCGTCCTTCAAGCCTTTGTTGGACTTGGGAAGGCAAGATATCAGCCTCACCTCGTCAGACTTGGATTTCAGGTAATACAACTCGTTACGGCAATGGCACTCGTACAAGTGAACTACATCGTGCCATGAGAAGCCGAGGTTCATTTGCTCGTTTAAAGCATCTACGCACCCTAAGATCCGGAACATGTTAGCAACGCACTGTTTGGGGGTCAACCTATGGCCGCGCAAGTAATCCCTAGTTATCCTCCCCATGGGAATCGTCATTCCTCCTTCTATGAAAGCGATCATAGGAATGACGACTTGTCTCGTTTCTCTCTTGGTTAGGATTTAGTCTGAGGAGCAATATTCTAAACCCACTCCTTGTGGGATACGGTATTTGGCCCTAAAACCTTCCATACCGGCCGGAGAATCTACCAAATTCTGAAAGTTACCCATCCTATTAACCCTAGGTGGCACGGAAAAAGGTTTGCTAATGAAATGAGGCCGAGGAGAACAACAAAGGAGGAGAGTTAGGTAATACGGGGAGACGAACACTTACGAGAGGCGCAGGTTCTAAATCTCACGAGCTTTCAAAGGATCCGCCGGGTATCCTTACAAAATGGCTATGGACTTTTGAGTGTTTTACGAGAGAAAGTGCTGAAGTGCTCTAGAACGCTTGAGTGTCTTTTCTAAAAAAGGGGAAGTAATCTCCCTCAGAAGCCTTATATAGCAAAGAGAAGATAAACGAGATTACTCCCGCCCAAAGAATTGGGGGAACACCTGCCGTTGATTGAGCGCCCCACTGTTGGATGCGAGGGAACAAAGAGCCGCCTGGTGCAATTAATGGCGCCTCGTGGGCTACGAAATGCCAGTAACAATAATGAGGCACGCGAGACTGTACTCCCACACGTGTGAAATTAGGAAGTTAGGATAATTTATCCAATAAATGTCAAAATCCCACCTTTTCTCCTTGGATAAGAGGGAAAAACCGGAATTTTGAGGGGCTATTGTAGGGGCAAAAGCCCAAAATCATACGATGGGCCTTGGGCCCCATACGGGAAGATCAACCACGTCTGAGGAGAAGATGTGGGTGCCAAAAGGGCTCCCGGCCCAATTCTCGTGGGCCTGAAAACATTCAAAGGGCAGTCCGAGGAGGAATGTCTCCTCGGACGTGACGAGTATGGCTCAAGCATGCACTCTGCCTACTAAAAGACCCACCCCAATAGACCCTAGTAACAAGGACAAGTCCCACAGGCCCATAGCAAAGAAGGAAACATGAGATGTCCAAGGAGAGGCTGTAACTGCCACATTAAATGTGTTGCAGCTACTTTTCTGGCCACATTAATGTGGAGAGGACTTGTGAACAGTGCTGCCTTGGCTACCGCCACTCACAGAAGGCAGGAAAGGGGTGTCCGATGAGACAAGCACTCAAGTGGGGATCCAGGTAATCGACAAGTATAAGGCCACGATGGCCCCAAGAAGACTATATAAAAAAGGGTGTCCCCATGAGGAAAAGAGGGAGGGAGAAGAGAGAAACAGCCCAAACATCAGTATTCTTCGAGTGTTGACCAGTATATGCTAATTTAACCTCCTCGGACTGAGAATAAATGGATATTAGCGGGCTTCGTTTGTGTCCTATTGTCATTTAGCCTAATATTAACCACTGTCCACTTCGCTAAGACCTAGTTCTATAGTCCACTCTCCACAAATTTATTGTTTCTAGGCTCATTGGACCAAGACCCCATACCTACTGGGCTTGGGCTCCAAATTGTGACCCTACAATAGATCATATAGTAAATAATATTCAATTGACACAAAATTTGATATGTGTATTAAGAGCATAAATAACATGCAATTTAATAGTTAGATTTCCAAAATATGTAATAATGTTTATTACATATTTACGTTAATTATAAAAATGACAAAGTTTAACTACAAAATTGGTTATAAACTTATAATTTTAAGTTACAACCAATTTTGTAACTAAACTTTGTCATTTTTATAATTAACGTAAATAGTTTTGTATTATGAAATAAATATATAACCATATTCATTACTTGTGGGACTATTTTTACTGGACTCTCATTATTTATTCATTTTTTAACACACGTATCCCCATACCCCATCCCCACTACTTTCTTTGCTAATTTTTTATTATGTTTTATTCTTTTGCTAATGAACAATAGCACATCAGGTTTGGAGAATGACTGTTCATTAGTAAAATCTTTTTGAGTTTTAAAGAAGTTGTTAGAGCTCATTTTTCCTCTTTTTTCTGGTTTCATTTTCTATATTTTGACTTTACCTACTTTATTGGAAATGCTCTGAGAGATATCAGTAGATTCAGTACCACATTCCAGGAAAGGAAAATGAACCACGCAGATGTTTATTTATTTATTTTTCTGAAGTACACTTCGGTTCGCCACTTTTTTCCCTTTTGAAAGAAATCTTAGATTGAAGCACCGTAGCTATAATGGATCCTAACTTTGTAGAGTAGAAAATAGGATTGTCCAACTTTAACGTGATCAATTTAGCTTAATTAAGCAACAAATAAGGCCCTATATATATTCATAGTTTCTAAACCGTTGATAAAAGTTACTTGGCACACCTACGACTTTTAAATCCAATTTTTATTATATAATATATAATATGATATACGATTTGTTTATATACAATTTTTAAATCTTTACTATTTAAAGTTTAACTGTATTTTTGTTAATTTTAATTTCAACAAATAAATAAATAATATTTTGAGAAAAACAAAACTAATCCAAACATAGTAACATACACTTGAGTTCTCACTTCTCACATTCTAAGGACAAGAACTAGTTCTGAGCAAACTGCAAGGAAGTTCATGTTGAAAACTTCCACGTGGGCATTTTCCCGGCCGTATGTTAAGGGCGTTTTTATTTGAAGTAAGGGAGCTAATTAGTTGGTTGTTGAGAAAATACAAAAAGATAAGGAGGAAGGGAAAAAAAAAAAAAAAAAGAGAGAAAAAAGAGTTGCGTCTCCATTTGATAGGTAAGCCAATAGCCCACTTCCAATTAAATCTTAAAATAAATAAATAAATAAAAATAAAAATAAAAAAAAAAACTTTTATGATCAGAAATAGGGGCCTATGTTGGATGTTCTTTGTTCAAATTGGTTTTTTTTTTTTTTTTTTTTTTTAATAATTTATGAGGCCTTTGTTCAATTGATTAATTTCACATGGACATGGACATGCAATTAATTACAAAATATATTTTTTTTCCCCACTCGGATAATCAAAGCGAGTGCATCTCCCATTTTGGAAATCATAAAATCATAATGTGAAGCGTAACATTCCTTAACCTTTAGGGTACGTTTGGTATATATATTGTAATAGCTCTTGTAATGGAATAGTTATTCATGTGTAATAGCAATTCGATCATTTGGTTGCATTTTTATTACATGGATTAGTTATTACATTGGAATAACTATTCTTTAAATTGAAGAATAACCATTCCTTTTTTAAATGAGTGTATTAGTTATTCCTTAGTGCATGTAATAGGTTTTAAAATTAACATATTTCCAAAAATATAAAATTTCTTTATACATCATCTTTTACAAGCTTTCTATATGTAACAACCAAACTTATGAATAGTAATAGTTATTCCATTACAATGTCTTCTATTCCCAATAATAAAGATTACGATTCATAATGTAATCTTTATTCAGTGTAGTCTCTTATTTGAAGAGCTTCCTCAAAAGAAAAATTAGAAAAAAAAAATTAAAATAAAATAAATTGAGAGATATCCTATTTGATTGGTAGTATAATTTTAATTTGAGATAGAATTTAAATACAGTTTCTTAGATATATTGTGCCTTAAATTTTCAATTAAATTTAATTATGATTGTATTACTCAATGCATGTGGCATTAAAATCAATCATGTGATTTAATAGTCCATGCAACCATATGAATAGATTTAATTGGAGAATCTAATATATACCGAAACATTGAACTTAAATTTTGTCCTTAGTTGAATAACATCTTTCTTCTCAAAAAAAAAAAATAGAAAAAAAAAAAGAAAAGAAAAAAAAAGAACATCTTAGTGTTCATTTGGAAGTAGCTTACCTAGTTTTCTTGTTGAAAACATTTTGTAAAAAGTAATGTAGCTAGATAAAAGTTGAAGTCTAAATTAAATAAGTAAGTAACTCATGTGAGACTCAAAAATAGTAAGAAAAATAAGCAATAAGCTGGCTTATAAATGCATTTCAAACTAACAATTTAATATATATGCTTAATTTACATAATGGAGGAACACTTTTTCTTTTTTTCAATAATTCAATAGTTGAGGGTATAGGTTATTTGAACTTTCGATGTCTCTTTTAAAAATTGCAAGAGGTGCTAATCAATTGAGATACAAGATTCTTGGTCAAAAATGTCTTATTAATGAGGCCATACTTGGTATTAATGAAGATCGCAATCCAAAAATGCTTATGAGAAATAGCTACTACGTACATAATATCTTGTTCGTCATTCCAGAACAAGATAGGCTCATACTGTCTTGCAGAAACGATTTTTATGGAAAGAACAAGTTGAATTAAAAGAAACTTTTGTTTTTGTCCAATTTCCGCTTTCAAATAAATAAGTGGCTATAGACGTCGTTTCATCCATCTTATCTTATTTTCTAATGCAAGTACTTTCACACATATATAGCAATAATAGCATACTGACATCAAATTGACAATTATACAACCCCCCTCAACATTATCACGATGAGCTGTTAACGTTCTTCTCATTCTTTCAACATCCCCCCCCCCCCCCCCCCCCCCCCCCTCTAAACTGGCTAACATATGGAATTAGTTGCTAGTTTCATCTTCTTTCTTTTTCCTTTCCTCAATTAGTATATGCTGATTTTTTTTTCAATTTTTAATGAAAATTAGAATGAATATATGATTTAATAAATTATCACTTATTCTAAAAATTCAAATTATTAAGAAACTTTGAATTTAATTATTTAACTAATATTTACATCAATCAATTGATAAATAAAAAACATTACAAGCGCAAGTTATGTATCGTAATGATTACATATTACTTACCATGGCTGGCTATTGTTAGGGCAATGAAAATAACAATTTGATACTCATAATTTCATTTATTTACCCAAAATAATAATGATAATGATAAGCGTAATTCTGGGAGGGAATGTGCAGAATAGCTGTGTAAAGGGGTTGTATATAGTTAGTTAGACAATGTTTCAAAGTTTTAAGAAAAATAGCATCTCGAGTTTTAGAAACTCGAGATCCATATTAAACCCCGAGTCCCAAAGACTCACTTTGCAAGTGTTTGGCTGGATGACTTGAACTGAAAATGCCACATAGATCTCGAGTCTTTAAGACTCAAGTTCCATGCAAAAAAAATTTCCCCATACAGGGAGTCTTATAGTAGCGTTTTTAAGTCCTATAGTGATGTTTTAAAGCCTTATAGCGGCGTTTTCCTGCAAAAATTTTTTTGTAAGTGTGATCACCCCATACCAAGTTCAAGGAGCCCTATAGTGGCGTTTTTAATCCTTATAGTGACGTTTTAAAACTCTATAGCGGCATTTTCCTGCAAAAAAAATTTTTATAAGTGTGATCACCCCATACCAAGTTCAGGGAGCCCTATAGTGGCGTTTTTAAGCCCTATGTGACGTTTTAAAGCCCTATAGCGGCGTTTTTCTGCAATTTATAGAAATCGAATCTTTAAAACTCGATTTCCACGTGGATTTTTTTCCACATCAGACCCATCTGCTTACAAATCGAGACTTAAAAACTCGAGTTTTATCTTGGAACTTGAGTTTTAGACACTCGAGATGCTAGTTTTCAGCATTGTTTTGAAATGTGACAACCAACTAAATTTTTTGATATTTATTGTTATTTGGAAAGGGTGTTTGTAATTCTAGAAATTTGATAAACTCATTCACATAAGGCAAAGCTGACGGTCCTAATGAACCCGTCGACCTTACTTGTACATTCATCGACATAAACGACGATATCATAAAGCCGACGGTTCCACCTCAAGGCCGATGGCTGCGTCTCGAATGAGACGACCAGAATGCATAGACGGGATAAGAAGCTGACTGAAGGAAGCTAAAGGGTATAAGTAAACCTTTGACGGATCTAACATGACCTTACTTGGCCTCCACGCATGAGTTTATAAAGAAACATCTTGTGTCCCACGACTAACCCTAATCAAGAGGGATTCCTATTAGAAAAGGATCCCGCAAGACACGCGTATTAATGAAGATCTTCCTTACAAAGAAAAACCCTTTATGCCAAGGAACGGATGTCAACCCTATACTACTATAAAAACCCTAAAACCCTCACAAACCAAAGTACACATAATTTATCCCAACTCTGACACTCTAGAGTTGCAAAAGTTTTCTAACTTGACCTTTGGAGGGTATTTGGCCGGTACCACACCTGTACTCTCTACAAGGTCTTCTTTGTTTTTGTTTCGCAGATATTGTCTCGAGCACGTGAGGACTGTGTGACTTACTGACGATTTTTGGCATCATCAAATAATAATATTTCCGAATGAGTTGATACCTCTATATGGTTTATGTGCATAAGAAAACGCAAGGAACCTCACCTCAGTAGTACCGTCGGGTACTAATTATGTAAGTAATACTTCTAATCAAGTTTAATTATATATGACAAAATAAATAATAATAACAAAAAGAAAAGGCAGTAATATATAATAATAATTCCATATCATAATTCATAATATCCTTGGTTAAGGTAAGTGGGAGTGGGATTGCGGTCTCTCCATGCTTGCTGATAATTGGTGGCGCTTTATGAATGACAATGACAATGACCTCACCTAATGAAGAAAATTGATCAAAGTATATGCTTTTTGGTTTGTGGGCGAGAAAGAGAATGACGTGCCAGGGTGACCCTTTTTGAAATGGAAAAAAGGATGACTGTGTCTGTGTGTATGCATGGGAAAGCATTTCCACACACGTAAAGCTTTCACGCAAATGCCCATTTAATTAAGTCATCTTTTTGTCTCCTTTTTCCTTCCATGTTCCCATTTTGAGGTGTCCAATTATGGATCACTTTGTAATCTCCCCATCCCCATATATAAATATATATATATATATATATATATATATATATATATTTTTTTTTTTTTTTGGAGAAAATTATTAGGTACTCTCAGAGTACTATAAATGCGTAGTCCCTCCTCTCACATAAATGATGGATCCTACCATGAATTTAATTAGTGGGACCCACCATTCATGTGAGAGGAGGGACTACACATTTATAATACTCCGGAAGTACACCCAATGGGCAGTAATTAACTGCATCAATTTCTTGTCAAATACCAGTTCACCCATATATTAAAATCTGATTGCAGAACAATGATAAAGCAGTTAATTAGGTTTTCCCAATTTTTATGTTTTCCTTTTTCTTAGCTAAGATTTTAATTTTAATATTAATAGGCTAAACTAATTAAATGCGAATGTGACAAATTAATTTGAAAGGATTAAATCATGATTAAAACTTGGATATATATATATATATATATATATATGAAATGATTAAATCATGAATTCAAACACTTGGCTGCATTGATCAATAAGATAATAATAGTGTTATTTTTTCAAAGAATAATTAAATTTAAAACAAGGTGTTCGAATTCAATTAGAAAACTTAATATACTTCACCTAAGGTACATATTGTATATATAAGTTTTACCCTTAAATCATAAAGTGTAAAATCATTAATTCTGTACGCATAGTAGCAGTTTTCCCATCTTTTTTAGACAACATATATATATAGCAAGGGTACGGAATTATATTTTTCTGAATATAAGTGTAACACATTAGATTGGAGAGCATTTCTCATAAACAGACGTTATATGTTTGAAAGTTTGAATCTCTTACTCAAGGCTAAAACTCATTTATGGAGAAAAAAAAAAATGCATTGTGACTTTTAAGTTGGCGTTAAATCAAGTGTTGCACTTTGCATCCTAAATTATAACCCACGTTACACTTTGCATCCCGCCATCAATTATGCCGTTATCTTGGATGACATTACGTAAAAAGATCTAATTATCCTTGTCTTCAATCCCTTAGAAACAAATGAAAAATCATCCTTTGTTAATTGTTACCCTAAACTATAGTCTCAGTTATATTTTTTACCATAAATTTTGCTTTTCCATCTAAGATAACGGCAAAATTAATGGCCAGGTGCAAAGTGTAACATGAGTTATAATTTAGGGTGCTAACTATGCACTTTGAAAGTTTAGAGTGCAAAGTATAATTGGGGATATAGTTTAGGGTGACAAAGTGTAATTACCCTCTAAAAAATAAAAAATAATAATAATCGGTAATCATGAAGATGGCTTGTTGAAGGCCGGTTGAAAATCAATTTAGCTAGCATCTAATAAATTCCAAAACTTGTGTATGGCCATTGTCATGCCACATTACAATAAAGTACAACAACACTTGAAGTTAACCCCAATATTACTCTTTTTGGCGCAAACCATGTTAAAAAAGATAAACAAAGGTTTAGCTATGTGTTGTCTGGGCCTTCATGCAAGTCAACTACGGATAAATGGATACAAAGATAGAAGAAATATGATAAATGTTTTGCTTTTTGTATTATATTGGCCTGATTAATAGGAATCCTTGACCATAGGCACAATCAACATGCAAGGACTTTGATTAGTTAAATTTGTAAAAGCAAGGAGGAAAAGGAAGATTAAAAAAAAAACAAACGCCCTCCAAAGGCAAAAAGCTAAGTCTTATCATGCTAGCTGGTCGAATGCATAATTCAAATCTTATCTTATTGGTGTGAAATAGGAATATGAAATCTCACTAAAACTAGATCTTGTGAAATAAATACTCTAGGAATGCTTGTCGCCTAATTACGTCTGCGATGCATAAGACCATATATGCATCATTTTTTTTTTTTTTATCAACAGAACACGCCATCTCACAAAACTGCTAGCGGCAATTGGAGACGCGGAGCTCTATATAAACACTAAGAATTACACTCACGCACCCAATGTGGGACACAAGCTCGGTTTTTTTTTATCAACAAAACACGCCATCTCACAAAACTGCTAGCAGCAGTTGGAGATGCAGAGCTCTCTATAAACACTAAGAACTACACTCACGCACCCGAAGAAGACCATGCATCATAGATCATAGTGTCTGCTTACATTTACATGCGGTTGTGGCAGTTAGATTTAGAGTGCAAAACACCCAATTCAAACATGAACTACGATATACATATGGCCCAAAAAATTAACTAAAAGTCTCTCACTTTTGAGTCCTACACTCCTACTCAGTAGTCAGTACTCATACTCATTAAGCCAAATTGAATTCCATAGTTTGTGCACACTGCACCATAGTCTAAAACTCTTGTATAATATATATATATATATATATAGCTCACTTACTGTTACAAGAGAATTTTGGACACGAAGACTTGCTATAGTTAATGTACGAGCTAGAAGAAGTTTCTCGATATAAAAGGACACAATTATGCAAATTAAAATGGTGGGGCAAAAAGATAGATACAGTGTATTTTCAGAAGTTTACTTTTGCTTGCTTTTCTGATCTTTCACGTTGTATCATTAACTTTTAGGGTAATGCTTGTCAATTGTAATTTAATATATGCTCGTGCCGCATTTCCTTTTTCTTTTTTCTTCCTTTCTTTTCTTTCTTTTCCATCTTTTTCTTTTTCTATTTTCATTTTTTCTTTGAGGATGACGTTTATGATGTTTATGCATGATTTCACTTTATCAAGCATATTTTGTTGATATTTTTTTTCCCAAAAAATCAAATGTTGTAGGTAGTTTACTGAATGACATTTTTCCTGTATAATTTTCTGGATGATGAGTCATATAACTCATAAGGCCGGGAAAAAAATAGTTGGCCTTTATTGGTTCAAAAGGGGTTTTCAGCTTCATGCCAGTTTGTCTATACTTTAATACATATCAAAGGCTTTGGTCCATGAGATTCTCATTTTCACACAGAAAATGCTATTAAAATAAAGTTAATCAGTAATATAAAATCTTTTCTACCTTGAATCTTGTATTTATTGGAAATAATTATTGTTAATTACTCAATATAGTTCTTTTTTTTTTTTTCATCGCTTTTATTTCATTTTTTTAGTTCGGCTATAGAATCAAACTTGCCCAAAAAAAAAAAAATGTTGTCATGTGTGTAGCCGGGAAAGGAAAATTAGTAGCCTTGCCAAGGCATGTGATGATGTTATCATACTATAACAATGGTGGACCGCATACACACTGTTGAGGATAAATTTTTCACACCACATGACTTCATTTCATTGGCAACACCACATCAACATTATTATGGATTTTGGGAAAATCTCTTTTAAAGCCCAAAAGAGCCCATATTTACACAAAAAGGCGTCAAAGCTCATGATTCAAGCTCATAGCACATCATCTCATTTTTTGCTCATGATCCAAGCTCATGAGTCTCATCGGGGGAATTTTGGAAGTCGTGGTTTGGAGGGCCAAGAAGTATGTTCAGTAAAGCTCCAGTAGTTCAAAGTTGATAAAGAAAAACATGTTGCTTGGCATGTCTTCCCCAATTTCCTGAACTCTAACGGGTCAGTGTGTAATAGGTAACATTTGGTAAGCCTCTTATATCACATAACACTTAAAATGATAAAACTCCACATACTCTTTACATAAAAGTTAATGTCCATCATATAATATAAGTTTAAAAATGTAATTGTATCATTTCATATTAATTATATTATTATTTTCATTTACATCAATCCCAAGCACATGGCTAAATATATATTAATATCTCATATCTAGCATTGAATGCTTTCCTTACTCTCCAAGATTTGGTTAAAATACAAATAGACCATAATTACATTTCTAAAACTTCATCAAATATCAACCAACTAGTCTATTACTTACCAAAATTATATATGGACTAAACATATAATTTTCCAAAAGATGAAATTTAGCCAAAAATACTAGCAACAGCTCCAGCAGAAGCTGCAACAGCTCCAGCAACAACTGCAATAACTCTAGTAGCAACTTAGGTAGTTGACACATGTCCTAAAATGACATCACTTGCCCATTAATGCCCAATCCCAGCAGTTTGCTGTCATACCCAAAGAAGTAAGGGTCTTATAAAAGAAATCATACCATTTTAAGCTAAGATTCTTAGCCTCCAGCTGCAATACCAGAAATAAGAAGGTCTAGATTTTTTTTTTAAATAACTATAAAAGCCAAACTATTTTATTAGTTAGCCAAGGTTTGAAACTATTTTGGAATCTAACAAATCAAGTGTTTTACTGTTGATTTTGGGTTATAAATCGAGTACATTATACTTGATTTCCCAGTTGTGCCAGCAGCTGAAGTGGAGGATATGTCCACGTAGGCTTGGAAATCGAGTCTACTAGACTCAGTTTTCGTTCATGGAAATCGAGTCTACTGGACTCGATTTTCGTTCATGGAAATCGATTATGTCATATAGAAATCGAGCCCTAAAGAAGCAACGATGCAAAAACCCAGCAACCCAAGCGCCGATTTTAACCAAACCCAAGCTGCGAAAGCTTCAGGCAATGGAAATCGGATCGGACGTGTGGTTTCTCGCCGCCGCTCCAATGGAAGAAAGAAGCAACGATGCAAAAACCCAGCAACCTAGGCGCCGATTCTGACCAAACCCAGGCGGCGAAAGCTTCAGGCGATGGAAATCAAATCGGACGTGTGGTTTCTCGCTACCACTCCAGTGGAGGAGAAGAACACGTTGGAGTGGAGAGTGGGTTTGATTTGTTTTGGATTTGATTTTTCCATGGGTTTTTGGGGCTTGGAAGTGGAGAGTGGGACAGCATTTAGAGAAAGTAAAAAAAGGAAAGGAAGAACAAGAAAGTCACTCAGTTGCTGAAGCAAAACTAGATCGAGTCCTATGGACTCGATTTCTAGATGTTTGAACTCAAGTCCGTCTGACTCGAGTTCTATGTCTACGTGGACAAATTTCCACGTCAACTGCAGCATGATGTTGAAATCGAGTTTATTATACTCGATTTAGCAATCCAAAATCGAGTTTGTTACACTCGAGTTGTTAGATACCAAAATAGTTTCAAACCTTAGCTAACTAATAAAATAGTTTGGCTTTTATAGTTATTTTAAAAAAAAATCCAGAATGTCCTATAAAGGTTATCTTACCATTTTCAGCCAAACCATAAATTTAATGCCAAATATTTTCCTCTAGCAGAAGTTGTCATCCAGACGACATCATACAGCAGCTACTACTATAGAGCTGACAACTGTAACAGTAACCCCAGCAGCATTAAAGTCTCAAACTTTCTTCTTTTGGCTTTAAAAAAATAAAAAATAAAATAAAATAAAAAAATAAAAAGAAAAAACCCCACTAATGAAACCACTTACTTCGTCAAAGACTTTTCCTTATTTGCTCAATTTCCCTTCAACTAATTCTAATCTAGTTACATACTTGGCTCTATATAAAGAGGACCAAGCTACACACTAATTCAACCACTATCCATCCCTCTCTCACCCCCTTATTCTGAAACTTCATTCACTTTGCTGTCATATCTCTAAACATCTCCATATCTTTCTTCATCTCTCTTACAAAATCCCTCTTCTTAGATAACACCTATTACACACACTACTACCCATCTCTCCCACACTTTAATATTCTAAAACTTCATCATTTTGCTAAACAAAAACACTTCTCCATCTCTTTCTCTATTTGTCTTACAATACCTCTCTTCTTAGAAAACAACATAATCCATGACATAACACAAAAAACCACTCCAGCAGTAACTATAAGCTCATGTATTTACTATATTTAACCTTCATATTATCTATCTCATACTTCCATATATTTCACAAATACATTCCTTGCAAACTATCTATACATATTTCTCACATATATTTCTAATCTATCTTACAAACACCATATCTCACAAAACATATATATATATTTCTTACTATCTCCATACATCTTAAAAGATGTCAAACACTCTTCCAAGAACATATTATAAAAGTCATTCTCATGAAAGACATATGAACATCAATACTAAGGCCTTTCTCTTAAAAGGCACAAAGACTTAATATTAAAGTCATTCTCATTGAAGACATACATTTCTAATACTTAATGCTATTCATATGAAAGGCACAAACTTATAAAATTAAAAGCCCTTCTTATGGAAGACAATATCACTCATACTTGACTAAAAACTAAAAAAGCATTACATAGGAAAAATCATTTAAGTGCATGATTAATGGGACAAACTTAACCATTTTTCCCTTTCAATCATGAAAGTCACCATGAAAGGACTCATAATATCATACCACACCGTTGGATTCACGTCATCATGCTGCTAAAATATTACGTCAACTGCTATTATATGACTGGAGCTACAAACTGTGAAAGTAAGTCATTATATTTTTATCTCCAAAATTATACTATTGAGTATATTTTAATTTATTATCATTGTACTGTTGTACTTATATTATTCTACTGCTCGAGTGTTATCAGCTCACTAACGCTATACGACTGGAGCCACAAATCATATAAAGAACAAAGTGATGCTGTACAGCTGGAGTCAGAAACATACAATATAAGTCAAAATCTCTCTATCTTCAAGACTACATTATTAAGTACATGTTAATTCATTGTTATTGTACCGCTGAATGCAAGTTACTTTAATATTATCTCACTATTTAATAAACATGATCTCACTAATACTTCATTAATGAACATATATATTAATAAATCGATCTACCACCGTTACACATATATTATTTGGACATGAACCACCACTGGACACATATTTTTTAGAAATGAACTACCATTGGACATATATTATTTGGACATGGACCACTGCTGGACATACCTTATTATGTTGAACATGAACCACGAATCGCAGCTGGATTTGGACTATTGGACTCATCCCATTGGATATATGACACTTAATTAACCACTTTCTAATATTGGACATCACTTAATAAACATAATAATAACATATCAACTCATAATTTAATCAAAGCTATCATGCTAAGCATATTATTAATATATTTCAACCATTATCATGATTTTGAGACTTTGGGCCTTATCTATTTTGTAGGCTTAAAATGCACCAAAAGCCATTGGTCTATGTGGCCCAATGTCGAGTTCCAGATTGGACTCTCCAAAACAAATCCGGGCCTAGCAAAGTCACACTTCCAGCGAAAGACACGTGGCTACGCGCAAAAAACCACCCCCGACACACACTATAGGAGCTACTTGGGAAGGAAAATATTTCCATGAGAGAGATATTGCCAAGTGAATAACCACAACCCATGAGAGAGATATTACAAGGGTCACAAATGTTGAAAAAGGAAAACTGCTCAAAGAATTGTATTCTCCCTAAAATGGTACCTTGTTGTCTATAAATAGGCATAAGGTTATTAAGCAACTTCATTCCATTCCTTCCCTTTGGACAAAATTTTGACATAATTTCCACTTTCACTAGACTACCATCTACCCATTGGGACCAATAGTGATATCACAACAAATTTTTGACATAAATCTTCAATAAAATTGTCAATTATAGCCTTGTGGTAGATATGTGTGTGGGTGTTAAATAGGATTCATCAATATTATATGTTGTTGCATGGTCAATCCGATAAAGGTTTGATGAAATATTAACACATCAGTTTGTTAAAAAAATATAATGAGATTTTGTTATAGATGTAAAAAGATCTCATATTAAAATAAGTACTTATAAAAAATAAAATAACAACACTTTGTATGTTTTTATGCGTAATAATTATGATACATAATGAAATTTTATAATATCATCTATTGTCATTTCTCACTTAAAAAAGAAAAAGAAAAAAGAAAAAATCTTTATCACTTTGGTATAAACTGGGGCATTGAAAGTTCATAACACCACCAAAGAGGCCCAAACTCAACGGGCCAACTATTGCGTTTGCGTG
Source organism: Quercus tomentella (assembly GCA_028535165.1). Taxonomy (NCBI): domain Eukaryota; kingdom Viridiplantae; phylum Streptophyta; class Magnoliopsida; order Fagales; family Fagaceae; genus Quercus; species Quercus tomentella. The sequence continues at coordinate 29,953,915 of JAPQVY010000001.1, forward strand.
GTTGGAAACCCATTCAAATAGAGACACATTGCCAAATGCCAACTCCAACTTTCTCTAGTACTTACCAAAAACAAAAGAGAAACTCCAATTTTTCGGACCCCACACACCGAAAAACAAAACGAAACTTCGTCGTTTCGCTTTAAACGACGTCGTTGCGAGCCTAAAGCCGTAAAGAAACCGAAACCGAAACTCGCCCTCTTCATCGTCCCCTGGAAACCACCAGAAAAAACGAAACTTCTCTCTCTCTCTCTCTCTCTCCAATGGATTTTCGCATTGGCAGCATTTTCTACCTGTTCGTCTTCTCCTCTCTTCTCTGCTCGCAATCTAGGGTTTGTTCTTTCTCACTCAACCTCATCTCTGCCTAAATTTACTACGAAATTGGATTGGATCTATTGATTAAATTCTCCGTTTCAATTTGGTTGATTTCGATTTACAGGCTGAAGATACTGCTTCCGTTTTCTTCATCGATAGCTCAACTCGCCAATTTCTTCGCACTCCATCATCTAACGATGTCGTTCAGGTCATTCCTTGTTCTTAATTTTTTTTTTCTTTATCAACTACGCTACTTTCTTTTTTTCTTTTTTTCTTTTCTTACGGAAATGTAAATTCAATCTTAGATTGAACAAGTTGAGTTACATGTGCATCCTGTGCGGTGCTTAGGAATTTTATTGACTTTTTAGTGTTTCGTATGTATCGTGGTTTAGGTTCGATTTTAAAGAATTAGGCATCAAACTTAGATAATTTTAATTTAATTTTTTTTTTTTATGCATCAATGCCATTTCTGATCACTCTGTAGTTCATATACCCTTTTTTTTCATAAAGAAACTTTTCTTTTCTTTTTTAATCATAAATGTTTTGTTGTTGGAGAACAATATCTATAGGAAACAGTAATTTTATAATTCAATCTTAAGAAACACTGAGTTTCTGGCATTTTATTAAGTTGCAAATGTATGAAATTTCGTTTTTTATTATTATTTTATAATTCAATAATTGGAGGATGGGGAATCTAGATGTCTCCTTTAGAAACACCAAGAAGTGCCAACCAGTTAAACTGCAAAGCTCTTGGCTGAAAGGTATGAAAATTCTTTATTAATGTTTGAAGAAGCAAGAAAATTAGAAAAGGTAGTTTTTCAGTTTATTTATAATCATATATATATATATATATATATATTCATAAAGGGTATGTTTGGATTTGTTGATTTGAAATCACGGATTTGAAAATCAGTCGTTGGTATAAATTGCTTAATATTAAATTTCATAACACATTATTATGTGAGCTTTTTTAACTAACAGCCTAGTTGTTGGCTTGTAGGACTGTTGCTTGTACTTATCAAAAAATGATTATGTGAGCTTTTGAGACTTTGCTCAAACAATAACACTTTTGAAATTATGGATTTGAATTGACATCTTACACCTATTCATTTCAAATTCACATATTGATTACGCTCAAATCCCTCCGTTAACTTGATAAATAGTAAAAAATTCGGCATCTCATACTTTATTCAAGTTATTAAACTAAAATTGAAATCCAAATCCTTCCCTTTAAACATCTATGTCCAAACAAATCAAAAAATGTTTGAATTTTATGGTGTTTTGGTAGATATCGTCTTCTAGCACATGAATTTAGTTATTCACAGCAGGGGACAATCGATTGATGCCTTCATATGATCTTCTCACCATATGTACCCATTTTTACTCTTCACAGCCTGATTCAATGTTGCCCTCAGAAGTTGGAGCTGCAGTATCAGTCTTACTTGGTTTTTCACCACCCTTGACACTTTCAGCTGCTGGTTCATCTAAGGTTATTGAAATTCTTATTAAGTGAAATGGGATTTTCAACTGTCTTCATGTTTGGCTTGGTTCACAACTTTTTTTGTCTTTTGCAGTTGAATGAGGTTCTCAATCCTAATCCATTTGACAGGCCTCGTGTGGTTTTTATCCTGGAAGTCCAAGGAACAGGTTTTTTTAAATGCATTTTGGACAACTATAACTCTCAGTTTTATTATGTTATTGTAATTTTGTTGGCCTAGTATTTAGATTAATGTTTTTATAATTGCAGATCCTAAGCTAGTGGTCAACTCAAATAATGCCATGTTCAGCAGTGTGTCTGAGAGAAAGGTTAGTTTTGGTTTGGAGAAAGCTGCTGACATTCAACTTCCAGGTACGTAATCTTTTCTAAACATTTATGATTGGAAAATATAATTTAAGAATATGAGATTTTTTTACATCTAGATCATTTTATCATAAGCTGCTGACATTTAACTTGTATGATTTGCCACAGATGAAAACAAAGTCTCTGTGTTGTCCCTGGATGAACCCTTGGCAGATTATACTGACAAGGAAATTGGTGAATTTGTGAGTCATCACTGATGTTATTATATGTTGGATTTCATTTTCATGCTGTTTTTCCCTTTCTTGTACTGCTTCATTTTGTTCACAACTTCACATCTGGGACCTAGCTTTCTTCTTTTAATACTTTTTTATTTTATTTTTATTTGTTTCTGTTTAGGCATCTTGGATGGATGGTTCTTATATTGCCGATTCCCTGGAGCCATTTAATGGGGATTTAACTATCCCCTTGGCAGATGGTGCCAACATGAATCTCCATATGTCAAAGGTTTACTAAGGATTTTTTTTTCCCTACATGTCTATCCATTTTATTATTGAGAGATGATTCTATTTTTTTTAGTATCGAAATTTCTCGCATTTGATTCAAAAAATTAAATTTCATTTGTTTTCAGAAGGCAGACAGGGATTTCATTGTAAGTCTTCTGTCTCTGATTCGCAATTTTAGAAGGGCAGTAGAGTTGCATGAAGATTTGGCACAAAGTACGCGAAGTCCAGCTGAGTTGATAACAGGCTGTTTTGATGGCTTTAAGGTGGTACACCCCATTATTCTTTTAGTTTTAATCTTTTAAATTTTGTTATGCAATCCAATTTACTGCAGATTTTTATGAGTTTGAATAACAAGAACAACAGTTGCTAGATTCAAGAGGCTTATTCTTGGAAACATCCTTTACGGATTTCACATTTTATTTTCTTATTTTCTGTTTAGTACATTTTATTGTCTTATTAATTAAACTATAACAGTAGACTACACAATGTGGGTAGCCTTCCACTTCCTTGTTAGAAGCGTTCAGTAGGTGACTTTGTACTAGCTGGGAAAATTTGATGTACACATTTGTTCATTGTAGCTTGCGGCATCTTATGTGTAATTTGCTCTGGGGTTCCTGAATTTCCTTGCTTCAATTACCTGTGTAGTTGACTTATTAAATATTTGATCTTTGAAAGAAAGTGGCCTTTGCTGTTATTTTTTATGTGATTCTGTGGACCTTTGAAGAATAAAATGATAGGATTCATGTTGAGATGAGCTCAATGTCTCTTGAGGTTTAGAGCAAAGTAAGAACCTCTTCTAGCATCTTTGGTTTCATAAGGCTTTCAAGGGCATTGCTTTATCATGATTGGGGAAGAGCCAAGTAGTACCCTCTTTTTAGTTGTTGGGGACTGACTGATCTTTCTTCTCTCTTTGTCTGCTTAACTTAGACTATTGAGATTTGTCAGTGATAATATATCTCTCTGTGTGTGTTCTCTCACTGTGTATATGTGTGTCTATTATGCTTACTATTTGTGCTATTATTTATAGATTTTAGCTTCACACACACACACACACATATACATATATATATTATATATAATTTATTTATTTATTTATTTGTTTGTTTGTTTATTTATTTATTTATAAATTTCACAATGAAAACAGGCTTTGTCAGAGCAATATGGATCTGATGGTGTTTCTAAGCATGGAGTGGATCTATTTGTAGCTACATTGTCCAAGATATTTGATTCATTCCAAGAAGCATACAAAGGTCAATTATCTTATTTCTTTGAAGTCATTACATGATCTTAAGCTTTAGCTTTGTGGCTTTTGTCATGCCATGCTGCCATGCCAATTTAACTATAAAACTCTCAAATTACCTGATAGGCTTCACATAATGTTATCAGTGTTACAATTTCTTTTTCTGTTTCTACAATAACCTTGGGGTTTGATTAATGTAAAGGAGTGGAATAGTAAACTAGTGGAATTTAAACACAAACTTCATGTGAGCAGATCCCTTTTGATGCAACTATGTATTTTGGAAGATTAATGATCATGTGTGATCTCTGCTATCTTTCAAATTTTATTTAGTGATCACCTTTTCTTTTTCCTTATAATTCAAATTGGTTGAAAATTTTCCCCCTGGGTATTATTTAAATCAGTGGTAATTAATTATATGACAGGTCAAATTGTTGGAGTCATCTTCTTTCATGGGACACCTCCCATAGAGTCGGGCAAGCTGTTGAATGTGATGTATACTTCTCAGCCATCTGCACGCTGGTTGGTGGAAACAGAAGGCTTCCATAGTGAGTTTGATCCACAAGTGGTGTTGGTTAGGTGGACACTTGCCTGGCTCACAGGAATTATTCTTCTCATTTCAACCTTCATAGGGGTAAGATTGGGAATTAAATAAAGGCTTACTAGCGAGAAGGTATTGGGTATCAAATGATACCACGTCAACGGTATCAAATCCAATAAGTGAGAGACGTGTCTAGAAGAAATAACTACCTCACTAACAAATAACAGACGTGTTAGTGGGTAGTTATTTTTGCATACGTTTCTCATTTATTGGATTTTGATATGGATGACGTGGTATTATTTGATACAAAATGCTTTTTTCCTTACCAACATGTTTTACACAATTTAAACTGAAAACCAGTACTGGTCAAAAGCTCTATGCAATGCAACCCAAGATCAGTGTGTTCACACATTATGTACACATGCATGCACATATTTTGCTAGAAAAAAGCACAAGTTTCCTTATTCTGTATCTTTAATTTTGAGGGAACTGCCAATGAGCTCTAGCCCAACTGGCACCTCCTCCCCTCATGGGTCCAAGACCCATTGGGTGCATGCTTAACTTACTAATAAAAAATACTTGAGGGAACTAGGAAAAAATAATTGATTGTAAACTAATGAAATGGTTAGGTGCATTCTAAATGAGTCTTATTGAGCTTCTGGTCAAAAAGAAAACCAGCCCTGCATTTGAAATTAACTTGTCACACTCCGTAGTAATTGACTTAAGGCTACAAAGTAGACTTTAGAATCCGCAGATTGTATCAGTTCCTGATTTGCTACCAGCATTTTCTCTGTGAGATTGTTAAAAAACACAGGACTGGCAAAAGCAATGCAGTTTAGATGTCAAAATCCAATGCAGTTTCTCTTATTTATCTATTTATTTATTTATTTGTTGATTTATATATATGATCTTGTAGAACTAGGTAACTTTATACATAATTCACAGTAGTTTAAATTATATTATCAGTACTGTTAGCCATCACTTTGGTCTAGGAAATTCACATAGTACCCAAATATTGAGAACTTTGTATGATTGGATATCCGTGTTTGGCAGTTCTTGTTCTTCTTTGGTAGAATTTATTGATCTTTTAATTTTCAGATTGTAATTCTTTAGAAGTTTCTTTTGGCCAATAAAAAAAATCAAAGGAAAGTCTTAGGTAGTTTTTGATGATTATGTATCCAAGTTGAGGGAATGAAAAAAAGTAGAGGAAGACCAAAAAGAACATCAGTAGAAGTAAAAAAATAAGATATGACAATTAGGGAAGTAACAGAGTGTATGAGTTCAGATATAATATTTTTGAGAAGCAGTTCAGATATAATAAAATAGAGGAAAAGAATACATGTGGCTGACCCTAACTAATCTGTTGAGGATCCGTTGATAACCCCAAAAATTTGGGACTTAGGCTTGTTGTTTTAATGATTATGTGTACATTGTTTATCTGGTGTCTTTTGATCAATTTTGTGGATCATGTGAGCTTTTTTGCATTTGACTTAGATGCTGCAAGTAGGAGATGGTTAGACCATATGATGGATTTTCTATGTTTAGGGCTAGAACGGTATTTAAGTGGATAGCATTTATAATTGACTGTGGCAAGATCGTCATTAACTTCCTTGTCTTTATTTCTCTGCAGGTATACTTCCTTCTCAATATGCCCATCACAAAGGACACCCTTCTGTATTCTAATGTGAAGCTCGACTAAGCCTGAAAAGGATACACTTGATATATCACCTGCCAGATTACACCAGATCGCCAGTGAAACTTATTTTGCATGGGGGCGTTTTGTAGATGTCTCATTACCAATGTCCTTGTTGTTCATGAATATCTCCCTCCCAAGTTGTTCTGTGGTATCTAATAGCTAATAAGATGTTCTCTTTGTTTAGGCGTTGGGGGCTAGATCAATGAGAATTGGGGTTATATAAAAGTAAATTTTTAAGACACAAGGTTGTTTTATGTAATGCATGGTACTGGGCACCATAGGGTGGGAGGGAGACAACTGGGAACTTAAGATGATTTTATGATGATGTGCATTTTGGATATATGAGGGTGATTCTGCGTTGAACTGTACTTGACGATGGACTTCTTGATCAACGTTGTTATTTTCTGAGTTTTGAAATAGTGAATAAGTTTGATTTATTTCTTCTCAATGATTAGCATCATCCTTCTTGCATGTGCACGTTGCGTGCAAGCCTAAACTAAATCCGCTGTGGGGTGTTCAAATGCCGACCTCAATTGACCGCCAGAGGCGGCCACTTCTGGGGTCAATTGTGCTGATCGGTGCTTAAATGAAGAAACTCAGTGTAGCACTTGGTTTAGGATTTTCCAAACCACCCCCCCACACACACACACACACGTCTGTGTGTATATATATATTCTTTGTGAATCTGGATTTGCCAAAATCCACTTTTCATGTCAAATTTAGAAAAAATTATTGCTTGATGGAATCTGTTTATTAGATCTTTTTTGTTTGGGATAGGGTATGTGTGTGTATGTATATTCTTTGTGAATATGGATTTGCCAAAATCCACTTTTCATGTCAAATTTAGAAAAAATTATTGCTTGATGGAATCTGTTTATTAGATCTTTTTTGTTTGGGATAGGGGATCTGATCCATTCTAGAACTTTGTCTAGAACTTTGTTTAGTTGTTTGTAACTAATCTTGGTATTCCTCATTTTAGGTTTAGCATTGTTTTTTTTAGATACAAAGTTTAGCATTATTTTGGACATAAAAGATATTAAAGTAAATTGTGAAAACATGTAAATGCACTTTTTTTCACCACAAACTGCGTGTTTGGTAAATCTTAACAAATACCTGTTGTAAAAAAGTGACTTTTCCAAATACCAAGGAGACCTGCGTTATTGTGTAGCAGTTAGAGTGTTGCAATTGTAGGACGACACAGGGTGAATCTAGTTTAGCTTTTTGAAAAAGTGCAATATGAAATTGAGCCTTTTTTAAAAATAGAGTGTTCGTTAAAAACTGTTAAAAAATGTTTTTAAAAAAAGTTGAGTATTTGACTAGCACTTATCATAATTGCGGTTTGAGGTGTAAATCACCAAAAAGAACAATATGGATATTTATTTCATTCTTATGTTTTCAACTTCTTAATACTAATAATAATAATAGTAATAATAAGACCCCTTTTTTTTGTCTTTTGGTTATTATTTGTGTCATAATTATTTGTTATCGTTATTAATGACTTCTTATTAATAGTAACTAATTCTTTAATTGTTAATCATTATAGAGCACAAAAATGATCAGAGTGTACATGGATTAGGTTGGAAAGTTTTTACAATCCAATATAAATTGTGGGGATAGGAGGTTTGAGCAGGCGTGTCAGAATGTAGGCCATGCTCGAGGATGAATAGAAGCCCGAGGATGGTCAACGGGATTGTTGAGCCTGGATCAATGGGCCGAGGACAAAGGAAAAGAATAATGGGTTAGCTTTGATTTCCGAGGAGCTGGGCCACCTCGGGAAGGGTTCAAGGAGGTAACCGTTTTGGAATGATAAGTTTCAGGGAAAGTAGCAAAAAATTCAATCAACCATGAAAGACAAAATTCAGTCAACCATGAAAGGCTGCCACCATCACATTAAATGCACTGCACTTAATGAACTGGCCGTATTTATGGAGAAATGATACCTGAATAGTGGCAACTCTGCTCACAACTACCAACAAAGCTTCCAGGAGGTCTTGATGGGACAAGCATCGTAGGGATTTTCTACTAAATCAACAGGTGGAAGGCTGGGATGAAGGGTTGAAGGACTATATAAGGAAGTGATCACCATGAAAAAGGGGGCACGTAATCTAAAAAAAGAAAAACAAAAAGGAGAAGATAGTGTATTCATATAGACTTGAGTTGAATATAAGAACATCTCATCCTCAGACTTGACCGAGGAGCGTTATTTCCATTAATCCGTGTCTCTAATCTTATTGTCTTAAGTCCTATCAACTATGGTCACTTTTCTTGTAGAGTAGTTCCCTGGCTCGAACCATTCTCTTACAAAATACATTGTTTTGGACTTAATAGGCCATTGTCCATTGTTCTTGGTGGGCTTGAGTTCATTTTACGTCCTTACAATTGGCGCCGTCTGTGGGAACTAGGGAAGCACTTGCAGTTTTGACCAACCATGGTGGGTTCAAGACCAAACAGAGAAGAATCTGTGGTATCACAATGTGAAGACCAGTTTGTTAATCTAGAAAGAAGGAGAGATCGTGAGGTTAACCGAACTCCTAGTGTACGTACAGGTCATACCAGCAAGAGTCACTCTAGAACTGGAAGCCATGTCTCACATGGGGAGGAAACACAGAACCTCAGATTGGAGATAGACCATTTACGCAGAAAATTACATCGTAAACAACGAGAGGCATCCCCATTTAGTTCCGGAATTGATTCAAGTGGAGATGGCAGTTACAGACCAAGGTCTAGAACACCCCCTAGTGAATCCTTCTCTCTATCTTCACAGTTGGATAGGGAGGAGCGATATCATAGGAAGAAGAATAAAAGCCTGACCCCTAGAAGTATGGGGAATGACGCGATGTGTAAGGCTTTGCGTCAGATTTCTAAATCACCATTTACACGCAAGATTGATAGGGCTAAACTCCCTCGCCAGTTTACACAACCCACTTTTACTATTTATAATGGGAGGGCCGACCTAGAAGAGCATGTCAGTCATTTCAATCAGAGGATGTCTGTTCACTCTAGGAATGAAACTTTGATGTGCAAGGTGTTTCCCTCTAGCTTGGGACCTGTCGCAATGAGGTGGTTTGATGGGTTGGATGAGGGCTCAATTAGCTCTTTTGAAGAGCTCACTAGGGCTTTCGGGGCTCGATTTGTTACTTGTAATAGGATTCCTCATCCTTTAGATTCCCTGCTATCTATGGTAATAAGAGAGGGTGAAACCTAAAACCTTACTCGGATAGGTACTGGGCAACATTTAATGAGATAGACAAAGATTTTGAAGACATGGCAATAAGGACATTTAAAGTTGGCCTCCCCACCGAGCATGATTTGAGAAAGTCCCTAACAATGAAACCTAAGCAAAGCATGCGCCAACTTATGGATCAGATTGATGAGCACAAACAGGTCGAGGAGGATTAGCAGCAAAGGAAGGGGAAGGCAAAGATTGCTCCTCCTGACCGAAGAGATTTCAGGTCGGAGAGATATAATAACAGCCGACCCAGGAGGGATTTTGCTGGACATACTGGGCATCCTAGTGCGCAGGTGGTTAGGACAATGTTCAATGAGCCTGTTCATCAAATCCTTAAGAAGATAAAAGCTGAGCCATACTTTAAGTGGCCAAACAAAATGGGAGGTAACCCCACGAAGCGTAATCAGGCTCTTTACTGTCAGTATCACCAGGATCATGGACACACTACCGAGGATTGTAGAACTCTCCGTGATTACTTGGAACAATTGGTCAAGGTGGAGAAGCTAAGACAGTTTATGCATCAACCCTCTGGGCAGGGGAGTCAGGCTGGGTTGGCATACTAGAGGGAGTCTGTCTCGAGACCATCCCTGGGAACAATTAGTGTTATTCTTACAGCCCTAAGTTGGATTAGGGGATGCCCTTCGGGGGTTATGTCCATAGCAAGACCAAATACCGAGGATTTGATCCCTGAGTCTAAACGAGGGAGATTGGAAGTCCGACTAGCTTTAAGCTTTTCTGATGAAGACAAGGTTAGAACTTATCAACCGCATGCTTATGCCTTAGTAGTAACCCTTCGGATTAGAGGGCACAATGTAAGGAGGGTCTTGGTAGACCAAGGCAGTGGGGCAGAGATCATGTATCCTGACCTGACTTGATTTGAAACATGAGGACTTAATTAGTTATGATTCCCTTTCGGTGTGATTTGATGGGAGGATGGTCATCCTAAGGGCCCTGATCAAGTTGCCTATTCACCGACAATCTCCCCTTATAAGCTAGCTACTTTTCCACATCTTCTTAAGGGTTTTTCCAGTGGAAGATTCACCCTTATTCTTATGAATTTTGCTTGGTTTGACATCCATGATCTAGCATCTGCTGCCATAAAGATCCCCAAATTGCTGTCTATCTCCTACCTTATCTTCTCTGTCATAATATCAACAGGCAAACCCCCAGATTTGCACCCAAAAAGGGGAGTGGGTAAAAGTGATGTTGTTTGTCGTCATTCCCCTCTCCCATCTTTTGAGTAAGAGGAGATTATTTTCAAAATTCCATGGCCCATTGGTTTCAACCCACCTTAGCTGGAATTCGCTGGCAAACTTAAATTGGAAAATGTCATTCCCAACTTCTACAATCTTCAAATCCTGGCCTATTTTCCAAATGATCCTTAGTGTGTTCCTTAAAGCACATAGGTTCTGCTTTCTGTCCGTCAAGAGTTTCCCCATCAGACTTAGAGAGCATTCTTCTATTACTTATGTTTTATCTTCTTTTGAAATTGAAATCTGGAACTCTTCTTCCTCCATTAGCTGCAAATTCTTCAAAACTTCTATTAGCTCTTGTTCCATGATTGTGTGTATTATAGTGTGATTTCAAGGTTTTCAATGGTTTTGGAGGCCACCTAATCAGAACTAAAAGCTCTGATTTAAGGCCTAAGAGACCGCTCCTATAGAGGAAAGAGAAAACCACTCGAGAGAAAAAACACGAGAGAGAGAGAGAGAGAGAGAGAGTTAAATCAAGCAACTTTTCCCTTAATATTTTGGAAAAGAGCAAATATGTCATATTATTATTCTCTCAGTTAAACCCTAATGAAAGTTTATGATTCTTAAAATATTTTATTATATAATGTCTAAAATACTCTCACTAAATTTTAACATCCCAAAAATTTTCTTCACGTATTTTGAGTTTTAGATAGTAGTAATTTTTGGAAAGTTGGAATGATGATATAAGATATTTTATTTCTTATCTAAAGAACATTGATTTTCTAGGTTTAAATTTTTGAAATTTATAATTTATCTAATGGAAAATTTGATGACACATGCCTTTTGTTATCTTTTTTTTTCTTAGCAAAACTCAATTGCTTATTATTGGAAGATAATAATATTCATTATCATTCTTAGAAGTTTTTAGTGAGTGAATATATTGCCTTTAGCAAATAAGTACTAAAAAAATATTATAGTAAAATAAGTATTTATATGTTAAATAGCTACCCTAATTTTGTGTGTGATTAAAATTCTTATACAATTGAGATTAACTTTTTATGACATAATTATCAAAATTCTTAAAATTAATGTATCTTTTGATTAATGTAAATCTTTATGTACTTTAAAAATCAAATGATTTATATCTTTTTTTTTATGATATAAATAAAATCTAGAATTGATCTTAATCGCTACTCTTTTTTCTTAGCAAGGCACGTGCTGCCCTAACTAGTATACATAAATAATGAGAAACCATTGCATATTTTAGAAATGTATGGTTTAAAAAAAGTGTAAGCTCATACTATGTATAATTTGAATCTCTTCTAAAAATATGTATATAATTATGATTGTTTTTAATTGTATACATGCATATGCACACAACTATATAATAATAAATAAAAAGATCCTTAAAAGCAAAAGTATTACAAGCTCGAGACGTTGGTAATGTCCTATTACGTGCCCGTTTGTTTCAGCTTTCAAAAGCTGAAACGCACATTTTGAAACCAAAAAAAAATTATGTGCGTTAGGTAAGGATTTCAAAGTTGCTTTTTGTTAAAAGCTGCGTTTTCATTTGTGAAGAAAAAGCACAAATCAGGAAAGCAGCAAATAGCACCATTGCACAAAAGCGCTGAAGCGCTTTTCAGGTTACCGTTGGAGGTTGCGCATATTTCCCAAATTGCCCACTAGTTATTCTAAAAAACCCAATTTTATCCCTTTGCTTATAACACAATTTTACACGGTGAAAGTGAGCAATACAAATCAAGGATTGCAGCAACAACCCCAGAGAACCAGAGCAAGTCACAAATTCACAAACAAGCTTGATCAACGGTGCAGCCCCAGGTTCCTCTCCTCTGTGAAAATTGATAAACTGAGGAGGTGAATGAAACAAACGATGAAGAAGATCTGAAGATGACAAGGGAGAAACAAGAACTTGAGGGCTCTAGCAGCACGGCAAGGGAAAAGATTAAAAAAAAAAAAAAAAAAAAAAAAAAAAAAAAAAAAAAAAGGAAGATGAAGATGAAGAGAAAAGACAACGATGAGATATATGTGGTGGGGGGGGGGGGTGTTAAAGAGTGAAAAAGGAAGCTTCCTTGCAAAATAATAATATTAAAATAATACCAATAAAATTTTTTTTTATATTTTATTTTATTATTGTTATCATTATTAAGTAATTTTTTTTTTTTTTTTGAGTAAGTATTATGAAGTAGTTAATTTAAGTATGAAATAAACTCTTTTATATATACATTGTCCTTTTTGGTAATTTATCAGTTAAACCGTCACTTTTATAAGTGCTAGCCAAACACTCAGCTTTTTCAAAAAGTATTTTTTAACAGTTTTTACCAAACACTCAGGTTATATTTGGTAATAGTTTTTGTTTTCTATTTTCAAAAACTTGTTTTTGGGAATATTAAAAAAAAAACAATTTTCTTATATTTTTGAAATCAAAAACATGTTTGGTTAGTTGAAATTAAAAAAAAAAAATAGTTTTTAAAAAAAAATAGAAAATACTAAAATATGTTGTTACTAAGATTTGGATTTTAATGCTAACTTATTAAACGAGATAGATTCATTAAAGTAAATGTGTATTTTCATTAACTTTTGAAAATTAGAAACTGAAAACAACATTTTGTATGTCTTCAATTTCCTTCACAAATTGAGTTTTGAGAACAATTTTCGTTTTCTGTCCATTTTGGATTGCCGAATAAGTTTTTTAGTTTCAAAAATAGAAAATTATTTTTGAAAACAGAAAATAAGGGGAAAAAGTAATTACCAAACATACCCTCAGCTTTTATAAAAAGCAATTTTCATACTGCATTTTTTGAAAACTCCACTTTTTCAAAAAGTCCAATTTTAAAAAGCTGAACCAACTCATCCTAGAACTTGTTCATCGGTCATGTGGGTAGTCACTCAAAGGTACGTAGCTTGAAGTTTGTCCCTTGCCCTGACCACTGCCTCCATGCTAAAGCGGCCTACCCCATTGCTTACGTGTGGCGCATCCATGTCACCGAATCACCTTCAATCCTTGACCTTGACCGTTGTGGTCTCTCGCTCCTCCCTATGTTATTTTTATTTTTATATTTTCAATAATAGTGCTATGTTGTCAATGCTTGACCACAATCAGGGAAATACTAGTACACACTTGAAATGCACTGAAATTGGTCTAACTTGAAAATCATGACTTGATTTCAGATTATTTTAAGTGTGTAATAGAGTGTATAAGAAACACTGCTCTAATTATTATTATTGAATAGTAATTGATTTAATTCGAAATAATGACACTAAGTAGATTGGATGTGTTACTGTTTTGGGCCTTTTCTTAGATTGATTAATCTACTACCTAAAACTAAAAGTAAAGCAACAGTGCTCGCTCTACATGGCACTTACATTGGAGACAGTATGATCCTTGAGAAACAAAGTAGTGCACAATAATGGGCGGGTGAACTTAATTACTTGTTGAGCTCCATAGTTTAGAAAGAAGGTTTAAGGAGCACATTCTTGCAGCTAAGTCCAAGACAAGATGAAGATGTAACTTGCTGAAGGCTCCACCAAATGGTGTGATAAAATTAAATATTGATGCAGCGTGTTTAAATGAGAAGACTATGTAGCTGTGGTAGTTCGGGATGAAAATTGAAATATTTTAAAGGTGTGGGCTTGAAGTATAATGTCGTGTAGTCATAGTTTTGCTGAAACTTTTGCCATAATTTGGACTTTGCAACTAGCTAAAGATAAAAAGTTCCGAAGTATAATTGTTAAGAGTAATTCTAAGCTCTATGGTGATGCCATAAATAAGAATTTGGAGGCATGTTTGGAGATTTAGTCACTATTGAACGATGCATTAGTCTTGGCTAATTCTTTTGTGGGTTGTTGTTTTTGTTGGATCAAAAAGGATGCTAACTCTGTAGCTCATGAACTAAACAAGTATGTTTTGTACTCAAATATCTGATATTTTTGTAATTGTACATCCCTTCATCTTGCTGTCATGAAGGCTTGGGAAAGAAATGTATCTCTTTTGCTCATTCAATCAAATATTAACATTTATCAAAAAAGCAACTCGGTTGTTAAGAGTTGTGTGATGAAAGAAAAATTCGGGCAGGTTTTCTTAGAAAATGTCAAAAATAGAGCTTTTCCATCCATGATTTAAATAGAAGCTATCAATCCAAGAAACTAAAGCCCATATATGTTTTCCTAGAAGGAAGCCCAAGTCATGAGTCATGTGTGACTTGGTTTCAAGAAAAGAGGGAACCAATACTTCTCCTAAAAGAGACCAATACATTTTTTTAGAAAGCCCAAGTATAGTTAAATCCATTCCAAAATAGTAAAAATATATATATTTTTTGATAAGATACAATTAACACCCTTAAGGTTTGGGCTAAAGTTAGCTAGGTTCAAAACTTTTCAAAATTGATCAACTTGCACCCTAATCACTGTGAGAGAGCGGAGAAAAATGATAACGGTTTAGGGTTCAAGTTAAGTTTAGGGACCAAGTTTGTTAATTTTGAAAAGTTTTGAACCTGATTTGCATTAGTCTTGAATCTCAGATGTGTTAACTGTATTTTACCCATTTTCTCTATGTTTTCACCTTTTTAATTTGAATGTCAAATTTTCACAGGTTTTTTTTATTTTATTTTTATTTTTTATCCTTACATTTTTAAACGCTGTCATTTTGGTCCCTGTCATCATCTTATTTAGGACTTTCCAAAGCAAACCAAAACCCAACTAAACCATTTGACCTAGTGCCACCCAACCGAAACCAACTTAATCCAAGCAGAGAGGTGGTCGACATCAGATCTTCGGCATCAACAATTGATGGGAGCGGGTTAAGTGGCGGGTTAGAGATTTGAAACCCGATGGAAACTAAACTGATGGACAAATCTCACTGGTAACTGCCATTCTCTTTCTCTTATTCTTAAATCCATTGAGATCTTGTCAAGATTCGACTGGATCTAGGCTAGATTTGTTGAGATCCGGTGAGATCTCGTTTGGTGTCTCCTCCTTCGGTTTCAACTTAAACCAATGTTATGAATACTGTTTGAGATAGTTTTTTTTAGGGGCAAAAACCAGTACCGGCCAAAATTTGCATTTTGCTCGAAATTGACTAGAACAACTAAAACACCTTGAAATTGACTGGAATTTGACCCAAGGTGAAACGGGTAGTATTACTGTTTTAGATTACATACCGGTATGAAAAGTTCTAAAACGAAATTAATAACATTAACTAAAACTGACTCAATTTGAACGAAGAACTACCTGATCCAAACTAATGGTGCTCACAGTGCGAATCCTCTGTTCTATCACCTGCCGAAATTGGGTTGAGTCCAAGTAGTATCCAAACTCGACTCGGACTGACGTGTGGACAACCTTAATCTCAAGAAACACTATTTTTAAACTAGTAGTGTAATATAACATGGACCAAATGATAAAAATTTAAAAATATAAAGACCAAAATAGAAACTATGAATACTTGAAGATCAAATAGAAAATAGAGAAAAAAACATAGGGAACAAAAATATGTTTTTGTCGAAAATTAAGGCCCCGTTTGGTAGAGCATCTTAAACACATATTTTTAGTTTTTAAACAACATTACTCAAACTCTTCTATCAAACGGGCCTATCAATCCCAAATGATTGGATTGACATGTGTAGTGCTAGTGTTAGTGTATACAGTTAAAAGTTTTTTGAATTCAAAGCAAGCAGTCTACCCTGGAGTGGACCGAAATTATCTTCCCGCCACCTGGTACCAAACGTGTGGTTCAAAACAACATACAAAAATCCACAAGGACAACAGCGCACCAAATTCCAAATATCTTCAACTTCTTTCTTCTTCTTTCAATTTATCTCTCTTTCTCTCTCTCGTGTGTTTCCATGTCTTCCTCTCTCACTCTCCTCTCTCTAAACCCTCCTTTTCACCACAAACACAAACACAAACACAAACACAAACCCCACTCCACTCTCCTCCTATTCCCAATCCCCAAACTACCCTCACTCTCCCTCTTCAAGTCCCACATTTGCCACTCCTCCAGTGAAGAAATCCGATGGCTTCGCGAGGAACAGCGGTGGCTACGCGAAGAGCAACGCTGGCTCCGTGAGGAACAACGCTGGCTCCGTGAGGAACAACGCTGGGCTCGCCAGCGGGACTCACTCCTCCGCGAAATCTCTGACCTCAAGCTCAAAATACAAGCCCTAGAAGGAGCGTCATCGGTGTTAGAAGCCCTAGGATTAATGTTGCAGGGTTTGAAGGAGAAAGGCCTCATTGCGGAGACCGGGTTGGAGGAGAAGAAGGAGGTGATTAGGGTTTCGGAGAAGCAGACTCTGCGGAAAGGATCGGAAGGCGCCGAGGTTCAAGCGATGCAGGTCTGCTCGCATTCACTCATACTATGAAATTCACAAGGCGAGTTTTTGTTTTTGTTTTTGTTTTGTGATTCCTTTATAGAAAACAAATATCGTTTTCATTCCTAAAGAAGTTTGCATCAAGTTCGTTTTTCACTATTCATTTTTCTGTCCTTCTACTAACTCTCCTTAACTTTTTATCTTATGTGTGTGTGTAAGTGTAACTAGACTAGGTCACATTATTTTTAGCATTAAAGAATTTCACATGTCTGATATGAACCATTACATTTATAAATAATAATAAGGACACACATTAGGCAAATAAGTGAGTCCAAACTCGAAAGTATTGGTTATATGAAAGATCTTTTTTAAGTTTTTCAACAAAAAAATAAACTTTTTTTCAATCATTTTAAAGTTTTAGGATAAAAAGTGTAATGATTTCAATAGTTTAGGGATGAAACAAAACGAACTTCATTCAAACTTTAGGGACAAAAAAAAATGTTTTAGCCTAACTAATACTTGTGTACAATTATTATTTACATTGCCAATAATTTAGGGGCACTACAATAAAGTTATTTACTTAAGTACAAGTAAATGGGCTTAATTAAGTTGATTTTAATTATACATAAAAATGGTATATTGTACCACATAAGATGGGCAATTAGCTCACTGATTAGATTCAAATGTAGTTGAAGTGGATTGGACACATTGTTTTCGTTCGCTATGCACAGTTAGATCTCCAACATTCCCTGTATATATCATATATGTGAATTTCAAAGTTGAAATTTTTATAGGGTTTTCTGCAGTTACCCCATGCGCGCTGTCACAACTCACAAATGCATTACTAACTTTGTAAGAGCATGTCTTATACTTTGATTTGTTCTAACATTTGAGTATGACAGGAGGCATTGCAAAAAATGGGATTTTACTCAGGAGAGGAAGACATGGAATATTCAAGTTTCTCAAGTGGGACCGAGCGTGCTGTGAAGACTTGGCAAGTAAGTTGCAAACATTTATTTGTGGAACTTACTTATAGGAAAACTCTGTAGAATCATCAAGGGTAAAAATATTCTTTCCCTGATAGAATATTCAATGCTGTATTACTATTCTGTTCCATGGTTCTTACAGTGCTTCATATTGCTTGACAGGCCTCACTAGGTGCCCCTGAAGATGGGATAATGACTGCAGAGCTGCTTGAAAGATTATATGTGGAGCAACAAATTATTGGTGCTGGTTCAAATGTAGATGCAGATCAGAAGGGGAGCACCTTGACTGTTTCGCCAAAGGTACGTTGATATCACTGTTCACTGCAATGCTTTACCGTATTAAGGGATGCATCAGCTGAATTCTCACTAGCTATTCTGGTATTGGCACTGAAGCCTTTCAAAGATATGTAGCTATTCTGGTGGTCATGCACTGGCAGATGGATGATATTCTGATACATAAGAGAAGCATATTTTGCATTATGTAAAGGTATAGTACCTTAGGTGCAGCACATTAGGTTCCCTAGTTAAATTCAAACACTTAATTGCATTATATTTAATTGTTCTTGAAAAAGATAACACTATTTGTTTTTTATTGGTTAATGTAACCAAGTATTTGAATTCAATTGAGGAATTGAATGTATTGCACCTAAGGTACTGTACTTAAGTTTTACCCTTTTGAATCGTTAGGATTGTTGAAGTAGCAAGCTGGCTGAGGCAAACAAGCTGCAGTTTTTTTTTTTTTTTTAATAATTTTAAAGGTTTGACTGACATTCAGGATGGCTTTAGACTGCGTGTAGATGATAATGCAACTTCCTTTCTCTATCTTTTTTTTGGTGTCTTCTTTGCTTGAGATCGATATGGAGAATTGGTTTTTTTTTTCTTTGTTAGTGGCTGGCTTAATAAAGACCAACACTAAAAGAAAATGGAAAGACATATTGCTCTGATACCCCAAAATATGTAAAATTATTTTCCCCATATTGGTGTGGAGTCTTCCTGAATCTGGAATCCATCTCAAGAACAGCCTTACATATCACAGAGATGCAGGACTCTGCAGTTGTGACCAGTTTTAACTGCATGGAGTATTAGGATTTCACTCGTATGGTTAACATAACTCGGCTCTTCTTTTCTTTTTTTCTCTTTATTTTTGGCTTTCTGTTTTTGTTGGATACATTCTAGGCAGATTAGTGAGTGGAAGGATTACGTCTTTTGAACATCAACCTAAGCAACTCTATTATTAGTTAATGCCAAATAATTTGTCCTTTTAAAGATACTGACGTTATCTTGTGTGCAAAGATCTGATTAGGCTCATTGTTTTTTCAGGAAGGTGCAAATGGAGCTCCAGTTGCTTCTATAACGGATATTTCAGAAGTTAAGCAGACAGTTGTGAACGAAGAAAGTGTTACAGAAGTGGAGGTATCCCAACATCGAGTTTTTCTCCTAGGAGAGAACCGATGGGAAGAACCCTCCAGACTTGTAGGCAGGAACAAACCAGTTGGTAATAGCAAGACCAAAGATACCACAACAAAGTGCCTTACATGTCGTGGAGAGGGCCGCTTAATGTGCACAGGTACATAATTGTCACAATATAGATCTTTGATAATGATATTTCTTTGAAAGTGCTCATTGTTGAACCATACACGTGAAATTAATGGCAGAGCCCTAGCATAGATTATTTGGTCAAATATGATATTTTACAACTAAATATAATGAGAGCAATGTATAAGTATAGCTTATACATATTAGATATTGGGCTAATGGGCAATTTAGTAATCTGCAATTACAAAGTGAATAGAGGTTAAATGTCAATTACGTGGGAAACTGACCTGGGGATGCATATATATTCTTAACATGTATTTGTGGTTGATTGAATCAGCATTTTTAGAGGCCAGCCTATTTTCTGTCCTGTGGACAGAAGCATCTGAAATAGTACCCACAACATACTTCTTCTCACTATGTATACCAGGACGGAGATTGGAAATGGACTTGTTACCAATGATTTGGTTTTTACATAGGGATACATATCACTTTATTGCACACGTTTCAGACAGAAGGAACTTTATGCTTGCACAGCCAAATGGCACAGCCTGTTCCAGTTTGTTGACCAAATTTTATTAGATGGTTCTAAGGCCTTTGAAAAAAGAAATCAAGCTTATATATGCCTGCGTCATGCATACATGGATAAAAAAGCATAATTAGAAGGCCATACCCAGTGCACAAGCAATAATTTAACTGCTTTAAACATAAGCATATTTTAATTATCAAAAAATGTAAATAAAAACTTTAAGAAATTTACTTGATTCCCCAAACCATTTTAGGCTGAAGTTCCCAGTTAAATTGACTTCTTATCCAAAAAACTATTTTATTTTGAAAATGGACTTCCTATATTACCGCCTGAACTGGTGCTAAATTAAGGTTTGATCATGACGGAATATATTGTTTTTGTCACAAATGTAACGTGTATGGAATCAAGTTTTGGAGCTGGAGCTTGTCTACTATATGAAAATTCTTACAACTGGGATTTGAGATTTTATAATTTCAGAATCAAATGGTTGTATTGTAGGTAGCACACTGTTAGTCATATATAGCATGAACTGTAACAATTGACCATCTGTAGTCATGTTTTTGTTTCTACTTGGCATGACTCCTTATGCAATGTGGATTGACTTGATGACTCAACCATAATATAATGAGGTTTAACAGATCTGAACAACCAGAATACAGTGTTTAGATGATTTGATGATTACAACCCATGCGAAAGTGGTGGCAAAGAAAAAAAGATTGCAGGTTTTGTTCCTTGTTTTGACAGTGAAGAAACTTTAGTTGTGACATTGAATAACTCTGCTCCAAATGATGTGCAGTTGTTGAGCATTGTGAAAGATAGCTTATTCTATGAGGAAATTAGGGGGAAAGATATGGGTATGAACAATGCATGAGAACAAGATCTTGTCACAAAGAACAGGGGTCGAAGTAAGAGTAGAAGATTTGATAGTCATAGGAAATTTGATGATAGATCAAAAACAAGTGATACATCTCAGCTGAGGGGGTGTAGAGAATGCTTCAATTATAGGAAGATAGGTCATATAAAAATGGGTTTTGAAAAATTGAACAGAAAGGGGTTAAAATCCATAGAATGATAATTAGAAGAAAAAGTGGTAGAGCCCTCTATTGAAGTTTGAAGAGGAAGAGTATAACCATGTTGCAAACATGACATTGAGTGGGTTGTTGATTTGGCAACCTCCCACAATGTAATTTCTACCACCGATTTCTTCACCACATACAAAGAAAGAGACTTTGGTAGTATGAGATAGGTAATTCTAGCAACTCAAAGACTGCGTGGTGATGTGTGGATTAAAACCAATGTTGGTTGCACATTGACATTAAAGAATGTGGTACATGTTGTTGGCTTAGGCTTTAATCTATTTTCTATGCATCCCATGGGTTAGGTAGGTTATTATAGTCACTTTGGTAATGGAAGGTGGAAAAGAGCAAGAGGGAATGCTCGTTGCAGTATGTACAAGACACATGTAAAGACTTATGACAATGGGTTAATATGAGAAGATTTTGAGAGGACTCCACAGCTTAGACTTGGAATCAATGGTTCTATTACCAAGAAAGTAAAATTTTCTCTATGTGAAAATGCCACAAATGGGAGAGAGATATGTGAAGAGGAATATAATGATGTTAAGCCGGCAATAATTTATTGCAATAACATGAAATATTTTAAGGTTGTTGAGTACGAACAACCCTTTTCATTAGAGATTGTCGACCCTCATGTTAGAAGGCCTATTACAGAATGTGGGACTCAGTTTTGGGAATATTTTGCCTTTTGATGAGGGGGAGACAAGTAATTGTATTTTTTATATCCAAGATGAGATTAATTATTTGAAAAATAAAGACATTGGCTTCGATGAGGTTTTTCTCAATTATTATAAAAATTATCAAGTTGTTTAAGCTTTATAGGATGTTGGTTGGCATGAACTTCCAGTGAACAGTCGCAATGTGGTTTCCTTTTCTCATGGATTGGAGATGATTTTTTCAGTCGTTATGAAGAGTACTAGCCCATGAGATATGGGATTTCAAAAGTGGCAAGAGTCGTGAGATATTAAGGATTTCAAAAGTGGCAATAGGATTTCAAAAAATGACAAGAACCACGTGATGTAGAAAAGAAAAAATATGAAGGCTTTCTTTTTTATGTCAGATATGGAAAAGTAAAAAGAGAAAAAGTAGAAACCAATAAAAAGTAGGTCAAATGTGTGATTGAAAAAGTAAAAGGAGAAAAGGTAGAAACCAATGAAAGTAGGTTTCCTTGTAGTAAAGGGTAAAGAAACCTTATGTCAAGGAGAATTCATGAAACTTGGGTTGGTAATTTCCTCCATGATATTTGATTTTATTAGGTACAATGACTTTGTTTATTTGTAGTTTTGATGAGAAAATTGCATTTAGTTCTTAGAGAGATAATTTCTTATATCGACTCAAACATTTGAAGTGGTCTATAATTTACTGAGTATTTGGCATAGCTCACGCATTCATATGTACAAAACAGTGTGCCTTAGTTTGTCAAGAAGCCATTTGACCTATCAAAATATTAATTTTTAACAGAAAGAGACCATTACCCATAACCCTTCATGTTTGTGAAGTATGAAGCTGTTGAGAGAGTAATGCTGAAAGTGACGAAGGTTTACTGACTTTCGATTGGAGGGGATCTCTTTTCCTTCCCTAATGGTAGAAATTGATCCCCAATCACATTCATTGTTTCCAAGTGGTCCTTTTAGTGTGTATATCAAGCTTTTGAGTGTAAAATTGAAAACATATTGTAAACTATTTTGTTATAGTTGATTTATTCAGAGTTGCCATTGCTTCTTATATGACAAAGGTTACAAATTGGACTTTGAGGTTATAATGATAACCAGCCAATGAGCTTTAGCTCAAATGGCACATCCTTTTCCCATAAGAGAGGATGGAGGATAAGACCGTGGCTTGAAAATTTACTAGATGTGTGTGAAAACTTACCAATCAAATAAATGACCACCAGCTACCATTTAGACCACCTATGGCTAACTAAGCTTTGTCTGGTGCAGAATGTGATGGAACAGGCGAGCCAAACATTGAGCCACAGGTAAGAGGGTTATTGATAATGATAACCTTGAGATGTCTTCTTCTTCTTCTCTTTTTTTTTTTCTTTTTATTCCAACATTATTCAAGATTTGACCCTTACGATAAAGTTCCGTATTGCAGTTTATGGAATGGGTAGAGGAGGGAACAAAGTGTCCATATTGCGAGGGCCTTGGTTATACCGTTTGCGACGTATGTGGAGGCAAACAACGAGTTAAGACATGATATATATTTTCTCATCTGCTTCATATGCTATTCTGCGTGTATCATAATTCATGATTGTTTAATTACTATACAACTTACTAAATCTTTTATCTTCTGCTAAATACCATACAACTTGTGATATAGAAGTGGAGGATCAAGTTTTTAATGAGGTACTTACAAGCGGCATGGCAGAGTGTGATGGCATAAAATGGTCCGTGTAATAAACACTACTCTTTGTTTTTTAATGCCAAAACAAGTCATACAAACAGGGTTTTATTTAGTTATTTATTATTAATATCGTTGTTATTATTATTATTATTATTATTATTATTATTATTATTTTGGACTAGGTAAATAGGGGGTTAAGATAATTTTTTTTACTAAAAAAAAATCACCATGTAATACGCAGAGGGTCAGCCATGTTTGCCAATTGTAGAGAGCATTAGAAAGCACTCCCCAATGCTTCTGTTCCCAGTCCATCTTTGCATAGAAAATAGTCTCCTT
This sequence comes from Quercus tomentella, assembly GCA_028535165.1. Classification (NCBI taxonomy): domain Eukaryota; kingdom Viridiplantae; phylum Streptophyta; class Magnoliopsida; order Fagales; family Fagaceae; genus Quercus; species Quercus tomentella. The sequence continues at coordinate 29,977,559 of JAPQVY010000001.1, forward strand.
TCGGTCAACTAAAACCAGGATTTGCCATTCTTTACCTTTACTAAAACTTTTCCAAGGGCTCACATTATCCTGATTGGTATTTGCTGGTCGGCTGCTCTTGCACTCTTGGTGACATTAATCATCATTCCTTCAAACTGTGCTTTGTTGCGACATTTCCAAATAGTCTAAGAGTACAGCTGCAAAATTTACAGTGACAGACAGTAACGAAACCAGGATTTAAATTTGGAGGGCAAAGCATAAACCAAAAAGAAGCTTTAATGATGTTGATATTTGCGGACCAAATAAAGGATAAACATTATAATCTCATATTTGCATATGCAATCTGGGATCACACTCCAATGAACTAATATCAATTTTGTTGATTTTTTTTTATGCTTTGTTTGAGGATTTTCAAAAATTCCATCAATACTAAGGTTGACAACCCTATGTAATCAATAATGCCTTTTGAATTATTTGTATTTTTTCTTTTGAAAATATAAAGAATTGTAGTTAACTTTTCCATGATCGGACAAATCAAATAAGTTATATTAATAATAGGAATTTATATTACGTAATAATCCGAATATGTAAAAAGTAACGTTTTCAATTTTTAATTTCTTTAATTTGAATATGTTTCACTACTTCCATATGTTATGACAGTTCTATTATGCCAAGATTACTTACTAAAAAAATAAAAATAAAAAAGAGAGGGAAACTGCCCCGCACAAGCCGTAACAAAATAAATATTAATAATTTGTTGACACAATAAAATTATTACTAATAACTCATTGGCACAAAAAATCAACAAGTTAATCGTAGGTTCACACCTATAGAAGCACAGACAAATTCAAGTCACGCCAATTTCAATATGGTGTTCACTATATTGTATCCCACTACCCATACTTTCCATTAAGTATCTAACACAAATAACACACTAATGCTTCTTTTTTGAATAAATCTAACTCGGGAACACACATTAACATATCACTAATAAGTTATCAAATACTCTCTCTCTCTCTCTCAATTTGACCTTCACCTTTGTGTGTGGAGCGATCAATGAGGGTGTCTTGGTGTGGGTGGTTTTAGGGTTTCTCTAAAATGATTGGAGATATAAAAAGAGTGTTGAGCATGAGAAACAAAGAGAAAGAAAGAGAAAAGAGGAGGCAGCCTAAACAAGAGAAAAAAAAGACAAATTTGATGGAGGCTAAAGAGCATAACGTGAAGGAGAAGACCAATTGCATAGAATGACATGCTTCTGATATCTAAGTTTTTCTACTACTCTTTGTCTTTTTATTCATATTCTTCCATGTATCATGATTCCATGCAAGGCTAAAAATTTCAATTAAGTTTGAGAATGAAGCCTTGTCAATGAGTAACGACATATATTTATGAGGTTCCTAACAAGTGGTATCAGAGCCGTCGATCTTGAGACGGGTGAATATGACCGACAAGAAATCTTGAAGGACTTACAAAAAATGGTGAATGAAGTTTTAGAGAAAGTCAAGGCCTTAGCTAAATCTAAAAGGGTCATCAAAGAAGAGCTCTCAAGATTACAAAAGGATCTTGAGAACATGACAGAAGAGGAGTTACAATCTCTTGATTCAATGGAACTCGAAGAACAAATTAAGTTCCAAGAATCTACTGCTGTTGTTGCAAGTCGGGACGTTGATTTTTGTGTCAAAGTAGATGATGATATCCACGTACACGCTGCCTTGAAGTTCAATCCAAAGAACCAACAAAGAAGGTGATGATGATCCAAGAATCTACAATGCATAAAGTTGTAGCTATTGGTGTGGATACAAGTGATCCAATGGTTTTTGATTGTGGCCAAACTCGTACTTCAACAGATGGGGCTGTTCATGTAATCAAGAATGAAGGCATGAAATTAATAGCCACTAACATTGGTGGTAATGCAAGTGAATTTGAATTAGATGATTCTTTTCTTAGTTGTTGCAGTGGGATAAATGATGGATTCTATAATCGAGCTGATCATAATTTTTATAAGGACTTGGGTGTGAGTTGGGATCTTAAAGGTGTGAAGATATATAAATTGCTCTCAAGAAAATCTCTCTATCCTCAATATCAGTTTCATGGAAATGTGATCAGTTGGACCCGTTTATTACATTATTTGCAGTTTGTGGACTATCATCTCCTTACCCACGTGAGTTGCATGGGTGGTCATATGTTTGGAAGTTTATGATCAGAGACTTGGTATTTGATAGAAAGAAAGGCCACAACATAAAGATTTCTTGGTGCTCCTTTGCTGATCTATTTAATGATGAGATCTACTTGCTCAAGTTATAGATTGTGACAAGGTGCTTGGAAGTAGTTGGAGTGTTCAATGTTCAAGATGCTTTGGAGTATTGGGTTAGTGGCCGGTTTCCCCTCATGAAGATGTCAACTATAACAACCCCTTGTGGGAAAGGTGTTTTGAAGGAGGGGGAAATGTTAGGAACCCACATTTGAGTATAGAATGCATTTAGTTAGTTAGTTGGTTAGTTACAATTTCAAGCATGTTAATCACATTTAACACATGTTGGAATTATTAATGCACATGGGGAATAATAGGACTATTAGGATAAGGCCATGTGGACCAATATAATAGTTTCATGGTTCTATAAATACCTACTTGTAATCATATTTCCATCATTGAAGAATAAACCAATTGATTGCTTAGAGTCTTTCCTCTCTCTCTCTCTCTTAATATTTCTCTATGAAGGGTGACTATCTCAAATTAAGTCAGTTTCCTTCAATTCTCATCAATTCCCCTATAATTCCTATCCATCCCCATTAGGAACCACTGGGTTCCTAACATTTGATTTTATTTGATGTTTTCTTTAACGATTATATTGTTTTTGCTTCACATTAATTGATGAAGATGAAATTCTAGATATGAATTCAATCATGTTTTTCTCATGATGTAGGATCATCTTAATTGATTGAATGCTTGGTTTCTATTGTTCATTTTAAATTGGATATCACTTGTGGTTTGATTCTAATAAATACAATTGATGATTTGGTTCAAAACTTTTAAGCGAAAAAGAGCATGCTTTAGATTTTTGAAAGGGGTTCAAAGATGATATATGTCGTGCTAATAGGGTTGATTTCTAGATTATCATGTAGGAATTTAGAAAAAAAAAAATAAAACAACAAAAATGATCATGAATGTATGTTGTGAATTAATATGGTGACTAAATGTGATCAACCTATTTTGATCCGACTGATTCTTTCAATTTGGGCCATCATTGATCCTCTCTTTCTCTCTCTAGCCAAATCTCCATGGTTAAGCTTGCTGATGCCCATTTTGACAAGGAGGCCTAATAGCAGGAAGAAACCCAACAATATGGGAGAAAAAGAGTTATTAAACTGAGAAGAAAACCATTAAACCTGAGTGGCAGGAATAATGGACCATAGGCCTAAAAAATAGCAAAAGGGCCTCAAAGAAAGCAGGCGGGCCCAAAGGAGCCCAGAGAAAGAAGTAGTAAACCCATGGACATTATGAGAAATAGAAAGCAAGTAAGAATGGGCCAAAGAGGCTCAAAGTAATGAATTAAGTGAGTAAGGGGTTGGTGGAAAAGCCCATAAACCCCAAAAGTAAAGGATATGGTAATTTGGGCCAAGGAAGCCCAAAAGACTTAGCAAAAACCCACGGGAATGAAGAATTAGAATGGGCCGAGGATGCCCAAGGAAATGAAATGGGCCAAGGAAACCCGGAAGCGATGAAACGGGTCAAGGAAGTCCAAAACAACATGAATACTAGCTTGATGATAATACTGGGCCACTGGAATTAAGCAAGGGGAAAACATACAGCTGACCCAAAAGAGGCCCAACAAGCATGAGTCAAATAATAGCATGGCAAGAATAACAGAATGGCATGGTAGAAGTGGTGGGCCATGGATTAGAGGTAAGACAGGGTATGGTCTGGCGGTGGGGAGAAGGGGAAAGCCTATTCTAGGGTTCCCCTTTAAACTCTTTTGGGGGAAATGTCTTGCTGGGATGACATACCACCCAAAAGAGAGAAAGATGAGTTGGAATCACTAGGTGCATGCCATGAGCGATAGTGAGAGAGAATGTCCACCCTTATTCGGATGGGAATGCCACGGTGAGCAAGCAAACAAAATAAGACTTTTTGTCTGGGAATGGGATGTGGCACGGCCAGCACAGGTAAGTGGTGGTGGTTGGGCAACTGACAGACTAGTGGGTGGTCTGGGAAGGACACCCATACCAAGACAAAAGTGATTAAGGGGTAAAATAGTAAAAAACCAGTCACGGTAGGCAGTATAAAAGAGGCTCAGCCGTGCTCAATAAAGGGAGACAGAACAACACCACGGAGAACAACGGAACAAGAAAGTAAAAATAGAGCAGAAAACTTAGAAAGGAAAAAGAGTTAGAGAGAAAAACAGAGAGTAGGCAAGAGTGTGATAGTAGGCATGAACTAATAGGCTAATCTTTTCTCTCCCTCTAAAGGCCTACCCTCTAGTAAGGATTAAGAAATTTGAGGATAAGCCATTTAGACCCATTCTCTTAAAATGGGTAATTTTTGTGGCAGGATCTTCCTGTGAGATTGCCCACATTGAAGACTGGTTCCCTTCCTAGACTTAACTCCGTAAGGAAATCAAGCATGACAGACTAACCATTCTTCCTTTCATTTTATTGATTGAGTATCGGTGTTATTTCTATTTCTTTATTATTGCCATCTTATTTATAGTGCATTTATATTGATGCATTATCTCCTCCTTTATTAAAATCACGATTTGGTATTTCATGTTTTCTGGCTAACAGTAAGCATTTTCCTTTTGTTGTTGTTATATTATACCTACCTGCCATAACTCTTTTATAACAATTTTCTCTGTTATGGGCATGTGACCAAAGTTTTAGCAAAGGGGTTTTAGTTTGTGCACAAGCCGGCTTGGAGTGTGTTGTAGTCAAGCCAGTCCTAACTCTCCTATCCAGAACCATTGGGCCATAGCGTGGTAGGAGCTAGCCCAGCTTGCAGTTGCAAAAAAGGCCCATCACAAAGCTTGAACCTCTATGACTGATCCATCTTCAAGCTCTACTTTCCACAACTTTTCACCAATCGCTATTAGCGACAAGCATTACTACTATAGCCCTCTGTTCACCAAATTTGGTGTTTTCACAGTCATGGTTCTCACCTTTATTTGATTTGCTCCCCTGATTTGGTGGATTTGGAATTTTGTTAATGGCAAATGCATATTTGAATCATTTCGAAGGGAGGTGATACTGGGCATGCTTTGTGAATGAAATTGAAACATATTTGCTTTACACATTTTGATGGGCTCGGTGTGAAGTGATTTTTGTTGTGAACGAAATTGAAACATATTTGCCTGACACATTTTGATGGGCTCGGTCTGACGTGATTTTTGTCTAAATTAAATCAACAACCACACTAGTCGATATGTGGTTCTCAAAAAAAAAAAAAAATTGATCTTTGACTTGTACGTCGTCATCAACAACCAAGAGCGTGCAAGTGATCAACTCGACTTCAATCAATATCTTCAGTTCCAATTGGAACCTACACACCCCTAGGCACTACATAATTTTTTTTTTTTTTTTTTTTCAATTTAGACAAAATTTAGCTCTAAACATGTTTGGAAACTTGACTCCAACCATCAATAAGAATATGACATTAGTCCTTGTTATGTGCAATGCATATGACTCACTTAACCCAACCAACCAAGTGAGTTATGCACATTGCACATGACAAAACACATATCATCTTCTTATTAGTAGTTAGAGCCAAACCTTTTCCTTCCAATCATATTTCCCCTTCAACATATAGCAAATGTTAGACTGAGTTCTATTTAAGTAAACAGTATATCATATAAAAGCAATCTTTGGAAAAAATCAACACAACCATAAAATACCAAGGGTCCAAAAAGTATGATTATATTGTCAGCCCTAGTTCGTAAATCTTAAAAAAATGAGGGCACAATCGTAGTGGCTTGAGGTTAAAAATGGCATTCACGCTAGAAGATATAGGTTTGTGGATCCAAATCAATTGAGACATTGTTTTGTGCATACATCATCTATACTAACACTGCCATATTCTGTAACCAAAAAGTCACTGCTACATTATGACATGTGATGTGATGAGACATTTATTGAAACAAAAACCAACTTAACTTAGCTTTCTGAATTCTGTACGCAAATTTGCTTTTAGCGAAATACCAAACTATGACCTATGACCATGAGAATTCCTCTTTCAATTGCATATTAGCATTCTTTTTCCTTTCTTCTAATCTTAGTATCTTTACAGATTAGTCTTTGGCTTGCTACCAGCAGAAACACGCCTCGTCACTGACCGCATTGTCACAAATTCCTCTGCTGCAGAAGGATGAATTCCCACCTGTAGAAAAAAGTTAAACTTTATGAGTTACAAGGAGCCATACATTATGAAGAGAGAAAAAATAAAAATAAGAACCTATATGAAGTCAGGGAATTGAACTCTCAAGAAATACGGGGGGTGGGGGGGGGGGGGGGGGGGTGGTGGGGGACACAAATTTTATGCTTCATCGTGGAATAAAAAATATGATCAGAAAAGTCTATCATAAAAAGTGCAAAGATTAGTTCTGGTCAGCACTTCCAGATTATTAAGGAGTGCAGATTGGTCTACCTAGTTATTACTTGTTGTATGAGAGAACAGGTGCTCAATCATATCTTCAATTTTACCATATATACCATTTATTTACAGCACACAGATTCAACATGCAGCACAAAATTATGAGCAATGGAGTTCCTTCGCTAGAATTTGGAAAAACGTACTTGACTGAGAGTTGTACAATATAGTAGGGTAATAGAAAGAAGAGCCACAATGAGGCCACCACCATAGAGCTATTTCAGATTTTTCAGGTTTCTCCCTTATTGTCACTTTGTTACATTTTAAGTGGTAGGTTGAATGGCATGCAATGTTGATAACACCCCCTTATATTACCAGTTCCTCTGGCCAAAAAGGACTAGGGGGTGTAAAGAAAAAAGTTTCAGCTCACCGTGCTGTCAAATTGTGCCTTGGTTGCTCCACACTTCAGGGCAACAGCAATGCCCTGTGAAGGAAATCACAAAGAATATCAGGAATTAAATGCACAAGCAAAAAAATAGACAATGAAATAAGAGAAAAAGGGAGATCTTGCAGTAACTGCTATGTGCAACTTATTACTTAAAGTCCAGGATCCATAGCCGACCCCAAGATTTTGGGACTAAGGCTTTGTTGTTAAAATTATTTTGGACAATTCGAGGACTGGACATTTCTAGAAATTTCTAGGTGTTCATTTTTTAGAGCTCAGTACAAATTCAAGAATTGTACTATGCCATCCGAGGGTAAAAAAAAGGCACCAGAATTGTGTCTAGCATAGCTTTAGACAACAGCAGCAACATCATAGTTCATAAACATTTTAAAATTTCAAGAAACATTGTCACTTACAACTATTATTGTTAATGATGACTACAGTTTTACATACGACTTTTGCTCCATTCTTTACACCATGTGCCTTCAGTGCCAGGTAAATCTACTTGGCCGAACTTTTTTATAGATGAATTCTATATATCTTATAATCAGCTGAATTCTATTTCCACAGTATCATCAATATCATTTTTAATTTGACGTGCTAAAAATCCAATTAGTAAGAACAAGAATAGGAATGACCACTCAATGTGAATGTACAATTGTACATATCATGCAAGTTACCTATTGTATAAAGTAAATAAATAAAATTGACAAGCATAGGAACTACTCACTGAAATGGAATAGCTAACAAAGCATACCTGTATAATTTCAGGTGCATCTGGCCCACACATGGATGCTCCAAGAACTTTATCTGTCTCAGCATCAACAACAAGCTTCATAATTGTCTTTTCTTGTCGCCTGGAACAGAAAAGAGAATAAAACATGGTGAGTGAGTAGATTTATATGAGATGAATCTTCAAACATAAATGCCATCAGAGATACAAATTTTGCAAATATTAGATGTTATTATGACAATGACAGGCCAAAGGTACAAGCTAAAAATTAATTAATTGAAACAATTAAATGTCCAGAATAACTAGAATATATTTAGAATTCAATGAAGATGCTGTAAGATTTTAGTATACACAGATAAGTCCATAACAGTTAACCAGTAATTACTTATCCAAATTTCTATACATATAAAATCAACAATATGTCTTCCATTATAGATCATATGAAATGACACCATCTTTGCTGATGAATATAGCTACCCCCCATATCCTTGATAAGTACATACTCATAGTAAGGAAAATTGATCTTACTTATTTAGCAGAAGAATAGGCAGGGTAAGAAGTAGTAGTAGAGGCAAGATAATAGATAACAAAGTTCAAGTGCTCTAATTCTATCGCACATAAGATTCTTTTAGTTTCCAAAGATGAAAGGGTCATCTGCTTCTTTGTTAGATTATAAACTTATGTGGTAAAGACAGACTCCAAATCATGATACATACCCAGAGATAGTGTTCTTCATTGGATTGAAGGTTGATGTGAAAACCAAGACATCACCATGTGCTTCCTCGATTGCCTGCTCTTCACTGAGGCCCACTGAAGAAAGAGGTGGTATGCTGCAAATTGGCAAGAAAATTGCAAATTTAACATTTATAAAGAAAATCCAAATAGCTAATAAGATATTTTACTTCAGTTCCATATGTTCAATATAACTATAAACAACAAAATGGTAAAAGCATTAAAATAATAGTGCTCACAATGTCACACTGTTTACATGCTAGGTATCAAATATAAGCATTAATGTATACAGAACAAGGTACTCAACACAGGCAAACTCTAGACAACAGAATTGCAATTCAATTAATGTTTATAGAACAAGGAACCAATTTAAAATTAGATGAATAAAAAAAAAATTGCAGATAAAAAATTGTACAATAGGGAGGAAAAAAAAGGTTATTATTGAAGCAGAGAGATTGAATCCACCCATTTAAGCCAGGCTCTGCTGAGAATAATCGCTAAACTACTCTTGTTTTTCAAACCCTAATCTCTCCTCTATAAGATATTATGGTGCCACTATAAGCAAAACTCCATTGTAATTCACTTTTAACAAGTAACATATGCAAGATATTTCTGGTGTTTCAAGGAGAGGGAGACCCAAAAAAACAACCCTTCCTAAATTTCCTCCCAAGATCTTATAGTGCCACTATGAGCAAATCCCTTATAATCCAATTTTAACAAGTGACATATGCCAGACATATCCAGTGATTCAAGGAGAGTGAGACCAAAAACCAACCCTATATAAACTGAACTGTGCATGGTTAGCACACCATTGAGAGAAAGAAAAAGTAGATGCTAAAGCAGAAAAACTCAGAACTTTGTCTAATGTGACATGCCACTCATGGAGCAAACTCTTTCTGGCAAGGAAACAACCAGTGAGGATGATAAATGAGAACAATTTTTCAAGAACCTATGAACAACAATTTTCCTTTTTTAATTAGTAATAGACTCTTTCAATAATAATAACCTATTTGTATTTAACAAGCATCAGAAGATTCATGACACCTGAACACAGCGCAGGCAACATCTTTGTGGTCCGGTTTGCAAGGTTGCCCACCAAAAACAGTATTCTGCAGACAGAACAAAATAAATGAATACATTGAACAACATTGAAATCAATATTGGAAGAACAAAAGCATAGAAAACTGAATAAAGTAGAATAAAAAAGATCTAAATGGAACACATACAGCAAAGCATGTTCCCTCCATTAAGGCCACAGGGGTAAGATTCATTCGATTTGTAACATCACCCACAGCCCATATGCTAGGTATGTTGGTACGTGAGTACTCATCTACCTGCAAGAGAAATGGAGGCAAAGACCTTGATGGCATGAGCGCTTCTCATAGCGTACACAATCTTTTTATATAAATATTGAAAGCAATTTTGCCATGCCATCACTAGACAGTCCATTGTAATATAGCAATAGAACAACAACGAAACAGATTGATGAGGTTAAGGTAACATACCAATAAGTAACATATCAACTTTTATATGGTTTCAAACGCTATCATACTTTTTTCATTTACACCAAAAAATAGATTAGTGCTGAACCCCACTAGCCCCATCAGTTGGTTTGGATAACACCCCAACTGGTGCCAACTCCTAACATAACCTACCTTTCTATGTATATGCCATAAATGAATTATAATATAAACCGTCTCTTTTTATATATGTATTAATATTTTGCAAACCATAACATAGTCAAAGAGGGTGCACAAATAAATGAAGACTAAGATGCGTCTGGAATGGAAAATCCAGCACATAACTAATGCTAAAAATCAACCCAACGGATCCCCAGTCAAAGTAGAAACACATTACAATATTCAATGATTATAAGGAGCAGCATATAAGAAAGCTAGTGACCTTCACAGCTCCCGTCTGATCAAGTTCCACACCTACAGCTTCCAAATTCAACCGCTTTGTATTAGGAGATCGACCTGTAAAAAAAGAGCAGTCACTCAAGAATTCTGTAAGGGGAAAAAAAATGTTGCAGAATTAAACCACAATACCACATCGAAATTTTATGCAACTTTAAAATCTATAAAGCAAGTAAATATATATATATATATATATAAAGTAATATGATTAGAATGCTGGCATAGTCCAAGTTTACTGACAATTAATTGTTAAACCTTTACAAATTTATAATAAGGTAAGTTAACCAATCATGACCATTTCAACCAGTTAGCTTATTGGCAGATACAAGTGATCTCTCAAAACTCCTGCATTATTTTGACAGTCTCTAGGACAATTAGTTTACTTATATTCCTAGTATACACATTTGTGCTTTCCATTTGCAGAAAGCTGCAGAATCTTTGTAGGATCAGGAAACGTTTCCCACCAGAGGATTTGAAGACCAGCTGCATGGATTCAACTCATTTTGGCAACCAAAATGCAAAATTATTTTTGAAAGAGTTCTAAGAAATAATAATTTCTCATGTGCAGAAAAGGGATTCAAAAGTAAGTAAATTTAAAACATCAACATATAATATTTTGATTTTTTTAAAAGAACAAGGACAATTCATATTATATGCTTAATAGCAAGCCATAAACTTGAACTTGGTATTAAATATCACATACAACTTGCACATTTGCGCCAATTATTAATCATAGTTAATAAGCCAAAGCTTGCTTCAGACAACAAATGACAGTCCATGACACCAGGATACCACCAAAGGAATTTCAATAAAGAAAAACAATGATAATTAGAAACTCAAACTCAGTGCAATCAATGTGCCTTTAATCTTTGATGCAAGATTATATATAGTAACCAAAGGCCCCTAACTTGAAGTGCCTTGTAATTTTAAAAGGGTTTGTAATTACCAGTGGCAAACAGTACAACATCTGCAATCAACTCTTCACCATGATCTGTGATAACTTTTATGCCATCCTCTGTTTTAATCAACTGAAATTACAGAAATCATTATTAGCACAAGTTTGAATGTGAGATATATACAAACACACATGTCAGATATTGTTGCACCAGTATGGATCCATGTAATCCTTACAGAAGTAATATTACCTTTGACAAATTTGCCCTTGGGTGCAAATTAATTCCCCTGCTTTCAAGATTTCTTGCAACCACTGCCCTCATTTCATCATCAAAGCCTCTGCCAAAGAATTCAGAAACAGTTGCATTGGAATCAGTATGGCAGTAGCGAGAAAGAGACACTGACCATAAAGTTGTCACCAGTTCACGGACTCCCCCCCCTCCCAGCAGAGGCGAGCCTCGGGTCCAAAAAGAGGGCGCAAAGCCCCCACTTCTAATTCACGGAATAAGTAAAATAACCATGGTTTTAAAAACCTGACCAGACTGGCCGGTCTGACCGGGAACCGGCCACCAGTCCGGTCCAAGAAAAACCCCAAACCGGTGAAAACCGGGAACCGGAGGCAAAAATGGTTTTGCCCCTGGTCCAGTTTTTAAAACCATGAAAATAACGTTAAAAATAGTGGTATTCCACTTTCGCCTTTCAGCTCCCACTTATCCTACACTTCTTCCTGGACAAAGCTCCTACTTATATATGTGTGTGTATGTTCATGATTACAGTTTCTTATTACAAAGTACAAGAAATTCAGGGCCTAGGGAATCAAAGTTGCACAAAGTCTAAATTGAAAAGGCAAGAATCAAATCATCATTTACAACCTTAAAGGAAGTTCCTTTCTGAAAAATAGATCCACGGTCACACCCATCCCTTTCCATATTGAAGCAAATTCAACAGCAATGTACCTGATGAAATGATAGGATGATCATTTGAGACTATTGAGCATGTTATGCAGCTGAAAAGTATTACACAACACAGATAAAAGAGACAAAGACACACCCTCCCCCAAGTATCACAGCACGCTTAGGTAACTCCTCCAAACTCAATGCCTCATCAGAGGTTATAGCCAACTCCTACAAAATAAAAAGGGGAAAGAAAGGTGAAAAAAAAGGAAAGAAGAAAATGTGTAAGCAAGAGTAATATCACATCTCACAGATTACATCAACTAAAGCAATGAGTGTCAAGTAGTTTATCAATTAAGTTATTAATTATGTAAAGCAACAGTTGCAACTGAAGGTCGCCAAGCACCTCAAGGATCAACTTTATAAATCCAACTGGTAGAACTAGAGTACAAACTCAGGAATCCAGGAAAAGGTACATAAACAACATAATCCAGCAAAAACCATAAACTGCACAAGTAAATCACGAAACTAATACTTCAAGCAAAAATCAAGAAATTGAAAATATCAGTCCAAGAGAACCTTTTGCACTTCTATGTGATCAGTATCATTTGGACTTGCGATCACATATGCATTCAACGAAGCATATTATATAACACCTACCAGGTGAGTAGTAGAAAAAAAAGGTCTTAATATGGACACGGCTACAGCTCTGACACACCAAATGGCACTTGGCATAAAATACATTATGAATTGGCACACGCCAAAGTCCATACATGCCCTAAAGATGCAGAGCATTATTCAATAAATGATTACTACTTATAGAATTGGGCCTAATATTCCAATTTCATCAAAATTAAGTTCTAAAAAAATAATAAACTAAACTAACAAATTTAAACTAAATTTCAAAATCTTAAATAACTCAAACTAAAAATTTTAAATGCATATATTTTTTAAATTATTAATTGCATAGTTTGGTCGGATTGTTGGGTTGAAAATTTTGTCAACACAAACCTGACCCAATCCTACTTTCAAAATCAATTTAGAAATCAACACAACCCATGAATCCACAAAAAAACAACCCAATGCATCGAGTTAGGTCAGGTTGGGTTGGTGGGTGTGGGGTTAAATGCACACCCCTAGAAACTGTAGGTTTCTTCCCTAGTACAAACTGTAGGATAGAAATTATAGGTTTGTACCCTAGTACACTCCCTGTATAGATGGAGAACATACTCACTTTCATTTCAATAAACTTATATATATATATATATATAGAAACTGTAGGTTTGTTTGAATGATTAGGATTACCAAAACAGAGAAACAGAGCACAGTACATGGAGGGTAAGGTTAGTAAAAGGAGAAATAAAGATGAAAGATTTGTAAAACTTGAGGGTCAAGATTTACAAAATAGTGAGGGCTTTTAGTATCTTGGATTAAGAATTAAGATATCGAAGATGATGAAAATCATAGAATAATAGTAGGGGTGGCAAAATCTGACATGACCCGCAACCTAACACGACTAACCCGTTTATAAATAGGTTATGGGTTGAGGCTAAACAGGTTCGGGTTATATTCAGATCGACACGGCTGACCTGTTTAATAAACGGATCGTGTTCATGTTTAACATGTAAATCTGTCTAACCCGTTTAGCTTATAAATGTATTAGCTTTTGTTATTATTATTTTGTTATTATTGCTTAATTTTTTGTTGTAATTATATGTTTATTACTATATTTATGGTTGTAACTATATTTTAATTTTAGATATATGAGAATTGATAATAGGTTATTTTCTTTAGTTATGTCCTAATCAAACAGGTTATTAAATGAGTCATTTGTATTGACCTTTACATGACTTGTTATTTAAACGGGTTAAATATGTCGTGTCGAGTTGAGCTGTTTAATAAACAGGTCATGTTAGAGTTGAGGATTTTTGACTCATTTGCTAAACAGGTCAGGTTCGGGTCAACCCATATAGCCGAATGCTCATGGCTCAACACGACAAAAACCCAACCTGCAAACACGAATTGCCACCCCTAAATAATAGTATGGTGGATGAAATGGAGAAGTGCATCACGAATATTGTGTATGCCTATTGCTAACAGTGGCCTGGGTATTAGGAAATTGACCACTTTCAATAAAGCCTTGCTGGAAAGTGGCTTTGGCATTTTGGGATTGAGGAGAATAGGCTTTGGAGGAGGGTGGTAGCTTTGAAATTTGGGAAGGGGTGCTCATGGTTGTGGTTTGTGGAGAAGTATCCGGAAGGGCTGGGAAGTTTTCAACAAAAATGACCAGTATAAGGTTGGGGTGGGGGATAGAGTGAAATTTTGGACAGACAGGTGGTGTGGAGATCTTTCTTTCCAATTGGCTTTTCCAGTCTTGTACAATTTTGCTGCAAACAGAGAGGCTTCCGTAGAATCATCTTTGATATGTCAAGGAGCAGGGGATGGGAGAACTTGGGATGTTCGTTTCAATCGAGGTCCTAATGATTGCGGAGGCAGATGTGGTGGTTGATTTCTTTCGATTCTTGGCAACCAATTTACCTTCAGGGACTGATGGTGATCGGTTGAGATGGAAGTTGACAAAAACGGGGATTTTACTATCTGCTCATATTATCATAAGTTACATGGCTCTTCTTCCGTTGTTTTTCCATGGAAAGGCATTTGGAAGGTTAAGGCACCCCGGCGTGTCTCTTTCTTTGTTTGGACAACCACATGGGATAGGATCCTCACGGGCGATAACTTGCGGCTTAGAGGCTTTGATTTTGTTGACTGGTGCATTATGTGTCGTTGTTGTGGTGAGACAATGGATCATTTGTTGTTATATTGTGGAAAGGCTTATCGGCTGTGGTGCTTCGTCTTTAGGATTTTTGGGATTTCATGGGTTCCCTCATGTACGGTGTCAAATTTTCTATTTAGTTGGTGAAATTGGTTGGGGAAGCATTCATCTTACATTTGGAACTTAGTTCTATTGTGTTTGATGTGGTATATTTGGAAGGAACGCAATCGGTGGACGTTTGAGGATTTGGATAGACCTGAGGACCAAATGCTTGGTCTCTTTTCTGGTTCCCTGTTTGATTGGGCTAGGGCTTGGGGACTCACATCTAGTGACTCTCTTCCTCTATTCCTTAGCTCTCTTTCTTTGTAATTAATGTCTCTTTATGTTTTTTGCTTTTCCATCTTTTTTGTACTTTTGATATGCTGGTGCTAATTTGCATCTAGCAGTTTTTTGAATATATTTTTTCTTACCTATCAAAAATAATGATTATTGTGTATGATTAGGGATGGCCATACCCATTGGGTAATGGATATCCTACCCTACCCGATCCAAATGTTTTGGATAATACCCGGTTCTTCTTGGGTAGAACCTAAACGGGTAGGGTATGGATATTACCCGAATAGTTTGGGTAGGGTATGGATATTATCCATACCCGACCCGTATATATATATATAAAAAAAAATCACCGAAGTCTCTCACTTTCACTCACACAATCACACACTTTCTCTCTCACCTGAGCCTCCATCCTCACCATCACTCTCTCTATTTCTCTCACCCGAGCCTCCATGGCCTAGTACCTTGAACTCATCACTCCGATCACCAGCCCCATGTGGAACAAGTGCTTCAAGATCCCCCTTGCACACTCGGCCTTCGAAGTCGAATTCTACGTCAAAGACAACGACGTGTTCGGCGCCGATTTAATCGGCGTCGCCATCGTCTCCGCTTGCCGGATCCTCTCCGGCGAAACCATCAGTGAATGGCTGCCGATACTCAACTCACTCGGCAAGCCTCCAAAACTGGACGCATCGCTCCTACTCGAAATGAGGTTCACGAAATGCGAGGACAATCCGATATACCGGTGTGGCATCATGACTGATCCGGACCATTTCGGAGGCCGAAACTCCTACTTCCCGGTTCGGAAAGGCGGGTCGGTCACGCTCTGCCAAGACGCGCACGTGCCGAAGTCGCTTGTGGTTAGTTTTTAAGGTTTTTTTTTTTTTTTTTTTTTGGAACTGAAAAAGGTAGAGTTTTTAAGTTAAAATGTTTTTGGATTTTAAAAAGAAAAAATTAAATGGGCTTCGAGTAGGATATGGATATCCATGGATAATAAATCCGGGTAAGAATTGGGTATGGATAATAATGGGTATTGGTATCTGGGTATCCATGAACAAACATTTCGAGTAGGGTATGGGTATACCCGATCCATACCCTACCCATGGTCATCCCTACAGTATGATTGTAGGATACAATTAAGTTGAAGGGACTAAATGTTAGGCTTAGGGCTGTCCATCAACTTGTCAAACCCAACCCAACCCACCCATATGACCCAATCCGACCTGAAGACCCACGGGCAAATCCGAATGCCCAAGCAGGTCGGGTGCAGGTCTGTTTATTTTAAAAATCGGTTTTGCGGGTCGGTCCAGGTCCCTTAACTTCTAAGGAAAACACATGGGTTTCTTCTACGCTTAACCATTTTAGAAAGTTCTCTCTCTCTCTCTCTCTCTAACCCTAGCCCCCTTACTGCCGACGTCGCCTAGTTGGCTAGCCCTATTGCCACTGTTGCACTCGCCGTCTTGGGTTAGGTCTCAAACTCCTCACTCTTGATGAATCCCTCCTCTTATCTACATGAAATCTCCTTTGAGACTCTGATCTTGTGCAATCTGATGGTGGATTAGGTAAAAAAAAAAAAAAAGTTTTGCTTTTTTTTTTTTAAATTGTAATGATATTGTGCTGGATGTGGTGATGGTGGGGGAGGGAGTGGTGGTGGTGGTGTGGGTTTAGTCTTATCTTTCTTTTTCGTTTTAGTCTCATGGATCTGGTGCCTTTGGTCTTGGTTTGTGTTATTTGGATTTTGATTTCTTTGTTCTTTGGGTTTTGATTTTGATTTCTATCTTGTTGTGCTTTAGACCCAAAATCACCTAACGGCTCCAACCCGCTCAATTGATGACCCGTGCCACCGGGTCCGACCCGAACATTCGGTCGACCGCGGGTCCATTTTCCACCAATTCAATCGGGTCGGTTGAGGGTCAACCCCAAACCCAATCTGACCCAACCCATGGACAGCCCTACTTAGGATATTAAGAAGTAAGATGTTAACAAAATGAATTTAGTTGAAATAAGAATGTTAAAATAGATACGTGGGAATACAAGTAAAGAGAAGATACAATTCCAAGAAATATTTTTAAAGATAGGTAATTGGGCTTGACAAAATAGCCGCAACCCAACTACTAAACCCATCCGAACCTGATCTCTACGAGTTGGGTTGGGTTGGGCTGGATTGGAAATTTCTCAACTTAATGAGGTAGATTGGGTTGACAAAAACCCCAAACTCAACACATGCACACCCCTAATAGTTTCTATCCTCAGTTTACTTACTCAATACACTCCAATTTCTTACATTAGAAAGTTTTCAAAATAACTAACATAGGAAAAATTGGAGAATTTGTCTACTTGTGCCCATGAGCAGTAACAATGAATAGCACCTATGAACAAAACTGCACAAAAGAAAAAAATAGAGAAGAGGAGCAGAGGAAAAAGAACACTAAGGTCAACGTGCCTTAATACACAAAGCACTCAATATTTTATTGGTAAGCTCTATCTTGTTTGAGTACAATAACAACTTGTATAAGAGATTGGGGGGCTTTAGATGCCATTCACACAGCGGGAGGTATTCTTGTGATCTGGGACACAAGGGTGTTTGAGAAAATTGATTGTGTGGTGGGTAGCTTTTCTGTTTCGGTCTTGTTGAAGGGGGTGGCAGATGGTTTTGTTTGGATATGTAAGGGAGTTTATGGCCCAAATGATGCTGGGTTGAGGAATGTTTTATGGGCAGAGCTTGATAGTGTGAGAGCAAGATGGAGTTCAGCTTGGTGTGTTTTAGGTGATTTCAACATTATTAGATACCCGGCAGAGCGTCTTGGTTGTAATTCGTTTAGTCCAGCCATGTTCAATTTTTCGGACTTTATCGAGAGGAATCTTTTGGTTGATCTTCCTTTGGTCGGGGGGGAGTATACGTGGTTTAGAGATTCAGTGAACCCTTCTATGTCTCGTATAGATAGAGTTTTGGTTTCAGCTGATTGGGAGGAACATTTCTTGGATGTGATTCAACGGCCTCTCCCTCGTGTGGTTTCAGATCATTGTCCTATTCTAGTGGAGGCAAGAGGTATGACGAGGGGGAAAAGTCCCTTTAAATTTGAGAATATGTGGCTTAAAGTGGAGGGTTTTGTGGATCAGGTTAGGTGCTGGTGGAACAGTTATCATTTTGTGGGATCCCCTAGTTATGTTCTAGCATGTAAATTCAAGGCTCTTAAAAAAGACTTGCAGTGTTGGAATAAACATGTTTTTGGGGATGTGCATTTTAGAAAAAAATGTTTGTTGTCTGAGCTGTTGGATCTTGATATGAGAGAAGGGATGCAAGTGCTAACTACGGCAGACAAAGCAAGAAAAATAGAGATTAAGGTAGAGATCGAGTCTTTAGCTTCTTTGGAGGAGATTTCTTGGAGGCAGAAATCTAGGGTTTTGTTCTTAAAAGAGGGGGACAATAATACTAAGTTTTTCCACAGACTTGCTAATTCACATAGACGAGCTAATACCATGAGGGGTGTGGAGGTTGGTGGCATTATGTATGAAGCTGATTCAGACATTCAGGATCAGGTGGTGGGGTTTTATAAGAGTCTTTATCAGGAACCTGAGGATTGGAGGCCCACTATTGATGGGTCAGATTTTGCTAGTTTGGATGAGTCTGATAGGCTTTCTCTTGAAAGGGAGTTTGATAGGGAGGAGATCATTGCAGCTCTTCGGGAGGCTGAGGGTGATAAGGCCCCTGGTCCTGATGGTTTTACCATAGCTTTCTTCCAACAGTGTTGGTGTGTGATTGAAGAGGATGTTTTGGCTTTTTTTGCAAACTTTCATAGCCAATGCATCTTTGAGAAATCTCTGAATGCTACTTTCCTGTGTTTGATACCTAAGAAGATTAATGCTGTCAATATTAAAGATTTTCGGCTCATTAGCCTTGTGGGAAGTTTGTACAAACTTTTGTCAAAAGTGTTGGCCTATAGGCTTCGAAGTGTACTGGACAAACTTATATCCAACTCCCAGAACGCCTTTGTTGGGGGAAGACAGATTCTTGACTCTGTTCTTATAGCAAACGAATGTTTGGATAGTAGATTGAAGAGTGGTATTCCGGGTGTGATTATTAAGTTGGATATAGAGAAGGCTTATGATCATGTAAATTGGAATGCTTTGTTTTACCTTATGGAGAGGATGGGTTTTGGGGAGAAGTAGGTGGATGAAGGCCTGTATCACTACAGTTCGATTCTCAGTGCTTATTAATGGGTCCCCGGCTGGCTTTTTTGGTAGCTCGCGTGGTCTTCGTCAAGGAGATCCTTTATCTCCACTTTTGTTTTTGTTGGTGATGGAGGTGCTGAGTAGGTTATTGAGGAGGACAGAAGAGGGTGACTTTCTTAGGGGGTTCCAGGCAAGTCCCAATGCGCGAGGAGGTTTGCATATTTCTCATCAACTGTTTGCTGATGACACTATTCTTTTCTGTGATGCATCTAGGGAACAATTATTATATATAAGGATGGTGTTGATCTTTTTTGAAGCTATCACAGGCTTAAAAGTAAATGTTGGCAAGAGTGAAATTGTGCCTGTTGGTGAGGTTGGGAATGTGGATGCTTTGGCTCGTATTCTATGTTGTAAGGTTGGTCGTTTGCCTATGTCTTATTTGGGAATGCCTCTTGGGGCTCATTTTAAGGATGCTTCGATTTGGAATCCTATTTTAGAAAGGGTGGAGAAAAAGCTCTCTGGTTGGAAGCGGTTGTATTTGTCAAAAAGAGGTAGGCTTACTTTATTGAAGAGTACTTTGTCGAGTCTCCCAACTTTTTATCTATCGCTGTTTACAATTCCGCAACACATAGCAGACACACTAGAGAGGATTCAAAGGAATTTCCTTTGGGGGAGTTCTAATGAAGTTTTCAGATATCCGCTTGTTGCTTGGGATAAGGTTGTTTGGCCGGTGGAGACAGGGGGTTTGGGGATTCGGAAGATTGGGCTTTTTAACCAAGCTCTACTTGGGAAGTGGCTTTGGCAGTTTGGGAAAGAAGCAACCCACCTATGGCGTCAGGTAATAGCCGCCAAATATGGAGAGGGTAGTGGAGGTCGGTGCACTAGAGTTGTGAGAGGGACTCATGGTTGTGGGTTATGGAAGAATATTAGGAAAGGTGCAGATAATTTTTTTGGTCATGTGGTGTATTCAGCGGGAGAGGGAAATCGTATTCGGTTTTGGCATGACCCTTGGAGGGGTACTACTCCTTTGAAAGAATTATACCCGGAATTGTTTGCTTGTGCTATGTGGTTCAGGAAGCTCTGATTTCTGATATGGTTATTTTTGCACCAGACGGGGGAGGTAGGAGTTGGAACTTCCTTTTCCGTCGCAATTTTAATGAATGGGAGATGCGGAGATTTTATTCTTTCTATGAGCATGTCTCTGCCAGGATTCCTAGTGGGGAGGGTGAAGATTCCTTGATTTGGAAGTTGAATCACAGAGGTGTTTTTGATGTGCGATCCTTTTATATTGCTTTCTTGAAAGCCCCTTCTGTTTCTTTCCTTTGGCAGAGCATTTGGTGTGTAAAGGTACCTAAAAGGGTATCTTTCTTTTTATGGACTGCTGCTAGGGGTGGGATTCTTACAATAGATAACCTTGTTAAGAAGAACTTGCCCCTTGTTAATTGGTGTTGTCTATGTAGGTGTGATGAGAAAACTGTGAATCACCTTTTGCTTCATTGTAAGTTTGCATCTGCTTTGTGGGGTGAGGTCCTTATTATGTTTGGGGTTCAGTGGGTGATGCTGGATACTATTGTTTCTCTTCTTTTTGCTTGGAGGAATTGGTTGGGAACTTACTCTTCAAAGGTTTGGAATATGGTACCAGCATGCCTTATGTGGTTAGTTTGGAAGGAACGCAATGCCCGAACTTTTGAGGACATTGAGAGACCTATAGATTTGTTGAAGACCTTGCTTGCTAGGACTTTGTTTGAGTGGTCTCGTATTTGGGGTCTTACGCATTGTAGTTCCTTGTCTGATTTCCTTATCTCTATTAGTCTTTCCTAATGATTTGATTGTATTTGTTTCGAGGGCTGTGAGTTTACAATCGTAAACACATTGTTCTTTTTCATCAATAAAACTCTTATTATCTATAAAAAAAAAAACAACTTGTATAAGACCCAAAGCTTAACTTCTCCGAATAGAACTAGGACTCCGAGTTTGACTTGCAAACCAAACCTAATTGAACCAAAGCTCATACATAAAAGACCCATAAACTAAATAAGACTTAATAATATAAGCAAAACCCAAGGCCCATGCCCAACAATCGCAAAATTACTAAAATTCCCTTTGACTTTAGAATAACCAAATAAAATATAAAAACCTAATTAACTGGACTGTTATTTTGGGCTTTGCTTCAACCATAAGTTTCCAAAGTGGTTATTGCTTCTCAAACCATGCTATGGTTATGCCATCAATAACTCTTCCTTTTTCTATAATCTCATCTCCCTTTACTAACATTGACGTAGGACAAGTCCCTTTACTAACACTAACGTAGGACAACGGGGAACAAGGTAATCTGATTTAGAACATTAGGGACAGATCTGGTATAGCTTGGGTGTTGAAGAATTAGGGTTAGTTTTTGGTGGGGAATAGACTAGAAAATAATGGGGATTATAGGGTGTCCAAAGGGACAAGGATTAATAGGGTTTTAGGAATGAAATCAAAAGGTGAAATTCAAGATTTGGGTTGATGTGAACAGTGATGTGAACAGTAACCGTGAATAGTAAAATTAAAGAAAATAGATAAATTCTAGGAATCACACCTAGACTTCCTAAGCATCACACCTAGGAGAAGGTTGCATCACACAAACCATAAAAGAAAGCTTCATATCTCTTAAATTCTGAAAACATTTATTATTAATCACTTCAATAGAAAGTACAATAACTCTTTAAATAGAAAACTAATACCTAATCCTAGTTGAACTAGGATTTTTTAAAAACCTAATAAGACTTGGACTTGGACTCCTTAGGCTTTTACTACTAAGCCCAACTATATAACCAAACTTAAATATAACCCAAAAGAAGATCTAATGGACTATTGGCATAGCCCATTACAGAGTATTATAAAATTACAAAATTGCCCTTGATACTTAAAATCTAAACGTCTAGGTAAGCTTCTGTAGCTCTCTTTTTGTAGTAAGTAATAAGGTTTGCAGATGAAATATAATGCATCAAATACGCGGGGTATACTAGATGAACAACACAGCTAAGCTTACTTCTAAGATTACAGTGATTATAATTTAGAGAAAGGATATGTTCCTGGAGCAAACCTCCACTCAAACAATGTTCTGAAAAATTTCTGAGCTTCAATTTATCTAGATTTCTCACCTACCCATTTAGTTTCTTGTAGACAAAATGTTTATTCTCCTCTTAATCATTGTATCTACTATCTCCATTAATTTCCTTATTGAAGACCCTAAATTCGAAGTGTCCATACAAATTATGTTCTCCTAACCTAACTTAGGTGTAGTTATACATTTTCCACACAGGTTTAGAAAAAAGTTGGAGATTTGGAAAGGACCCTACTTGCTGAAGTGAAAACCATACATTTAATGGTAATCTACTGGAATTTCATGGTTAGAAGAAACTCAGTTGGGTGCTACACTGCAGAATTTGCTAATTCAAAGTAGTGGTTCATACATGAAACAAACAAATCTTATGAAGGGGATGTTTCGCAAACTAGTTCTTAAGTTATTGAGTTTGCTATGTCTAGTTCAAAAACACCAAATAGAAACTAAAACCAGTTCTTAACATACAAGTTGAATTAGTTTTTCTATTTTAGCATTGATTCGGAACCAATATCTGGTTTGCCAAAGCTAGTTCAACTTATAAGTTAGGTAACATGTAAATAACAGCCGCTGATGTGACATAACATTAAAAGAATTCCAAATCAAGCAGAACAGACAGGAAAAAAGTATGACCCTTAGAGGCTGATGCATCAAACTACAAACTCAGATCACATGCAACATTTTTGAAATTCATAGTTAACAGAGACTAAGAGCCTGTTTGGATTCAATATTTTGATAACTCAATTCTCAGTTTCCATAACTCATAACTCAAAAATGGTGGGACCCATAGCAAAAAGGTTGTTTGGCCAAACGATAACTCTGTTTCCATCACTTAATTCTCTGATTTTTGAGTTATGAGTTATGGAAACTGAAAACAACCAAAGACTGTTTTTAGTTTTCATAACTCATAACTCAATGGCAATATTGTAATTAAACACACATAGGGGACCTACAGCCGCAACTTTTGACCACCTTTTGACTTTTTTTTTTTTTTTTTTTTCACTTGTTTGATCTTCAATTCTGGGTTTTTTTTTTTTTTTTTTAGCTTCGGTGATTTGGGTACTGGAAAAAAAAAAAAAAAAAAAAAAAAAAAAGAAAAAAAAAAAAGAAAGCTGCACCGGCTGACAGGTATGGGGCCCACAAATAGTGTGAAAAATATTGAGTGATGGAAATTAAGTGATGATGCCAAAAAAGTGTGAAAAATTGAGTGATGAATGATGAGTGATGAGTAATGAGTTATGAGTGATGAGTGATGGAAATTGAGTGATGAAAAAACCTTGGCCAAACAGGCTCTAAGTCTTTAATAACATTTTCAACAGACTAATACACAGAACATATAAAAGAATACTAAACCTATTACTCTAGCTGCGCATTGTCACAAAGTGCCAATTAATGTCTACTATTGTGAATCCATTAAAACCATTGTAGAACAAAATACCTGGCCAGGAATAGCAGGACGTGTAGCTCTACTGCCAGTTGAAATCAGTATGTGCTTAGCTGTATAGCTCAATTTAGTGCCATCTAGTTGTGTCACCTCAACTTCATTAGGACCAACAATCTTTCCCTCTCCTTCATACAATTTAACCCCAGCATTATTCAATAACCGCTTGTAAATTCCATTTAATCTGACTATTTCTTCTGTCTGCAAGTTTAAAAGAGAAAAAAAAAATATATATATATATATATATATAATTATAATAGTATACATGTAAACAACAAACTGCTATTGTAATCCAAACTATCAGCAGGACTTGATATACAATTGAATCATAGGAAAGAATAATAAATGAACAGGAAATGTGTGTATAAACACTAAATTCTTCCTATTAAAAGATATGATTCCTCCATCCCTGAAGAACTTCCACACATAGCTTCACAAAGGAAGAATTGTTACCAAAATATAAGCAACCCCAAGACAGGAAATCATCACAGCTACAAAACTAACCAGAGCCATTAATAATAGGAAGCTGGCCACTAATGAGCTATCCAACCTATATCCTTAGCAAAATAGCTTACAAATGGAATATGCAAATTTCCAAAACCACCAGATTACAATACCCCTATTTTGTTTTTGAATAAGTAAAAAAAATTGCCAATAAAAATAATAGGGGATAGCCAGGTACACAGGTTGTGTACTAGGTAAACCAAGGAAATATAGCAAGCACTCATATCATACCCAGCCCAACATTATAACTGATTGGACTAGTTTGTAGCACCTTTCATATCATCCATATACAAACCACATTCAAGAAGTTGAAGTTCTATAATACAGATTTATTTGAATCTGGGGTAAAGCTTACAACAACCATATCAGACTTCAGATCGAACATTTAAAAATACTTCTCCCTTAAACATCCATAGTCAAGTATCCCTTAAGAAACACATTTTATACATTTTCTACTAAACTGGGTTAAACAGAGGAAAAATGAAAAGAGCAGTCAAAGCAACAGGGAATCAATCAAAGTGAAAGGCATGAATCAATACAAACTAATCTTCCCATTCTTTATTTTATTTATTTATTTATTTTCTTTTCTTTTGAAGAAAACCAACAGATTTTCCCATTCTTCATTGAGACTACAATAACAACTTCGATCTAAACAATCAAGAGGCAAGGTGGCAAACTGACAAAATCATGATCTCAACAAATGTTCAAACAAACCTAAACTTTGCTGCAGCCAGGCAATCACAAGTTAAATCATATAATCAGTCACAGAAGTAGGCCAGTTGGCAATCTTTCACTGATCCATTGCTGGTCCATCAACAGACCCAGTTTCACATTTTCAAAAGCCAACTAGTTCTTTAACTTGTCATATCAAGCTTGCCATATATAATAGCAAGTTCTATAACACCAAACCAAAGCTTAGCTCTCTAGCTGACTAGCAACCATCTTGACTTTTTGACTGGTGTAGTAACTGTTAGTTTCATTAGGTAAAAGAGAAACATGAAAACAGTACCAAACATAGAGCAAAAAAAATACCTTCTTATGCAAAAGCTTCTTCCAATTGAAGTCAATTT
Organism: Quercus tomentella; assembly: GCA_028535165.1. Taxonomy (NCBI): domain Eukaryota; kingdom Viridiplantae; phylum Streptophyta; class Magnoliopsida; order Fagales; family Fagaceae; genus Quercus; species Quercus tomentella. Next base: position 30,003,125 of record JAPQVY010000001.1, read on the forward strand.
TCTCACTCACTTCCCACCCATAATTCCTAGCGTCCTACAAAGCCAAAAGAGTGGATTCAGCAAACCAATTAAGGTCAACATATAAACAAAATAAGAATCATGATAACATTATACTAAAACAGAAAAATTGGTACATCACAAACATGGGGATTTTTTTTCCCTATAAATAGTAAACAGAGGAAGCACAATGTGCCAAACAAAGATTTTATTCCATGGCACACTTTCTAGAAAAGCTTGGAGCCATTGTATAGCTTGATGAATCCAAGAACAAATGAAATTTCCATTACATCCTAAAGGCACATATCACCCTTCTACTAAAGTTTCCCTATCAGAAAGGAACATCAGACAACTCCAAACCAATTCTGGAGGTTGAGAGCTGATTGTTTTATAATAACTATTAATAATAAAACAAAATTCAAGAAATTGAACTTGATCCATGTTGATAGAAAAATTGATAAGTTAATTGTCTAGATACAGTATGACGATTGCAATGAAGACGGTCAAAAGAAAATATTTCACAAACCTTTTTTTCATTTAAAGTTTTGCCACTTAAATGAGTAATCAATATAAGAACACATGATTTCAGCAGGAGCTTTCATTAATTCATTGTACTATTGATACATATTATATTCTCACCTCAATTTCACCTCTAAAAGATGCTCCATACACCAAAATCTTTTTGGGAACACAACCACGAATGACGCACCTAGAAAACCAAAAGATGAGTGTTAGAATATTAGAGTAGGTAGCTAGGAAGCACAGACAAGGGTACGGGTACAAGTATGACACGACGACACAAGCAATTTCTGAAAAATTATAACATGACATAGTGGGTACGACACCTGTATAACACAGGTATAGCACCGCGAATGAAGTGTCCGTACTTCCTGGGTACGTAGTCTAGTTCAAACCCTATTACCACTCTACCTCTCATTTAAAATTTACAAAATCCCATATGTTCATCAAAGGGGAGTTTGGACCCACATGTGAGGTAGAGTATTAAAATATTAGTTAAAAGATTAAAATCATCATTTCCTAACAGTTTAATCTTCCGGGAAAATTGGTAATTTATTAGGGAGAAATCATTTTCATAAGGTCTAAACATAGAAGTCACTACATTTCAACATCAAGTCTAAACATTTGACTAGCAATATTATTCAAACTTCACTATGTGTAAAAAAATGCAGCAGAACTAGGTAGTCTAATGAGGGTTTTCTGAACATAAATTACCACTTTCAACCAAAGTTATTCCATATTTAACAAACCAATGATTCATAAGCCATTAGAACAATGAGTCCAGAATTGACACCTAGGATTCTCAGCTGCATAACATCAACCATTTATGTAAGATATCTGCAATTTCATATATTATTCTTTATTTTTTTTCCTGATATACAAGTACCAACTTTACAATTATGTTGAACATCCAAATCAACCACTCCAACTAGAAATCTTTTTAATTGGTAAGTTACACATGCACCTTGAATCCTTGATAGGTTTCAAACCCGAGACCTTGCCCTCTACCTTGCTCTTACAAAGGGAGGTGGTGCCATTTCAGCTCAATCTCATTGGCAACTCCACCCAAAAATTTATATACAACTTAGAGAAGCTGATTTCTCATTTACTTTGACTCAAATCAATCACTATTATAAGGAAGATGATCAATCAACAATTCATCACTATCAAATTAAAATTGGTTAGTCTTATTCAGAAAATGCAAAATAAAAAACACACACAGCAGCTACTACCTGCAACATGTTGGACATAAAAATAGCTAAGAAACATTGTCACATGATCAGGTAAACCTCTCAACAGAGAATGAACTACAAGGGGGTAAACAAAATTTTCCCAACATCAACAGTCGGCAGCACCACCTTAAAAGTCCTGATGCTAGTAATTAGAAACTAGTATCAGATTTGTACATGCCCACCTACAGAGTCTTTTTAACCTACTTCACTAAGAAAATGATAACTAAATAACATAAAAGTGCAAACAACTCACTAATGATTCCTGCATCAACTTACTAAAATTCCTAGAACCAGTGAAAAAGTTCTTCACGATGATTGATGTGGGAAACATTAGGAAAAGGAAAACAGATAAAGTTGCTACTGCAACATGAACTGATTCTATATTCCAATGTCATGTACAAAGCTATGCTTTAAGTTAAATCTCTCACCTATTGCAGTCAAAAGTGAATCCATATTGTTAATAAAGATACTAGAAATTGTGTATCAACAAAGTGGTTAAAGCAAGGTAAATATCACAACTAAAATAGTAAAATTGGAACTCAGGAACTGCAGTGCATGGGTTACAAATTAAGTTGGGCAACCGATGAAGAGCATTAAAGATTAGATTTTGTTTCAACTTACGTTCCACCAACTCCTCCAATAACTTCTGAGCTGATTGGATGAAATGGAAGCTCACAAATCCCAACCTTGCAACAGGATTACCAAAAGTTATAAGTCATCATTTAGTTATCAAATGCTTCCATTAGAAAGGGAAATGAATGTGACAACGAAGGGAAGAGCAAAGTAGAATTCAGATACAACTAAAATTACATTCCACAAGAATTCAAGACAATCAGATCGATTAGTACCACCACAATAAGCAACAATAAGACAAACAAGTCAATCAAGAATCTTTATAAAAACAAATTATAACTGGTTCTTTTAGATCTCATAAAATAAACTAATGTAACAAATAACATTCAAATCTCTCCCTGCCCATTTAGTTAATGATGCTATAACATCAATGAAAAAAAAAATGTCTAAAAAATAAATAAATAAATAATAAGACAAATTAGAATACCTAAAATACCAAAAGCCAAGACAAACCAATAATTTTTTTTTTTTTTTTGATATGTACAAAACCATAATTATTCTTACAGCTTGTTGTTCAATATCCTAGGGCTATACCTTGGCTCCATAACTAGCTGAAAATCTAGAAGCACGAACACCACCACTTCCGGCTCCAATGACAAACAAGTCAAAGTCATAGTGAGCTTCTTCCTCATTAGGTTGGCTCACCTCCCCATCAATAAGCATCTTTCTTGCCATGATTATATAACAAACTGAACTGAATCTACACCAATCACAAAATCAATGTTCAATCATTACCACATGAAACAAAAAGGCATAACACTCTGTTTTGCAGAGAAAAATCACAACGTTTTGTCGCTTTGGTTCACAAAAATCAGAAAGCACCTCAACTAGATTATATTTTGGCGTTCAACCAAAATGTTAAAGATTAAAAAATAAATAAAGAAATTCTTGAATTTGTCAAATATGCATATATCTAATAATGAATAAATTTAGCATTCAAGTGCTTTCGCTGCAATCTAAAACAAACCACTAAATTTAATACGTGATCAAATTTACCCAGTTTGGTTGCCGAGAAAACTAAAGGAAAATTAAATCACACAGTAAAATGTTAACTTATACAAATAAAACGCTATCCTACTTTTCGAATCAGAACCAAAAAATAAAATAAAATGTTTTCGACCAGATTTTATCTCCGAGCTCAACCAAAAAATGAAAGATTCAAAAATTACTTTTATATTTACATTCTCCTTCTCCACATGGAAAATCTGCATTGCGCAATCTAAAACAAACAACTAAATTTCATACTTGATTAAATTTGCCCTGTTTGGTTGCCGAGAAAACTGAATGAAAATTAAATCACACGGTAAAACTCTATCCTACTTTTCCGAATCAGAACCAAAAATAAAAGCACATCAACCGAGCTTTCAGTTCGAAACGGAAAGTGTACAGTTTTCATTTTCTGAAAGGAAAATTTTTAATTTCTTTGTCATTTTCCAACACTTTCCAAGCAACCAAACGGATCAAAAATCGCGAAATCTCTCTCACCTGTGCGCGAAGTTGGAGATGGCAAAGCAATAGTTGCTCTTAGGTTTTTATACGGACAGAGGGCTGTGCCTGTGTGATTAGGAAATGAAATGAAATCTCTCTATTCTCTATATATATATATAAAGTGGGTGATTAGGAAAGCAAAGGTATGGCACTAATTGCAGTTTAGCAAAAAATGGCACTAATTGCTGAATATTAATATATTTTATTATGGGGTTTGAATGGAGCTCGGGGTTTGAAAGGAGGATGAGAAAGCGAAGTTGGGGCTTTGATTTCAAATATTCCATACCGTCAGTCATACAGATGGCACATTCAACAAAAGCCCAATCAATCTATTATGCATGAAGTTTAGTTGTCTGACTCATAGTTATCTTATTATTCTTATGCCCTTCTGCTTTCTACTTTTATTTTTCAGTCCTTTTGTTTTGAGAAATTGCTGAAACTGCTAATGCTGTTTCTTTTTTCTTTTTTTTTGGAGAAAATGCTGCTGTTTCTTATATTTCGAGATATGGCCCTACTTTTCCCCATAGTAGACTGCTTTTTGGCCAAGTTTAAAATTGTTTATATTTTGACTCTTTAAATTTTAAAATTTTTATTTGGGTCCTTCATATTTGATTATGTATTCCTATTGGCCCTACTGTTATGTCAACTTCTTTTTTTTTTAGTAATCCGCTAAACCAATGAAATCTCCAAATTCTATATGATTTTAAATATAGTATTTTATGAAATAGGTATTCATGAAGAGCACTTAATAATTAAATTACTAAGTGAGTTCCGGTTAGCTCAACTAGTAAAATTTTTGATGGTTGTATAAGAGATCTTGGGTTCAATCCTTGCCTACACCAAAAACTGATTGGCGTCTTGGTCTGATGATAAAGAGCTATTATCAGAAGCGAACGTCATAGGTTGAAACTCTCTCAAAAAAAAATTAAATTACTAAGAGAAATAAGTAATAGTCATTATGAAAATAAAATCGACACATGAAGAATCAAAATATAAATTTTAAAACCTAAAATATCAAAATAAAAATAGTTCCAAATTTTAAGGACCAAAATTAAAATAACATCAATTTTTAAATTAAAAAAAAATTAATTGTACTTTTTCTTTTGACAAATAAAGGTATTCAGATCTTTTCGAATTTCTAACTATTCTCTCGGGTATATGCAATTCCTTCGTCCCACACATACCAGGTTATTAGAGCACTAGCATTGGAGGGTGTTTACACCCCCCCCCCCCCCCCAAGTTGCTATTTTACCACCTAGACTCTTAAAATCATGCAACATCTAGGTACGTAAATCCAATTTTTTTTCCATCCTCGCTACAATAAGTATGGGTATTTAGAACTTACTATAGCAGGTATGTATAATTAAAATAATATTATTTTCTTTCACTCTCCTCTATTTCTTCTCACTCTCTGACTCTCTCTTTTCTCTCATTTCTCTCTCTTCTCTCTTCTTCTTTTTTTCTTCTCTCTCTCTCTCTCTCTCTCTCAATTTTTTGGCAGTGGATTGGTGGGGCTATGGATCTCGCGATTTGGGTGGTAGTGGGTTGAGATTTTGGGTTGGTGGGTTGTGATTTGGGTTTTAGTGGTGTTGGCTGGCCGATTTCTTGTGGTAGTTGGGTTGGTGGTTTCAATTTGGTTCTAAGTGAGTTGTCTATCGCTTTATGTTGGAAAATTATTTTGTTTTAATAAAAAAATTGATTTATAATTTGTAGGTAAATATTACCTTGGTGATGCTGGTTATGGAAATAGACCAGGAATCTTGTCTCCTTATCGAAGTGTTCGATACCATTTGAAAGAATTTTAGTGATCATCCACCTGAAAATGCAAAAGAATTATTCAACCTTCGTCATTCTTCCTTACGAACTACCACTGAGCAAGAGTTTGGAGTTATAACAAAACGTTTTTGTGTCTTGGATGCAGAACCATTTTAGTCTTTTATTACACAAGTTGATGTAGTTTTAGCATGTGGTGTTATTCACAATCACATCATGGAGGTTGATCCTATGACCCAATTATATGAGATGAAATATGTGAGACAGAGTCTAGTGCTTGAGTCCAACCAAGCCGACATGAAGCTATAATGGAAAGTAGAGAATGGAATCATAAGAGGGATGAGATATGTCAAGCAATGTGGGCAGACTACATAAATAGGAGACATGCGTAGATTTTTTCATTTATGTTGTTGGCTTTATTTGAATCCTGATGCATGGGCTGTTTTAACAACTACAGCCTTATTGGCTTTGTATATGGTAGCTAACAAAGCAAAAGTAGATATCCTTTACAAATTTTAAAATGCAACAATTGATTATTTTTGTGGGCAAACAGTTAAAATTGTAATTTGGTTCCTCAAATTCTTTTGCCCGTATCATTTGAAGACTAGTTAACATGGCTTTGCATTGTTTTTGGATGATGAATTTTACTTTCCATAGCTTTTGTACTATTTTTGTAATAATGTTTTAGATTGTTAATATCATAATATAGCATGAGTCTTCAGCTTTGTAGGTGAAAATCCATGAGAAGCAGAGTGTATTTGAGAGATTACACCAATCTTCTGAGAAAGACTCAAATCTTGCAAATTCCTTTCACAAGCCAACAAGCTTAAACTTTTCAAAAGAATATGAAACAATTTGTATGGACTTATGGCAGGAGAAATATCATCACATATCCTAGATTGAAATACAGAATGTTTAAATTTCAATTTATGACAATTAGGACGAATGTGACCGGAGACACCACAAAAGTGACAAACAAGAACAAATTTAGGAACATCAATATTCCTAACAGTAAATCTAGTCTCAGATTTCGATTTTTGCCTCAACAAAGAACAATTTGGTCTAATATGACCAACAACACCACAAAGGTGACAGTTAGGCACAAAAACAGATTTATTATGCTCTCTAACAGTAGGTTTAGAAACTTCAACGTCTATATCAGAATTTTTACCTTTGTCTTACCTAGCAAAATAAGCCTTTTCTTTATTATTCCTCTTAAAAGAAAGGATATAAACTTTCTCAATTTTAGGCTTATTCATTAGATTGTCTTTTTGGCTATGATTATAGCAATGTCCAAGAACAAGGGGAAAGAAGTGCTAATAAACAAGGTGAAATAACCAATCAAGGAGAAAGAACTAGGAACTCAACTTAGATGGACACAACCAATGTGTGACATGCTATTTAAAATCTTGGTTGTTGAAGCTGCGGAAGCTAATAAGCCCTCAAACAAATTTAAACCTAAATTAATACAGAGTGTCATTCATCACATGTGCATTACCGTCTTCGCATTGTTAGAAAAGAGTGGAAAATCATTCAAGATATTCGGAAAAAAAAAAAAAAAAAAAAAAAAGTGGATTTGGTTGGGATGATAATTTGAAGATGATCACATGTGACTAGCAAACTTATGATGATGAAGTGTTGGTATGCAATATATATTAATGAGTTTTTATTTTTTTAGTTTTTTAGGAACAATAATGATTTATACATGTATTATATTAAATCATCCAATTTATTGATGTTGTCATATTTCTTTGAATAGGCTCATCCCGATCATGCGCAATATTTAAATAAAAAATTTGACAAGTATGATGAGATGGCTATTGTTGTTGGTAAGGACACGACAATTGGTGGCTTTTCAAAGCAATGGAGTGAACGTTCTTAATTGGATGAAAATGAGACCCCACAGAATGACATCCAAAATTCTAACGTTAAAGGTGACTTTGATACATTGTCAAAAAATGCCCCTGTAAGTGCTTCCAATTGAACTTCATCTCTAAGGGAAGGAGCCATAGAAAGAGAACTTATGCAACTATGGATGAAGATAGTCCTTTTAGTGAGATATCTGAACAACTTAAACAAATTGCAGTAGTTGTTACAGCTATTAGTCATGGCCCAGTTAATACAAATGAACTTCATAAAGTAGTGATGAAGGGTGAAGGCTTTGAAGAAGACACGCTTGATGAAGCTTTTGATCATTTGGTTAATGATGAAAAGGCAAGAAGGGTGTGGCTAAAAATGACAGGATGAGAAAGCATTGGTTGGAGAAATTTTTAAACAAAACCTTCTAACTTGAAGTTGCTAGATATGTTTTGTGAACCATGTTAGTGGTATTATGGAATTCTTTAGGTTATTAATAATTATGGAACAATTCCATATTTTGGAAGGTTATGTGTTAATGTTAGCTTTATTGTCGTAGTCTTTGGGTTTTGTTATTGTAAGTGTGCTTATGGATGGTTATGCAACCTTGATTGACATGGTTTGGAATGGTTATGGAATAATGTTATATTTTGGATGGAGGTAATATTATGATAATCTTAGTTATGAAAGTAATATATCTATGTTATGGTTGATTTGTTATATATGTTTACAGGTGCATTGAATATATATTCACCTAAGGATTATATCTATGTTATGAATGATGCTTTATCAGCCCTTTTGACATTCCTGGTTTTCTCGGGTTGTTGTATGATTGGATTCTGGAGGTAATTTTGTCACCATTTAATGATTGTTTGTCTGATTTAACTCCAGGTACTCCCAAATCTGCTTAAAATTTCTTTTGCTCAAATAAGTGTTAAGTGTTAATCATATATATATATATATGTATGTATATATAGTGAATAATTGTCATATGTAGAATTTGTATGTTTGGTTTTTTCCCCCCTTTTTATGTCTGGTTAGGCTTTCATAATTCAGAATCATATGTAGAATTCAAGAGTGGCACAACTGAGTTTTTGTTGAAATTTTACATATACATATATGCAGTTATTGGGATAGTGAGTGATTGGGGGGTTTATGTTTCAATTTGCTTAGAGATTTTGGGAATTTCTGACATATTTATTATGATTTTATTTTATTTATTTTATTTTCCCAGTGTAGAATTTGATTTTCAGGAATCAAGATAGTCCTCTTTGTACTCCTTATAGTCCAAAAGTGTTTTGTCCTCAATCACAATGGTTTCAAGGTCATATTCTAACTTATTGGATCTTGCTTCTAGAGATTCTCCTTCTTTAACTTTTGGTCATGAAAGGAGGAGGTTTTCTCGAGTGGCAACTGTTGCTGGTGTATTGTCCGAGCTAGATGATGAGATCACTAGCTCTAATGCTCCCTCATCTGTCTCTATGTATTTTTTGGAAGTTAAAAAAAATGTTTTAATTCTTTTAATAGTTTTTTTTTTCCTATTTTACATTGTGTCAAACACTAGAAAATATTTTACACAACATTTTCATGTACACGGCCAAATACTATAAAATGAAAATATTTTTCTGTAAATATTTTACATCGAAATAAACAGAACGTTAATTTATTATGAAACTGTAAAAGTGGAATTTTATTTTTCGGTCCTTTTTTTTAAAGTAAAAAGTTAGAAATTTATTGTGTGGTCCATGATTTTCGGAAGGAATTGCAAATTTTAAATTTGAAAGGGTACAGAATTTATTTTTTGAATATGGAAAGAATGGCCGGTAGTAATGATGACGTAAAGGCCGATGGTTATTAAGGTTGACGAGTCAACGACGTGGACCAAATCAGGGATTGGGGTACAGTGTGCCACCTCCACGTGTAGGCTCCACTCCATGCACTTTTTTTTTTTTTTTTTTTCTTTTTGGGAAACCTATTTGTTTTTCTAATCTTTCTTCAATTGCTATTTTTCTTTTATCCGACGTAATATCTTTGTCATAAGTTCAAAATTATTTATCATAGAAATTAGAAAGTAGATTTTCTAGCATTTCTTATTACACTACACGGTTATGGATTTTCTTATTAGAAATAACAATATTAAATCATTAATCCCATCTTGTTATATTTGATGATAAGAGTAGAAGACAAATATTTTATTGTCGAGCTTTCATTGTCATGGACCATATCACGTGATCGTGATTTTTTTTTCTTTTGCTTTTTTTAAACTATATTAGCCCAACTCAAAAGCTCAATTCTTTATTAATACAAAGGAACAAAAAAAAAAAAAAAAAAGAAGAAGAAGAAGAAAGATATCAACCCTAAAAGTCTTGATTACAATGCTGTAATTATTGAATTATCAACTAAATAAATAAAAATAAAGGGATTTGTATATTGTTAAGATTAATATAGTTATGAATATGGACATATTTCTTAACTGACTTGACAAATATTTAATTATTTTCATTAATTTAAGTACACAAATTTTTAAAATTAATGATTTCATATGTTTTTCAATTTTTTTTTTATTCTTTTGATTTAATTGTTTTTTAAAGAGTTTCAATTTTCAACTTATGACATCTGCTCCTGATGATAGCTATTTTATTATTAGACCAAGACACCAGTCAGTTTTTGGTGTCGGCGATGATTAAATTCCAAATTTTTTATTCAACTATCAGAGACTTTACCAGTTGAGCTAACTGGAACCCACTAATTTTGTTTTCTAATAAATTGTTTCTCAAATAAATCTTAGAAAAAGTATAAAATTCATTTTAAATACTCCACTAAGAAGTAGAAATGTTGCAACCAATTACAAGATGCTACGTGCTACTTAGTAGACTTAGTAGGTCCCATTGTCATTATTTAGAGACCAATGGAAATATTTCAGGTGTTTCTAAATAAAAATTATAAAGAATACTTAAGGACTAATCACACATCGAAATATGTTGATATTTAATTTTAAATGTCGTAAGCAGTCTATTTAAAAGCTTTTATGTGTTATTTTAAATTAAAACACCTTAACTAATCAAATAATGTCATTTGTCCATTGGAGAATAAGACATAAGTCCCACCATTCAAATCATGACACGTCTCACCGCTCATAGTCAATCATGTGTTATTACACCTCCTTAAGACTCCTATAAACCTTATGGGGGAGATTCAGAAACATTTAGAAATCTCAAACCTCCGACATCAAGCTCCAAAGTCTCACAAATACAACAAAATAAACAAGACCGTCTTTTTTTTTTTTTTTTTTATGGGAACAACAAGACCGTCTTGGTATAACGTTAGATCAATTTTACACTTTTAACTTTTAGTTGATTGAAAATTTTATGAAGGGCTGAAAACAAAAGGGAAAGGGGTGACAAGTTGCATACGACAAGAAAACAAAGGAACCGCTTGCAAGGACATAAAAATTGACACGTATCTTGGAATATTTTAATTTAAGAGATGAGAGAAATTTGACACGTGTCACGTATGTCGCACTTGATCACCAAATCGAAATTGTAATCGAGAATTCATTGGTGTATACAAGAAATTTCAAACATGCAAGTACAACGAGATTAGCATCACTATTGCGATTTTGATCAAATGATTGATGATATAACATGAAAAACATGGTGATTGTTGACTGTAAGCTCGGCTGTGATCTGCTTCTCACAAAAAAAATAAAATAAAATAATGCTTGGCCGGTGACCTGGGTCACATGCTCACAGTGATCTAGTTAAAGAGAAAGATATTAACACAGAAAAATTTCACAATACTTTTAATAATAATTGAATTAGTAATTTTTTATTGGTTATTATCTAAATCCGTCATTAATATTACTTTTTTAATTACTATTACAATTTATCACATTTTTAAATTTTTTTGTCAAATTTAGTTAAACCAATCTAGATTCTAAAAATAAAAAATAAAAATCTGTGAATAATAATAATAATTATTACTAGCCTCATTAAAATAGTGTCATAATTATTCATTTATTTCAATTTGAGGTTTACACATTTTCTTATTAAAATTACGTATTTACTTGTGTTTTTATTTTATATATATAATTTTTATTTTAAGAATCTAATTTATAAGTAGATAAAGCAATTTGAAAATCAACAAGAGAGTAACTCCTATTTTTTAGGCAATGTTTTAGTAAGAGTTAGAGTTTTTTTTTTGAGGAAAAGTTAGAGTTGTATTTTTACCAAATTGTCCTTTAGTTTTGTTTCTACTTTAACATAGAGATGTAAATATATTTTTGAACAAAAAAAATGAGGATCCTAAAATTTAGAAGTCCCATAAATAGTAGTATAGATAATAATAAATAATAATAAAAAGTTAAATGAAGTCCACCGGAGTGGGAAATGTACTTTACTTGTTTTCCGTCTTTGTTCATAAATTTATTTATGTCACCTTCCAAAAGGACCTAAGAGTAAAATATGAAACCCTCCAACTCTACGATTTAGGTAACCGACCTCTGAGGTTTTTTTAAGAGGTCGGTTACCTAAATAAATAACATTGTAGTCTCATATTTACCTTCCAAGTTCCAAGTTCTAACGTTTTCTTCTTAGGCTGCGTTTGGTTCGTGTAAAAGCATTTCCGGAAAATAGATATTTTCCGGAAATGCTATTTTCCGGAAAAGAAAATATTTTCATGTGTTTGGTTGCATTTTAAAAAAATTTTCGGAAAATATTTTCTGATGTTTGGTTGTGTTCTTGAAAATACCATAGAAAATACATTTTCTACTTGTTGCTCACATTTTCTCACATTTTCTCGATTACCAAACGAATACATTCCTCAAATCACAAACAAAGCCCAGAAAAAATCATCAAATCCGGACAAACGAAGGCGAGGTCGCAATCTCGATCGGCGCGATCGGCGAGATCGCGATCTCAATCGGCGAGATCGCGATCTCGATCGGCGCGATCTCGATCGGCGCGATCTCGATCGGCGCGATCGCGATCGGCGGTATCGCGATCGGAGAGATCGCGATCGCGATCGCAATCGAAGCTTCGCGCGATCACGATCGAAGCTTCGTGCGATAGCGATCGCGATCGACGCTTCGCGCGATCGCGCGATGCGTCGATCGCGATCACGATCGACGCCGATCGGCGCGGTGTCTGGATCGGTCTCTCTCTCTCTCGCTGCGAACGATCTCTCTCTCTCGCTGCGTTTGGTCGTGTGTTTCAGGTGTTTTGGCTGAGTGTGTTTCTCCTTTTCATTTGTGTTTTCTGTTTTTTTTCTCCCTCTCTCTGCGTTTTGCAAGCCACGGAAATGAATTGAAGTGAAAATGAAGGCAGAAATTCATTTCCGTGGTCAAGGCTTCAAATTTCGGTCAACAGGAAATCAATTTCCGGAAAATAATATTTTCCGTGACAGCCAAACGCAGAATTTTCCGGAAATTGATTTCCGAAATTGGTTTGAAGTCGATTCAAACGCACCCTTATTCTTTTTTATTTTTGTTCCCTCTCTATCACAAACACCGGAATTTATGGCTCACCAGAATTGTCACACCAAAATTTGCACACCATTTCACATAATTTTTTTTTTTTTTAATTCAGGAAAATAGAGTGAAATTTTTGGTGGTTTTTTCGGTGTTTCTAACCTTGCTCGTTTTTCATATTCTACGAGGTCAACAACTTGTAAATTAACAAGATACGATGGTTTTCCTCTTTTATCTATTTTTTTTCTTCTAAATATGAAAATTTATTGTTATGGTAATTACCAATAATTATATTTGAATATGATATGACAACATTCTAATGTTAAATTTAAATATGAAATACAATTTAATGTCAATTACAAAATATATATTAGAATAAAAAATATAAAATTGTGAGGCTTAAAAAGTTGACATGGCATTAAAAGGTCAATCAAAAGTTAATATGTTTCGGTTTTTATAAAGATTGAAGATTAAAGATTTTAGATGAGACAAAGGTGGCAAGAACTGAGGTGGTAATTATAGCTTAAAAAGGCTTGGTCATAGCAGACATATATACCAGCATTAAGGACAAGAGAAAGTCTGGTACAAACTTTAGAGGAAATGATTCTCAAAAAAAAAAACCTTTAGAGGAAATGACTACAACTATAGTTTGTGACTTTGTGTGTTGTCATTTGCCAAAGATACGGATGTAGTTAGGGGTGGTAATTTGTGTTTACGTATCGAGTTTGTGTTTTGTCGATTCATGAGTATTCGACTATATGAGTCAACCCTAACCTAACATGTCTATTAGACGGGTCAGAATTCCTTAACCCTAATACAACCAATTTATTAAGTGGGCCAGTCATGTTGACCTGTTTATCAAATTTTCTCAAAACGAAAAAAAAAAAAATAATAATAATTTTAGTATTAACCAAATTGATATGAACTATGAAAAACCAAACAAATAAATATTTTTAATATAGAATTCAAAACTAACAAGTAACTACATCACAAATTATCATTCAAAACTAAAACATATCTCAATAACACAAATAATCAATTATAATATGTCAAAGAAAATAAACTATAACAACTAATAAGTTTATATACCTAGGGTTTGAAGGGTATATTGGTAAAATGTCATGTAATTAAACGAGTCAGACAGGTCAAACGAGTTTCATGTGATGGACACTAACCCAACCCGTTTATTAAACGGGTTAGTCATGTTAACCCAAATATGACACAAACCCATTAAGGCTCAACCCATAACCTACTAATTTCATGTCGTGTCGTGTCGGGTTGGGTTCATGGGTTGTGTCCAATTTTGCCACCCCTAAATGTAGTCACATAGACGCTCTATTTTATAACCTCTGTTAAACCTCACAACAATGGCAAAACAATCATTTTTTGACATAAAGGCAAAATTATAATTTTGACCATTCAATCTTCGAATGCAAAATAAATATAAGAGATCTAAAGATTAAAATGATATATCATATGCTCAAATCAAATTATCACATCAAAAGTTATAGCTACATATAGTTTTCATGGTTAGCATGCATCTGTACAATTAAGGTGATTCACATGTGATTACCACTAATTTCATGGTTAGCATGCATTTGTACAATTAAGGTGATTCACATTTGATTACCACTAATTAATTACGATTGGTCTATAAAAGATTAAAAATAAGGCAAAAATACACTTTTGGTCCCTACATTTTTTGCGTATTTTCATTTTGGTCTTGTAAACACTCAATTTTGCACCCATAATTTAATCAAGGAAGATTATACCCAAAATTTATGATTGCATTACATGCATTAATTCATTCATTGCATATTATAAAAATAATCTTGGGATTCTAACGGTCACAATAGTATGCCCGATTTCCAAATCGGACTGTCGGATTGAAAGATATCGCATGATTAAGTTTGCACGGCCTACATGCATTTTTGTTTGGGTGGAATTAACCACACATGATTAATTTAAATTAATTTTGATTGGCTAGACAATTTAAATTAATTAAATAATTTTGTGATTGGTTGTTAGTGAGTGTTAAAAATAGGCTTGCTTGCATAGGAATAAAAGAGGATAATCAGATAACTACAAAATGGTGGATAATCAAGACTTTTTGGAGTATTTATCTACAGGATAATCATTGTTGAAAATACCTGAATTATCAGAAAAATAGTTTAATATTTAGAATATGGATTAAAAATGCATCTATATGCAAGTCCTGGCTTAAAAAATCTCAAAAAAGGAGTCTAAAACGGACCAAAACTCAAACAAGGGACCGGCACCCAAAAGGGACATTTGGCACTTTTGGAGTGCTGATCGGCACTTTTCAAGTGCCGATTGGCACAAATTTGGGCCTCGGCCCAAGGGCACTTAGATCGAGATAAAACACATCCTTTTCGATTTTTTAGAGATAAGGACGCATCTCAGTTCGTGTTCTGATCATTTAGCTATTTTTTCAAGCCTTCAAGCCTCTATAAATCGAGGAGGTCTCTCAAAATTCAGGGGACTTTTCACGCTCTCTGATTTCCCCTCTTTCTGACTCCCTTTTCTATTATTTTCTCTCTTACATTAAAGACATTCTGGAGGCTCTAGCCTTAAGAATTTCTTTTTTGTAAGCAAGGTATTTTAGGTTTCAAAGATAATTGAATAAATTTCTTTGAACCCTAAAATATTCCCTCAATAAGAAGAGTGCGTCCATGCAAGAGGTGGTTTTTCTTTACCCTTTTTTTCTGTTTTCTTTAATTTTGATGATGCATGATGTAGATATTCTTTTAGTTTCAATTTCTAATGTTCATGCCATAGGTTATTAGTATTTTTGTTGAAATATGTTCTTAATACTTTTGTTGTCATGATTTACCTTTCGAGTTTCAAAAATTTGCACAATATCACATTTTTTTAATACAAAAACTGATTTATATCTTTCTTAGATGCAGATCCGAATTTTTTCTAATACAAAAACAGATCTGTATCTTTCTTAGATGTAGATCTAAATTTTTTTATACTAAAATAGATCCGTATCTTCCTTAGATGCAGATCTGAATTTTTTTCTAATACAAAAACATATCTATATCTTCCTTAGATGTAGATCTAAATTTTTTCTAATACAAAAATAGATCTGTATCTTCCTTAGATGCAAATTTGAATTTTTTTCTAATACAAAAATAGATCTGTATCTTTCTTAGATACAAATCTGAATTTTTTAAACACAAAAACTAATCTGTATCCTCCTTAGATGCAGATCTGAATTTTTTTAAACATAGCAGATTTTGAAATAAAAAAGGAAGTCATAAGTAGTGATGTTTTATTTGTTTTGTTTGATGCAAGTAGCATAGGTTTATTTCATGAGTGTAGTCCTCTTCTAAAAAATCTTTTTCTTATTTTACATAAAAAAAATAGATATGGTTTTTCTAGTTCTTTACAAATCTAGATTTTCTTATTTATAAAACAAATTTGATTTTTTTTTTTTTTTACATACAAACCAAAAACCAATTTTTTACTTTGTCCCAAAATAGATCTGATATTTTTTTTTAAGCAAAAAGCCTTGTTTTATCTGATAAAACAGATCTGATTTTTCTTTACCAAAACTAATTTTTTACCTATACCAAAACAGATTTGTTTTTTTTTTTTTTTTTTTAATGAATCAAATCAATTTTTTTTTTTATTATTCACAAAAATAGATCTGAATTTTTTTTGAAAGAAAATGACACATTCATAAATAGATTTATGTGACTTAGTTTAGAGTTAAGTCTGTCATGTATGCAACATATTATACATATCATGCATTAAGGGTATATTGCCGCTGAGATGTTGAATATCAGTATGGAGATTGGCTAAAGGCATTGGGCAGTTACCCAAGAGCACTACAGAAGCATGACAAGGATTGAACTTATTGCTCTCATGGTGATACAATGGATGAGCAACAACCAGAGATGGTTGACTCAACGGCAATAATTGTGCTCACTGTTGAAAACCAAAGGGAGAGCGTTACAGATGAAATTGGAAACGATGAGATTCATGGGAGCATCCTGATGGTTCAGGAGATTGCTTTCGAGAATCTAAAAAAAAAAATGGCACAATCATGGGAAGTGTTACTTCTATTTTTTAGGACAACGTGGATAGCATTAATTCAAAAATAAGTGCAGATGTGTGCCCTAACCTAACGGATGCTACAATTGTACAGGAACTTGGGCTTGATGGGCTGGTCACTACTAAGCCCAAATCCATGTGGGTGAGACTCACTAGGATGGACTGTGGGTTGGGTGGGACTGCTAGGGCTCCTAGCTTGCCAACCCTTGGAAAAAGAGAGTCCATGCATAGCACGTATGAAGAGAATGATGAGTAGAACGTGAAAAGAGGAAGGGTGGTGTTAGGACATATATGGAAAGTGTTGGAAACATATGTGATGTAAATTGGCTAATCTTTTGACAAAACGCACTTTACTTGTAATTGGGTAGATCTAGGATAGGTTTAGTACTTCAAGAAACAAGTGTTCAAGTTTAGTATTGAAGCCATGCAAGTCTGACAAAAAAACAAGGGAAGAAGTGTTGTTTATTAAAACTCGACAAATGTCTCGACAGAATCATATCTATCAAGGTTTAATGATGTAGCTCGATAACAGCTTGACAGAAACTGTATTTGTTGAGAATTACGAAATTAGCATTTCCATATTTGATTTCATGCATATCCATTTGTATTTGTGTAGGGTTTCTTTTCTCATAACCCTAGACATATATAAGGATTATTTTAAGAGCCGTCACAAAGGATGCAACTTGATGCAAAGTGATTATACATGCATACTGTGACCGGAGACAATTTGCCCTAGTTCATCATATTCTCTCTAGAAGCTATTGCGTCTTTGCGCCAAGGGTTTTGTGACCAAGGAGTTTCTTGATCTTCATTGTTGGATGAACTAAACAACTTTGCAGCCAACATCTTCCTTAAGTTGGTGTGTTAGTCACGTACTGAGATCCGTGCATCATTGGTTAGTCACGTACTGGGAGTTGTACATTAAAAGGAAAGATTGTCGCTACATTACAAGTCCAATTGGGTATTGGGGTAATGGTTCAACTGTAGGTTGGTATTAGGTACTGGTATTCCTTTTACTTGTAACTACCTGTTTTGATAATAGTGGATTCTTGGGAGTGGTGACCTTAAATTCACTCGGTGGGGTTTTGTCTCGGTGGTTTTCCACATTTGTAAACAAATCACTTGTGTCAAATTTATTTTCTGCTGTATTTAACTTAGTTAGTGATTTGTTTGTGCTACCACGCTTATTGCATGAAATTAAATCTAATTAATTTCACTTGACTAATTAATTGATTAATTTACCAAAATGGTCAATACATTTTTGGCCTATCAGGTGGAAGTCATAGGAGCAAACTCTAATGAGATATTGGCGGGGGTGGAGAGCCACCCTTGCCGGAAGTAATGAGGCTCTTAAGTTAGAACTGCCAAGGGCTTGGGAACCCTTGAACAGGTAGAATCCTTCGCAAAATTGTGAGGGAACAAGCTCCCATAGTGTGTTTTTTAATGGAGACTAGATTGGATAGAGAAGGTTTTGAAAAGCTATATGTGGATTTACCTTTCTAGAATTGAATTATTGTGAAACAACCAGATTTGGGGGGAGGCTTGGCTTTATTGTGGAAATCAGATGTAAGTATAGAGTTAGTAAATTTTTCTGCAAATCATATTCTTGTTACAATGAAGGAGGGGGGCGGGTTTATGTGGCATTCGATAGGCTTCTATGGCTGGCCAGAAGCAACTCAGCGTGCTAAGTCCTAGGCCTTGCTTAACCATCTTAGGACAATGGTGGATGGAACTTGGCTATGTATTGGCGATTTCAATGCTATCCTTTATGCTTTTGAGAAACTAAGTAAGCGACCATGCCAAATGAGTCAAGTTGATTCTTTTCATGATGCACTTGATACTTGTCAGCTTGATGACTTGGGCTATCAAGGCTACGCGTATACCTAGAACAACAAAAGGCCGGGTGATGCGAACACGAAGGAGCGCCTCAACCGAACCGTGGCCACAAAAGATTGGACAAATAAGTTTCAAATGAGTAAGTTAATCCATCTCTCCTCACATGCATCAAATTACCTTCCTATTCTCCTTCAAACACAGAGTTATAGGAAGCAAAGAACATTTGGGAGTAAAGGTTTTAAATTTGAGGAGGCTTGGTTGCTATGGGAAGACTGTGAGGTAGTGGTTGAGGGTGCATGGAATATGAATGAGAATGAGGTGCTTGGGTTGTCCCAAATAAAACATAAAATTGAGGCATGTGGAGCAGAGTTGAGGGCCTGGGGTGCTGCAAAATCAAACCTAGATACTGAGGCAATTAAACAACTTCAAAAACGGATAGATAATATGATTTTAGAGGAGGTTACAGAGGATTCTAGAGTAGAGTACTTGGCTATCTCGAAAAAATTGGATAATTTACTCCACAAGTAGGAAGTTTTTTGGGCTCAAAGATCTAGAATTTCATGGCTCAAGCATGGAGACAAGAACACAAAATTTTGCCACGCCAAAGCTTCACAACAGAGAAGAAGGAATCATATTCAGAGAATAAAAAACTCTGAAGATAGCTGGGTTGAAGATGTAGAGGACATAGCAAAGATGGCGTATGATTATTTTGATAGTTTGTTTAATGCAGGTACATGTGACCAGATTGATGAGTGCCTAAGCATGGTGGCTAACAAAGTCACTCCTAACATGCAAAAGATCCTGTACAGTGCTTTTAGTGCTGATGAAATTAAGGCGGAGTTGTTCCAGATGGGACCAACAAAGGCTCCTAGACCTGATGGTATGAATGCTCTTTTCTACCAAAAATTTTGGCATGTTATGGGTGATAATGTTGTTACTGCGTCTGGACTTCCTGAATTCTGGTTGCATGACCCCTGACATTAATCATACTAATATTGTGTTAATTCCAAAAGTGAAGAATCTTGAGAAAATGCCCAATTTTAGATCAATCAGCTTATGCAATGTTATCTATAAAATTATTTCCCAGGTATTGGCTAATCGGTTGAAGCAAATTCTCTTTCATGTTATTTCCCCCACCCAGAGTGCATTTATACAAGGGAGGCTTGGTAATGCCTTAAAATGTATACTTGTTATATATTTATGTGAGCGTTATCTCCTTATTACTATGCTTAATTTGTATAATTAAGACATGATTTGCATTAGTCCCTATTATTTATTTTTTCATAATTTCTTGAATAAGATGTCATTTATTGCATGTAATTTTCTACTTTCAGGAAATCATGTGAAAAAGATGAGTTTACAGGAGTTTGTGAGAGAATGGAGGCCAAACTAGAATTAAAGAGGAGCTAAAGGACCATACTTAAATGTCTAAGGAGGTGTAGGTGGAGTGCTTGGGTCGTCTACCATGTTTGGAAGTTTCAAATAAAGAAAGAAATCAAAGAGGTAGAATCTGAAAAGAAAAAATCAGATTTGAGCACTGATTAGTATCTTGGGCGTATCTTTCTCCTCAAAAATTCAATTGACACAAGACTAGATGGGTTAGAACCGTGACTTAAATATCTACAACTTTCCAGTTTTGAGTTTTTCGAAATTCATAAATTTTGAAGGCCGAAAATAACTCACAATTTACTGCTGTAAATCTGGACGAAAATTAAAATAGAAAAAGTTTTATTTTCTTTGGACACTTTGATGTTAGGGTTTTGAATGGAGGATGAGCAGAATGAATTTTGGAGAAAAAACCTTGTATTTTCCTCTCTCTAATGGCAGCCTAAACTCTTTGCTAGGGCTAGAGATTATGTTTCTTCTATACGGTATGAATATTCAATGTGATTCTTTCTAGGAATTTATCAACAACATATTTGATTGTTCAATTAGATTTTTTTTGATGTATTAGTTCTTCCATGCTTTCAATAAGTTCAATCATGTTTTTCTTATTGTTTAGATGAATTTCTTATAGTTCAAATAGAAATCAGGTTTTAAAGTGAATGAGTTTTTCTAAAAACTTTTCTAATCGCATTATTAATCTAGGTTATCATGCGTTCTTGAATTGTCTCAGTTCAACCGAATCATAAGTTGTAAGGACCGGGTTTGGGTCCCTAGCCCAAAAGGTATATGGACTTAGGCCCAAAAAGCCCGATACAATGAATTTGTAGAGAGTGGGTTGGAAAACTGGGCTTTAACGAGTTGGACAACAAATATAACAGGTTCAAGAGACAAGAAAACGAAGATAAACTGATTCAAGTTAAAGAAAATTGTCCTCGGCATAGTCCGAAGAGATTTGTTCTTATATATTTCTTTCAAGTGTGATTACAAAGTTAGTTCTTGATGGCTATAGTGTTTCTCCCTTTCTTTCTCGACCCCCCATTTCTCAGGGGTCTTTTACATTATATATATCCTTTCAAATGATCTTGGCCCCCCTCTTGTTGATCTCCCAAGCCACCACTTGAGTTCTTATCCCATTGGACACCCCTACAAGCCTTCTGTGAGTTAGGATGACCAAGACGGTACTGTTCAGGGGTCTTCTCCACATAAATGCGGCCAGAGAGTTAGCTGCAAAACATTCAATGCGGTGGTAACAGCTTTCTCTTAGATATTTCTGAGCTCCCACCTCTCCTGTACGTTCGTACTACATGTCCCTGTCAGTGGCATTTCCTGAAAGGTTACCTTGAATGATAGGATATACATTTGATAGGTGTTTTGTTTATCCGAGGAGATACTCCTTCTCTGACAACTTCTTCAACCTTTCCATTTGTAGCCTACCCACGGGACTTTGAGCTTAACACCCTCACTAATGTTTATTCGTCCTCTCGGCCAAGGCCCAAGACCCAATATATAATTTTGGGCCCTTATCCCTACAATAGCCCCTCAAAACTCCGGTTTTTTCCCTCCTATCTGAGGAGAAAAAGTTGTGTTTTGATTTTTAAGAGTTAAGACCATTTATTAATTTGATTTGCACACATGAGAACAATGTCTCGTGTGCCTCATAGCTATTCCTGATGCTTTGGAGCCCGCGACGCGTCATTAATTGCTCCAAGCGACGTTTTGCTCCCCGCATCCTACAGTGAGATGTAAATCTAACGGTAGGCGTTCTTTCTTGAATTTTGAGCGGGATAACTCCCACTCAATTCCACCTTCTATATAAAGCGCCTGGAGGGTTTGCTTTCTCCTTACTTTACAAATCTTTGAGCTCTCAAGAAATTCATAACTCCCAAACTTTCAAAGCTTCCCAAATTTCCAAAGTATCCAAGTCTTTTTCTCTGAAAAATTCAATCCTTTAAGAAGTACCAGAAGCAACTAACGTACTCATTCTTGTAAGTTTCCTCTCTTCTGGGTCATTTTCTTCTTGGCTGGTCTCCTCGGCCTTTTATTCTTTGTTTCTTTCCTTTGAAAATTTCTTTCGCATCCCTTTAGTTCGTCTAGATGGGTAGGTTCAAGAACCTTGTAGATTCTTCAGTTGGTATGGAGGGCTTTAGGGCTAAGTACCACATTCTGCAAGGAGTAGCCCTGCGTTATTGTCGCCTGGACCGGATAGACTTTGATAGGGGAGAAGGGGAGGTTGTCATTCCTATGATCGCTTTTATAGAAGGAGGAATGACACTTCCCATGGGTAGGGTGACCCGAGACTTCCTAATCAACCACAGGTTGTGTCCCCACCAGTGCACTCCTAACCTGTTTAGAATTTTAGGTTGTGTTGATGCTCTTAATGAGCATATGAGTTTGGGACTCACCTGACACGATGTTGTTCACATGTACGGGTGCCATTTGCTGGCTGACTCGAGGTATTATCTCAAGTCTAGATCGCCCGTCGTTAGGCTCATCTCGTGCCTCCCTAAATCCAATAAGGGTATGAAGGATGACTTCCTGATAGCCTTAGGGGCATGGCATGATGGTCTTCACTGCTCAGTCCGAGAGGGAGAGCCAGGTGGGATACCCTAGAGTTAGGTCCCTTAGTGTGAAATTTAGATCTTTTAGTCTTACAAATTTTTTTATATATTTTGTTCTCCTTTGATGATAGGTTTTAGTAGTTTGACCATTACCTGCTCCTCGGTTGTTTTTGTAGATAAAAGGCACGTAGCGCCCCGCCTCAGCTTGGTCAACGTCAACGACCTCAACAGAGTCCTCAGATCCGAGGTGTTCGTAAGTGAGGATAGGCAGCTGAGGGTAGTGCACCTTATCCTGGACTTTCAGCCTATCTAGAACATTTTCCAGGACGTGGGTCAAGCGATCAGAGCAGGTGACCCTAGACTCCGAAGAATAGACGTTTCTATTCCTGGATTTCTTACCCGTGAAGATATCGTGTCGACTAGGATTCCTCTTATCCCCATTCTCCCTGCAGAAGCGGCTTCGAGAGAAGAAACTGCGTCTTCGCGCCTATCCCTTGAGGAGGAGATAGACAAGTTTCATCTCGAGGAAGAGGAGGAACAGGGAGAACAAATAATTCCCATATCGGACGCCAAGGGCGAACCTGACAGGTTCTCAGGTGTTCACGCCCCAATCCTGGTCGTAGCCCGTCTGGACAGCTCATCCGAGGAAGAGGAGGACGAAATGGCTTTAAACTAGAGGAAAGGTCTGAGGGACCTTATGGCTGGGAGGAATAAGGGGTCCACATCGAAGAAAGTTCCCAAGTCCCAGATTCCTTCCAGTCTCCCCCCTCCTCCCCCTCCTCCCACCACTGACCTCGGCCTGCTCCCCATTCCTAATCTCAAGAAGAAGAGAAAGGAGTAGGAGCTAGAGGAAGGAGAGGTGGTGCCTCAAAAGGGGGCTAAACAGCAGAAAACTGCTAAGGACCCCAAGGACAGAAGGGCCACCTCCGCAGATAGTAGGGGGAGCTCAGTGAAGCTGAGGTGCGCATTTCGCAGTGCACATGGTCTCCTCGGCAGGAGGTGGACGACACTGCTCCCCATTCCTAATCTCAAGAAGAAGAGAAAGGAGTAGGAGCTAGAGGAAGGAGAGGTGGTGCCTCAAAAGGGGGCTAAATAGCAGAAAACTGCTAAGGACCCTAAGGACAGAAGGGCCACCTCCGCAGATAGTAGGGGGAGCTCAGTGGAGCCGAGGTGCGCATTCCGCAGTGCACATGGTCTCCTCGGTTGGAGGTGGACGACACTGCCATTTCCTAGAACTCCTCCATCAGGGAGTTCCAGAGAGGGCACTCTGCCCACATTGCTAAGGCATTGGAGCAGCCTCTTCTCCGACCCAAGGACATGGATGCTTTGAGGCGTGAGAGGTAGTTGGACCTCTTCTTGTCCCTAAAAAGGGACCTTGCCATGGTAAGTTTATAATCGCATCTTTTATTTAAGTATCAATATGCATTCTCTCTTTATTTTTTATTTTTTTGACATGGGGTTGTTTTATCATCTTTGTGCAGATTACCCAGGAGGTCTTTATGGCCTAGGAATGGGTCAAGGAGGCCCAAAATGATGCCAGGAATGAGGCCCACCTCCACGCTGAGGCTGAAAAGTCCTTGGGGGTCGCGAAGTAAGAAAGCAAGGAGCTGGCCTCCAAATTGATTGCCGAGGAGAGGGAAATGAGGAGTGCTGAGGCCGGGCTAAAGAATGCCCAGGACCAAGCTAAAGACCAACGCAAGCTGCTCTATTAGACTAAGGTAGAGTTGGCCACCTAAAGGCAATTGGTCCTGGAGCTGAAGGCAGACTTGCAAAAGGCCAAGGAAGAAGCTCAGGCAGAGAAGGAAGTAGTAGAGGCATCAAAGCAGGAGTCCTACCTCCCTAGCGTGGAGGAAGCTGAGATCAGACTAGCCGAGGAGCTAGCCGAGGTATGCAGGGATTACTGCAAAGTAACATGGGAGAAAGCCTTTAACCTTGTAGGAGTCTTTGCAAACTCGGAGTGGAGGCAGCCTGGGAGCGTATTTTACCACCCAGATATTCGTGAAGTCCCAGTTGCCATCCCATCTCCCTCTGCCCTTGCTCTAGAGTCTTCAGGGCAGCCTTTGATTGCTCATGCTACTCTCCCCCTCCCTGAGGCTTTGAAAGGATCCAGCCAAGCTGGTGATCAAGGCCAAGGGGCTGAGGTGGCCAAAGACAAAGGTAAGGGTAAGGAGACTAAGCCCCACTCAGAGGCTAAGAATGCTGCTAAGGCCAAGGAAGTTGCAAATAAGGCAAAGGAGACCGAGGCCAAGACCAAAGAGATTGATCCTAAGGCAAAGACACCTTTGCCTCCCAGCCGTGCCAGAAAGAAGACCCTCCTCCTCTGAAGGCCAAGACTTAGTAATTAGGATTTTCTTTTGTATTTTTCTCTGTATATTTTCTTCTTTGTAGTGGCATTCTGCCATTGAACACAATGTACTTCCTCTTTTATTTAATGAAAATACTTTTTTCTTTTTACTCTATGTGCCTTGACTTTATGTGTTTTTACTTAAGTGCCTTTGACTTTAACACTTTTGCTATCCTTTTAATAAAAGCTAACAGTAACACATTACTGATAATTTAGATAAATTAGACAAGTACCAACAATAAAGAGAATTATCACATACTTGTACGGAGAATTAAACCTTCTATAGGGAAGGCAGAATCTTATAGAGATGAATAGTATACATTGTAAGAAATAAACAAGGTAGGTAACTCTTATTTTGCTCAACACGTAGATAAAAATCCAAGAACCTTGACTTACTTAAAGCCAGTGATCCAAGGAGTTGGGTATAACCTGGGGTCTGTTTGACACTTAGGAAAATAAGTGGATGTCATAGAGTGTTAATTTACCCAAAACATGTGGTCCGAGGAACCAGGCATGACTAAGGTTCTGTTTAACACTTAGAAAGATATCATAGAGTGTTAATTTACCTAAAGCATGTGGTTCGAAAAGCTAGGCATGACTAAGGTTCTGTTTAACACTTAGAAATGTGTCATTAAGTATTAATTTACCCAAAGCATGTGGTCTGGGGAGCCAGGTATGAGTAAGGTTTTGTTTAATACTTAGAAAAATGCCATAGAGTGTTAGTTTACCCGGAGCATGTGGTCCGAGGAGCCAGGCATGACTAAGGTTCTGTTTAACACTTAGAAATGTGTCATTAAATATTAATTTACCCAAAACATGTGGTTTGGGGAGCTAGACATAACCAAGGTTCTGTTTAATACTTAGAAATGTGTCATAGAGTGTTAATTTACCCAAAACATGTGGTTCGAGGAGCCAGGCATGATTAAGGTTCTGTTTAATACTTAGAAAGGTGTCATTAAATATTAATTTACCCAAAACATGTGGTCTGGGAAGCCAGGCATGACTAAGATTCTGTTTAATACTTAGAAATGTGTCATAAAGTGTTAATTTACCCAAAGCGTTAATTTACCCAAAGCATGTGGTCTGAGGGCCAGACATGACTAAAGTTCTGTTTAACACTTAGAAATATGTCATTAAGTATTAATTTACTTTGGTTTGGGGAGCCAGCATGACTAAAGTTCTGTTTAATACTTAAAAAATGTGCCATAAAGTGTTAATTTACCCAGAGCATGTGGTCCGAGGAGCCAAGCATGACTAAGGTTCTGTTTAACACTTAGAAAGGTGTCATTAAGTATTAATTTACCCAAAACATGTGGTCTGGGAAGCCAAGCATGACTAAAGTTCTGTTTAATACTTAGAAATGTGCCATAGAGTGTTAATTTACCCAAAACATGTGGTCCGAGGAGCCAGACATAACTAAGGTTTTGTTTAACACATAAATAAATATCGTTAAAATATCAATTTACTCAAGGCATGTGGTTCGAGGAGTCAGACATGACCAAAATTCTGTTTGATACTTGGAAAAATAATAATATGAAGTTCTACAAATAATGTAATGAACGAGAATGTGACAAGGAAGACTTTCATTAATAGTAATACATTTTCAGGTTATTTACATTCCAGGGACATGGCACAACATTCTCATTTAGGTCTTCAAGATGATATGCACCTATTCCAGCCACTGAGGTGATACAGTATGGCCCTTCCCAATTGAGCCCTAACTTTCCCTATGTTGGGTTTTTTGCTGTACCCAGAACCTTTCTTAATACCAAGTCTCTAGGCGCTAGTGGCCTTAGCTTCACATTGGCATCGTACCCTTGTTTGAGCTTGTGCTGATAATAGGCTAACTAGACCATGACATTTTCTCTACGCTCTTCGATTAGGTCTAGGCTCTTTCCTAATAGCTCATCATTGTTGCTCGGAGTGAAATAACTCGTTCTCAGTGTTGGGAATCTAGTCTTTAGAGGAATAACAGCCTCGGTTTCATAAGTCATTGAGAAGGGGGTCTCCCCAGTGGACCTACGAGGTGTAGTCCGGTATGTCCAAAGGACGTGTGGCAATTCTTCTATCCATTTTCCCTTTGCATTGTCCAGCCTCTTCTTAAGCCCACTTACTATGATCTTATTGACAGCTTCAGCCTATCCATTCCCCTGGGGGTATGCCGGGGTGGAATACCTATTCATTATGGCCAGGTCACAGCAATATCTCCTGAAAGCTTTGCTGTCAAACTGAAGTTTGTTGTCCGAGATAAGGGTGCAAGGGATTCCAAACTGAGTGACTATATTTTTCCAAACGAATTTCTTGGCATTCACATCCCTAATATTCGCCAATGGTTTAGTTTCAACCCACTTGGTGAAGTAGTCTGTGTCGACTAACAAATATCTCTTATTCCTTGCTGCCTTAGGGAAAGGACCTACGATATCTAAACACTATAGGGTAAACGGTCAAGGGCTGGATAGAGGATTAAGGACACCTCCTGGTTGGTGGATGTTTGGTGCAAATCTTTGGCATTGGTCACATTTCTTCACATACTCTTGTGCTTCCCTCTGCATATTTGGCCACCAATAACTTTGAGTGAGGGCACTGTGAGACAAAGATCTGCCTCTATGTGGCTTCCACAAATCCCTTTATGTAATTCCTCTAGGAGTAACTCAACTGCTTCAGGGTGTATGCATAGCAGATATGGGCCAGAAAAAGATCTCTTATACAATTTCTAATCCTCAGACAACCAAAACAGAAGAGCCTTTCTTCGCACCTTGTTAGTCTCTGACTTCTCTTCGGGTAGGACATCCTCCTTAAGGAACGATACTATGGAGTCCATCCAGCTAGGTCCCACCCTAATCTGATGAATGTGAGTCACATTTCTCCCTACTTCAGTAGGCTTACACAAGTCCTCCACAAGAATCATCTGAGGTAAACTTTGTGCCAAGGAGGTTGCCAGTGTGGCAAGAGAGTCAGCATGTGTATTTCTATTTCTAGGAATTTGTGACAAATTAAAAGACTCAAATGTAGGCTGCAAGTGTCTAACTTGGTTTAAATACTCCTGCATTCTGAGATCTCTGGCCTTCAGCTTTCCCCGGACTTAGCCCACAACCAGTCTTGAATCAAAGAAGATTTCCACTGCCTTTCTACCCATTTTCTGAACCATGGTCATCCCTACCAGCAGAGCTTCATATTCAGCTTCATTGTTGGTGGCTGAAAAGTCCAATCTCAAGGATTTCTCAATTACGATCTTCTCAGGAGATATCAGTACTAGCCTCACTCCAGATCCTTTGTGGTTTGCAGCGCCATCAACGTATACCTGCCAGGATAAAGGTTCCTGTAAAGAGATTGCGCCAACTGATTTTTCATCCATGTTTTGCTTTTCTACACCCTCTTCTAATGGGGTTTCGGTAAACTCGGCCACTAGATCGGCGAGGACTTGGCCCTTGATGGAGGTGCAAGGCATGTATTTGATATCAAAAGCCCCAAAGATCATACCCCACTTGGCAATCATTTCTGTGTAATCAACGCTCCAGAGTAGAGATCTAAGTGGAAGCTGGGTCAGGACAATGACCGTGTGTGATTGGAAGTAGTGGGGGAGCTTGCGCGTGGCATGCATAACTGCCAAAATGACCTTCTCCAGGGGTAGGTAATTGACATCGGCTTCGTGTAGCAACTTACTCACATAGTAAATTGGCCTCTGCACACCACTATCAACCCGTACCAGCATTAGGCTTACCACATAGGAAGCCACTGCGATGTAGGTGAACAAAACCTCGTCCACCTCGGGCCTGGACATAATGGGGGGATGAGATAGATATTCCTTCAACTGCTAAAACGCTAAGACACACTTCTCGGTCCATTCAAATCCCTTCCACTTGTTCAGCAACTGGAAGAAAAGTCTACACCTGTCTGCTGACCGAGAAATGAATCAATTTAGAGCAGCAGTCATCCCTGTTAACTTCTGGACTTCTTTGGGGTTTCGAGGTGGTTGTAAATTATTGATTGCTTTAATTTGATTAGGTTGACTTCAATTCCACGATGCGTAACCATGTAGCCTAGGAACTTGCCCGATCCCACGCCAAAAGAGCACTTGGAAGCATTAAGGCGCAACTTGTGTTTCCTTAGTATCCCAAAAATATCCCTGAGGTCTCCCACATGCTCGGAAAACACCTTACTCTAAACCACCATGTCATCTATATAGACTTCAATATCCTTGCCCAATTGTGACTCAAACATCCTAGTCATCATCCTCTGGTAGGTAGACCCTGGATTTTTCAAGCCAAAGGGCATCACCTTGTAATGGTAGTTTCTAATAGGGGTGACAAAAACTGTCTTTTCCTGGCCATCTAAGGTAATTGTATTTGATGGTACCCTTAAAAGACATCTAAAAAGCTCATCCGAGGGTGGCTTACAGTCGCATCCACTAGTTGGTCTATTCGAGGCATAGAGAAAGGGTCTTTTGGACAAGCCTTATTTAAATCCGTGAAATCTACACACACTCGCCACTTCCCATTTTTTTTCTTCACCACTATGGTATTGGCCAACCACTCAGGGTAAAAAACCTCCTTAATAGCTCCGGCCTACTTGAGCTTTATCACCTCGTCTTTGACAATATCAGAATGATCCTTGGATGAGCACCGAGGAGGTTGCTTTTTGGGGGTAGCAGATGGATTGACATTCAAATGATGGTAGATGAAACTTGGATCCACATCCGGAGCTTCGTAAGCACTCCACACGAACACATCGATGTTCCTCCTAAGAAATTCTATCAGCTCTTCCTTCTCCTGAGGAGGCAGCTGAGCTCCAACCTGAAAAATCTTCTCTGGATTATCCCCGCAACAATTTTTTCTAAATTCTCACACTTCGCCTCCTCGGTTGGCCCATTGACAGATAACATTGGGGTCTTTGATTGTTATGAGCCCCCGTCTGCAGAGGTTGAGGACTCAGCCCCAAGCTGATGCAAAATCGCGGCCACCAGGCACTGCCTAGCCAGAGATTGACTCCCAATAAGCTCTTCAATTTGGTCCCTGGAAGGATACTTCACCTTCAAATGTAGAATGGAGGAAACGACCCCTAGGGCATGAAGCTAGGGTTTTCCCACGATGGCCGTGTAGGGAGAGTAGGCATCCACCACGATGAAGTTCACCTCCACCACCTCTGAACCTACTTGTACGGGTAGTCTAATTTGACCCTTTGGAATGACAACCTTCCCATCAAAACTTACCAAAGGTGAATCGTATGTTGTCAAGTCCTCAGGCTTCAGGTTCAGCCCCTTGTATAAATCAGGGTACATAATCTCTGCACCACTGCTTTAGTCTACCATCACTCTCTTCACGTCATACCCTCCAATTCTGAGTGTGATCACTAAAGCATCATTATGTGGTTGTATGGTTCTAACCTTGTCCTCGTTCGAAAAGCTCAAGGCCGATTGAACCTCCACTCTAACCCTCTTCAGCACAGGATTAACGTCCTCGGCGATCGACCGAGCCACAGACATCACCTTGGAGGGTTGCGGACCGGTTTTCCTAGGGGTAGCAAAGATGGCGTTAATGGTGCCCAAAGGGGGCTTCGAAGAAACGTTCCCCTAAGCCCTTGACGTTGATCGGTCTCTCTGCCCATTGGGCGATACAAAAATTGCTGTAACCTTCCATCTCGGACCAATTGCTCCAAATGGTTCCACAAAGTTCTACAGTCTTCGGTGGTATGTCCTCGTTCCTGGTGGTACTAGCAATGAAGGCTTTGGTTGCACTTCTAGGGGTCTCTTTTGTTCGGCCATTTGAAGTATGACTTATTCTTGATCTTTTCCAAGATTTGATGCACTGGCTCTCGGAACACTGTGTTAACCACCTGAGGAGTCGTAGGCCTTGATTACCCAGCAAAATCCCTCCTGGGTCTGTTATTATTGTAGTTGTTCGACTTAAAATTCCTCCTCTCTTGAGGGATAACTTTACTCTTCCCCTTGCCTTGTTGTTAGTCCTCCTTGACCCGTTTATACTTATCTATCCTATCCATGAGTTGGCATACACTGGTAGCAGGTTTCCCAGTTAAAGACTTCCTCAAGCCATGCTCAGCGGGTAGGCTGACCTTGAAGGTCTTGATGGCTACGCCGTCAAAGTTGCCATTTATCTCGTTGAACATCTCCTAGTATCTGTCCGAATATGTTTTCAGAGTCTCCCCTTTTCTCGTGGACAGAGACAACAAGGAATCTAAAGGCCGAGGAACCCTGCTGCACGTAATAAAGCGAGACCCAAATGCTTGAGTGAGCTCCTTAAAGAACTCAATGAAGCCTGCTTCCAAGCCATCAAACCACCTCATGGCCACAGGCCCTAAACTAGAGGAGAACACCTTGCACATCAAGGCCTTATTCTTGGAGTGCACAGCCATTCTCTGGTTAAAATGGCTTACATGCTCCACAGGGTCCGTTCGACCATTGTACATGGTGAACGTTGGTTGAGTGAACCGCCGAGGAAATCTCCTTCCTTCGATTTTGCGTGTGAAGGGTGATTTGGAGATTTGGTTGAGTGCTCTACTCATTACATCATTTCCCAGACCTTTAGAAGATGAACTTCTGTTTTTGCGCTTGTGATGGATGTCTTCATCGTACGAGAAAGACTCACTAGAAGGAGTCCTTGACCTGCGTCTGTAATTGTGATCCTCTTCACCATCAATAGAAGAATCAGAAATGGATGGAGTTCTTTTTTGCCGTTGGCGGCGTAGCTTTCTCTTCAGATGGTCGATTTCTAGTTGCATGGCTCTGGTATCCTCCTCATGGGAAAGGTGGCTAGCATTTTGAGATTGGCTCCTGCTTGTATGGGTGGTATGCATGCAAACATCACGGTCCCTTCTCTGTTCAAGATTGACAAAGTGATTTCATGTTGGGACCCCATAGATTCTGCCTGGTGTAGACCTGACCCTACCATAGTTGCACTTCAGACTCACTACAACACCAAAATTCCCCACAGATGGCGCCAATTGTAAGGACCAGATTTGGGTCACTAGCCAAAATGTATATGGAGTTAGGCCCAAAAAGCCCAATACAATGAATTTGTAAAGAGTGGGTTGGAAAACTGAGCTTTAACGAGTTGGACAAAAAAATAACAAGTTCAAGAGACAAGAAGAGGAAGATAAACTGATTCAAGTTAAAGAAAATTGTCCTCGGTACAGTTCGAGAAGATTTGTTCTTATATATTTCTTTCAAGTGTGATTATAAAGTTAGTTCTTGATGGCTACAGTGTTTCTCCCTTTCTTTCTCGACCCCCCATTTCTCAGGGGTCTTTTACATTATATATATCCCATCGAATGATCTTGGCCCTCCATTTGTTGATCTCCCAAGCCACCACTTGAGTACTTGTCCCATTGGACACTCCTACAGGCCTTCTATGAGTTGGGGTGACCAAGACGGCACTGTTCAGGGGTCTTCTCCACATAAATGTAGCCAGAGAGTTAGTTACAGGGCATTCAATGCGGTGGTAGCAGCTTTCTCTTAGATATTTCTGATCTCCCACCTCTCCTGTACGTTCTCCTGAAAGGTAACCTTGAACGATAGGATATACATTCGATCGGTGTTTTGCTTATCCGAGGAGATACTCCTCCTTGGACAACTTCTTCAACCTTTCCATTTGCAGCCTACCCATGGGACTCTGAGCTTAATACCCTCACTAATGTTTAATTGTCCTCGGACCAACCAACCTTCTCGGCCAAGGCCCAAGGCCTAATATATAATTTTGGGCCCTTATCCCTACATAAGTAATTAATTGTATAAGAACAATCAATTATGAAATATATAATTCTTAGATCACAAAGAATTTCATATCGATATAGGGAAACACCCCGATGCCTTAGTATTTACATTATTGACTTAAATCAGTTATCATTGTTATTCTTGTTTACAATTACCAGGCAAAAAATATTCTTCATCTTCACCAAAAGTTTTTTTTTTTTTTTTTTAATTATATTGTCTTTGAATTTACCCAGCTCCTTGTGGTTCGACCTTAGTATTCCGAGAATTATATTGCTATGATCTCTTGCACTTGGGAGTGAGCAAGCAAGGCTCATCACTGATAATGTGTTGTTGGCCTATGAAATTCTTCATGCTATACATACTCAGAAAAAAGGAAAGAAGGGCTTATTGGTTTTGAAGCTAGATATCAACAAAGCGTATGATAGGGTGGATTGTCCTTTTCTTCACGGAATTTTGGTGAAGCTAGGTTTTTAGAAAGGTGGATTAGCTGGGTGATGGGATGTGTGACTACACTATCCTATTCCATTCTCATTAATGGGAAACCGTATGGTAACTTAACCAAGGCGACCCTCTTTCACCATATTTGTTTCTTTTGTGTGCAAAGGGCTTTACTTCTCTTTTGGAGGAAGTAGAAATGGAGAGACGAATCAGTGGGATTTCTATTTGCAAAAGTGCACCAAATCACCAACTTATTATTTGTAGATGATTCTTTGTTGTTTTGCCAATCCATTCAGTTTGAAGTTACAGTGATCACTGAGATTCTCCAAGTTTATGTAGGTGCATCAGGCCAATTAATTAATTTGGAGAAATTCTCAGTGTATTTTAGCAGTAATACCCCTAGTGGATAAAAAGAAGCAATTGTCTCGGCCTTGGGAGTGAAGGAGGTGGCGAGATTTAATTCTTACTTGGGTTTGCCTACCTTGATCGGACGTGCAAACTACCAAACCTTCTCCTTTCTCAAGGATAAATTTTGGAAAAAATTGCAAGGTTGGAAGGGAATGATGTTTTCTAGGGCAGGAGAGGAAGTACTTATCAAGGTGGTAGCTCAATCCATACCCATTTACACTATGGGAGTATTTCAATTGCCATTGAAGTTATGCGATGAGCTCAATGCTTTGTGTGCAAAATTTTGGTGGGGATAAGTTGGAAACGAGAGGAAGATTCCTTGGAAGAGCTGGAGTTTTTTTTATCTATGCCTAAGAAGGATGGTGGTATGGGATTTCAAGATTTGAGAAGCTTTAATCTTGCTATGCTCGCTAAGTAGGGTTGGAGATTATTACAAGATCAAGACTCAATTCTGTTCCAATGCCTCAAGGCTAGATATTTCCCTCGATGCCATTTTCTTGATGCTGTTAAGTCACCAAATTGCTCATACACATGGAAAAGTATCATGGCAACAAAGTCTGTCCTAAAAAGTGGATGTTGTTGTAGAGCTGGTGATGGCTTATCCATTAGAGTTGCTAAGGACAAATGGATACCAAACCATCCAACCAACAAAATCCTAAATCCAACAGAGGTGGAGGATGAGGAATGGTGGGTTGCTGACCTTGTTAATCCGGACCTTAACTGGTGGAACCGTGAGTTCATCATGTCAAGATTCCATAACGAAGATGCAGAAGCTATTTGCAGAATCCCCTTGAGTCGTAGGCATGTGTCGGACTCAATTATTTGGCTCCATAGTAAGGAAGGTGTGTACTCTTGCAAGTCCGGGTATCAGGTGGCAAAACAGCTTACAAGAGAGGCTAGCTAGGCTGAATGCTCCGCGGGTCCAGTTGGACAGCATGTTTGGTCGATGTTATGGAAGCTAAGAGTACCTAATAAAATTAAGGTTTCAATTGGTGAGCATGTTAGGAAATTCTACCTACTTATGTGAACCTAGCTAAAAGAAAAGTGTGAGAGTGCCTTTTTCTTCAGCACACTGGCCCAAGGATCCTAGACCAAATAGTTGTAGTTTGGTGGACTGGGCTTGGTTCACCGCAGCTAAAGGGGCTGTTTAAGAACCAAGTGGTGCACAGGGCAAGCTTCCTACAATACACATAAACTAGCAAAACGAGAATATTTGTATTGAACAACAATGAAAACAGCAAAGGAGTGCAAAGTAATCAGGAAATACACAAAAAAATCGTTAGGGATCCTTGGATTAATAAGAAATACTTCATTAGTTTTCCTTAGTTATGGTTACAATGTGCTCACTAAAACGTGATACAAGGTTCAAATAAGTTAAAAAATTACAGACTTTGATGGCTATCCAAGCCTCTAAGACTTGCAAAATTTGAATCCAATAATGTGCTATAGTGGCTGTTTCTGGGATACCGGGAGATATTTCATTATTTTCCCTTGAATTTGACAAAGTTTTCTTAATGATTTTTTATCGAGATTTTCTATTGCTCGCCAAAAAATTCCTCCTCCATTTGCTGGCTGCCTTCCCCCCCTTTTATAGTGTCATTCTAGGGTCCTGGGGAACTATTGATTCCCCTCCTTTGCTCCCTGGGTACCAGAGCCCGTTTTGTGCCCATCACCTAGAAGGTTGAGCCTTTCCCTGTTTCTCATAATTTCCTCCTTTTGGTGCTGTTTCTTTGAAAGCCCATGGCTGACTTTCCATTCCGGAGTGCGCTTGTTCTTAATTTCACATTCCTCAAAACCTCTTACCCCTTTTTGATTCAACTTTTGGCCGTCCTTCCTCTTTGTCATTTTTCCCAAGTGAGCGGAATCCATCTCTGTTGGGTCGAAGGTCTTTCCCGCTACTTCCTTTTTTATAGCTCCTCATTTTGGTTCCCCGAGGTACCGTTCCCTTGCATTGTGAGTGGTTACTTTAGGCTCTCTGCTTTTCTTGCTGTATCTCTGGTGCCTGAGAAGGATGTATCTCCCCTTCGTTTCTTGTGTTTCTTTTGGCGTTTCCTTTGAGCTGTTTTAATCCTATCTTAGCTGTACTACACGTCTCAGGGATCCTGAGCCTTTGGCAGCCTCTGGGGATCCCGACTCAGCTCTTTACACTGGACTTTCTTCAATCTTCTGATCTTGATAGACTGGGCTTTTTCTTTCTTCCCTCTTTTTCTCATAGGCTCTAAGGCTTGTCCCTTTATGGCTTTTGGGCTTCAAGTCTTTTGGGCTTACCACCTTGATAGGCTTAGTCCTTTTAAATTCACTTTCTATGGCCCCTTTTGTTATTTCTTTGGGCTTGAGTGTTGTGATTTTTTTAGACCTCAACAAAAAGTTATACCAGATAATTTCTGCCAGTGCTGTGGGAGTTGCCCTGAAACCGGAGTGCATGTGCTGTGGGAGTGTGGTGCTACCCAAGATGTGTGGGCAGGGTGCCCTACTCGGCTCCAAAAATTTCCAAATAGCCATATTGATACCTTATAGCTATTCGTGATTCTCCTGAACAGGCTTACCAAATCAGAATTTGAGCTCTTCCTCGTTCAAGCTTGGTTTATATGGAACCAACGAAACACAGTATTACATGGGGGAAGTTTCGAAGATCCGGGTTGGCTAAACAAAAGAGCTTTTGATTTTCTAAAGGAGTTTCAACAAACGCAGATGCAGCTATCCATTCCTGCTACAACGCCTATTAGGAATGTTTGGCAATCCCTACCACAATCAGTGTACAAACTAAACTTTGATGCCACCATTTTTACTGATTTGAATTGCTCTGGCTTTGGTGCAATTATCCGGAATGACAGAGGAGAGGTGATCGCTGCTATGTCAGTTAAAGGTCCACCCATCACCAACAGTGAGGAGGTTGAAGCTTTAGCTTGCAGAAAGGCACTAGAATTCTCCATTGATGCTGACTTCTTAGTTGATCATTGAAGGTGACAATGCCAATGTTATGAGGGCTATTTCTTCATTGCTTCCAAACCATTCTTTGCTGGGCCATATTATCGAAGATGTAAAGTGTCTTATGTGCGGTCTGCAATATGTATCTGTCAACAGTATTAGGAGGGAGGGAAATAAGATAGCATATGTCCTGGCTAGACATGTTAAGAATACACTTGATGATATGTATTGGCTGGAAAACTCTCCACCTCCAGCTGTGGATGCTTTGTATCAGGACTTTATTGATACTTATAAATGAAAGTTTGTTGGTTTGGCCTTCAAAGAAAAAAAAAAAATCACCGCAAAAAGTTTTTCCGATAGTATCTTCTCCCTGTCGGCATCTTTTTCTCCACAAACCAAATGTTGACTGGCGTGAGCCTTTTCCAAATGACATATTCTACTCAAACTGTTCATGAGAATTATAACTTTCATACTGTAAAATGCCTGTACATATCTCTTATCTCATAATAACTGAACATAAACTGTGAAATTCATGAATTATTAGAAATCATATTGTAAAACTATTTGGAAAGCTTTTCGGAACTTAGTCAAACATATTCTACTCAAACCATTTGCTTGTTCACGTAGGTTTTTTTTTTACATAGAATTAGGATTTGGGTTATGATTTTTCATTTGACTACCAAATCCCGGAGATCCATGCATTTAGCCCAACTCACAATCCGTCACTTTCACCACTGGGATGTAACCCTTGATTGTAAGGTGTGCTTGGGAGCCCAAGTCAGTGTCTGTCACTGTCTGATGCTCTCGTCTTGTGCAATTTAATATGATATTTTGTAAAAGAAGTGATTAAAGGAGAAAAGCAAAAGAATAAAAAGGGACATCGGAATCAATCTTCTACTTCTCCATCTATTGGGACTTGGGAGTTGGGCTTTTATTTATTTATATTTTATGTTTGTTTTTTATTTAATTTTCATTATTTATTATATTATTATATTATTAGAGCAACTGCAGTGGCTAATGCAAAATCTTGTTAAATACAAAAAATAGTCCATTTTACACATTTTGAGAAAAAAACACCTATATTAGTGAGTGTAAAATTATGCATAAATACACAAGTGCTACAGTAACCGTGCATAGCTCGTACATTTAATATTTTAGTATTTTTTGATAGTGTTGGGTCTATGAGAGAGAGGGGTAGTGAGTGAGGAAAATAATAAAAAATTGTAAAAGAATGAATATTTTATTGAATAGATGTGTAGAATAGATAGACTGATGTGAGTGTTTTGTAAAAATAGGTGTGTAAAATAAAAATAAAAAATCTTTTTGTGTATAAAATAGATTAAAAGTTTTCATGAACTAATGCCGTTTCTATAATCCTTCCACTTTGACTACTTTTGGCATGGCTTAAAAAATAATGAAATAAGAAAAAGAAAAAGTGGAGGACTAGCTGTAACCTGAAAATGAAATAAAGACAGGTAACGTCCACAATGATTTGGGGGTGTGATTTGTGAGGACCACTTTGAAAAGTAGTACATATAAATAATTAAGAGGTCCTCAAGGCCCAAAGCAACACTAATGGTCTTGACTCGTGAGCCTTAAAACTCGGATAAGCTTTTGGGTCCGGAAATTTTTTCGTTTAATGGCCCGAGACTTGTCCTTATTTTGTCTTTCAAAACGGAGGGCTGGTTGGAGTTGTATATTCACTCATTTGTCTTATCCAAAACTAAATAGCTTACCCAAACATATTTAGAATTATCTTGTTTAAACCCATAATAAGGCGAATGAAGTTTAGTTACATGAATTTTTTTATGAATAACATGGCTTGTTTAAATAATGTATATGGATAGTTTTATAAATCGTAATGTAATAATTTTGGGAAAGATATCTTCAAACATGTTTAGAACCAAACTTTGTTCAATCCAAAATTATGAATATCATATTAGATACTATTTTTCATATATCATATTAGATACTATTTTTCATTTGGGCAAGAGAACATCATATTATGCTACCGCTATTTTTACAACACATATATTTAAGGACTCAAAAGTGAAAATAATTTCATCTAACTCACCATTAATTTATATATATATATATATATATATATATATATATATATATATATATATAAAAGACTAGTACCTTACAAATTAATCAATATTCTTAGTATCAACATAAGATAAAACGCATAAGCATAAAACTTTAGTTTTTCATGGGCTATTCAACCAAAGTCAAATTTGTTCTTAATGATTGTTCCGGTTTGCTTATTGGAACATAATATTTTGATATCGATAATTATGGTGTACTAGTTTGGATATATTTCATATTTTATCTTTCTAAAAAGAAAAGCATAAAACTCATCAACTTTTTCAATCCAAATTCTCAAATCCATGACAATCCAAAAAAGCGACAAAGTTATCTTTATCCTTTTTTTTTTTTTTTTAAATTTAAATTAATTATTATTTTTATTTCTCTAATCAATCTAACCAGTCCCAATCCTTATTTTCATCTTTCTTCTCTCTCTTAACTTTTCTTCTTTTTCTTATTTATTTCCTAACAGTGCCCATGGTTTTAAAAACCAAACTGTTGAAAGAACTAAAAAGAAGAGGGATTCAAGGCTTGAAGGCCAGGCCAGGGTTTAATTGGTGATCAAATTTTTATTAAAGATTAGATCATATATTTCATAATTTATTATTGTAGACACCTCATTGTGCAACTTACATTTAACCTCACTTCATCACAATGGTCATACCACATCTCAAGGGTAAAACTGTAATTTTAACTGTTTGATTTCTGATTGCATTCCATGAAATAATTTTTGAAGTCTTAATGATCAAAATGACAAGTCATGAGCCTTAATCAGAACATCGTATTAAAATATATCATAAAATCAAATTTTGATAATTACGATGCATCCACATAATTTGAGTCTAAAAATATGAGATTATGAACAATTGATTTTGATTGGTTCAATGAGGATTCAATTTAAAACCAATAATGTGTCATGATCCTATTGGTCAAAACTAAAAGCAATGGTAGGATTGCATGGACTCAATTAATCTGGCTGTCAAAGCATTAATGATTCACTTTATTTTTGGAAAAATTACTATTTTAAATGGACAATTAATGATAATTGAGGCATGAAAATTCTTTATTTATTTATTTATACAAGATATAAATTTTACTCTAGCCTATTCTAAGTGTATATGTGTGTGAAACTCTCTTTTAGAGACTTGAATCCTGGCCCTTGCCTCTGCCTCCCGTACTCTAAATGAACTTTGTACTTGAGAAGTGACCATCACGCCAAGAATGCGTGGTGGTTTGATGCATGAAATTCTGAAATTGAGTTAATCAGGTTTTGTTGATAGTAAAAGAGAGTTAAGTTGGGGGCTACTAATGATAATTGTGATGAAACTCTTTTTCAAGAAATGACCTATGCTCACTATTTCATGAATATCTCTTAGACCACTTCAAATTTTTTAGTGAGGTTAATTTTTCTTAAAACTATGCATTCGGGGCTTTAATTTGAGCATAAGAATATACCAATTTCGTTAAGAAACAATTGAGATATGATTTTTTGAAGTTGACCCTATAGCCAACAGGCTGTTACAGGAAGCTATAGAAATAACCAAAATTTCAACTCTTTTGCTTGCTTTCCACTCCCACCAACCTCGAAATTAATACAACACACATGCTAACTCCCTCAGTTAATGCTCCCAATTCAGAATTTTCACAATCTCACATTAAAAACTCTCATTCTAAATCCCTCAGCATCCATTATAAATACTGTCTTTAAGCATTAGTTAACCACCCCAAATCCTTAGAACTCTAGAGGTAGTAATGAGCAAGGTTCTTTTGATATTTTGATCCTCTTCATCTCAACACACTAAAAGGGTTAGCTTTGTCCTCTTGGTTTTGAGTTATCAACTTCTTCTTATGAATCTCCCTCTAAGAGAATTCTCCATTCCCTTTTGCTTGGAGTGTTAGTGCATGCAGGTATGGTTTCTGACCATTCTTTTTAATTAGTTATATTTAAAAAAAAAATTAAAAATGCTTTTCTTTTATGTTCTTCATATATTTATATTTATTAGCTTAGGAACCCTTAATAACCCTCAGCTAATTAGGAAACAAATAGAAACCAATGGTTTGTGGTGACTCCTAAAAGATGAAAAAATAACAAATGGACTCACTAATGCACACACAATCACTCAAGTGTCTACATTAATCACACATTCCACGTGTGTCTCACCAAGGATCCTTCCTAAAGCCACATGGCATGGGAAGGGTTAGCCACCAAATCTGGCATTGAAACTGATGAAGCTCTGAAAATTAGTAGGCTGAATGTTTCGGGCTACGCCGATGATCTGATGACCTAAAGAGAAAGAAAAAGGACTGTCAAGGGTGATCAGGGTGAACTGGCCAAGGACCCTCCGACGGTTAAATCAGTTTTCTCTCTAGAACACAAGGATAATGAATATGTGAACAGTAAAACGTACCTTGGGCTAATGGAGTCAGATCCTTTTTATAGAGAGTTTTTAGTGGGTCTACTTGCTTGTATCCACTACCATCATGGGAGATGTGTGTAGTTAGAATGGAGGAAATAGAGCGGATTTCGGGGAATCCTCCCCACGTTCTAGAATGAAAGAGCGTAGTCTGATTGCTTGGCGTTCGTAGAAAAATCCTTCTAAGTGTTATTTTGTCATCCATGCCCCTATGTGACATGGACGACTAGGTTGCTTTAGACGATCATAATCATTTATGGACGAATCCTATTTATATCCGTAATACTTTTGTTAGGCTTCCTTCCTTGTGGATTGTTCTAGTCGTGGTTTGGTCATGGACGACTAGCATGGACGAATTGAACTTAATTTTTCCCACCATCAGTTGCCCCTTTGTCCTTCTGTCGTCCATACCATTCTTGATATTATGGTTATTATTATTATTATTTTACACATGGCGATTTTTCAGTGGTTGATGAGTTTTCCACGAGGTAGTTTTGTGGTGGCTTGGGATCCAACGTCCTAGATGTCGACACGTGGCTTAATCTTAGCAGTCTGCACGTCGCATCATTTCGTTCTTCAAAAAAGTTGCCACATGGTGCTTCCTAGTTGGTTCGTGTTGCTTCAGTACCCCACCCTGTTACCTATAAATCTTTCAATCCCTCTCTTACCCTCTTACTCTTCTCATATTTTCTTTTCTGACATTCTCTTCTTTGCTCATCCTTCACGCCTCGTCTAGCAGTCCTCCTCCATCCTTAGTCCTTTTCTTTTAGCATCAAGCGCCCTCTTCCTCTTTGTTTGTAGGTTTTCTTTTAAGAATTCATTAGAAATGGCTGAAATAGTAGCGTCTTCATCTAGCGATAGGGACGATAGGGAGATAGACGAGTATCATGATGAGAGCAATAGTAGTGAAGGTAGTAGTAGTAGCGAGAGCAGTTCTAAGAGTAGCTTTTCAGATGAGGTTTATTTGTCTAGCACACCTGGGATTCCTTTAGAGGCTTTCCAGGAAGAGATGAGGAAAAGGGTAGCATCATGGTCGTCTGTCGGCCCGTCTACTGCTCCTCCAGCACCCATTCCTTCTGTTCAGCCAATAGACGATGTTTTGGCTTGTTATGCTTTGAACATACCATCCTTCATAGATGCAGACAAACTCCATAAACTTA
Organism: Quercus tomentella; assembly: GCA_028535165.1. NCBI lineage: Eukaryota > Viridiplantae > Streptophyta > Magnoliopsida > Fagales > Fagaceae > Quercus > Quercus tomentella. The sequence goes on from JAPQVY010000001.1 coordinate 30,045,460, forward strand.
GGGGTAAATATCAAATACCATATGACATCCATACTCATCTTCCAGCTACTGGGGAGTGGTGTTGCACTCCAAACTCCCCTGGGATAGGTAAATATGACGCTTATATGTTAGGTGGTCTTAGGCTTCCTTTAAATGCCTTTGCCAGAGAAATTTTGACTAGGTTAGGCATTTCCCCCAACCAACTTAACCCTAATGATTGACGAATTATTGTGACAATGCAAGTATTGTGGAGAGAAGTTTTTGAAGGGAATCGTCCTCTCACTGTGGACGAGTTCCTATATTGTTGTAAACCTTCTGGGATCAGCCAGTCCCTTGATTTTTATCAATTCTCTGCTTGAGGTTCAAACTGTAGAATGATAAGATCTCTTCCCACTTCTGATAGAGAGTGGAAGAAAGAGTTCTTTTTCGTCTCTAGTCCTTGGGTTGGAGACCCTTTTGAGGTTGGTAGGGATACTTTCCCTCCATTAGTCAGTGATTGGGGTCGTCTTCACCCTAAGGGTACGTGATCCCTTTTCCTCCTTTATTTTTTTCACTTGTCTACATGCATATGTATGTTTTAACTTTGCTTTTCTTTTTGTAGCAGTAACTTGTCCAAGATTGAACAACACACTCCTAAATAGAGTTCGTCGAGCCTGTTGCTTCCCAGATAGGAGCTTTCACTCTTTGACGACCCTACATCGTCTTGCCTGCTGGGGTCTAGGTCCTGAACTGTCTGAAGAAGCTTTGTTTTACGAGAGTACTACTCGACGAAGTAAGGTTCATTTTCCTTGCATTATTTTATTTTTGTTTTATCAATCCATTTTAAGCGTTAATGACCCTTTTTTTTTTAAAGGAACGGCTACGATGAAGGAAAACAAGGAGAAGGAACTTGCTAGTGGCGATGAAATCGTCCAGATAAAGGATGCTACCCCTTTCCAAACTCGTCCAAACGTTCCTAAGACGTTAAAGCTGGTGCCCTTTAGCTCTTCTGAGAAACTCTTCTGATAAGAGGAAGGCTGTGTCTAGGATGGTTGATGTGGGGAATCTTCCCAGCCATCGGGGTTTAAAAAGGGCTATGGTTGATTCATCTAGCCGTGGCAAGGCTCCTCTCGTCGAGTCCAATCCTCCCCCAGCTGAGAACCCTGTTGAGGTCCCTCCCCTTCTTCTGAAGCACCCTCGTCTAAATCTCCCCCTTGTCCTAATCCGAAGTCGTCCAAAGCCCTTCTTATGTCTGCCTCTTACACTTTTATAAGGAGTGAGACCCTGGCCTAGAACAGGTTCAAGACAGTGGTAAAAGAAGACGATGTCATGGCTTGCTATGATATATCTGTTAAGGAATTTGAGCATTCCACCATCTATGATCTTTTCAAGGTACTTCTCTTCATCCATAGTGAGCTATAAAATTTCCTTTCATGAATCATACTTTAACCTTTTGTCCCTTGCAAGTTATGTCCAAGTTCATGGTGGCACCCAAGAAGGCCACGGAGTTGGACAAGGAGAAAATTAGGTTGGACACAAAAGGTGGAGTTGGAAGGCAAGGTGAAGCATTTAGAGTTTGAGGTGAAAGAGTTGAAAATTTTGGCTGAGGAGCTCAGGGGACATCGTCGAGAAGGAAACTCGTCTTGACCACTTGCAGAAGAAGAGTGATGAGCTTTCATCTTCCATGAGCAAGGCCAAGGACGAGGTAGTCAAACAGTTCAAATCCTCTAGTGCTTATACCAAGCTTTTGAACGAAACCTATGCTATTGGTTTTGAGGATTTTCTTCTAGATGCTCGTGAAGCTTTTCTTGGAGTGGACTTTGACTCCATAAAGCTTCCTATGGCGGTTGAGAGCTCATTACTTCCAAGCACCTTTGAGGACGTTGATATAGATGACGATGCAACCACCTTTGATAAGCCAAAAGACGATGCTCAGCCTATGGAGGTTGCTCAACCCAAGGATGATGCCCCCACCGGTTTATCCCAGTAGTTTCTTTCTTTTATTATGAGCAATTTTTTTTTTTTTTTTGGGTCCATTGTTTTGGACCATTTTTAATTTGATCAATTACATTCACTTCGTCCATGGTTTTGGACGTAAGTTATATACATTTGCTCTTAACTTTCAAGGGTTTTTGGACGATGGTCGTCTATCCTTTTTATGAACAAGTTAATATATGTTTGGTCGTCCATGATTTGAACTTTATTTATTTATGGATTTCGAAATGCCTAAGTGTTTGCTCGTCCATGGTTTGGACTTTACTTAGGGACTTTGGACATTCGCTGTCCTTAGATATCATTTATTCGTTGCATGCATGCTTTTCTTTGTCTATTATTTATCGACGAGTGTATGGGGAGGTGTTTGTTCCTTCCCTTTTATACTTTTGATTTTACCTTAAGGTTTTATTTCACCATGTGACAATTTGCCTTTTCCTTGTCTAAGGATGGCTTGGGACGATACGTCTTTGCGTCCAGAGATTTTACATGTCTATAGCTTTTAAGCTTTTCATGGACTTTAGTTTTATAAAGAATCATCAACAGTTAAGTTAGAAAATTCAAATTGCTTTATATACAACGAAGAACTTTATACATAACATCGTCCATAGACATTGCTCTTGCTAGTAACTAGTTCTTTTTAGGGAATTCAAACTACTTTATACACACACGAACTTTGTTCATGACATCGTCCATAGACATTGCACATGCCAGTAGCCAATGCTTTTTAGGGAATTCAAATGCTAGAAAACATAAAATACTGCTAGAAAACATAAGTGCTGAAAGATAATATAGATAGACTGCTGGTCGGAACTAGTAGTCCGTAGGCTTACGGTTATCCATGCTGACCTTCTTAACGAGTCTTCACTGATAGTACTTCCTCAAGTGCTCCACGTTCCATGGATGCTCCAGCCTTCATCCATCTAAGGCTTCTAGATAGTACGATACTCGTCTTTTGTAGTTGATGACTTTGTACGGTCCTTCCCAATTAGGTCCCAACTTTCCATGAGTAAGGTCCTTAGTAGCTAGGGACGCCCATTTTAGGACGAGGTCTCCAATACTAAACTGCCTGGGTTTAACCAACGTATTGTGGTGCTTGGTCATCAGGTTCTTGTAGCGTGCCACTCTCTGTTTCACGTCCATCCTTACCTCGTTAATGAGATTAAGGCTTAGACAGAGCTATTTCTCGTTTTCCTCATCCTTATAATGGGCCACTTTGTAGCTAGTCAGGCCAACCTCTGCGGTTATCACTGCATCAATTCTATATGCTAGCTTAAAAGGAGTCTCTCCAATAGGAGTCCTCACTGTTGTCTTGTATGCCTAAAGGATGCTGGGTAGTTCATCTGACCATATCCTCTATGCCCCCTCAAGCCAAGTTTTGATGATCTTTAATAAGGATTGGTTTGAAACTTTTGCTTGTCCATTGGCCTATGGGAAGGAGGGTGAGGAGTAGTGATTCTGATTCCCAGCTACTCACAGAACTTTTTGAAGGGTGTGTTATCAAACTGGCATCCATTGTTTGAGACAAGCACCCTAAGAATTCCAAAACGGCAAATGATATTCTTCTAGATGAAGTTTCTAATGTTTTGGTCAGTAATCTTCACTAATGGTTTTGCTTCCACCCATTTAGTGAAATAATCAATTCTCACCACCAAGAACTTCATTTGCCTTGTCCCCATGGGAAAAGGACCAAGGATGTCAAGTCCCCACTAGGCAAATGGCCACGGGGCCACCATCGGGGTAAGGTACTCTGATGGTCATCTAGGCACATTGCTGAAGCACTGACACTTGTCACATGCTCTAACATATGCTTCGGCGTCTTGCATGAACGGCCAGTACTATCTCGCACGAACAATCTTATGGACAAGGGACCTTGCTCTTGAATGATTTCCACATGCTCCTTCATGGACATCTCTCATAACGTATTTGACTCGTCTAGGGTCAAACATCTCAGGTAGGGCTAAGAAAAACCCCTTTTGTATAACACTTTATCCATAAGGACGAATTTAGCTACTCTAACCCTAAGTTTTTGTGCTTCTTCCTTCTCCTCAAGGAGTATGCCGTCCTTGAGGTAAGATATAATCGGTGTAGTCCAGTTGGCTTCTCCATCTATCTGTTGTACTTTAGGGACATCAATGCTTAGGATATATTGGACCCTAACTTGTTCATTTATGATGCCATCTGCAGAGGCGGTTTTGGCCAGACCATCCGCTTCCATGTTCTCCTCTCTTGGGATCTATTGAAATTTAGCCGATGTGAAACTTTTGACGCAATGCCTAACTTTACTCAAATACCTCTTCATTCGTTCTTCCTTGGTTTTGCATGTTCCATTCACTTGGCCTATAATTAGCTATGAGTCTCCCTGGACGACAATTGACTCTGCTCCCAGTGATTAAGCTAACTCCAATCCCTGGAGGAGGGCTTCATATTCAGCTTTGTTGTTGGTCGTCTAAAACTGTAGACATATCGCATGCTCTAGACGATCTCCTTCGCGTGATTGTAAAATTCACTAACTCCTCCTATATACTGAGTAGACGAACCATCCACATGGACGATCCATTGTTTTGCTCCCTCTCCTCCATTCTGTTGATCATGGGTTGGAGTGAATTCTGCAATAAAGTCCACAAGTGCTTAGGCCTTTATTACTTCTCTAGGACGATACCTTACGTCAAACTCACTGAGCTCCACTGCCCATTGAATCAGTCATCCGTTCTTCAGCTCCCCTTAAAGCCTTGCTGGTGTAGTAGACGGATTTTTGCACCTTCCCTTCTTTCCTAATTAAGGCTGAGCTTACTGCATGAGGAGATACTGCTAGGTATAGATACAACTCTTCGCCTAATTTGGACGTGCTTAATAAAGGAGTTGTAGTGAGATAAGTCTTGAAATCTTCAAATGCTTGCTAACACTCATTCGTCCACTCAAATGCTTTCCTTAGCACCTTGAAAAATGGTAAACACTTGTCAGTAGCTTTTGAGACAAACCTGTTAAGGGCAGCTACTCGTCTAGTTAGACTTTGGACTTCTTTGACATTCTTTGATGGCTCCATGCTAAGTATTGCTTGGATTTTTTTAGGATTTGCTTCGATTCACCTCTGTGACACCATGAATCCAAGAAATTTTCCTAACGAAACTCCGAAGGCACATTTGCTTGAGTTCAGCTTCATGTTGTACCATTTAAGCATGTCAAAAGTCCTACAGGTCGTCCAAGTGCTATGCCTCCTTTGCGCTTTTGACTAACATATCGTCCACGTACACTTCAACATTTCGTCCAATTTAAGGACAAAACATATGGTTGACTAGCTTCTGATAAGTGGCCCCTGCATTCTTCAAATCAAAAGGCATTACTTTACAGCAAAACAAACCTTAGCTTGTGATGAAGGATGTTTTCTCCTGGTCTACCTCATCCATCTTGATCTGATTGTACCTCGAGAACGCATCCATGAAGCTTAGCAATTGGTGCCCAGCTGTTGAATCTACCAGCTGGTCAATGCGTGGAAGGGTATAACTATCATTGGGGCATGCCTTGTTCAAATCTGTGAAGTCCACACACATCCTCCATTTGCCATTAGCTTTTTGGACTATCACTACATTAGCTAGCCAATCAGGGTAGTAGACTTCGCGGACGAATTCTGCTGTTACCAACTTCTGGACTTGTTCTTTGATGGCATTGTCTCGTTCTGGGGCAAACACTCTTCTTTTTTGACAGACAGGTTTATAGGATGGGGAGACATTTAGATGATGAGTAATCACATTTGGGTTAATCCTAGGCATGTCTTCGTGACTCCAAGCAAAAACATCCATGCTCTTCTTGAGGAATTGGATGAGATCTTGCTTCGTCTTCTCCTTCATGCTTGTTCCGATCCTGGTAAACTTCTCTGGGTTGGACTTGTCTAAGGGGACGTCCTCCAGTACTTCCATTGGCTCCACAACTATCCTTCTTTCCTCGATATTCATCATCTGCATTTGCTCGTCCATTGCTAACATGGCCAAATAGCACTCTTTGGCCGCTAGCTAGTCACCTTGTACTTCTCTTAGTCCATATTCCGTCAAGAACTTAACGGATAGATGATAAATAGATGTTGCAGCTTTCTAGCTATTTAGGGTTGGTCGTCCTATGATGGCATTGTATGAGAACGAGCATTCAATGACAAGGAAATTCACTTCCTTTTTTTTTTAGTCATGGGTAAGAGCCAACCACAACCGGTAGGGAGATGGTGCCTATTGGTTGAACTTTCATTCCTCCAAATCCGATTATAGGCATATTCATTGGATGAAGCAATTCCTTACTTACCCTCATCTGCTGGAAGGCCAGATAATAGAGAATATCTGCAGAACTCCCGTTATCAACTAAAACCCTTCTCGTTGTGTAATTCGCAATCGTCAAAATGATAACAATTGCATCGTCATCAGGATGATGCAATCTCCTTGCATCCTAGTCAATGAAAGAAAAGGTTGGTTCATTTGCCCCTAGCACTTTTGGTGGACAACCAGTAAGTTGGACGTTTTGTATTACTCTTAGGTAGGTCTTCTTGGCTTTTGACGAACTTCCAGTTGATGTTCCTCCCACAATAACTCTTATCTCTCTGAGTGGTGAACGTAGTGATTCTTCTGCTTTGCCTTTCATTGGTAACCTTTTGTCCTTATGATCTCGTCCAAGGAAATTTTTTAATTTTCCCTGCTTAATAAGTACCTCAATTTGCTGTTTCAAGTCGTAACATTAGTCTGTATCATGCCCATGGTCTCGGTGAAACTAACAATATTTGCTCTTGTTTTGTTTGCTAGGGTCTCCTTTCATCTTCTCTGGCCATTTCAAGGATGGGTCGTCCTTGATTTGCATCAATACTTGGTCAAGTGGGGCATTCAAGGGTGTATAACTTGAATTTCTTCCTGAAGACAACCCCACCTTCTTGTTGTCTCTCTTCCATTTAGCAATGATCGCGTCTTCTTCATTCATGAAGCTTTGAGCTAAGTGGATCAACTCGGCCATCGTCTGTGGCTCTCGGTCATAGAGCTTGTGAATGAATAGATCAGAAGTAACTCCATTATGAAAAGCTGCCAACAAGATTTTGTCGTTCATCTCATCTACTAAAAGAGCTTCTCTGTTGAAACGATTGATAAAGGACCACAAACTTTCATTCTCCCCTTGCTTAATGTTCAACAGATTGGACGAAGAGCGCTTGTGTCTTTGACCTCCGACGAAATTGTTGATGAACAACTTACTTAACTCCTGGAAGAAGGTGATGGTATTTGGTGGTATCTTACCAAACCACACCCTAGCTGGACCTTTCAACATAGTAGGGAAGGCTCTACACATTATCTTATCTAGAACCCCTTGGAAGGTGCATAGTAGTCTTAAACGTGGCAATGTAGTCACATGGATCTCGCATTTCATCATATGAGTATGGATCTCGCATTTCATCATATGAGTCTAAGGTAGGCATTTTGAACTTGGATGGGAAGGGGTGACTGGTGATGGACTCTGTGAAAGGAGAATCCGTTCTGTGGATGAGATCATCCACGTGGTTGGTCCTTCTCATGGATTCTCTCATCTCTTCCATGGCCTTTTTCATCTGATCCACCTCCTTTTCCAGATGTGGCACCTAACGCATGATGGTGCCTCTTGACTGCTCTCCACCCTCAGCATTGTTCTTTGCTTCTCCAGCCTCTGAATTCTGCCCAGGACCTTCTGTTTGCTGTTGGCGACATTGCTTGTGCCTGTTAACTTCTCGAGTTAACTCTTGATTTTGGTGCGTCAGGTTTGCCATGGCAGCTGCCATAGACTGTAGCAGTTGTTGGATGGACACTAGGAGCAGAGCTGTCATTAGTGGTGTGCACGGTTGGGTTGACTAGAAGCATTTCCACTCTCCTGGTATTCTGGACTCATGGCCATTGACCTAGTCCAAACCATGCAGCCTTTTGTCTTGGAAAGTAAGGTGGTTAACACTTCACAACTTTGCTTGTATTCCCCACAGACGATGCCAACTAACGAAACTCTGAAAATTAGTAGGCTGAATGCTCCGGGCTACGCTGACAATCTGATAACCTAAAAAGAAAGAAAAAGAACTATTAAGGGTGACCGGGGTGAATCGACCAAGGACCCTCCGACGGTTAAGTCAGTTTTCTCTTTAGAACACAAGGATGGTGAATATGTGAACAGTAAAACGTACCTTGGGCTAATGGAGTCAAATCCTTTTTATAGAGAGTTTTTAGTGGGTCTACTTGCTCGAATCCACTACCATAATGGGAGATGTGTGTAGTTAGAATGGAGGAAATGAAGCGGATTTCAGGGTTTCTCCCCACGTTCTAGAATGAAAGATCATGGTCCAATTGCTTGGTGTTCATAGAAAAATCATTCTAAGTGTTATTTTGTCATCCATGCCCCTGTGTGACATGGACGACTAGGTTGCTTTGGATGATCATAATTATTTATGGACGGATCCTATTTATATCCATAATACTTTTGTTGGGCTTCCTTCCTTGTGGATTGTTTTGGACGCGGTTTGGTTATGGACGACTAGCATGGACGAATTGGATTTAAATTTGTCCACCATCATAAACTATAGTCACATTGTATACCTGTGACTAGGCTGAGAATCACATACCCTTGATATGCCCCAAAAGAAACTAGTTTTTGTGCCAATGTACAACCTCCATTGGTTGGGTTCAAGTATAAAAATTGTACAAATAAATTTTATAAATTTATCTAGATTCATTTTAGTCCATATATCAAAATCATATATCATAAAATCACAGTTTAAACAAATATTTCATTCAAATCCTTGGCTCATTTTTCAAAATTTACGATGCTTTATTCGAGTTTTAAAAAAACAAAAACTTTCTTATTAACCAATTAAAACAAATACGGTTATAATATTCCAATAAGGAAGAAATTCTAGTTATTTTTCTTAAATAAATTTGGTTAAAATAAAAATTTTAATTTAAGTAAAATATAACTAGTTAAGAAAATTGTTACATACTTTCATCGGTGCATACTAAAAAAAGATCTTACAACTCCTCAAGAATAGTGGATTCCAACTAGCTCAACTGGTAAAATCTCTGATACAACATTTGGGGTTCAATCCCTGCTTACACTAAAAACTGATTGGTGTCTTAGTCTAATGATAAAAAGCTATCATCAGGAGCAGACGCCATAGGTTGAAACTTTCTAAAAAAAAAAAAAAACTACTCAAGAATAGTCCAATATAACCTTAATACTCTTAAAAATATTCAAACCTCTTCTCCCTGTAATCCCTAGGTAGTTTTCTCTTTGAAGTATTTTGAATAAGAGGCGACTAATGGGTCTAATCGAACATAGAGTACATATATTAATTAACTATCCTTAAAAAACCTTTTTTTTTTTTTTTTTTTGAACCAGGTATTACAATTTTTTTGAGAATACTAAATATTTTTAACACACACACAGGCAGGGACGGAGCCAGAACTTTGAGTTAAGGGGGGCAGTTTTACTGTTAGCTGTGTGCAGTGATTTCAACCTCTGATTCTACTTAGTTGCTGAGATTTTTTTTTTTTTTTTTTTGGTAAGAACAAAACTATTTTTGTTTAGAATTTTTTTAAAGGGTAGGGTTATTTATTTTGGATAAAATTAGTTAATTGAGCTTAATTTTGTTTTTAGTTTTACTGGTAATTTTTGTTGTTGAGCCTTTTTTTTTTTTTTTTATAAATTACTTATGTAATAAGTGGTTACTGATAAGTAAAAAAATGATGTAAGTGGTGTGCTCATATGTAAACCAATAAGAATTTGCTACTAAAAAAGTTTGTAAAAATGTTATAAAAAAGTTTGTGAGTATAGCATTACTCTTTAAAGAAGCAATGATATTATTAAAGGGAAATAAAATGTAATTTTATAGAATAAAATTGCTAAAATTAATACACATATATATATAATAATATTTTAAAAAAAAATTAGGGGGGGTCATTGCCCCCCTTGGTCTAAAGGTAGTTCCGCCCTTGTACACGGGGAGGGGGAGGGGGAGAAGGTCTTAAAGAAAAGGTATCACAATTCACAATGCATTAATGGTTTACCCTATTATATTTTAACATCACCCTTCAAACCCAATCTAAAAACTTAAAGACACCTAAAGCTTGGAAAGTAAGACAGTTAATAAAATATGAACAACCTAAATCAAATTAGATGTGTAGAAAACTAGGCTTTTGATATGGATTAGAGCATAGTTTTCATAACCGGACTGGATCAGCTATTTTGATCGAGTAAACCAGAAATCAGAGGTCAAACTCAATTTTTTGCAACCGTTTTAGATATGTTTTTGGAAAAAATGTGATAAAACAAACGCATGGGGACTCGAAGCCAGCCTCCATAATTTTCATAACCGGACTAGACTGGCTGGTTTGACCGAATTAACCGGAAATCAAAGGTTTTTTCTTTTTTTGCAACTGGTCTAGGTGTGTTTTTTTAGAAGGTCTAGATGTGTTTTTGACCAAAAAAAAAAAAATTGACAAAACAAATGCTTGGGGACTCGAACCAAGGTATAATATAAGAAAAACATTTGACTAATAGGATAAAATTAAAACCAAGGTAATACCACTAGCATCAGGTCTAGCATTTAGCACACAAAATACTAAAAACCATGTTGCATGAGATGTTCTAAATGCCATATTTTCTTTTAGGTTATTTAGTATTACAAAAAATAATGGTTGATAGAAGTATGATGTTATAAAAAAATCATGGTCTACATATTTATGATCTAACTTATTGTATTTTGACACTTCCAATACCCCACATGACCTAACCTGCACTCTTTTAATTAAGAGCTTTGGTCATTGGATCGTTATTATAATTATAAATAAGTATTAAGTATTCTTCTAAAAAAAAAAAAAGTATTTAAGTATTCTGAAACTAAACACATATATAAATGGCTTACGGGCACACTATTTTACTAGAAGTGTGAACGCTAAAATAAATTTTTTAGGCTCTGAAAATTTGTCCTTTTACTTTTTTTTTTTAATTATAAGAAAATTTGTCCCTTTACTGATTTGACAGATCAGCGTTTGAGGATAAGAAAAAGGGAAATATTTTTTAATAAAAAAAATGGAAAGCTCATAGCAAGCATTTATATGAAATTCACCTTCTTATCAGATTTTGATTTAGTCAACAATCTTAAACTAGTTTTAAAAAGTAAACAAAAAATAAAGAAGTAAACAACCTTTGGCGAATCAAAAGGCCAACTTAGCCGCGGTGTATTTAACTAATTTTATGCAAACTAATTCTGTCTTTCTCATCGTAGATTAAAGTTCTATTTGTCTTTTCACACTTGTGGATTTAGGAGCTGCCTAGTTTGAATTGTACGCTTCGCAAAAATGTTATGCCACGATATGAATAGTCCTAACATACTCAAGGATGCCCCACGTCATGAGTTTTGCAGGTTTAAGTGAGTCGGGTCAATGATCACACGCGTAAGGCCTTTTTTTTTTTTTTTTGAAAAGAAACTGTCATTCATTCATCAACAAGGAAAGGAATTACAACAGAGGAGAGCAAAAGAAGCTCGAAAAAAACAAGCTTATGGGGGGTCTGGGGAAAGCAGGGAGTGGGACAGTGGGGGCATGGTTCCTTTCAAGACCTGAGCAACACCTGCGGATTTAGCAAGCTAGGCGAGCTCATGGCTGTTCTGTTGTGATACCGTTTTAGATGATGGAGGCTCCAGTTGCTGAAATAGAGAAGAGAGTTATGGATTTTGCTGAAGATGTGGCTAAGAGTTCCACCTGTTTTCTTCGCATTAACAAATTGCACAGTGGAGAGGGAGTCCAATTCAATAATGATGCGGGGGATGTTCATCTCATGAGCAAGAATGATGCCATTTTCCAAGGCAATAACTTCAACTGTATCAGGAGGGTAGTGGGCTAGCAGGGGTTTGCTTAGAGCCGCAGTGATATGTCCGCTTGAGTCACGAATAATTACTCCAATATTGGAAATTGTACCATCAGGAATGGTTGCTCCATCCACATTTACTTTATGGAAACTAGATGGGGGGAGAGACCAATGAAAGGCTCGGCTACCTTGCTGCTGAATTGTAGGTGACAGAGCACCTTTGTAGTCCTTAGCAAGCCTCAGGGCAGAGTCCCATATTTGACCAGGGAGGAGGGAGGTGGATTCATACACTACCTGATTTCGATCGAACCAAATATACCAAGCAGTGACAAAGAGTGTCTTAAGGTCCTGGGAAGTGCCATTACTGATAACTTGAAGTGCCACATCTCTTATGTCCTCTAGTCTGTCTTCTAAGATGGCTGGCTTACCCGACCATTAACTCCACACTTGCTTAGGAATGTCACAAGCAAATAGGGCATGCGAAGTGTTTTCATTGCATTGATAGCACATAGGACATCTGCCATCTGTGTTGACCCCCCTAGTCCTTAGATTCTGCATTGTAGGCAATGCGTTCATGCATGTCCGCCAAGCAAATATTCTAGTCTTTGCAAAAAGGTTGAGATGCCACACCTTCTTCCAAAATGGAGTTTGAGGGTCACCAGTTGAGCTTTCACCCTTATGGTTTGTCTCAACAATTGGAAGGGCAACATAGTATGCACTCCTAACTGAGAACTCCTCTCTCTTGTTTCCCGTCCATATTAGCTTGTCATCCGGGAGAGAGTAGCTAAGGGGGATGCTTAGGATGGTATCAACTTTGAAGGGGAGAAAGGTTCTTTTTACAAGGTCGGCTTTCCAGCGCTTAATGTCTTGGTCAATGAGGGCAGAGACCATAGGGAAGTCACCAATGATGCGAGGTGGGCTAATTGCTTTGAATGTTGTGGGTGTTGGGAGCCATTTGTCCTCCCAAATGTTTATCGTTTTTCCATTACCAACCTGCCATCTCATGCCTTAACGAATCACTTTAAGGCTGCTGTGGATACTACACTAGGCATACGATGGATTGCAACCTAATTGGGCATTGAGGACATCTAAAAATGGAAAATATCTTGCCTTGTACATTCTTGAAATTAGTGAGTCCAGTCTGGTAAGGAGTCTCCAAGCTTGTTTGGCTAGCATGGCCAAATTGAATGCTTGAAGGTTTCAGAACCCCATTCCCCCATTGAGCTTGGATTTGCACATTTTTTTCCAAGCAACCCAAGCTATTTTTTGCTCTTGATGTTGCTGCCCCCACCAAAAATTACGCTTCATGCTTTCAAGATTATCACATAAGCCTTTCGGAAGAAGAAAATAGCTCATGGTGTATGTGGGCACGACTTGAGCAACTACCCTTATAAGGATTTCATTACTTCCCATAGAGAGCATTTTTTCTTTCCATCCCAAGAACTTCCTTCCCACTTTCTCTTTTATTTCCACAAAGACCTCATTCTTGGACTTACCAATAATGGAAGGGAGGCCAAGATACTTTGAATGCCTGGAATCTTGCATTGGGTCGAGGATGTCCAAAATCACATTCTTTGTTTCTTGGGTTGTGTTGAGGCTGAAAAAGACGGATGATTTATTTGTGTTTATTTTTTGACCCGATGTTGCTTCGTATCTTGTGAGGATCTCAGTTAGCTAGTGGCATTCCTGACTGCTTGCCTTGTAGAATAGCAAGCTATCATCGGCGGAGAACAGATGGCTTACTTGGGGATATCCTCCACTGATGGATATGCCATTTAGCTCCCTGTTCTGAGAAGCATGATTAATAAGGGAGGAAAGGCCCTCAGCATAGAGAATGAAGAGATAGGGGGAGAGAGGGTCCCCTTGCCTTAGGCCTCTTATGGGAGTTATGCATCCGTAGGCCATACCATTAATGTAGATAGAGTACGAAACCGTAGTAATGCAGTGCGTGATTAGGCTAATCTACCACTCATGAAACCCAAGCTTTTCCATTACAGCTTCAATGAAACCCCATTCAACACGGTCAAAAGCTTTGCTCATATCCAGTTTTACGGCCATAAAACTCTCCTTCCCTTCTCGCTTGTTGTTAAGGTAGTGCATGATTTCAATTGCTACTAGGATGTTGTTGGTGATGAGACATTCAGAGAGGAAAGCACTTTGGTTCTCTTTGATAATCTAAGGGAGAATAGCCTTGAGCCTATTGTAAAGGACTTTTGCAATGATTTTATAAGCGACATTGCTTAGGCTGAGTGGCTTGAACTCTGTCATTTTGGTGGGCGACTTTGTTTTCAGAATAAGAGCAATATTGGTTTTATTGATCTCAACAATGGGCATATTAGAGTTAAGAACATTGAGAGCCATATTAGTAACACCATTGCCAACAATATCCCAGTATTTATGAAAGAAAATTGCTAACATACCATTGGGTCCAGGGGCCTTGGTTTGGTGCATTTGCTTGAGGGTAGTGAGGATTTCATCCTTAGAGAACTCCTTGATCAGCTTCATGTTCATCTCATTGGTTACTCAAGATGGAATTGCTCCTGTTACATCATCAAACCTGGCAAGCTGGGATGAGGTATATATATTCTTAAAATATTGGACAGCAACTTCTGCAATGGTGTCATTTGTATCACACCAGTTCCCATTTTCATCCTGGATTCCTAAGATAGTGTTATTTCTTTTCCTTTTAGATGCCTGAAAGCGGAAGAGTTTCGTGTTGTGATCCCTCTCCTTAAGCCATTAGACTCTTGATCTTTGGTTCCAAAAAATCTTCTCACTATCCAATAGGTCGTTGAGGTCCTTCCTTAGGCTATTTATTTCAACTCATGACTGCCATCAGTATCTTGAAGGAATAAGGAATAGAGGGCTTTCCTTTTAGCTTGAATCTGTTTTGGGATATGACCAAAGACTAAATGGCTCCAACTCGAGAGATCAGCTGCACAATGCCTGAGACTGAGAGCTAGACCCCCAGGAGTGTTTGTGTCAAGGTAGGCATTCCAAGAATTCTGTATAATATCTTTGCACTCCTCTTTATGTGTCCACATTGCCTCAAAGTGAAAGCGACATTTCTTGGGGGGGGGGGGGGGTGAGTAGTCCACTTATCTGAAATAAGAAGGGCAAAATGATCAGAGGTGAAGTCAATGAGGTGGTGGACTCTTGTATTTTGGAAATGGCACCTCCAGTCATTAGTGGCAAGAGCACGATCTAACTGCATATAGATTCTGTCAGGCCCTTCCCTTATGTTACACCATGTGAAGTCCGAACCATTATAGCTTAGGTCTTTGAAATTGCAGGAGTTGATTGCATTCCTTAAGCCGTCCATTTGATGTTGGGACCTTTGTACCCCACCCTGCTTCTCCCTCATTAAGATGATCTCATTAAAATCCCCAAAGCAGAGCCAAGGAAGCTGATACCAGTTGTTAAGGGAGGTTAGGAGCTTTCATGAGTCATTTCTTTGATGAGTATCTAGGTGCCCATAAAATCCTGTGACTCTTCATCTAAAGCCAGAGTCTGGTTCAGTGACAATGGCGTCAATGTGATGTGGGCTGTAAGCCATGATGTTAAGATTAGTATCCTTTGTCCAAATTATTGCAAGGCCGCCACTCTGGCCTTTGCTAGGAACAAACAGGCAATTTAGTTAAGACATTGATCTTCTTCTTTTCTTCGTTTCTTTTTTATTGAGCTTTGTCTCTGCAAGGAAGACGATTATGGGAGTCCAATGCTGCATAAATTCACGTAGCACCCTAACTGCCCGGGGGTTTCCAAGCCCCCGGCAATTCCAACCAAGGGCAATCATTGCTCTCTATGCAGCACCGCCGATATACCATCAAGGGAGGGGTTGGGGGGGGGGGGGGGGAGGAAGCATTGAAGGGGCGTTTTTGGACTCTATTTTCTTCAAACTCTAGGGATTCAAAAGCACCTGGTCATTTAGAACCCACTTCAACATTTGAGGCTAGCATCTCAGTGTCTTGGGCTTGGGCTTGATTTTGGGCTCTTTGCCTGAATATTTTCTTCAAATTAGCTATCTTTTTTGGTTGGGTGCTGTTGGATGGGTCGTGCACTAAAGAGATAGCATCAATTTTGCACTTGCGCTATAACTTTGGTTTTAGTGGGCTTGTTACTTCTTGGGCTTCAGAGTTAGATGACTGTGGTTGGTCCACTATAGAGCACGCATCCCCTTTGTCTTTTTTGGGGTCCTGGGAACTGCTAAAGATCATCTTTTCTTGTTGATCACGAGGATTTTCCTTTTTGGTTACGTTTCGACTTTCCTACCTTATCCTATCCATCCCGATTTTCCGCTGCCTGCAAAAGCAAAGCAATCTGATTTGTCGCTACATTTACATGTGGGACATTCCCCAATGCTGGATTTTCATCAGAGATATTGTTTCCCTTAAGACCAACTGACTCGGGTATGCTCGAGTTGTCAGTTGGTGCACGGGATCCCATGTCTCCGATGCTTATATCCGTCGCAGCCTGGTCCTTGGTACTAGTGGTCTGGGTTCTGCTTGGTCCACCTTTTGAGTTCCAACCAGACCTCATCCATTCCCCATACTGTTTATCTGCCTCTTGCCAGTTGGTGGTTTCCGAGCAGTGTTTGACATCGTGACCAATTCTTCCACATATATAGTAGATTGTTGGAAGCCTCTCATACTTAAAGGTAACCCAGTGTTTTCCACCCTCTGGACTAGATACATAGCCTCCTCTTCGTAGAGGCCTGTTTATTTGGACATCAACTCTAATACGCATAAATTTGGCTTGGTCAGATTGCCAAGAGCGTTTGTCAACTTCTAAGCAATTACCTATTATGCCTCCAATGTTTTTGCCTACCTCTTTAGTCATGAACTCAAAAGGAAGACCCCAGACTTGGACCCAGAAAGGAGTGTGCATGAACATGATATTTGTAGAAGATAGACCTTTTTTCTAGCGACACGAGTAAGAGGTTGTTTTCAAAGTTCCATGGACCACTCTTTTCAACCCATTCCATTTGATATCTGGAACTGAACTTGAACTGCATAATATCAATAAGTAATATAATTATGGATGTATATAATATACAACCGGAGATACTCCTCTTCTTTCCTTTATACCCTCTTCCACGATGCAGCCCTAATTTTATTGCTTTGCTACTAGCCAGAACTCTTCCTTAGATATATGTAAGCAATATTTACAACTTACAATGCAACAAACTGCTGTTGATCTCAACTGATTTGGTTTAAAGCAAGGAGTCATTATATTTTGTAAGTTTTTATTATTTCCTATTTCGACATTACAACTACTAGCTTGTAACTCCATGCATATGCATGGATATACTTAAAAGATGCATAGTATAATAATCTTACATATAATTTAAATATTATTGATAGTCATTCTTATATATATATTTTTTAACTCTTTAAAAAGTCTTGTAAAAATGTTATTAGGTAGAAAATGTAAATTGTCCATTTTTAAAATATTTTTATGTTCATTAATTCTAGACTTTTTGGTTTTTGTACACAATAACTCACTTGAATGAATATTTATGATATGGTCCCACATTTGATTCCAAAATTAAGAAATAAAACTCTCTAAAAATAAATAATTTAGGACACATGGCGCAAAATTGGACTTCAATTGTAAAATCTAATTAGATTTTCTCTAAGTTTTACCTATTAATATATATATATATATATATAATTTTTGTGCCAAATGAATTGTTTTTAGTTATAAAAAAAGGCTCATAAATATAAAATCATTCAAACTCTCTCTTCCTCTAATTATATATATAGTGTTAGATATATGATTATGTTTTTTTATGATTTATTTATATTAGACTCTTTGTTTTCTACTCTAAATTAACTCATTTGGCACAAAAATTAAAAAATTTCGATTAGATGGAACATGTTCTGTAAAATTAAACTCTAATTGAAATTCAAATTTTACACTGAACTAACTAACTTGGTTTAAAAATTTTAAATTTTTTATTAGATGGGACACGTGGCGCAAAATTAGACTCTAATTGAATTCTAATTTAAAATCTAATTGGATTTTCTCTCGGATTTACTTATATATATATATATATATATATATATATATATATATATATATATATATATATATAAATATGTATATAGATGACTTATAAACTTGAATTGTTTTTAGTTCTACAAAAAAAAAAAAGGCTCATAAATATAAAATCATTCAAAAATTATGTTTTATTATGGTTTACTTATATTTGACTTCTCGTTTTTTACATTAAATTAACTCATTTGGTATTGTGGGGCCCAGTAATTTGTGGCCCTGGCCCATTCATTCGTTGGGGCCCAAGGCCCGAGCCGAGGAAGGTTATAGCCCAGGCTCGGTAGTATAAGTACGAAGTAGCCTTGGGACACAGCCGAGGACGATTCAGTCCTCGGCATGTCCAAGGTCTCACCAAAAGAAAGGGTAAAAATGGTACAAGAACAGCTGGAACAAAATCTA
The DNA here is from genome assembly GCA_028535165.1 of Quercus tomentella. NCBI lineage: Eukaryota > Viridiplantae > Streptophyta > Magnoliopsida > Fagales > Fagaceae > Quercus > Quercus tomentella. The sequence continues at coordinate 30,063,709 of JAPQVY010000001.1, forward strand.
AAATATCTAAATCAATAGAAAAGGGTACGCTGGAAAGTGCAACGACCAGGGAAAGCTGCCCTTACTGCCATTCAATACTCTGCACCTGACAGAGCCATACTCCCCAGCTTTTACAACCACCTCCAACGACTTTGAGTATGGGCTGATGGGACAAGTATCAGTCCTGAAAAGTCGACCCTACACGTGGACGAAGGATAAGGAACATAGGCTAGTATAAAAGGAGAAGTAAGCAATCCATAGAAGAGGTTGGGAAAAAATGGCCAAAACCAGAACCTCCCAGCCCACCTCTAGGAGAAAGACTCCCAGAGCATACACGATTTATTTGCGTATGAACACGATTTATTTATGTATGAACACCCCTGAATACCACCAACTCGTGATCAAGGCCTAGCCTTTCAAACCCACGCTCTATAAATGATATTGTTAGAGCCTATTTACGTGCGAACCCAGTATCGTTCTTAGGTCGTTCCAAATTGTGTCCTTACAGGTATAAAAATTAAAAAATTTAGATTAGATGGGACAAATGTTGCAAAATTAAACTCTAATTGAAATTCAATTTTTACATTGAATTAACTCACTTGGCACAAAAATTTAAAAATTTAGATTAGATGGGACACGTGGTGCAAAATTAGACTCTAATTGAATTCCAATTTGAAATTTAATTGGATTTTCTCTCAGTTTTACCTATTATTATTACTAGCATGTAAATCCATGTGGATGTATTTAAAATTAAACAAATTTTTTATTATAAAAATAAATAATTAGTCAAATTAAAATTTTTTTTTAAAGCATGTAACACATGCATTCATGTATACATATAGATATATTTAAAATTAAACACAATTTTTATCATAAAATATAGATAATTAGTCAAATTATTTTTTTTAAGTAAACATAATTAGTCACATATTAAAATTCTTACCAAAATTAATACTACTTATGATCATTTTTTTTCTAATTTTTAATAAGATAGAACGTGTGGTGATTTTTGTTATGTGGTAATTTTTATTTTATTTATTTTTTGAGAAACATGTGGTGATTTTTATTGAGTATATGTGATTGTTTATTTTTTATTTTATAATTCATTAATATTAGATTATTAGTATTTTGCACTCATTAACTCATTGAACATAAAGATTAAAAAACTTAAGTAGACACATGGTACAAAATTGGATTATAATTTCAAATTCTAATTCAATTTTTTCTAAATTTTACCTATTAATATATATATATATATATATATATATATATATATATATATATATAGATGACTTATAAATTTGAATTTTTTTTTAGTTATATGATTATGTTTTTTATGGTTTATGTAAGGGCAAGTTTTGGATCCTAAGCCCACAAGGTGACAGGATTAAAGCCCAAAGAGCCCAATATAAAGAATTTTTAGAGAGTGGGCTGAAAACTAGGTTTCAGTGGGTTCAACAATGCTCATAATGGATTAAAGATTGAAATAAAATAAAGAAAAACAGGTTTTATGCGGAGAAATCCTTCATCGGCAAAATCCGAGGAGAGTAGTTCTTGAGTATATTCTTCTTAGACTTGATTATAATTTCAATTCTTTGTGTTATAGTATTTTTTCTACAAATTCCCAGATGAACCTCCCCCTTCTTCCCTGGAGGATCTCTTACATTATATAGCATCTTTTGACTGATCTTGGCCTTTCATTTGTTGATCATGTAAGCCACTACTCAAGTGCTTGTCCTATCAGACGCCCTCCCAAGTCTTCTATGAGTTGTAGCAACCAAGACAGCATTATTCAGGGGTCTTCTCCACATAAATGCGGCTAAGGGGTTTTGTGGGGTGAATTAAATGTGGTGGCAACTACCATCTCTCCAATCACATCAGGGTTAACCCCTTTTCTAAAGCTCTTCCTCTACAGTGTGGCCCTCTTTGGTAATGTGCCACTGATGTGGCCATGGCTCGCCTCTCCGGCCTTATCGTTCGAGTGTATGGTCTCCTCGGAATTGCATTGGCCTCCTCGGCCTCGAGTATGACACGTGTCATTATTTCCTTATTAAATTTCTGTACCCCACAATAGCCCCTTAAAACTCCAGTCTTTCCCTCTTATTCGTGGAGAAAAATGGGGTTTTGATCCTGGGTGATTGGCTCCACATGCTTCTTTGTTTTTCCCACGTGAGGACGTCACTTTGCATGCCCTATAACCATTCCTAGCGCTTCGGAGTCCATAACGTCTCATTAAATGCTCCATACGGTGCCTTGTTCCCCACATCCTATGGTGAGATGGAGATCTTACGACTGGTATTTTTCCTCGAAATTTGGGCAGGGTAACTCCCGCCTAACTTTGCCTCTTATATAAGGCGTTTGGGGGATCCATTTCTCCCATTTTCCAAATCTTCAAACTTTCAAGAAGCTCCTGAGGTGACTCTTGTTAATATTCTCGTAAGTTCCTTTATTCTTAGGTCCTTTTCTCCTTGGCCAATCTCCTCGGCCTTTTGTTTTCCATTTCTTTCTTCATAAAAGTTTCTTTCCCTTCTCCTTAGTCTGCTTAGATGGGTAGGTTTGCTCATTTAGTAGATACCCCCACAGGTATGAAGGGGTTTAGGGCCCTGTATCATATTCCCTAGGGCGTCTTCTTGTGATATTGCTCTCTGGGTGAATGGCATGCCCTCAAAAAGGAGGGGGAGGTCGTCATTCCCTTGATTGCCTTTATAGAAAGGGGAATGAGGCTCCTTATAGGTAGAGTGACCAGGGACTACTTAATCGCGCGTAGAATCTGCCCTCACCAATGCACGCTCAACTTGTTCAGAATCTTAGGTAGCGTAGATGCTCTTAACGAGCAAATGGGATTGGGCCTCACCTGGCACGATATTGTCTGAATGTACGAGTGCCATTTGCTTGCAGACTTTGGCTATTACCTTAAGTCTAGTTCTTCCGATGTTAGGCTTATCTCGTGTTTCCCCAAATCAAACAAGGGCATGAAAGATGACTTTTGATCGTCCCAGGTGAATGGCATGACAATCTTTATTGCCCAACCCAGGAGGGAGCACCAGGTAGGGTACCCTAAGTTTAGGTCCTTTAACACGGGGATTAGTTTTTTAGTTTGTTTCCTTCTGACTAATGACTCATTTTTCTAATTTTGGTTTTGCTTCTTGGCTTTTTTCGCAGATAAAAGATACGTGGCTCCCAATCTCAACTTTATTAACATTCCAGATCTCAACAGAGTGCTGAAATCTAAGGTGTTTGTGAGCGAGGACAGACAACTAAGAGCTATCGACCTTATCCTCGACTTCAAACCCTTGTCTAACAAGTTTCAGGACGTAGGTAACGCGATCAGAGCGGGTGATCCTCGGCTGGCTTGGATTAACGTCTCGGTGCCCGGATTCCTAGCCTGAGAAGGTATCGTGCAGGTTAAGCTACCCTCCTATCGTTCTCCCTATGAAGAAGCAGTTTCGAGAGAAGAGACAACTTCTTCACACCTGTCACTCGAGGCGAAGATAGACCAATTTCAGCTCGAGGAAGAGAGGGAGGAGCAGGGAGAACCTGTAATTCAAGTCTCGGATTACGAAGACGAGCTTAACAAATCTTCAGGCGTTCATGCCTCCGGATTCATCGTTACACGTGTAGCCAGCAGTTCAGAAGAAGAAGAAGAAGAAGAAGAAGAAGAAATACCGCTGGAAAGGAAGAGGGGTCTCTGTGAACTCCTTGCGGGCAAGGCCAAGGGGTTGGCGCCTAAGGATGCCTCGGGGTCTCAACTTCCTCCTCCTCCTCCTCCTCCTCCTCCTTCAGCTAACCCCTTCACACCTGCGAATTTGAAGAAGAGGAAGAAGGACAAGGAAGTGGTCGAATTGGGGGAGTTGGTCCCTCACGATGAGGGGGTTCCTCCAAAGATGCCCAAGACAACTAAGGGCAAGGGAAGGGCTTCCTCGGCTGAGAGTAAGGAGGATCAGCACGTGGCCGAGGTGCGTCCTCTGAATCTGGAGTGGAACGCTCAGTTGGAGCTGGATGGGGCAACTATACCATGGAACTCCACTATCAGGGAGTTCCAAAGAGGGAACGCCCATTACCTCGCCAACACCCTGGAGTAGTCCCTCTTATTGTTGAAGGACATGGCTGCTTTGAAGAATGTGAAGCAGCAGGATATCTTTCTATCCTTGAAGAGGGACTTGGCCTTAGTAAGTTTCTCGACACGCCTTACTAACTTCATGCTAGGTTATCCTTTTCTTATTTGATAGAGCATTCCTTTCTCGTTTTTGTGCAGGCTATCCAGGAGGAATTTATGGCCAAAGAGTGGGTGAAAGATGCCTGGAACGAGGCCAGGCTCGCGGACAACCTTCGCATAGAGACCAGCAAGGCTCTGGGTGCCGCCTAGCAGAAGAATAAGGGCAAGGGAAGGGCTTCCTCGACCGAGAGTAAGGAGGATCAGCACATGGCCGAGGTGCGTCCTCTGAATCTGGCGTGGAACGCTAAGTTGGAGCTAGATGGGGCAGCTATACCATGGAACTCCACTATCAGGGAGTTCCAAAGAGGGAACGCCCATTACCTCGCCAACACCTTGGAGTAGTCCCTCCTGTTGCCGAAGGACATGGCTGCTTTGAAGAATGTGAAGCAGCAGGATATCTTTCTATCCCTGAAGAGGGACTTGGCCTTAGTAAGTTTCTCGACACGCCTTACTAACTTCATGCTAGGTTATCCTTTTCTTATTTGATAGAGCATTCCTTTCTCGTTTTTGTGCAGGCCATCCAGGAGGAATTTATGGCCAAAGAGTGGGTGAGAGATGCTTGGAACGAGGCCAGGCTCGCGGACAACCTTCGCATAGAGACTAGCAAGGCTCTGGGTGCCGCCTAGCAGAAGAATAAGGAGCTTACTACAAAGCTGGCTGCTAAGGAGAGGGGGAGAAGGAGCGCTGAGGCTGGCCTTAAGAACGCTCAGACGCAAGTTGATGAGCAGCGTTAAAAGCTCCATTACACGGAGATAGAGTTGGCCACGGCCAAACAGCAGGTGGTGGACTTGAAGGCAGAGCTGAAAAAGGCTAAGGAGGTTGCTTAGGAGGCTCAGGCAACCGCGGATGCTGCAGGGTAGAAGTTCTATGACCTCGGAGTGTAGGAGACCGAGGCCTGCCTGACTGATGAGTTAGCTAGGGTCTGCAGGGATTCCTGCCTCGAGGTGTGGATCAAGGCCCTGAAACGGGCTGGAGCTCTTACTACCTCGGAGTGGAGGAAGGCTGAGAATGTGTATTACCCAAAAGACCTCCCAGAAGCTCCTAAAGCAACCTCAGGCCTTGGGACAGATGCTGCCTCTACTACAACTGCACCTGAGCAGCTTCTAACCACCTAGGCCTCTCTTCCTCCTCCCGAGACCTCCAAAGAGCTTGGCAAGGTTAGTGACCAAAGCCAGGGGGTGGAAGTGGCCAAAGGCATGGAGGCTGGCCAAGGTAGAGTTCGGCTAGAGGATAAGGGCAAAAGTAAGGAAGATAAAGCTCTGCCAGAGGCCAAAGGCCCAGAGGCTGATCAAGGCAAGGAAGCTGCTCCCAAGACAAAGGAGTCTGAGCCGGTCAAGCCTCAGGCCATGGCCCAGGAGAAGAAGGCCACCGCGGGCAAGGCTGCTAGTCCTCCCGCCTCCCAGCCAGCCAGCAAAGAAGATCCTCCTCCAGCCAAGGCTTAGCTTAGGATTTTTCTCTTTTTATTTTTTATTTTTTATATATACTTTTCTTTTGTTATGGCAGTTTGTCATGGTTTATGATGTATCTTTCCTTTTGATTAATGAAAAGACATTAGCTTTTACTTTATGACAAATGAACTTTCATTTTCCCTGCAATATTTATCTTTGATGGCTGTAGTAATTGTTCTATCTTTTGCTAAGAAGTTAGACTGATGATGTTTCTAAGGGTGAAAACCCACACTTTAACAAAAAGTTAACAGTAATGAACTATTGTTAATTCAAGTAAGTTAAGCCCATGTAAATAGTGAGAAAAATAACTATGTGTTGGTACTAAAAATTGTGCAATCAACAGGAATGTCTATGTCCTTAGAGACAAACGAAACACTTAGTAGAAAAAGGGTGTTTGAGGTTTCTCATTTTAAGAGTACCTGATGAATGTACCTTTAGAATCCTTTAACCGGAACCCAAGGTGAGTCCTTGTTTTCTCATGATGATGCATATGCCAAGGTCCCATCCTTGGTGAAATTGTGAAGCGTTATTCTACTCAAGGCATGTGGTCTGGGGGACCAGGCATGGCCGAGACTCTATTTAACACATGGATACTTGCTCAAAAAATATTAATTTACCCGAGGCATGTAGTCCGAGGGGTCAAGCATAGCCATGGTTCTATTTAATACTTAATTAAGTAATCAAGATTACTAATTTACCCAAGGTATGTGGTCCGAGGAACTAGGCATGACCAAGGTTCTGTTTAATATTCATACAAGTAACCAAGAATATTAATTTACCCAAGGTATGTGGTCTGAGGAACAAAGGTTCTGTTTAATATTCAAACAAGTAACCAAGAATATTAATTTACCCAAGGTATGTGGTCCGAGGAACAAGGCATGACCAAGGTTCTGTTTAATATTCAAACAAGTAACCAAGAATATTAATTTCCCCAAGGTATGTGGTCCGAGGAACCAGGCATGACCAAGGTTCTGTTTAATATTCAAACAAGTAACCAAGAATATTAATTTCCCCAAGGTATGTGGTCCGAGGAACCAGGCATAACCAATGTTCTGTTTAATATTCAAACAAGCAACCAAGAATATTAATTTACCCAAGGTACGTGGTCCAAAGAACCAAGCATGACCAATGTTCTGTTTAATATTCAAACAAGTAACCAACATGACACATAGCTTTAACAAAAACATGGCAGAACTGCCTTTCATTAATAATAATACCTTCACAGGTTATTTACATTCCAAGGGCGTAGTACAACATTTTCATCCAGATCTTCTAGGAAGTATGTACCTATACCAGCTATCGAGGTGATACGGTATGACCCTTCCCAATTGGGCCCCAACTTTTCCCATGCTGGGTTTTTTGTAGTACCTATAACCTTTCTTAATACCAAGTCCCCAGGGGCTAACGGTCTTGACTTCACACTTGAGTCATACCCCTGTTTGAGTTTCTGTTGATAATATGCTAATTGAACCATGACATTTTCTCTCCGTTCTTTGATTAAATTCAGGCTCTTTTCTAGTAGGTTGTCATTGCTGTCTGGAGCGAATAAGCTTGTCCTCAGCGTAAGGAATCTAGTCTCAAGAGGAATCACAGCCTTGGCCCCATAAGCCATTGAAATAGGGGTTGCCCCTATGGACCTATGAAGGGTAGTTTGATATGTCCAAAGAACATGTGGCAGCTCTTCCGCCCATTTACCCTTGGCATCATCCAACCTCTTTTTGAGTCCATTCACTATGATTTTATTGAAAGCCTCGGCCTGTCCATTCCCTTGTAGATAAGTTGGAGTTGAGTATCTATTTTTGATACCCAAATCACAACAGTACCTTCTGAAAGCTTTCCTACCAAACTGAAGCCCATTGTCTGAGATGAGGGTATGAGGAATCCCGAATCGAGTGACAATATTCTTCCACACAAACCTCTTGGTATCCACGTCTCTAATATTTTCTAGTGGCTCCGCTTCAACCCACTTGGTTAAGTAGTCAGTGCCGACCAAAAACCATCTCTTATTTCTTGCTGCTTTAGGGAAGGGCCCTACAATATCCAAACCCCATTGAACAAAAAGCCAGGGACTAGACAGAGGATTAAGGACGCCCCCTGGCTGATGAATGTTTGGAGCAAATCTCTAGCATTGGTCACACTTCTTCACGTACTCTTGTGCTCCCTTTTGCATATTTGGCCACCAATATCCCTAAGTAAGGGCCTTATGAGACAATGATCTGCCTTCCATATGACTTCCGCAAATCCCTTCATGTAGCTCTTCTAGGAGTGGTTCTACTGCTTCAGGATGAATGCATAGCAAATACAGTCCAGAAAAAGAGCACTTATACAACTTTTGATCTTCGGATAACCAAAACCGAGGAGCTTTTCTTCGCACTTTATTGATCTCCCCCTTCTCCTTGTGCAAGATGTCATCCTTAAGGAACAACACAATAGGATCCATCCAACTAGGCCCTACCCTAATTTGATGAATCTGAGCCTTCTTTCTCTCCCTCTTGGTGGGCCTACATAAATCCTCAACCTAGATAACCCGAGGTAAGCTCTGCGCCGAGAAGGTTGCAAGAGTGGCAAGAGAGTCTGCATGCGTGTTTCTGCTTCTAGGGATTTGCTGTAAGGTGAAAGACTCGAATCCTGATTGCAGATGCCTAACCTGATTTAAATACTCTTGCATTCTCGAATCCTTGGCCTCCAATTCTCCTTTTACCTGGCCTACAACCAACCTCGAATCTGAGAATAACTCTATTGCCTTTCCTCCCATTTTCTGAACCATAGTCATTCCTACCAACAAAGCCTCATACTTGGCCTCATTATTCATAGCCGAGCTTGCATTCTCGAATCCTTGGCCTCCAATTCTCCTTTTACTTGGCCTACAACCAACCTTGAATCTGAGAATAACTCTATTACTTTTCCTCCCATTTTCTGAACCATAGTCATTCCTACCAACAAAGCCTCATACTTGGCCTCCTTGTTCATGGCCGAGAAGCCCAACCTTAAGGATTTCTCAATAATCACCCCTTCAGGAGATACCACAACTAGCCCCACTCCAGATCCCATTTGATTCGCTGCCCCATCAACGTACATGTAAGGTTGAATTTAATCAACCATGTGTTGGCTTTATTCCATGACAAATTTGCTTGTAATACAGCACTTAGAAACCTTGTATTTAGGTGAGAATCATGTAAGGGTAGTGTGTGAGAGAGTGTGAAGAAATGCTCAAGACAGTGCAGTGAAGCAGAGACTCGCGGCTAGGACTCGCGGGTGGCTCGCGGCTTGCAAGCCGCCAAAAGTTGCACACGTGCAAAGCATGCAGGGGAGCTGAACAGTCATGCCAGCTGGAGCACTACAGGACAAAAATCCAGACTGGCCATTTAGCTAGCTCGCGACTTGAACTCGCGACTCAGTTAAGTCGCGAGGTCAAGTAGCCAGCCAACCCTGTTTTTGGAAAAACTGACTCTTTGCATTCTTTTCTCACACCAGTATAAATACCCCTTATTCCCACAAAATATGTGTGGCTATTCAGAAAGAAAAACCCTAAGAAAGGTTTCTTAAAAACACCCACCCAATTAGAGAGAGCTACTCATTCTTAGAGAGAAATCTTTGTAGTCTCTTCTCACTCCCTCTCTCATTGTCATACCTATTGAGAGGAGATTTCTATCCAAACACTACCCACACCCATTTAGAGTGTTGAGTGTTTTTGGAGCTTTGGGAAGTATTGGAAGATGCCAAGGATGGCGGATGCTATGGTCAAGTAGCGGAATCCGGGAAGCTAGAAAAGAAATAGGTTCGACGTAACCTCGTTGGAGCAAGAAGCTTGGAGGGCTTAGGTACATCGGGTAGATTAGGCTTGGAGGCTCTATTGCTGTTCATGTATCCCAACTATATTTTCTAGTGGATTATTGACTGCTTGGAGGGCGGCGGAGAGGTTTTACGCCGAGGGCTTCGATTTCCTCTTCGATAACACATCGTGTGTTGTCCTTGTGTTTGCATCTTCCTTCCTCTCTATCTTTGCCTTTTTATTATCTGCTGTGGATTATATTTTGTTTTGGCTTAGATAGTTTTTACCAATTCCATATTATAGCATATGTTAAGTTTCCGCACACTAGTTGTTTGACATATTGCTTAAATTGGATAAGTTGTAATTTGGGGGTCTAAACGTTCAAAGGTGTTTATACACGTTTTTGAACTTTCAGTACACCTTCCAGAATAAAGGCCCTTGCAGGGAGACCACGCCCACTGATTTTCCATCCATGCATTGCTTTTCCCTATCCTCTCCCACTGGAAACTCAGTAAACTCGGCCACCAAATCCGTAAGGACCTGGCCCTTAATGGAAGTGCGAGGCATATACTTGATATCAAAAGCTCCTAGGATCGTTCCCCATTTTGCAATCCTCCTCGTGTAGTCAGCTCTCCGAAGCAGTGATTGAAGAGGAAGTTGGGCCAGAACCACAACGGTATGAGCCTAGAAGTAATGAGAGAGCTTCTGTGTAGCATGCAACACTACCAAAATGGCTTTCTCCAATGGTAGATAATGAACCTCTACTTCATGCAATGATTTGCTCATATAATAGACTGGTCTCTGCACACCATCATCGACCCGTACTAGTACTAGGCTCACAGCATGTGAGGTTACAAAAATGTAAGCAAATAGAACTTCCTCATCCTCGGGCCTTAACATAATGGGTGGCCAAGAAATATATTCCTTTAACTGTTGGAAGCCGAGGAACAATCTTCAGTCCACTCAAACCCCTACCATTTATGCAACAACTGGAAAAAGGGCATGCACCTGTCTGCTGACCGCGAAATGAATCAATTCAAAGCAGCAGTCATTTATGTCAACTTCTGGACCTCTTTGGGATTCTGAGGAGGCTGTAGGTCGTTAATTGCTCTAATCTGATTAGGGTCAACCTCAATTCCGCGATGAGTGACCATATAACCCAGAAACTTGCCAAAGCCGATGCCGTAAGAACACTTAGAAGCATTAAGGCGCAATTTGTGTTTCCTCAGTATCTCAAAAATATTCCCAAGGTCATTTATGTGCTCAGAATCTACTTCACTCTTTACCACCATATCATCTATGTAAACCTCAATATTTTTGCCCAGTTGAGATTTAAACATCTTGGTTATCATCCTCTGATAAGTAGACCTTGCATTTTTCAATCCAAAGGGCATCACTTTGTAATGATAATTCCCAATAGGCGTAACGAAAGCAGTTTTCTCTTGATCATCTAAAGCTAATGGTATCTGATGATATCCTTGGAAAGCATCCAAGAAGCTCATCCGAGGATGGCCTACAGTTGCATCCACTAATTGATCTATTCGAGGCATGGGGAAGGGATCCTTGGGGCAAGCTTTATTTAAATCCGTGAAGTCTACACATACTCGTCACTTCCTACTTTTCTTCCTCACCACCACTGTATTGGCCAACCACTCAAGGTAAAAAACTTCCTTTATGGTGCCGACCCGTTTAAGCTTAACCACCTCCTCCTTGACAGCATCAGAATGTTCCTTAGATGAGCGCCGAGGTGGTTGCTTTTTAGAGATGACAGAGGGATTGAAGTTTAGATGATGGCAAATAAAATTTAAGTCAAGCCCAGGAGCTTGGTAAGCACTCCATGCAAACACATCGATATTTCTCCTAAGAAATCCTATTAGCTCTTCCTTCTCTTGAGGAGGCAACTGAACTCCAACCTGGAAGAACTTACCCTCATCATTACCAATAATAACTTTTTCTAACTCTTCAGACCTTGCCTCTTCTACCACCACGTCCGTAGACCACATTGGCACCCTTGATTGCTATAAACCCTGCTCGGTGAAAGTCGAGGACTCACCTCCGATCTGATATTTGATTGCAGCCACCAAGCACTGCATAGCCATAGACTGGCTACCAACCAGCTCCTCGACCCAATCCCCTGACGGATACTTCACCTTCAAGTGTAAGGTGGAAGACACAGCCCCCATGGCATGAAGCCAATGTCTTGCCACAATAGCAGTATAAGGGGAGTATGCATCTACCACAATGAAGTTTACTTCCACGACTTCTGACCCTGCCTGAATGGGTAGTCTGATTTGGACCTTCGAAAAGACAATCTTCCTATCAAACCCTATCAGAGGGGAGTTATAACAGGCCACGTCCTCGGGCCTCAGCTTCAGCCCCTTAAATAGGTCGGGGTACATGATCTCTGCATCGCTACCCTGATCCACTAACACCCTCTTCACATCATACCCTCCAATCTTGAGAGTAACTACAAGGGCATCATCATGTGACTGCAAGGTTCCAACTTTATTTTTCATCGGAAAAGCTCAAAGTTGGTCGGGCCTCCAATCTACCCCTCTTTGAATCAGGGGGCGAGTCCCTTGTAGAAGGCTGAGCTATAGACATCACCCTAGATGGCTGAGAACCAGTCCTTCCTAGAGCAGCAAGAATGACACTAATTGTACCTAACGGTGGTCTTGTTGAAGCATCTCTTTGAGCTCCTGACCTTGCCTGACCACTCTGTCCGTTAGGTTGATACAGGAATTGCTTCAATTTCACACTCCTAACCAATTGCTCCAAATGACTCCACAACGTCCTGCAATCCTCTGTAGTGTGCCCCCGCTCCTGGTGGTATTGGCAGTGAAGGCTCTGGTTACGCCTCGTGGGGTCTCCCCCATCTTATTTGGCCATTTAAAGTACGGCTTACTCTTAATTTTTTTTCCAAGATTTGGTGTATAGGCTCTCGGAACACAATGCTAACCACCAGAGTAGCAGTAGATCCGGATTGCCTAGCAGAATCTCTCCGAGGTCGGTTGCTGTTATATCTATTCGACCTAAAATCCCTTCTATCTTGTGGGACCACCTTAGCTTTCCCTTTCCCTTGTTGTTGGTCCTCTTCAACCCGCTCATACTCATCAATGCAGTCCATGAGCTGACGTACGCTCCTAACAGGCTTCCTTGTCAAAGATTTTCTTAAATCGTGCTCGGCGGGTAGGCCGACCTTGAAAGTCCTTATAGCCACATCATCGAAGTTCTTATCTATCTCATTAAACATTTCCCAGTACCTGTCGGAATACATTTTCAGGGTTTCCCCCTCTCGCATAGTCATAGAAAATATGGGGAGTCTAAAGGCCGAAGAACTCTACTGCAAGTAACAAAACAAGCCTCAAACGCTTTAGTAAGCTCCTTAAAGGAGTTAATAGAACCTTCTTGTAGACCATCAAACCACCTCATCGCCACAGGCCCCTAACTGGATGGGAGCACCTTGCATATCAGAGTCTCATTCTTTGAGTGAACAACCATTCTCTGATTGAAGTGGCTAACATGTTTCACAGGGTCCGTTCTGCCATTATACATGGTGACATTGGCTGAGTAAACCGCCGTGGGAGCTTCCTACCTTCAATCCTACAGGTAAAGGGAGATTTAGAGATCTGGTTAAGAGCCCTTCTCATAGCATCGCTGCTCAAACCTTTGCGAGATGGACTCTTATTCCTACAGTTATAATGGCAATCCTCATCATATGAAAAAGACTCATTGGGAGGAGTCCTTGACCTAGGCCTATAGCTACCATCCCCATTGTCATCAGAAGAAGGGTTAGAGCTTGAAGGAGTCTTTCTCCATCACTTGCGGCGTAACCTCCTCCTCAAACGGTCAATCTCCAACTGCATGCTTCTAGTATTCTCTTCATGAGAGACGTGACTCCTACTTTGAGACTGACTCCTACTAGTTTGAGTAGTATGTACACTAACTTCACGATCTCTCCTACATTCAAGGTTGAGGAAATGATCTTGGCATTGGGAACCAATAGATTCTTCCTGGTTGGGACCTGAACCCACATAGCTGAACATTGATCTCACTAAAACTCAAGTATTTCCCACAGACGGCGCCAATTGTAAGGGCAGGTTTTGGATCCTAAGCCCACAAGGTAACAAGATTAAGGCCCAAAGAGCCTAATACAAAGAATTTTTAGAGAGTGGGCTAAAAACTAGGTTTCAGTGGGTTGGACAATGCTTACAATGGATTAAATATTGAAAAAAAAAAAAACAGGTTTTATGCGGAGAAATCCTTCCTCAGCAAAATCCGAGGAGAGTAGTTCTTGTGTATATTCTTTTTAGACTTGATTACAATTTCAATTATTTGTGTTACAGTGTTTTTTCTACAGATTCTCACATGAACCTCCCCCTTCTTCCCTAGAGGATCTCTTACATTATATAGCCTCTTTTGGCTAATCTTGACCCTCCATTTGTTGATCATGTAAGTCACTACTCGAGTGCTTATCTTATCAGACACCCTCCCAAGTCTAATGTGAGTTATGGCAACCAAGACAGCACTGTTCATGGGTCTTCTCCACATAAATGCGAACGGGGGGTTTGGTGGGGTGCATTAAATGTGGTGGCAGCTACCATCCCTCCAATCACGTCAAGGCTAACCCCCTTTCTAAAGCTCTTCCTCTGCAGTGTGGTCCCCTCTGGTAATATGCCATTGACGTGGCCATGGCTCGCCTCTCTGGCCTTACCGTCCGAGTGTATGGTCTCCTCGGAACTTCATTGACCTCCTCGGGCTCGGGTATGACACGTGGCATTATATCCTTATTAAATTTATGTACCCCACAGTTTATTATATTGAACTTCTCGTTTTCTACACTAAATTAACTAATTTGGAACAAAAATTTTAAAAATTTAAATAAAAGGGACACGTGGCACAAAATTAAACTCTAATTGAAATTCAATTTTTACACTAAATTAACTCACTTGGCACAAAATTCTAAAATTTAGATTAGATGAGATATACGGCGTAAAATTAGACTCTAATTGAATTCGAATTTGAAATTTAATTGGATTTTCTCTCTGCTTTACCTATTATTATATATCTAGATTACAATTTTATCAATTTTTCTTAAAGGCTAATCCATGGACATAGTGAGGATTGTGAATGGCATACTAGTTTTTTTTTTTTTTTTTTGAAAAAAAGCAATGTAACTTTATTGAAAACTAAATAGCCAAATCGGCGAAGGTTACAACATTAAGATGTGAAAGATCACTCTTCATCTACATCGACAAATCGCTAATATGTCTAGTATATCTAGCAGAATTGTGACCTAAAAAAGCACTGTTACTTTATTGAAAACTAAATAGCCAAATCAGCAAAGGTTACAACATTAAGATGTGAAAGATCACTCTTTATCCACATCCACAAATCGCTAATATGTCTAGTATATCTAGTAAAATTGTTAGCTACTGAATTCTCTTGTCTTTTAACATGAGAAACACTAAAAACAACAAAGGATTCTGTTAAAAGTTTCGCCTCTTCAATCAAATGACCATAAGAAGCAAAAGAAGGTACATCATTTTTTATGGAATTCATAATTATATTTGAATCTCCTCAAGAACAATAGATGAAAACCCCAGTTCTTGAGCAAAACCAACTGCCCTGACCGCTGCCATAGCCTCAACTTCTTCAACTGATGTGGGGAGATTACATTTCTCTGTCATAGAAGTCATAGCCTGTCCCAAATTGTTTCGGATCACCACCCAACACCGGCCTTTCTGTCATCATTAAGCACAGCTCCATCAAAGTTAACTTTGTAAATTGGCTGAGAAGGAGGAACCTAACGGACATTGTTTTGACGTCTGGAAGAAACTAAAGCCACAGTCGATAAATATAAATGGATTTCGGATTAATCAACAACGTGTTAAAAGCCACAGAAGCATGAAAATTCAGATTTTGAGTTTAGAAAAAAGACTGCCTGGCACTTTCTTGAAGATATCTGAACAGTTTTTTAATTAAATAATTTAAATTAAAAAAAAAAACCTAAAGAAGATGATGATGACATCTCAAATTCTCAACTATTTCCTTATTTTGGACTTTTCCCGGACATTCCGTTTTCTGGCCTACAAGTGGAAAGAATAAGACAAATTGGGTAGTTTCCTTGATATGATCTCCAGTGAAAAGGTAAATATACATATACACACTCATTTATTAAACAAGTTGTATAAATCAACTACTTATCAAATAAAAAAAAAAAAGTTGTATAAATCAACTTCCCTCTGCGTTTAAAAATCGATAGGTACAACTATTTTTTGGACTCAAAAAGCATATGTTTAGAAATTACCTCAAATTTCAATTGTGACCTAGTTAAGATGATTGAGTTTTTTAGTGTGGGTTTGGATACCGCTTATTTTGCTAAAAACTAAAAACTGAAAATAATAAAAAATAATTTTCAGATTACTATTCACACCAAAAACATTGTTTATTTGCCTATTTGCACTGTTCATGTCTCATGAACAGTGTAATAGGCACTGATTTAAAAAAAAAAAAAAAAAAAAAAAAAGAGGGTCAAAAATGCGTTTGCATGAAAACGCAAACGCAATCCAAACACTCTCTTAGTTGAAAAATGAAAATTAATTTGATTATTTTTTGGATTTTTTTAATGTGAAAAAAAATATTCCATAAAGTGAAAATAGAGTCTATTCTTTGTTCACGAAAGGAAAAAAAATAAATTGAATTATATAAATAAAGAGCACTACAAAGGATTTGATGGCTTTGGTCGAGGGTCCTCCCTCGTGGATCGAGGAGAAAATTCATAAAATGGATAAAATCGAGAGAGAGAGAGAGAGAGAGAGAGAGAGAGAGAGAGAGAGAGGGAAAAAAAAATTCACTTGGGAGGTATTGCAAGGGGAGAGAGAAACCAAGATTTGAGTTTTCTTTACAAAGATTTTGTAAATCACACAAATTAAAGAGAATTTATGAAATTTGGATTAATATTATGAAGAAAGAAAAGAAGGGAGAATGCGCCTAGAACAAAAAAAAAAAAGAAAAAGAAAAAGAAAAGAAGATGGCCAAGGGGAGCTGGGGGACAAAAACTTCTAATTAGAGAGGAGAGTGAAATCAGCACTTGCCACCAATGAGAGAAAAATAATGTGTGAAAGCAAAGAAATTAAGAATTTTTTTTTTTTGTGAGACATGAAGATAAATTTGGGATTTTTTTTTTTTTTTTTTTTTATAGGGAGGAGTTTTTTTTAGTGATACAAGTTACAATCACTATTATTTTATTTGGTATGGATCTCAAATTAGGAATAAACTTTTTTTTTTTTTTTTTTTTGGGCTGACAAGTTAGGAATAAACCTAATAATGAATTGTAATTGATTTTATAATAGTAGATAAGTAGATTTATTTAAATTTGTCCCATCCCTTTTTCCCTTCAAAAAAGAACGATTTTTCAAGTAAATATTTGTATTATTATATGTGATTAATATATTAGCTTGGTTTTTTTTTTTTTTTTTTTTTTAGAGAGTAATTTTGGTTACATAAAAGTAGAGAATAGAATCACTTGTGTTCAAAATAATGAGGGTGAATCGTGTCACAATGTTGAGGAAGTTAAGGAGATTTTTAACTCAAGCTTCAAGAAGCTGTATAAGACAGAGCAAGTCTTTTGCCCTGTTACCCCTCAATGGAGTTCGGATTGGTGTGCTAAGTTTAGTCTTGAGGAAGCTGGTAGCATGATCAATATTCCATCTGATGGGGAAATTTGGAATGCCCTCAAATCTATGAAGCCTTACAAAGCTCCTGGTATTGATGGTCTACATGCTGGCTTTTTTCAAAGATTTTGGCTAGTGGTGGGTGATTCGGTTAAGAGGGAGATCAAGGAGGTGTTTCTTAGACAAAAGGTTCTAGAATACCTTAATCAAACCCTTATTGCCCTTATCCCTAAACAATCCGGCCCTGAAACTGTCAGCCATTATAGGCCCATAAGTTTATGCAACACGATTTACAAGATTATCTCAAAAATCATTGTTTTGAGGCTTCGTCACTTGTTGCCTTCTTTAATTTCCCCTATGCAGACAGCTTTCCTTGAAGGGAGAAGGGGCACGGATAATGTCATAATCGCCCAAGAGCTTATTTACTCCCTTAAGAAGAGGAAGGGGAGAACAGGGGTTATGGTTATAAAAGTTGACCTTGAAAAGGCATACGATCGCTTAGAGTGGTCTTTTATCAAAATGGTGCTTGAGCACTTTGGGTTTCCGGAGAGTATGGTAAAGTTGATCATGAGCTGCGTGGCTACGACTAACACAGCCCTATTGTTCAATGGAAGCAAGCTGGATTCTTTCCAACCCTCAAGAGGAATAAGACGGGGAGATCCTATTTCTCCCTATTTATTTCTTCTGTGCATGGAATTCCTTGGAGCCCATATCACTAGTATGTGTGAAGATAGGAGATGGGACAAGGTTAGGGCATCTAGAAGTGGGCCAAGCTTTTCCCATGTGTTTTTTGCAGACGACTTGATGCTTTTTGCTAAGGCAGACAGGAAAAACTGTGAAGCTATTATCGAAGTTTTGGATAATTTCTGCAACCTTGCTGGGCAGAAAGTTAATCTTGACAAATCGAAGATTCTGTTTTCTCCTAATGTAACTGGTGGGAAGAGAAGAGGCATTTGTAGAAGATTGGGGATTACCGAAACCAACAACTTAGGTAAGTACCTTGGTTTTCCCATCATTCACCAAGGTAGAGTGGGGAATGCTTACAACTTTATGATTAATAAAATACAAAGTAAGTTGGCTGGTTGGAGATCAAAATTATTGTCGAAGGCTGGTAGATCGGTGCTTGTTAAAGCTGCAGCAGCCCCTGTGGCAGAATACTATATGCAGTGCCAATCTCTCCCTGCTAAGGTTTGTGACCAAGTGGATAAATTAATAAGGGATTTTCTATGGGGCTCAACGGAAGAAAAAAGGAGGCTGCATTTAGTTGGATGGGATAAGGTGACACTTCCCAAAGATCTTGGTGGATTGGGGCTGCATAAAATGAAGGACAGAAACAATGCATTGTTAGCTAAGCTGTGTTGGAGACTAGCGTGTGAAAAGGAAGCTCCTTGGGCAAAAATGATCACAGCCAAGTACCTTTCCCCTAGGAGAATGACTGAAGAAAGGAAAAAACTCCCCTGTTCTAGCTGTTGGGCAGCGTGTAAGAAGGGAGGCCCGGTTTATGTTAAGGGGCTTAAATGGTGGTGAAAAATGGAGAGTCAGTGAAGGTTTGGACTGATTTTTGGCTTCCAACGGGTGTGTTAAGATCTCTTATTGAAGGTCCTTTGAACCGCAATGAAGATTTGATTACTGTGAAGAAATGTTTTGATCATAACTATGAATGGCAAGGCCATTGCCTATCCTTTGTTCTGTCTGACCATATTCTCAATGTTATTAAAGCTACACCGTTGTCTTGCAATCAGGAGGTAGAGGATACTCTTCAATGGGCTTTCTCCAAGAATGGTTTTTTCTCTTTAAAATCTGCCTATCTTTTGGCAAGGGGTTTAAACCCTTTGAACCTTGATTCGGTTTCGGTAGCTTGGGTGTGGAAGGTTGAAACTTTGCCTAAGGTTCAATTTTTCCTTTGGTTGTGTCTGCATAACAGTGTACCTACCGGGGATGTTTTGGGTTCAAGGGGTTTAAGTCTTGATCCCATTTGTAGTTTATGTAATAAAAGCTTTGAAACAATTGATCATTTATTAAGGGGCTGTGAGTATGCTCAGTTTTTTTGGCAGCAACTTCATTTCCCGTTTACTCTGAAGGAAACCTTTGACTTGCCGGTTAGTGAGTGACTTGAAGCCAGCTGCAAATCTGATATCAAATCCAGGTGGATGGGCATTCCGTGGAAGATTTTGTTTCCCATGGGTGTGTGGAACTTATGGCTTCATAGAAATAATGTTATCTTTAGGACAGGCAAGGTGGACCGGTCATGCTTCAAGAAAAGCATTAAAGATGGTGTTGAATATTTCTCTGTTGGGTTGAATGTTAAGATGCCTAAAGCTAAAAATCTCATTGCAGTAGGGTGGGAGAAACCTCCAATGGGATGAGCTAAGCTTAACTCAGATGGGTCTGCTATTGGTTCCTCTTGATGTGCAGGTGGTGGCGGCATTATTAGGGACCATGATGGGCATTGGTTGAAAGGTTATGCAAGGCCTCTTGGGTGTACCAACAGTTGCATGGCTGAGCTGTGGGCTTTAAGGGATGGTCTTTTAATAGCTAAGGAGATGGGGTTAAATAACCTCACCATTGAGCTAGATGCTTTAAGTATTGTTGTACTTATGAATAACAATACCGCCAATTTGTTAATGGAGCCATTGCTTACTGATTGCAGGAACCTAGTGAGAGAGATTCCCAACAAGTAGATAGTTCACATATATAGGGAAGCCAACCAATGTGCTGATGCGTTGGCCAAACTTGGTGCTAATAGCTTAGACTCTTTTGTTATTTTTTTGAACCCGCCGCCTGTGGTGGATAGTTTCTTAGCGGCTGATAAAGCTTGCGTTCGATGTAATAGACTTATAAATTCCTAAGTTTAATGATATTCCTTTGTTGACCAAAAAAAAAAAAGTAGAGTAGAATCCAACGGTATATTCCTTCGGCATGACCTTGGGATTTATCAAGGGCATGGTGTCATGGGCAATGACCTTAGGATTTATCAGGGACACGGTATCATGGGCAAGAATCTAACAAGACAACTCTGAGGACTTTCCTCTTTCTTTCTTTCCTTATTATTATTATTAATTTTTCTTTTCTTTTTTCTTAAAAAAAAATTATCATGCTCTCTAGTCTCTACATACAGTCAAGAATGGGCTCCATCTTTGGAATGACTTATTATATTAATTTCTCGTAAAAACTTGAGAGTTGAGATTGAGATCCTATCGTCAAAAAAAAGTATATGCTTACTGTATGCTTTTCTAGAGGTTCTACCCTTTGATAGTTGATTCATGATTTGTACATTCAAGGCGTCACTTTAGAAAAGATATACGAACCAGGAAAGTTGTGGATTGCTCAGGTCAAACGATGGAATGGACTAGTGCAAAACTGTTGCTCTAGTCCACTCACATGAATCTCCTCGTAAATTAACTAAAATGACCAATAATTCAAGTAAGATATAGCTGTATAATATCCAATAATTACCCCTTTGGTAGACCTGACAACAAGTCTGATCACGTGTTCTACTTCTATCTAGATCAATGATGATTTTGCAAGAGTTCAGGCCAACATGCAGATTCTCTCTCTCTCTCTCTCTCTCTCTCTCTCTCATTGATTAATTAATAATATGAAAATTAATAAGACATCTTAAATCCCAATTAATAGGTAGTTTATTATATGATTAATATAATTCTCGACCACGCACGTCCAATAATTTCAACAAATTGCAACTAAAATGAGAAGAATATCCTAAATTTTTACAAAATTATAGTTGTGAAAAGGCAAATCATATCTTGAATTGGTTTTTTTTTTTTTTTTTTTGTGTCTCCTATATATATATATATATATATAAGGTTTATTTGTCACAAACTGATAAATTATTTAATTAAAATATAATTTAATCAATCTAACTAATTGTTTCAATTAAAAATGTTTTGTGACATAAAAAGTTGTGTTTTTTTGATGAACATAAAAAGTTGTGTTTTTGTTGTATAGTTGTACGTATCACACATCATACAATGCTAACAATCATGCACTAAAAAAGTCTTAATTAGTGGGTGGTCCATCATAGGACTATATGTCAATTCTTGATGCTATGAGTTGCTTAATCCTTTGCATGTCTATGCTTCCATGATCATATGTTGTATTTGCTTTCCCTTGCTTATCTCACATGACATTTAGACTTACACTTAGGTCTTAGATGCAAGTGAACACCTTTTGAGCCTTTAGGATAAGCTTACTTTCCATCCAGTTGAGCAATGATATATGAAGGACAGCTATAGCTATGTAGGCTTGGGTGGTTAACCTCTTTCCATTCTATACCCTAACTCCGAACCTTGTTTAGTAGGTAGACCTTTATGGAGTCATGTTTTGGTTCCTAGATCTATAATCATGTGGTGACTCATCCATCTCTTTTTTAAGAGGCTTTGCGTTCTCCCAAGCTCGAGCTGGCTTCAAGTTTAAAACTGCTTTCAAAGAGATTAAGTACTATGCACCCCGTCTTTACAAGAAGGAACCGACATACTGAAGTGTCACAAAGGGGGTACAAATCACAAAACTTATAATAGCTATATTATTTTTCTTTTGTATGTGGGTTATATGCTAATTTCATTGCCAAACATGCAAGAGATAAATAAATTAAAGGAATAGTTGTCAAAATAGTTTGCAATGAAGACCTTGGTGCTACAAAGCAAATTCTTGGGAAGATGTTACTATGGAAAAAATAACTTGTATTATGAAGTTTTCACATGTGAAGCATGTTAAAAAGTTTCGCAATAGATTCAACATGAAACAAGAAAATATAGAGAGTATTCTTTTTGGCTAGTCACTTCAAACTAAGTAAAGAGAACTTATCGAAAACATAGAAGAAGCATGCCTAGTAGGAGTGTGCGTGGTTCAGTCGGTGCGGTGTTTTCCCAAATTTATCACCGAACTGATAGGGATTGGTTTTCTCATAATTGGTACCAATGCACACCGCCTAGGGTCGATTTTCTGACCTATAGTGGTGCTATTTTTTGTGGTCATCAATTTGGTCGGTTTGAAATATTAAAAAAACTAATATATTTTTTAAATTTTAAATTGGGATTTCAAGCCTAATATCAATACATCAACCTATTTCAAGATTTCAAGTAAATACAAATTTTTTTTATTATTAGCAAGTTGTCAAAGTATACAAACAAGCTTAAACTCTAATTATTTAGCAAGCAACCTGTTCAACATATTATTCATGATCAAAAGTAAAACCTACTACTAAAACGAAACAAATAAAATCCAATGTCCAATAAGTAGTTAAGCATTTAGGTAGTAGCTCAAATTCAAAATCCTTCAAAAATCAAAAATAAAAATAAAATCTATATATAATGGTCATTAGTAAATAGTGATTACCTCTGCTTTTAGTGAAGGATTGAAGAGTGAGAACACTTTAAGTCTCCCTTAAATTGAAATGTTGTGAAAGGAAAAAAAATGTCAGTACTCAGTGCCACTTAAAGAAAGGCGAAATAAAGCTATGAAAGTAGACTAGAGACTGAGAGTGAGATTGACTTACCAGTTATCGACTCTCTGACGGTGTCGCAGTGAGCTAGCAGCTTCGGTGCTACTGTGCTAAGGGTGAGGCTTAAGAGGGCGAGAGGCACTGTGAGGGAGAGAGAGAGTTTTGAGGCTGTTGAGAGAGAAAAGACAGTATTTATACTACATAAAACCTAGACTATGGGTCTGTTTGGAATCCGCTTATTTTGCTAAAACTGAAATTTTTTTACTGAAAGTACTATAGATGAAGGTAAAAGTTAGCTGAAATAGTATAATAGGACCTATAAATAGTACCAAAAAGTGCAGTGAGGTCCATGAATAGTAGCAAAAATAAGCTGAATAGTAAAATAAGTTGGCTTTTTAAGCTGGAGCCAAACGCACACTATAACGTTGGCGTTTTATTGCGTTTTTTTTAACAACTTAATGAAATGACGTCGTTTTAGTCCATACACACACACATATTAGGATTCGTCGATCGGTGATTGTCGGTTTTGAAACTTGATTCGATGGTCTTATTGCACTGGTGTCGGAAGGTCCAACGTGCTCTGCTTGCCGACGCCGGCTTCTTCTGTTGGCCCAAAGCTCGGTTCGGCCACTACAGTGAGATTCGGTTGCTACGGTGAGGTTTAGTTGGTGTATAGTCCTACTTGTTGATGCTCCTTGTGGAGAATATAATATATATGAAGTAAACTTAAAAGAATCCCATATGAATGATGTAAAGAAACTTTCATTACTGTTTATTTATATTATACTTAATATTGACAATCTTTTCTTATATCAAACATCTCAAAAGGGGGAATGTATTAAAAGAATTATAATTAAAATTCTTTCAAATATATTCATATTCTTATACTTAAAAATTAATTTTCTTTTACTGTTTTTTATGCTTTATTATTTTTATAAACTTTATTATATAAGTTGTAAAAAAATAAAAATATCATTGACAACACACACACACATATATATCATTTATATTTTAGTTAATTATTAATTAATTATGACGTCATCACGGTTATTTAATCTTTGTTGAACCTTATTTGACCTCAAAAACCTTGAACCTATTCTTTTTATGGTTCTTTGAACAATTTAGGTTTCAAAATCAAGGTGGTGTGTAAAGAGAGAAACAATTAATTTTTTTTTGATATTTTAATAAAATAGAGTTTAAAATAAATAATATGATGTGGATGTTTTTAAAAAGTAATAAGGTAATAGAAAAAATAGATTCTTATATTAAAATAGACAAAAATATTTGCATAAGTTGATATAAATGACCTTATGCTATTGATGTCAAGACTTAAAGAGCTAATTTTCATGTTATTTTGGAATTTGGAAAACAATAAAAGTATCCCTACGGATTGATGTCAAGACTCAAAAGCTGATTTTCCTTTTTTTTGGAATTTGGGAAATCTTAAGGGTCTATTTGGTAAGAGATTTTTAGTAATGTTGTTTAAGTGTTGGGAAAATACGTGTGAGATAAAAAGTGTTGTGAAAATACGTATTCTGATGTTTAATCAATAAATAAATAATTAATTAAAAACTGTAGTTTAAACAACAATACCAAACACCCCCTAAGTATCCCAGAATAAAATTAGTTGGGTGTGAACTCATGGCTGGAAACTTCAGATTAGCCATAAACTTCAGATTAGCCTTTATATATTTTAATTAGTTCCGTAGAAGACTGAATACAAATATAGATAGATAGAGTGCAATATAAGTATGTTTCTTTGTTTCCTAAATTACTATTCCAGCAGTTACATGTCAACAACAGTAATGGTGTAAGACATTTATTAATTATTATTATTAGAGGAAGATAGTACTATTTATTAGTCATGGTGAAGATAGTACTAACCATTTTCGCGCATGTCATTTTCTCTATATTATAGTATCTCATTTTCTTGTTCAAGAAGTCACGCTAACAGCATTCCACATTCTTGAGATAGTTAGGGACTAGAGGAATTTACATCACCACAATATATATATATATATATATATTTTTTTTTTTGACTTTTTGTACCAAGTGCTACTAGAAGTCTACACGTGTAACAAACAAGTGGCTCAAGTGATTTTTTGAGCTCCATTTGGATTGTGTTCCACGTTCACGCGTTTGCGTCTGCTTCTTTTTATTTTCTTAGTTTTTTCAGTTGGTCTTGTACATTGTTCTACACGTGTAACAAATGATAGGCTCAAGTGACTTTTTTAGCTTCGTTTGGATTGCGTTCCACGTTCTCATGTCTACGTCTGCCTTTTTTTTTTTTTTCTTTTTTTTAGCTTTTTCAGTAGGTCTCGTGCACTGTTCTACACGTGTAATAAATGATAGGCTCAAGTGACTTTTTGAGCTCTGTTTGGATTGCGTTCCACGTTCACGCGTCTGCGTCTGCCTTTTTTTTTTTAAGCTTTTTCAATAGGTCTTGTGCACTGTTCACGAGACCCACAAACCTCTTTTTTCAACAAAATTTTAGTTAAAAATGGGTCCCACGATACTATTCACACATTTAAAAATTATTTTGCTACAATGTTTTCAGTTTTCAGAAAAATAAGCGGTATCCAAACGCATACCAAATACTAAACATTATTTTATTGACTTTTAAGCATTATTTGTAAAGTTATAATTGATTTTTATATGTATCCATTTATTTTCTATTACTTATAATTGGACACATCAATTGTTATAATTTTTCTTATTTATCAAAATGTGATTGAAAAATGGTGAGTTTTGTCAAGAATATAAAGTGAGAGAGAGAGAAAGACTGAACAGTCTATATATTGATGTATATTTTGTATAAATAACACTGTATAATAAAGAGTCTTAAATAAGCTAAGTATGTGTGAAGTGCAAGTAATATATACTATAAGTACAGTATATTAGGCTAAGCCCAATGGGCTAGGCTAGACTAAGCTATATACTAACAAGTTTGACATCAGTTTTAACCTTTAGCTTTTAAGGTTTTAACTTTTATGTACAGTTTTTTAAAACCTTACATTTTCTCATCTTTTCTCACTTTTTCAAGATATAAGTATACTTTGTGTCCGTTTGGGAACAACTTATTTAGCTAAAACTGAAAACTTTTTACCGAAAATACTGTAAATAAAGCTAAAAACTAACTGAAATAGTACAGTAGGACTCATTAATAGTACCAAAAAGTGCAATAAGACTCATGAATAGTAGCAAAAATAAGTTGAATAGTAACCAGACGCAACTTTTAGCACACTTTCAGCAAAAAAATATCAGTAAAAAGTTAGATAAGCTATTCCTAAACAAACCCCAATTTTAACATAATCATAGATCAATAATATCTGAATTTTTTTTTTTTATAATAATTGGTAGCACAAATTTGTAAATATATGTAACAAAATTTGTAGTATCTCTCCATACATGTACATGTAGTGTTGTCACCACACAATATATATATATATATATATTTTTTTTTGACTTTTTGTAGCAAGTGTTATTAGAAGTCTACACGTACAACCAAAAAAAAAAAATGATAGGCACCATCATGTCGTTTTGTTTTGTTTTTGTTTTTTTTTTTTTTTTTTTGAGAAAACTATCATTTTGTTTTATTATACCATCGTGAACTTTATATCTACACCCAGGACCTTCTCTCTTGCTCCCTCCATTTCTCAGTTTCGCACTCTTTTCAATTACCACTAAACAACCCAACCCAAAAAAAAAAAAAAAAACCCAAAAAAAAGAAAAAAAAAACCTTCAAGAAGCTTCAGATGGCGGCTCCACCGTGGGTTCCATTTCCTCATCGGTAGTCCTGCTTTTTTTATTTTAGAGCTTGGCGTTCTAATCAAGTTCCCAGTTTTCCCTCCAATTCCATTCAACTAAACCTTGTGACTAGTGACTACATCGTTTCGCTGTTGAGCTTCAGCCTCCACTGCTCGTCGATTCTATTTCTACCTACTCCTTTATACCAAGTAAGTTTGGTTGCCGACAACTCTCTCAGTTTATAGCAACTGCCTTCCGTACCTTTTATTTTTATTTTTTATTTTTCTATGTTCTCGTTTCGTTTCGTTTGCTCAGCACCCAAACACAGCGTACCTTTCTTTAGCGATTTTTTTTTTTTTTTCTCTATATATTTCTGTTTTTATTTATGACTTCATAACTAACACCCCCACGCATCAAAAATTCAAAACGTCATTTTCTATGCAACCAATATATATCTTTAGCTTAAAAATACGTTCGATTCTTTTAGTCTATAAAGTTTAAAGAGTTGCTTTTAATCTTTTGGATGTAATGATCAAATTAAAAACTAACGTGTTATACCTCAAGTTTAGGGAATGGCCATGAATCGGGTATGAGTCGGGTATACCCATACCCATACCCAATCCGATTATTTTACCATGAATACTCGATTACCTTACCCAATTAGTATATGTACCCAATTGCTACCCGGTTTGTTTACCCCTGAATATCCATACCCAACCTATACTTTCTTTGGCTTTTTTTTTTTTTTTTTTCCTTTCAGTTATGGAATTTTAAACAGACCAACGCCTAAATGCAGCGCAACGGGTATAGGAATGACTAGTATCCTCTTTATGTATGCAGTCAGGCTTTTTGCTCTCTTTTGGGACATCACGGGGTTGTTTTCGTTGATGTTGATGTTCCCCACACTACTAGATGTTGTTTTATCTAGTTATACTAGTACCACTCTCAGATTATTATTTAATAAAATTTCTATCGTCTCTCTGCTCAAAAAAAAAAAAAAAAAAAAAAAAAAAACAGACCAAAAAGAAAAGAAAAAAACTTCTCTATTCGATAAATGTCTAATCTTGCTACAACAGTTTAATACTTTAATTAATGGAGAAAAAAAATGGTATTTATAGTAATTTTAGGAGTTTTAGTAGGAAAGTGGTTCCTAGAATTGTGCTTAGAGCATATTCTTCATATTTTTGTACCGTTTGAAAAATAAACAATAACCTTTATCTTTACTTTATCTATTTTTTCAAATACACCTTTCAATACACTCTTTACCCTTTCTCTATTCCATTTAAAATAATCATTTTTATTTTTTTTTATGTACTTGTTTCAACATTTTTACTTGGGAGAGAGAGAGATGGGGTTGAATATTTTATTCAAATAAATTCTTTTGTTAATGAACAATAACACTCTAGACAAAGAGAGTGACTGTTCATTAGCAAAACACTTTTTGAACTTTGGAGAGATTATTGGAGTTGTATTTTTAGGTTTTACTCTCTAAAATAGAGATTTTTAGAGAGAATTTTGGTTTTAGCTCATCTATAGAAGATGCTCTTATCCTTTTGTATAAATTGATAACAGTATTCAAATAAAAGCATCAAATTATTAATCCAAAAAATTATATTCGCTACTAGATTGACTGTGATATCTACTAAAGAAGCAACCACCAACCATGATCATTTATCACCTTCATTCTAGCCAAAAGAAATGCACTACAGATCACTGCAGTAGGAGAAATTATTATTTACACCGGGAGGACTACTGATGTGGTCTTTCCTGACCAATGAGATGATGTCATCTATATAAATGTATGTGTGAGCTTCCTAATCAGTACAAGAAATAAAAAATAAAAATTACCAGACGATATCACATTTGCATAAATAACAGCATTTTATTAGTTGAGAGGTCAGGGAGGGCCACGCCAGCAATCCTCCTAATGGACCTAATAATTTCTCCTGCAGTAGCTCAAGTCCAGCCCAAAATCAAGGACAAAATTATGCACTGACTTATTTACCTTTCCAAGATTAACTTGTAGTTGACTTTTGTATTCAAAAACCTTTCTATTGTAAAACCTGCTTGTACAAATATGAATATCAAACCAATCACTAGCTACTAGAGAATTCATCCCAAATCTTTGTTCTCCGATTGTTTTTTATCTGTCTTTTCTCCTTTTACTTTAGTCTTTAGATATGATCACAAGGAGGCACAAAAATGGGTTTAGGTAAAGACTAAAGAGGCTAAGATAAGGTAAAAGGTATCCTTGTACTTATCCTCCTCCCCTTTTCTTCTTTTTCTTCTTCTTCCTTTATTTTTTTAATGGATTGGATTCGGGTAATAACCATACCCAACCCGAAATATTTGGGATTTTACACAAACCCAACTCGATTAGCTTTACCTATGACATATCGGGTAATACCTAAAAATTTTGGGTTGGATAGGGTAGGATATCCATTACCCATTGGATTTGGCCATCACTACTAAAGTTTGTTAGGAATTAAAATCAATCACATTAAAGTTTGGTAGATGTTGAAATGAAAGATGAAATATAAAATTGTAGTAGAGAAATAAAGTAGATGTAAGAAAATTGTAGAGCGGAAGTAGACTAGAAAGGAATAAGAGAAAGAACACAAAGAGAATTAAGTGGTTCGGCCGAAGAGCCTACGTCCATAGGGGTTTTTTTTTTGGCATTTAATATCAATTTTCTAACAATTTCGTTAGTTGTTAATTTTTTGATACTATTCTATAAACTAGCATCTCAAGTCTCTAAAACTCGAGTTCGATGACAAAACTTGAGCCTTAAAGACTCGAGTTACAATGCTGGCATATAGCTAACATGGAACAATTTATCCACATGGAACTTGAGTCTCTTAGACTCAAGTCCTATAGAGAAGATCCAAAGAAGAAGAAGCCAAAGAAAAAGAAGAAGAAGAAGATCTAGAGAATAGGGAGAACTGCAGGAACTCGAGTCTCTAAGACTAAGATAATCTAATGTGGAAGAAAAAATCCACGTGGAACTCAAGTCTCTTGTAGGGAAATGTGATGTTGAAGAAAAAATCCACGTGGAATTTGAGTCTCTAAGACTAGACACTCGAGTTTCACGTGGATTTTTTCTTCCACATCAGATTACCACCTTTACGATAAGAAACTTTTTGAACATGATACGATATATATCATGTATCATACGATACTAACAACTATACATACAAATGTATTTGATGCACACTAATATATGTATGTGTGTGTGTGTGTGTGTGTATATATATATATATATTAATTACGGTTGCGGGTAAGGCGCGATCGTGACACATAGGGCTGATCAAGCAACCTGGCCACCTAACCCAACTGACCAGAACCAACTTATGGCAGCTTGATCTGACACCTCCGATGGTCGACGGCAGGTCTCAGCCCTTAAAAACTAACTCCGGCAAGTTGAGTGGCGGGTTTCCTCCTCTAAAAGCCGAGCCACCCAACTCAACCGACAAAAACTTAAAATGAGGCCAAATATACCTAGATCCGGCAACAATCAGGCCATCCTTCGCTCAAATCCAGCCACATTTGGCTCTCCTTCGCTCAAATCTGGGCATGTTTGCTCATATCCTCTCAAATCCGACGAAGATCTACTCTGCTCAAATCTACTCCTCCTTCACTTATATCCGGGCATGTTTGCTTAGATCCGCTCAAATCTGACGATATTTTGCTCAGATCTAGTGAAGATCTACCCTGCCCACCGCCGCTCCCTCATTGGTTTCAACCTAACAGACCAATTGTCCTCCCGAGCTTGATCTGACTCATCTTCTTCCACCAACCTAAGTGGGTCGAGTCCAAGTTGAGCCCAAAATCAACTTGTGGATACCCCTAGTGACATAGGAGACAAGGAAAAAAAAAGATCTACTCACACTCGACAGATCTATGATGGTCTCCATTCCTCTCTCTCGCTCTAATATCGTCCACAATCTGTAGTCTAGCAAAGCTCACTAGCTTTAAAGGCTATCGAGACCACCCGTGGACTCAACCCACCCGCCCAAACCGACTAGCCCGATTCGAAAACCGCCCGATCTGACTCCTGTGATGGTCGGTAGCAGTTTACGGCGTCCAAAACCTAATTTCGGGGGGTTGGTTGGCGGGTTGTTCCATCAAAACCTGATTTCAACCGACCCAACTGATTCCACCACCAAAAGGCTGCTGTTTTCCGCTATCAGATGAATTCCCTATCATATCTCACTAGATCCAGCGAGATGTTGTCGAGATCTATCTAGATCCGGCAAGATCCATCAAGATCTTATGTAGATCTAGCAAGATCTCGCCAGACACGGCCAGATTTTCAGCCAGATCCAAGTTTTGGCCAGATCTCCTCCCCCCTGACTCCTTCACTAGTCAGCGGCGGGCTTGAAAAATCTCCACCCAATTTGGTCGGCTCAGTTGCGAGTTAGGCACAAACCTGACCTAGACCGACCTATGGACACCCCTACCAACGCTGGCCTAAGCCCATCGGTACTTGTCTTGGTCATTTTGGAAAGGGAGAGAGGGATCCTAGTTTGCTTTGGAAAGGGAGTCTTTATTGCAGTGATCATAGGTTCTAAATATGGAAGCGATAGGGGTGGATGAGTTTCAATGACTCTCATGGTGTGTCTCTTTAGAAGCATATTAGAAATGGGTGGGAGTGCTTTTCTTGATCTATTTGGTTTGAGGTGGGGAATGGATAATGTTCTTGGTTTTGGGATGACTTGTGGTGTGGGGAGGCTTTTTTTTTTTTTGATAAGTAACGAAAAATTGTATTAAGAAAAAAAAACCAGTACACTGGTGGTGTACTAAGAGAGAACTCCCTCTAAAGAGACTCCCTCTCCGTCCCATATCTCCAAAGTAATTTCCCTAACAAAACTTGATTAAATCTTCTTAGGTTCCTTATACCTAGCCCTCCATAACGAACTGGTTCACAAAACATAGCCCACTTAACTAAATGTGATTTTTGTCTCTCACTAATCCCACTCATAAAAAGTCCCTCTGTATTTTTTCAAAGCAACTGGCCACCTCCACCAGGGTAGGGAATAGGGAGAGTAAATAAGTTGGCAAACTTGAGAGTGTGCTTTTAATGAGAGTGAGCTTCCCCCTCTTAGATAAATAAAGGTGTTTCCAAACCACTAATCTTTTTTGCAACTTCTCAAGAATAGGGTTCCAAATCGACCCCTCCTTTAATTTAGCACCCAAGGGAAGACCAAAATATTTCAGTGGAAGTGAAGACTGTCTACATCCCAACACAACCACTATATCCCCCATGTTGCTCACTTCCCCCACAAGTACCAACTCAAATTTCCCTACTTTAATCTTCAGGCCTGAAACAAACTCAAATAGCAAGAGAATATCCCTCAATTTTTCAATCTGACACAAATCGGCATCACAAAAAATTAAGGTATCATCTGCAAATAAAAGATGAGACTCCATTAAAGGCCTATTAGCTGTGGTATTTACTGAGAAACCCAATAGAAGCCCTTCATTTACTGCTACAACCAACAAATGACTCAAAGCCTCCATCACAATGCCAAATAACATCAGAGAAAAAGGGTCTCCTTGACAAAGAACTCTAAAACTCCCAAAAAAATTAGTTTGGCTGCCATTTATCAGAATGGAAAAACATATTGTAGAAATATAAAACATAATCCACTTCCTCCATCTTTCTGAAAACCCACACCTTTGTACATATACATAAGAAAATCCCAAGATACTTGATAAAAAGCTTTTTCCACGTCCAACTTACACAAGCGTTCCCAGGTTTGATCCAAATTGCTCAAAATAAAGATGCTAATGTGGTGGATCTTTTAAGTTGGCAAAATGGGGATATGTAGTGGGATGTCATTTTTACTAGATCCCTCTTCATGATTGGGGCTGGGGAATTTGCAAGCTTTATTTAATCTTTTTTATTCCCAAAAGATTGATCGGCATGTGGAAGATCGGATGTGTTGGGTGCCTACGAGAAGTGGCTTCTTTGAGGTTTAGTTGTATTATAGAGCTCTCACAAATGGAGGTGTGCATTCCTTTCCTTGGAGAAACATTTGAATGGTGAAAGTTCCTAATAATGGCCTTTTTCATTTGGGATGCTACCATGGGAAAAGATCCTTACTTTGAATAATTTGAGAAAAATGAATATTTTTGTTGTCAATAAATGTTGTTTGTGCAAGAATAGTGCCGAGTTTGTGGATCATCTATTTAACCATTGGACATAAGTGAGTAGGTTATGGCCTTTCATCTTATTTGTTTGCAATCTCTTGGGTGATGCCAAAGCACGTGGTGGAGTTTAATACGGGAGTTTCTAATAAAGAACCAACAAACCCAACAACCCTTGTTGTCTTACAAGCCCAAATAAAGGAATCCTACCGTTTGAAAGAGAGTTCAATTTTCCCTTGGTGGTGAGCTTAATTTAATTTTGAGAGAGTTCAATTTTCTAATTATTTCAAATCATGTTGTATCCCGGTATCAAATTGGTATCAGAGCAAGTCTTTCTTATGGATTTATCCAAGTTATCTTTGTTGTTCCAAAAAACTCTATTCATCTCCTGTTGTGAGGTTGATGGATTGTTGTATTCAAAACATGTTTGAATGTAGTGAAAAATGTTCTAAAGAAGATGTTACTGAGGATTGGAATTCTCCACCAATATATGGCAAGTATCCTGATGAAGATTGTGGATAGTGCAAACAAGTCCTGGAAGATGAGTCTTTCTTTGTTCAAATACAAAAGGCTGTTGATTTTACAAAAGAGAGATTCATTGTTGTAGCATTATCTCTTGAGGAGTAAAATCCAAATGTTGATTTTCTTGGGGTTGAAAAATACTCTCCTAATGATAAACTTGATTTTGATTTTGGCCCATCAATTGAGATAAGTGAAGCTTTTGTGCCATGTGAATCAAAAGGGAAACAAAATCTAGGATCAATGGATGAATATGCTGATTTATTTGTGACATTGGCTTCATGTATAGTGCTATGGCAAAACAAATTACAAATCAGAATTCGTTCAGCAAGGTTTATCATGAGAGAGAGAGAGAAGTTTGGTAAGTAGCATGTTGGTTCCACATGTATTATTGAAAATAAAGGGATGGAAAGGAATGATTGTTAATCCAATAGATCAAGGAAAGTACACTAAACTCAAGCCTAGAGCTGATTTGCTTGACCACTATGGAGTTTCAACAACTTTCAATGTAGCAAACTTCTCTCCATTCTATGGTGCAAACAACAAGTAGGTGAGTATTTTCCAACCAAGGGAGTTTGATGCAGGAGTGTCTAATAAAGAACAAACGGACCCAACAGCCCTCGTCTTACAAGTCCAAATACAGGAATCTTGGAGGCCCAAATCCAACTCAATTATCCAAATCTGGTGCTACTAGTCAAGGCCCATTAAGGCTGGTCCTACAACATTTATTTAGTCAAATATTGTTAGTCCTAATGCCTTTAATTAGTCAATCTTGAAAGTTGAAGTTTGTGGGAAATATTAGACCATTTATTTGCATTCTTATTTTCTATGTATGGGAAACTATGTACTAATTTAATTCTCCCTTGCTTACAGGGATGTTCTAAGCACTATATGTAGTTGGCTAGACTGAGAAATCAGATTATGAGTGTGTGATTATTAAGAATTCTTGTGTTCAATTCTCTGTATCTCTTTGGGTGAATTCCATTGAGTGGTGAGTTTGTTGGCATTTTTTGCCAAATAGCATAATTTTAGGAATAATTTAGGAAAAAAGCACCGACGCAAAGTTATTTTGTTATGTAGCATCTTTTTGGAACTCGAGTTTGTCAAACTCGAGTTCTAAGTGAAACTCAAGTTTACCAAACTCGAGTTCCAAGCATTATGGCAATTTGATCAAACATAATGCTTGGAACTCAAGTTTGGTAAACTCGAGTTTCACTTAGAACTAGAGTTTTGCAAACTCGAGTTCCAAAAAGATTCTACATAACTAAATAAATTTAGTTAGATGCTATTTAGCAAATTTTTCCTTAGTTTTTTACCCTTGAGTCCTTGGTGATTTCCATTGGGTGGTGAAATTATGCATCCCTTTGGATTTTCCCTTCATGGTGAGCTTAATTTAATTTTGAGAGAGTTCAATTTTCTATTTACTTAAAATCAGATTGTATCCGGGTATCAGAGTTGTTTGCGTGTTGGAAAGGGGGTTTAGAGCATCACAGGTCTGCAGATATTTGGGAGGCAATCACACTGTATCTCATGTGTACAATTTGGAGAGAGTGGAATCAACTTACTTTTGAAGGGGAGGAACACTCAATATTGCAGCATTTTTTTTGGGGTTCTTTGTATGATTGGATGGCTGTGATGAGCAGCTATTCCTTCTCTTCACTTGTAGAATTTTTAGATTTATATACTTTCTGTTGATTCCTGTCCTTCTTTAGTACACTGCCTGTGTACATGGAGGCTAGCATGTTGTTTTTCAGCTCTTTTCAATAAAATTTCATTATCAAAATAAATAAATAACTTCCTTGGAATTCTTGGAACAATATTGTTACTGAACATTTTCCTTCTTATATTCTGGCAAAATATCTTGTTCTTTTCTCTCTAATGAAGAATTTTAATCACTGTAACTTAAACTTATAGAAGGCAACTTCCTTGGAAATTAACTATGTATTCGTAACCATTGTGAAAAATTGCAGAAGCATATGGCCATAGCCTGTGGAGTTCAGAAAAAAAGTTGAGAATTGTAATGTCATCAGAATTTCAGAGGGCCTAAGGCTATCAAAGAGAAAGAATGGCAGAGAGTGCAGTGGGCTTTCTGCTTGACAAGCTTTCACGCTTTGTTGTATATGAGATACAACTCCTTGGGGGGGGTCGGGAAGAAGTTCTGTATCTTAGAGGAGAATTAGAACACTTATGGGCCTTCCTGAAGGTTGCAGATGCATTTGAAGAAAGTGATGAAGAACTCAAAGTATGGATCAAGCAAGTACGAGAGATTGCTTATGACACTGAAGATGCTCTTGATGAATTCACACTTCTTCAAGTACATGATCATGGAGATGGATTCTATGGTTCGCTCAGTAGATTATCTTGTTGCATTAAGAACAGAAAAGCTCGTTCTAGGATTGTTTCTGAATTACAAGGCATCAACTCCAGAATTACAAATATTTGCAAAGGTTATGAGAGGCTGCTTCATAAAATGAATAAAGCTGAACAAGGTTCAGACTCCACAAGTGCAAGCAATACATGGCAAGACCGTAGAGGTGACGCCCTTCTTATAGACAAGATAGATTTAGTGGGGATTGATGAGCCTAAGCAGAAGCTGGTGCAGGATCTGATGAAGGGTGGTTGTGGTCGTGAAGTAGTTCCTGTTGCTGCAATGGGAGGAACGGGTAAAACAACCTTGGCAAAGCAAGTCTATGATGATGCAGAAGTGAAGAAACATTTCAAAATACGCGCTTGGATCACTGTTTCTCAATCATTCAAGATAGAAGAACTCCTCAAAGACATGATTCGAGAAATCTTCCGTGTAGTCAGCAGACCAGTTCCAGAAGGATTGGATAGCATGAACAATAATCGGTTGAGAAGAATAATCAAGGACTTGCTTCAGAAAAGAAGGTACTTGATAGTTTTAGATGATGTATGGCGCTTGCATGAATGGGATGCTGTCAAATATGCCTTGCCTAACAATAATTATGGCAGCCGAGTAATTCTCACTACACGTAATACTGATGTTGCTTCCACCTCTGTCATGGAATCTGTAGGTGAGGTCTTTAACTTGAAGCCCTTGGCTCCAAAGGAGTCTTGGGATCTTTTCTGTAGGAAGACCTTCCAAGGGAATGCATGCCCTACTTATTTGGAGGAAATCTGTAAAAATATTTTAAAAAGGTGTGAAGGACTGCCCCTTGCAATTGTGGCAATTAGTGGTGTTTTGGCTACAAAAGACAAGCGTAGGATCGATGAGTGGGATATGGTTTGCCGTAGTTTCGGAGCTGAAATTGATGGCAATGACAAACTGAAAGATTTGAAGAAAGTACTTTCTCTCAGTTTTAATGATCTGCCCTACTACCTAAAATCATGTTTCCTGTACTTGAGCATCTTTCCTGAGGATTATCTAATTGAGCGTATGAGACTAATTCGATTATGGATAGCTGAGGGATTCATTGAAGCCAAAGAAGGGAAAACACCAGAAGAAGTTGCAGAGGACTACCTCAATGAACTCTTGAATAGAGGCCTATTGCAAGTGGCAGACACAACAAGTGATGGAAGGGTCAAAATGTATCATGTTCATGACCTGCTGCGGGAAATTATCGTGTCAAAGTCAAGAGATCAGAAATTCACTGTAATTGCTAAAGATCAGAATGTGGTGTGGTACGATAAGGTTCGACGCCTATCAATACATAACACATTGCAAAATGTACAGGAAAACATATCTGTTTCTCAACTACGTTCTTTATTCATGTTTGGGGTGCTAGAAAAACTATTCATGCATACAATTTTTCCTCATGGCTTTAGGCTGCTACATGTGCTAGATATGCAAAATGCACGTTTGAAGAAGTTTCCAATTGATATTGTGAACCTGTATTATTTGAAATATTTAAGCTTGAGGGGTACCAAAGTTAAAATCATTCCAAGCTTTATAGGGAAGCTTCAGAATCTGGAGACTTTGGATCTCAAGCATTCCCGTGTCACTGAACTGCCTGTTGAGATCTTGAAGCTCCAGCGACTACGCCATCTCCTTGTATATCATTTCAAACTTGATTCTTATGAATATTTCCACTCTCGATATGGTTTTCAGGTCCAGGAAAGCATTGGACATTTGCGATCCCTACAAAAGCTGTGTTTCATAGAGGCAAATGGAGGTGGTAGCACTATAATGACAGAACTGGGGAAACTGAATCAACTAAGGAGGTTAGGCATTTTGAAGTTGAGGAAAGAAGACGGAAAATCTCTGTGTTCCTCCCTTAAAAGGCTGACCAACCTACGTGCCTTGTCTATTACTTCAACAGGGAAGGAAGAGATCCTTGATTTGCAGCACCTTTCTTCTCCACCTCTATTGATTCAACGATTGTACTTGAGAGGACGTTTGGAGACATTACCTCATTGGTTACCATCACTTCATGGCCTGGTCAGATTGTATTTGAAATGGAGTAGATTAAAGGATGATCCACTTGAATTTCTTCAACATTTGCCCAATCTTGTACATCTTGAATTGCTTCAGGTTTTTGAGGGAGACGTGTTGTCGTTTAGGATGGGGGGCTTTAAGAAGCTTAAGGTTCTAGGACTTGATAAATTCAGTGAACTTAGATGCATGAAAGTGGAGGTGGGAGCAATGCCTTGTGTTGAAAAGTTAATTATCCAGCGGTGTAAATTGCTGAAGAGGGTGCCGGAAGGCATTGAATACCTGACCAAGTTAAAAGTTCTAGAATTCTTTGACATGCCTGAAGAATTTATCCAGACACTTCGTCCAGGCGAAAAAGGTAGTGATTATTGGAAAGTTGCTCACATCCCACAAGCCTATTCTACCTACTGGAGAGAAGGTGGATGGGAGGTCAATTCTTTGGAGAGTCTGAGTGAGGGAGATAATTCTCCCAGGCCCAATACTATCATTATAAAGAGCCATGATCTTCAGACACGGTGGAAATGATATATTCTGAGATATGTGCTCAATATTTCATCTCTATACTTGTAATGACTAAGTTTTTAAGTGTGTAAGTTCTCATTGTGGTTGGATCAGAGGTGACATATAGCTCCGCAGTGCTGTAATTGTTGGGGCATGTTTGTACAAAGATGGGTTGTTGGCTTGTGGTAGATTAGAGATCTTATAAATGTAAATTATTGCATTTGCTCATTTCCGTGATGATCATGGTTAAGGAGGTCTGTAGTGCTTGGGGCATTCTTGTACAAAGGAAGGTTGTGAATCTCTTCCGTATCAAGAACTTGCAAATTTGTAAATGATTGTAAACATCATCGTAATTGGATCCTGGGGAACATGTGGTTGAGGAAGTCAACCATCAACAATGCTGAGGGCATGCTTGAAGCTGGCTTGTGTGTTAAGAGGTTGCAAATATGCTAGTGATGGTAATAGCTATTGTAGTTGGTTCACAGAATAACTGCGGTCACAAGGTTTATAGGATGCTTGGAGCATGGATGTACATAAAACAGGTTGTGAATTTGTGGTGGATCAGAGATTGTAAAATTTGTAAATGATTGTAGTTAAATAAAAGATTACTCTGTGGTTTAGCTCTGTAATGCTTGGGGTACTTTTGTATAGATGAATAAGACTACGTGTAAATGAATATAAGTACCCCAACAGTTGTCCTAGACCACAAATTGTAAATATGTACAATGTAAGTACTCATTATAATGGGAGCAAGGATAACCTCTGGTTGTCTATAATACTTGGGATATTCATGTATTTAAATATTCTTTGTTAATTGGCGCAGTATTTGTCCTTGTGTGCTGCTGATTTTGGCTTTGGACACAGGTAGCTGTTTCCTGATTTGTATTTGTGGTGGTTTGATCCCTATAACCTTGGGCTGTTAGGCTAGGACCCCTAATTTATTTATATTTTGGGTTGGGCTTATCCCACAATGGGAGGTCCAAAAAAGTGGTTGATTCTGTTGCTAATGGGGAACTAGCCTTAGTTTGGCCTTAAACTACCTTGATCTTGGCCTCGCCATGAAGGCTACCCAGAAGTCAGTCCACTCTCTGAAATCCGAATAGGATTTCCATCTCCCCGAGATATGTATCTCCTTACTTCTCTCGTGTTTCTCTCTATGTTCATTTCCTTAGTGCTAGCCTCTCCTACGGCATACAATGTGATGAGTTTGGGAGCCAAAGCAGATGGTAAAAGTACAGACTCAACTCAGGCTTTTGTTAGCGCATGGACAAAAGCTTGTGGCTTCACAAATCCTGCCATGATTTATGTGCCAATTGGGAGGTTCTATCTCAGGCAAGTAGTGTCTAATGGACTATAGGGTCCTTGGAAATACAGCATAACTGGCTTATGTTTGAGCATGTTGATGGGGTTACCATATCTGGTGGAATTCTTGATGCCCAAGGCACTGTCTTGAGGGCTTGCAAAGCCTCTGGCAATAGTTGTCCTGCGGGAGCCACGGTTTTTTATTTATCATGACTAAATTTCCTTCTTAGCTATTTTTTGGTGAATTTGTAGTTGAATTTGACTAAGGAGTTTGTATCTTCGGAGTTAATCAATGTGTTTATTATCCTCGATTAGTCTTTTCTTTTAACTTTTTAGTTTATTCATTTTTTAAAAGTTCAACATTTTCTAGGTATAATTATACTTTAATGGACCTTCAAAAACTATACAAATAAAATTTTAACAAAAAACTACATCTAAATGCACACTAATCAGTTTCACATTAGATAGTCTGTCTAATTGCCATATGCAATTGGTTAAAATGAGTTTGTTTTTGGGAAGAAGATAAATGGTTTTTACGGTGGCATCAGGGGCAGAGCCAGGAATTTTTGTTTGGGGGGGCCAAGTTGCAACACTAATATATTTATCAAAACAACCCCACACACACACATAAATACACATGCTTTTTTTATTATATACACACACTTTTTTATTTGATAAGTTATATATATACACACACCCAACAAAAAAAGAGCTTAATATTTTCAATCAAAATTATGTTTGATGGCTATCTTTCATAAAATTAATAAAATACTTTTTCACAATTTTCATAGTGAAATTCTTAAAAAGTTTCATTTTCTATAATAATTATCAAATTTTATACTAATGTAAGTAAAATTATTCAATTGAACTAATGTAATTTTCAAAAACAAGAATGATCCAAAACTTGGAGGAACAAATTAGGCTCCAAACATATTTGAAACTATTTTGTTTTGACCCATTATGTGGCAACTAAAGAGACATTTCATTTGTAGTTTTAGTGACAATAATTTTTTAATGAGTCAATAACTTGTTAATCGCCACATAATAGGTTGAAAAAGATAAATTCAAACATGTTTGGTGCCAAACTTTTTCAAATATTTAATAGATATAAAAGCACATTTTACAATAAAAAATAGAATTGCGAAAAATAAAGTTGTCTCTATAACTATTAGACCAATTTTTTTTTTTTAAAGCATCATTGGACTAATTCAAATACTTAGGGGGGGCCAACTCTTATTTTTGTAGACTAAATTTTGAAAACATTAAAATAATTATATATATATATATTTAAAAAAATTTCAAAATTTTGGGGGGGGCCATGGCCCCCCCACCCTTCAACATGGCTCCGCCCATGGTGGCATGGGCATTACTATTTATTTTGCTTGCTTAGATAGAGCCACAGAAAATAAAATTTTGAAATGTAATCACCATTTGGGTTGGATTTGTCCATTATAATTATCTTAATTCCTCAAATTTATTCATTAATAAAACAAATCACTCCATTTTATAGGTAGTTAAACTGGGAGTGGATGGGATTTACTGGTAGAAAGTGGCGTGCTTTTACTTTTGGTTTGGTTAAAAATAAATAAATAAATAAATAACCTATTACCTGTTGTAGACACCCAATTTTGCACCCATGATTTAATCAAAGAGAATGACTTGAGTGACCAATCCATGTACCCAAAAATCATAATTGCATTACACGCATCAATTTGTTCTTGTATTACATGCATCAACTTGTCTTTGCATTACATGCATCAATTCATTCATTGCATATCATAAAATGATCTTGAGATTCTAACGGTCGCAACGGTGTTTCCGGTTTTCAAATCGGACCATCGGATCGAAAGATATCGCATGATCAACCACGGTCAACATGCATTGTGTTTAGATAGAATCGACCACATATGATCAATTTAAATTAATTCTGATTGGTTAAACAATTAAAATTAATTAGATAATTTTGTGATTGGTTGATAATTAGTGTTTAAAGTAGGATTGCATGCATAGGAATAAAAGGATGATTGGATAACATTAAAATTGTGGATAATCTAAACTTTATCAAGATTTATTTTAAGGTATTTATCTACAAGATAATTGTTCTTAAATAGCCTGAATTATCCAAAAAAGAGATGAAAAATCATAGATGGAGGATGAAAACGCGTCTAGGTACAAGGACCGGCCAAAAAACCCTAGAGAAGGAGTCCAAACGGCACTCGAACACGAAAGAACGTTCGGAGTCCAAAGGCCAATTCGGCACTTTTGGAGTGCCGAATTTCCATGATGTGGGCTTTGGCTCAACAGCCTTCGAGTGACGATAAGGCACACCATTTTCGACCTTTTCGCAAAAGGATGCGTCTAGATTCAAACCCTAATCGTCCGTGCCTATTTTTTAGAGTCTTCTGACCTCTATAAATAGAGATTGAACCTTATAATTCAACACTTTTTTTTTACGCTCTGAGAGGCATACGTTTTGGAGACTCACAAATTGCTAAGATTAATTGATCCTCTCTGAGATTTGCTAGAAGAATTAGGGTTTTTAGGTTTCAAAGATAGCTGAACAAGTTTCTTTGAACCCTAAAACATCCTCTCAAGGAGAAGAGTACTCATGCAAGAGGTTGTTTTCTAAACCCTTTTATTTTTATGCTTTTCTTATCATGATGATGTATGTTTAATTGCTTCAAATATTCATAATTTGGTTTTTATAAACATGTTCTTGATTTCTTTATTGTTGATATAATCTGTTTCTTAATTTTAAAGATCTGCATGTAGTCAACTATTTTTCTTCAAATAAAACGGATCTGCATCTTTCTTAGATGCGGATCTGAATTTTTCTTCAAACAAAATAGATCTGCATCTTTCTTAGACGTAGATCTGAGTTTTTCTTCAAACAAAAACGGATCTGCATCTTTATGAGATGCAGATCTGAATTTTTCTCAAATCAAAACTGATTTATATCTTTCTTAAGATATCAATTTGATTTTTTTTAATACATGCAAATTTTTGAAATAAAGAAAGAGATCATATATTACTGTGTTTGTATTTGTTTTAATTCATGATTGCATAAATTCATATTATGAGTGAAAGTCTCTTCTTAATAAAAAAAAAAAAAAAAAATCTTTTTCATTCTTTTAAAACATATAAAAAATAGATTTGGTTTTTCTATTGTCAAAAAACCCTTTTTATTTCATCATAAAAACAGATCTGATTTTTCGGTTATCAAAAACCATTTTTTTAGTTCTTTAAAAACAGATCTGATGTTTTTTAAATTAAAAGATTTTATTTTATGTAATAAAAACATATCTGAATTTTTATCATCAAAAACCACTTTTTTCTACATCCCACAAATCAGATCTGGTATTTTGACAAATCAAAATCAATTTTCTTAATCACCAAAACATATCTGAATTTTCTTAAACAAAAGAAGAGATTTCATTCATAAATAAATTTTTGTGGTTTAATTTTTATTTCACATGTTCAACATATCATTCATGACATGCATAAAAAAAGTACATTGGTCACAAGAGTCTAGAAGACCAGACTCTATGTGGACGGAATGGGTGCCTAACACCTTACCATTCCATAACCTAGCCTCCGGATTTAGATCTTTGGTTAAGTTATCCTTGTCTTT
The DNA here is from genome assembly GCA_028535165.1 of Quercus tomentella. Classification (NCBI taxonomy): domain Eukaryota; kingdom Viridiplantae; phylum Streptophyta; class Magnoliopsida; order Fagales; family Fagaceae; genus Quercus; species Quercus tomentella. The sequence continues at coordinate 30,106,504 of JAPQVY010000001.1, forward strand.
GTTTATTTTGGTTAAAATGTAAGTAGGACAAAAAGCCATGTATTTTTGGTAGATTGTAACTAGGACCCAAAACTATGTAACTTTTCAATTTTCCAAATATGTAATTTTTATTCAATCAATGAAGAGAACAATTTAGTCATGTATTTATTTTTTGTATAAAACAAATAAGTGGCGACTCCATACCACTTACCCAAAAAGAGAGGTGTCCTAAAAGGTACCCGAATCTCTTTTTTGAGGAACGCTTTTGTCGAGGTCTCTCACACCTGTTTTTGCTCTTCTTGGTTTGGGAGGAGATTTTTCATTTTTGTCAAATTAAACTAACTTCCTTTTACTAATGCCATGACAAGCTGACTTCTAAGGAAATCGTATTGACGATACTTGTGAATAATTCCATGTTTTGGAGTAGACTATATAATATTGTGCATCTACATATAATTAATCTTTAATCTATACCTTTAATGCGAGTCCAAAATTTCTGTCTCATTTTTACTACTCGACTCCATGTTCCACAGATAAAAACTTGACATGTGTAACCTAATTAATTAAATTCTAATTTTATTCCTTTAATATTTTAGTTATCCAAAATAAATTAAAGGGTAAAACTTAGGTGCAGTAACTTAAGTTTTCATCTTAAATTTCAGCCATGTGTTTAAAATATACAACCCAGCAAATGGTGTTACGAGGACTAGCTATCTTTTTTTCCCCCCTTCCTTCTCTCATCTTTTCCCTCACATGCTAGAAAGCTAGATAACTTCAAACACTTTCGCCCTCATTTTCCCAAGAAATAGACAGATTTTAAACAAAAATTTTGACTGAAACTCAACAAATTTCTGGCAAGTCTCTTCACAACCACTCCTCACATTGATTCTGGCCACCATGTGGGGAGGCAGAGTGGTTTTTACCCACATGAAACCCCATACTTTTAGAGAGAACCAGCCTAAGAGAATGAAGAAGACGGCAGGGCATGGCAGTTGCGAAGGGATTTGTGGTGGTTAGCTGAAAGGAACAACTCTCAATCACTCTCTCTCTCATTGTGGTTCTGTTGATTTGGGTTCACCTTATCGATCCATGGCCTTGCCCCTTATTTACTATGATATGTTGTTAATCAATAATGAAACTTTTTTGGAAAGAAAGTGTGGATTGCCACTGCTGGGTAAGTAATTAAGAAGAGAGGATTTGAAGAAAAAGCTAAAGAAATATTTTTTTTTTAAAAGACACAAAAAAACCTGATCATGTCTTTGAAGGAGGAGACTTAGTGGAAGAAGTCAGTGGGGCAGATCTGAAATATGAAACTGAAATTATTTGGTTCTCCGTTACAGGCTAGTTAAAATAAAATTAGCCTCTAAGAGCGCATGCTTAGAGGCTCTTCTATTTTTTCTGGATAAAAGTTAATAATTTACATAAATTATAATTTGAAATTGCTATATTTTCCAATCGCAAAAAACCTAGAGGTGTGATGAAAAAATTATTTCATCACACCCCTAGGTTTTTTTGTAATTGGAAAATATAGTAATTCCAAATTATAATAGATGCAAATTATTAACCTTTACCCAAAAAAATAGAAGAGCCGGCTAGTTACATTTATTCCTTAAAGGCTTTTTTTTTTTTTTTTTTCAAATGCAAATACTTTATATTTTTCACAAATGCATAATATAATTGGACAAATGCATAAAAGTCAAAAGATCCTTAGAGCACATGCAATGCGCATGCAATAAGCTTTGAACTCTAGATGTTTCTATTGGATACACCAAAATATATCAATGCTTGGATTTGTTTTTCCCATTGTAAACAATGTAGAAGTGAATAATGTGGACATCATTTGTCAGTAAAGAATGTTAGGTTTAAAAGATCAAGATTTATATTTATTTAATTATTTACCATAAAAAAAGATCAAGATTTAGAGATACAACTCCAAAGTCCAAACATCTCATCTACAACAAATCCCAAAACCATATCAATTAAGGACTACTATTTTTCTTATAAGAGGATTAATAAAGTGACTTAAAAGTAAATATATATATTTTTTTATACAAGATAGAAATTCTACTCTAACCTAATTTAAGTGTATATGTGTGTGAAGCTCCCTCCTAGAGACTTGAATCCCGGCCTTTACCTCCCATACCCACAAGCACTTATACCTATGAAGTGACCATCACGTCAAACGTACGCGGTGGTAACTAAAATAATAGATCTAAATTGACTGTGTGAATACATAATCCAAAGAGAAACAACAAAACGTTTTTTGATAAGTAGAAACAGAGAAACTTGAAATGATACAAAGTAACCCATAAGATGAATAACAGCACAAATTGATGAGGGGCATTAAGCAAATGAATGCCCAATTTCCCCACAATTATAGCCGAACTTCTCATCCATGCCACGATCATATCGTTCTTATTAGGGCGATTCTTGACACTATGCCCTTGATGCCGATAAAGCAATCATATCTACAAGCATCACATAACATAAAAAAAATCACCATTATAAGTTGACTTTATGCCATAACAGAACATTTTCCATCTCTAATAAAACTTCAATTTCATATATATTCAATCACACACTCCATAACTTGTTGCTATCAAAATGAAACCCACTTGAAATCCAAAAACAATATTCATTCTTAATTTACTGCATAAAAATACAAACATGACCGAACCAACAATATATATATATATATATATATATATATATATATATATATATATATATATATATATATATATATACTTCTTTTAAGATAAAAGTTAGGCATTGTATTTATAAAACAAAGAACGTATACAAACTGAATGGACTGGCTAGAGTCTATCCATAAGACCCACAATAATTTAACCTCTCCTTAACTTCCACAACATTTAGAATCCCCAAATGGAATGTACTAGTTTTCTAGCATTTGCCATCATCGAACAAATCTGATTTTTTAAAAAGAAAAAGTCATGAGCACTTCAACAATATTTTAAAAAAATTGCGACTATAATTTTTGCCACTTCGATCAGATTGAAACAAATGGAATAACACCCAGATAATAATTAACACTTGCACACATGAAATTAAAAATAGAAGTCTACCACGGTTGTCAACATTTGTAAGAACAAATAAGCAAAACTTAAAAAATATATATAATTTCAAGACTTACATGGTCAACAAAGGTCAATGTGGAAAAATAAATCCATCAAAGCAAAACCCTACATTATAAACTCAATTAAAAAAACAAACACACAAATGTTGCACATGATCCATTTTCATTTTCAAAAACTTCCATGATCCTTCCTATATTACCGTTCTTGTGCGCAAACAAAGGAAAAAAAAAAGTATCTGTAACAATTTTTAAGTTTTATCATTTTTATTCATCATAATTTAGAGATGCTACATTTTTCAATCACAAAAATACATAGGGGTGTAATGAGATTTATATGAAAAAAATTATTTCACCTGCAAATGCATAAATCTCATCACACCCTTATCGGAAACCAAAAACTAAAATTTAGAACTTTCCCACCAAATAAAAATGAAATAAATATAAGAAAATAGATAATTAAACAAAGGTAAACTAAAACCATGCTTGCTATAAAATGGACTACAAAATAAAAGTTAAATGTGATGAGTAATAGACAGATTGTAACAATAGTAGCAATGATTGAAGTAAATAATTAAAAGTAAAAATAATATGAAAAGTAAAGATTTTATTTATGAAATGAAAAAAAAAAAAAAAAAAAAAAACCTAAAAAAAATTATTGTGTTGTATTGATCTTGTTCTTCAAAATTCTTTAGGGAGAAATTGAGAGAGGAAGAAAGATGAAGATATGTATTTTGTGACTTAACCTTGGTTCTTTGAATCTAAGGTTTGGATTAGAAACAAAAGATAATTGAAAAAGAGCGGTGGTTATTCTTTTAAGTTGTAACTGGATTTTTCTTTAAAAAAAAGTTGTAACTGGATGTTTTGGCAAAAAAATAAATGCTCCGAATAAGAATTCATTTTTTACTCAATGTGACAAAGTGAGGACAGTCTTTCGAACCTTTTTTTAAATAAAGAAAAAATATCTAATTGGGTTTATTTTTTATAGAATTGTACGTGCCTAAAAAAAAGTGAGAGAGGAAAAAAAAGAAAAAGAAAAAGAAAAAAAAAGATTTTATAAGTAATCTAAAATTTAGGATTTTAAAACTTAATAATTTTATTTAGATAAGTGAAAATAAGTGAAAAAGAGTGGTGGATAACTTAATCTATACTATCTATAAGAGGATTCCCTTCTTTGAATTGAACTTTTATATGATTTAAAAATACCCTCATTAATGAAGGGTATCTTCTCTTAGAAATAGGGTTATAAATGTCAAACAAATAACAGATTTCATTTTGAATTCAAAAAGAAAACTCCTAAAATTTTGGATTTTTTTTCTTTTACATTCATCTTTTTATTTCCTAAAATTTAGCATTTTTATTCCTTTTTCATCCGAATAAAAGTAAAACACCCCCAATTTAAAAAATAAAAACTAAAAAACTAAGAGAACTCTTAAAATTTAGCCTCTTTTCCTTCACGTTCATCTTATTTCCCTACCCAAACTTTTCTCTATATCACTACACCACTTTCAAACACTTGTTCAAAAAAGAAATTACAGTTACTACTTATCTCTAAAGTTAATAATTTTTATTTGTTTGAAAAATAAAAATATATATTTCCAAATTATAATATATGCAAATTATTAATCTTTACTCCAAAAAAAAAAAAAAAGTATTATTTTAACTGCATGAGATGAGATAATCTCATTAAAATAAAAATAAAAAATAAAAACTACATGGGAGGGATGAGGATAAGTTTTTTTTTTTTTTTTAGTTTTATTTTACTCTAAATGAACTTTAAAAGCTAGCTTAACGTGATCTAATTTAACTACAGAATAAGTGAATAACGTTATTTATTTATTTATTTATTTTAAGAAGGTAAGAAAAAAAAAAAACCAAAGAGAAGGAGAGTAACCGTGTTTTGGTAATGTTGGAAAATTTTGAATTTGGTAATTGGTATTTGGTAGTGGTTTAGTGGAGTGGGAAGTTATTTAACAAAAAAAAAAAAGAGTGATAAGTTATTCTGTAGTGGGTTATTTAGAAGTTATAAATGTAATTTTACTGGATTGTCCTCCATTTTTGTCCAAGTGTAGGGGTGTTTTTGAATCACAAAAATGAGGACCTCAAACAGAGAAAGCACCTTAAACAGTAGTATAGATAAAATAAAAAGCCAAGAGACGGAGCTTTATGTTTTAACGCTTGTTTGTTGAGTAGTTTATATTAGACACGTGGCTTAAATTTAAGAGGGAAACTTAAAGTACTATACCTAAGTTTTACCATAAATTAAAAACCCAATACACCTCATCACCACCACCGATCCTCCACTAACCTTCACCACCACTGGTCCACCACCTATCTTCGCTAGCGCCACTAGCAAGAGACCGCTGACACCATAAACGCTACCATTCATGGCCAACCACCACCTTTGACGAATCTATCTCTCTTCCATTTCATCCCTCTCAAACCCACCCACCGCCATCATTACCTTTATATTGAAGAGTTATTTAAGGATTTGTTATGACTATTCAGATCAACCTGCAATAATCTCATTTAATTTTAAAAGAGTGTTGATGGTTTTGCTTTTTGATAGGATTGTTGTTTCAACCAAAATTTTGATTTGAGTATTTGTTCTTTGGTTGAAATCAGTGGTGGGGTAGAAGAGAGATGGCTTCGTCAAGGAGGCGATGGATTCTTCAAGGAGGTGATTGTGTTGATGGCTTCAGTAGCCTCTTGTTAGTGGCGCCGATGAAGGTTGGTGGTGGGTTGGTTTGGGAGGGATGAAGTGGAAGAGTTCATTCATCGTAGTCAATGGTTAGTTGTGAATGGAAGCATCAATGATTCGATGGCATTGGCCGCCTCTTGCTAGTGGCGTTGGCGAAGGAAGTTGGTGGACTGGTGGTGTGATGGGGTGTGCCGGGTTTTTAATTTATTTTGGGTAACTGAAATATTGAAGGAATAAAATTAGAATTTAATTAATTAGGTTACACGTGTCATGTTTTTATTTGTGGAGCATAAAGCAGAGCAAAAAAAGTGGGACAGAAGATTTGGACTCCTTTAATGTTAATCTTATTATTGTCTAATTAAATCTCGAGCCTTGTGATATTAGTAAACATGCTTAAAAACTTATGAGAATGTTAATGGCTACCACAATGTGAAAATGCAAGGTATCAGGGTCGCCACAACTAGAAACAACCCAAACATTGATGGCATTCACATCCAATTATCTTCAAGTGTCACAATTCTCAACTCCAAGATCAAGACTAGTGATGATTGCATCTCAATTGGCCCTAGTAACACTAACTTGTGGATTGAGAATGTTGCATGTGGACCTAGGCATGAGATCAAGTAAAGAAATTTTATTTATTTATTGATAAATTAAAATATTATGTTATTGTAACAACTATATTATAATGATGCTAAATTGGTCATGGGTGTAATTGGTTGGTGCATTATTGGGAGTCTAGGCAAGGGCCAACAAGAGCTTCGCGTACAAAATAGTTAATTTTACCAATACTCAAAATGGAATGAGGATTAAGTCTTGGGAAAACCTAGCAATGGGTTTACTAGGAACATTCTTTTCCTGTTTTCCAACATGCCGTTATGATGGATGTCCAAAATCCAATTGTGATTGATCAAAATTACTACCCCGACAAAAAAGGTTGCCCTGGTCAGGTACGTTATTTTGAACTATAATAGTTTTAGGTTTAAACTCGGATAAGGCTACTTATGAAAAAGCCTTAACATGTTCAAGGAGATTACACAAGATAGATTCTTAAAAATTTTAGCTGGCATGAGCCCATGATTGTGACCTTTAAAATTACTCAAAATTACTCATACCCATTAGATAGTTGGACCCATGATTATGGCAGGCCGAAGTTTTACTCTACATTAGTACCAGGCCCAAATTAATCTCCCAAAACCTTCTCAATGCCTTGCACTTGTGCTTTATAATCCATTATATCTTTCTCTTTTTCTTGAAGCGATGATGCTGCTCACAACAATGATGCGGCTTCTAACGACGGTAGGGCTACGTTAGAAACTTTTGGCTTGGCAACAGTTAAGGGATGCAGAAGAGGACGAACACAACGGAAGAACATTGAGATAGAAAAGGACGGCTCTTGAAAGTACTGTAAGGATAGAAATCAAAATTGTAGCTCTGATACCATGTTATATTTTAGGAAAATATGGAGAAAGAGAGTTGAGAGAGAACACAAGGTTTATGTGGTTTTGTGTAACATGAAAAGAAAGCCTTGATGACTATATCTTCATTATAATCTCAATTCATAGTTATAATGAACCAATATAGTACAATAGACTATGGTTAATTGGCCTGTAGTACAAGTAGAATTCTTAGCTTGCACATCAATGATTGGACTTGCGCCTACGCTATGCTTGGCTTTATTTCTGTCGACACAAACATGAACTCGGCCAACCTCTTGTCTTTCAACCCAGTTTTTGCAAGCAAGAGGATTGAGAAGATCTGAGAAGTAGCTGAGGAATTATGAGTGGCAGTTTGGTAGCTGAGAAGAAGCTCTGAAGAGTTAAATGGTGATATGAGAGAAAAATGAGATAAAATTTTTAAGAGGATTAACACGAGAGAGAGAGAGAGAGAGAGAGAGAGAGAGAGAGAGAGAGAGAGAGAGAGAGAGAGAGAGAGAGAGAGAGAGAGAGAGAGAGCTTTTGAAGAGTTATTAGGAAAAGGGTTCAAATTTGACCACCGTGCACCCTTGGCGTGATAGTCATTCCATAAGTACAAAGTTCTTGTGGAGTGGGGGTGGGAGGGAGAGGAAGGTAAGAGCCGAGGTTCAAGCCTCTAGGAGAAAGTTTCACACACATATACAACTAGATTAGGTTAGAGTAGAATTTGTCTTATATAAATTTTTTTTCTTAAAAAAAAAGGAGGGGAGGGGGGTAAAGAGTCCAAATTTGATTTCAATTGATGAGGAAGAGTGGAGAAAGAGCCGTTTCTACTCCCTGTCAGTCTGTGGGAGTAGCAATTACAACTTCTTTAGGCTTAAAAATAAATAATGTATTAAAACAAAAACAAAAACAAAAAAACAACTAAAAACAAAAAATCGAAACCAAAAGACATGATGAGTTAAAAAGACAAAAACACCCCGTTGGGGCTAAGACTTTCCAGATTCTAGGGCCTAGAAAATCATATCTAAGATCAAATTGCCTTCTCCCGAATTGGGTTTGTAAGCCCAAACGTTAGTGATGAAACCAAAAATCATCAATTGGGTCACTCGTCCAATCTAGAGCTTTTGACGGGCTTCTGAGATCTGCAAGAGAAATAAAGCTGGTCCAAGAGACCACCGGGGTGAGGACAAATTGTCCCTTTTTATTGGTAGCTTAGGTAGTTGTTGTGCTCATTAATGTCTTCATGTACACAATTGCAGGTAATTATTTCCCTGTGTGTAACGGTCTCTATCTTAATGGGAGTTTAAGGTTGATGAGTAACGGTCGTCATTAATGTGTTAAATGTGCTTGAGCGGTTACATCTTTTTCCATGATGGTCTACTAATGATGTAAGGTCGTCCATATTAATGGACGACCTTAATGATTTTTCTGGACTCATCAGTTGCCCCTCCATTCCCAAGTCTGATTTTGTGTTGGTCAGACTTAGGGAATTTTCTTGACTTGTTTAGTTTTAGACTTCTTAGTGTCTGCCTTTTGAAGGTCTTTTTGGATGTTCGAAAGATCATTGCTTGATCTTGTGAGTAAGCTGTTTTTTTTTTTTTTTGGACGACCATTTTTTATCACTGCTGAAAAGCAAGGTGATTTCTTTGGACGACCATTTGTGATCACTGTTGAAGAGAAAGCTAATTTCTTTGGACGACCATTGTTGATCACTGCTGAAGAGTAAGGTGATTTCTTTGGACGACCATTCTGGATGCACCCTATTGAAGATGACAATCACTTGGATCAATTATTTCTTTGGACAATCCCTTGCCATCAAAATTATTTCCTTGGCAACCATCTAGATCGCCTTGTACTGAAGATGGCGATCACTTCGATCGATTATTTCTTTGGACGATCTCTTGCCATCGGAATTATTTCCTTGGCAACTATTTGGATCGCCTTTAGTGGGCATTTCGCCTTTGATTGGGACTTTGTCTTTTGTTTGAATAAGTAACTTTTTAGTTTTGACTTATCCATGTATAAAAGGTTTTATTGCTTTAAATGATTTTATTCTTGCGTGAAGAATTTATCATTGCTATTTGGACAATTTTATTCTTGTATGAAGAATTTATCGTTGAATGATTTTATTCTTGTATGAAGAATTTTATCATTGTTGCTTTGGACGATTTAATTCTTGCATGAAGAATGTATCATTGAATGATATCATTCTTGTATGACGAATTTTATCATTATTGCTTTGGACGATTTAATTCTTGCACAAAGAATTTACCGTTGAATTATGATATTATTCTTGTATGAAGAATTTTATCGTTGACCAATTTTACTCTTGCATGAAGATTTTATCGTTAAATGATTTTATTCTTATATGAAGAATTTTATCGTTATTGCTTTGGAGGATTTAATTCTTGCCCAAAGAATTTACCGTTAAACGATTTTACTCTTGCACAAAGAATTTATCGTTGAACAATTTTACTCTTGCATTAGGAGTTTATCGTTAAATGATTTTACTCTTGCATGAAGAATTTTACCATTATTACTTTGGACGATTTAATTCTTGCACAAAGAATTTACCGTTGAATGATTTTACTCTTGCACGAAGAATTTATCGTTTGAACACTTATACTCTTGCATGAAGAATTTATCGTTGAACGATTTTACTCTTGCATGAAGAATTTTATCATTAAATGATTTTATTCTTATATGAAAAATTTTATCATAATTGCTTTGGACGATTTAATTCTTGCACAAAGAATTTACCGTTGAACGATTTTACTCTTGCATGAAGAATTTATCATTGAATTTTTGGGACAGTTACTTCTTGAGTCGACTAACGATCATGCGGATCGGTCTTGTAGCTTTTTTGGAAATTTTGTAGCTTTAGGCCTCCTTGAGACCATGTTGGACCTTCTTGAGGTCATGCTTCTATAGTAAGTAGTACATGCGCTTGCCAAATTTGTTTAAACAAGAATTTCAGAACAATTCATACATGAATAATGAGCTACCCATGACCTAGTTGGATATTTTTCTTATTGTGCTAATATTCTGATTGGACCAAATATTCTCTTGTAATCCTATAGCATTACCTCTTTTGTAATTTGTCTAGTAGTACATATATTTTGCATGATACCTTAAGACATTTACAAAAATAAGCTTTGTGACTATAATATTTCATGCGAATAGTTAGTTGTAAAATGCTAGGGGGTAAGAGTTACACAGTTGCTAATCATAGTGCATAAACATTATCAAGAGAATAATTAACATACTGTAATACGTTTCCTCTTGTTGCTTCCCATTTAATTCATTCAAAACAGGACTTTTTGACAATTAATTCTAATCGTCATTATTCCAAGAATATTGATAATCTTAAATATTCAGGTATAACATTCATCACAATTGTTGTGCTTTATGCATTTAATGGGTTTTCTGAAAATTTCACGAATTTTGCAAACCCAAAAAACTATATACCTTTTTTATTTATTGATTATTTATGCAAGATTGGTTTGTACTCGATTTTAATAAGATAATCATTCTCATTTCTACTTAGGTGCACACGAATAAAAGAAATAAATAAATGTGCTGCCTTTTGCATCACCAAAGTGTGCATATAGAATTTGGTTCTCTCTTTTGGTTGAGAACAAGTTGATGATTATAACTCGTGACCGTTTCCCTTTTTCTTTTATGTCCTAAGGACTTTAAGATATAGGACAAAACGTCATTTTATCAAGTAGAAAACCACTACAGAAAGAGTCAAGCAGTTAGACATACCTAAGTGGAAATAGTTAATGGGCGGAACAGTGGGATGAGCCATGTGGACTACATCCATGGCCTTTTGTTTGTGTCCTTGACTTTTTCTTTGAGTGAATTTACCTTTGCTCTTGATTCCTCTTCTAAACCAAGGTTCTTTTTGGCTGAATCAATAAGCACTAGTTCAAGTCCTCGACAAAATGAACCATATCCAAGATCGCCGACCCACGGTAGCATGACAAAATTTTGGCCAAATTTCGTCAAGATGATTTGAATTGGCTTCCAAATCTATTATGCCTGTTCTTTGGAGAAGGGAGAGTTGCCACAAGACCGCTTCTATGAACCCAAAAACTAAGCTTTTTTTATGTGAACTGAGAAGATTTTAAAGTCATGACTATATTGTGAACATAATTATTTAGCATTTCAAGTCTAAGAGACACAATCCATCTTCTCATATTCATGATAATGAAACATATGCTACCAATAATAGGAAAATTATTAGATACTCCCGGAGTACCATAAATGCGTAGTCCCCCCTCTCACATAAATGGTGGGTCCCACCATGAATTTAATTAGTGGGACCCACCATTCATGTGAGAGAAGGGAGTACGCATTTATGGTACTCCGGGAGTACACAATAATTTCCCCCAATAATATAGCCATATTAGCTGTGATAATTGTAACAATTTTATAGCATTATTTTCAACATGTTCTACATATTTGTAAATAATCATGCAAGCTTGATATGTATTTAGTTCCAATAAAGAAAGAAAGAAATGAGTTACCTTGATAAAAAACCTTAAATCTCGATACTATTTTGTACATACCTCAATTTTTTCATTGTTGTAGTCTTCTTGATGGACTCTCTCTCTTTTTAGATCTCTTTTGGTAGGCTTAACATGTTTGAGGCCTAGATCATTTTTGCTTTTTTTGTAGGCGCAAGAACTAGGCCACATTGTTGCCCCCCTTCAAACATGAAAGGTGCAGTTCCTGTTTGTTGACGACTAGAGGAATGGCCTTTCATGGATTGAACCTGTTTGCCTTGAGGGCTTTTTCTATAAATTGAATATCCAAGCCCACCTTTGCAAGGACCCTAGAACAAGCATGCTTGGCTTGGAACCAATTTGCTCACATGGCGAGTGATTTAGATATGTGTGTGGTACTTTTGGTACCCATCTAAGCTAATTTCTTTTCAACGAGCTTGACTCACCATTTGTGGTGTCAAAGGAATTTTCACAACCTTTGGTTGTATTCCCCTTTTCCACTTAAGAGTTTTTGATCTCTTCCTTGGCTATTTCTTTTTGACAAGTTCTCATTCTAAAGCTTATAGGCTTAAGAATATAGGTACATTCAAACTAGTCTAGTTACACTAGTGAATAGTCTAGTACTTTTACTGCACAAAGTGTTAGATTTGGAGCAGCATTGTCAAGTAAGAAATTCACAAATATTAATAACTACAAATGTGTAAAATTTGTTGTAGCTTATAGGCGGTTGATGCGTCCATAACATAGTCTTTAGCATAGTATACCTTAGCGTGTTTGTATAACACAAATATGTATGTGCATAACATAAAGAAAATGTAATTTAATTCATACTGAGCACAAAAATAATAGCTCAATTTGTGAAAGTATGATGCTCAAACATATAGAGACCACTAAAGTTTTCACGAAACCATGTGGTGGATTTGTGTATAAATGGAACAATTTTCATGCTCCAAGTCTCAAAGACCGTCTAAGGTTGACAGCCTAAGTTAGACCCACCTTGCATTCACTTTGAAAATTATTATCTTTGCAAGGCCGAATAGGCCATCCTTGTATTTTATCTCCAGAGCTTTCTTTATTTTGGATTTTTTGAGCTTAACATGATAGTTTTCACAAAAAGCATGTGTAGCAAAAAATCAGAATTTTCATTATTCTCATTTCTCAGCTTCCAACTATGTAACTCTAATCAGTAGGTTTGGCCGGGCTTATCGAACTTTCACTGATATCCAAATTTAGCATTTCTAAATTTGGTAAGACAGTAAAATTTGACCTTAGCCTCTTTAATGTCTAAAATTATGATATAACTTTGGTAAGATAACAAAAAGTTTCGGCTCCATTTTTCTTAAATGTCGAAAGTTGTGATACAATATCTTGCGCAATAATATTTGACTTCCTTATTTGCAATCTTATCAAGATGCATTAGGAAAGAAAAGTAGTGATATAAAAAGCCGTAATTAGGATATCAAGGCCATAAAATTTGCCAGTAACAAATCCCTTTAATTTTTGAACGTGTGTAGGCTTTAACTATAAAGCCTCACAGTTGTATAGCTGTTCAAATCAGACTTTAACACCCAAAATTGGAATCTTAAATTCATCAATCAATGCTATTTTAAAGCTAGTATATTTTTTCTTGAAATATTTCTAGACTTTATATCTCAAATTGATTACCATATGACATTTTCCATCATTGCTTAATGTGGAACTTGGGAATTATAATTATTGTCTAACGTTTTGCATTCAAGGATGGAAAAGTGTTATAGTAATTTATTTTGTTATTTCTTATTTCCTTAACCCACATGTGTCTTTTGAGAGTAGTGTAGCATGAAATAAATTTAAATTCTATTTGCAAAAATTCTATTTGCAAATAATGAGATGAAAATAACTCATCTGACCTAAAGACCCAAGAATTGGGTCACACTGTTGTGATTTGTCCAGGTTGCTTCTAGAAATTTGGTGATGAAAAGTGCTATATTTCGTCCTCAAGTACAAAGGTCATCCATTGGACGAAGGTCATCTAGTGCTCCTCTTGATGGGGCACTTGCTTCTTGATGACGACTAAGGGGATTTGTCGCCGTTTGAACTTGAAAGGCGCAATCGCTTCTCGACGACAACTAGAGAAATGACCTTGCATGAAAGACATTTTTGGCCATTGCTTTTCTCTTATCTCTTGGTATGTACTTTGTGTTTCCTTCCCTTGGACTTAAAACTTCAATTTTAACCTTTTTTTAGGGAACACTGTGGCTAAGGTTACTGCCGCTCAAATTGGCAATTCTCCTCAACCTTTGTTGGATTCTTTATAATCCTTATTGATTGATGATGCTTGAATCGTCAGTAAAGAGGTTTGTCCAGACCGGGATCGTCCACAACTTATCCTGATCCAGAGACAAGTTAAAAAGAAAATACGATCACCGATGTGGCGCCTGCCACAGAGCCTCTGATGCCAAAGTTAGAATAGCTAGAGTTTGGAAGAAAGTAATGTGGGTGTATTAGAAGATTTTTTTAGTGTACCTTTTTCTCGGGCTTTATCAATGGGCATATATAGGAGCTCTCTTCCTAGCCGTTGGCTTTGCTTTAATGGTGAAATCATTGCAGGAGTCGTAACGCCTATGCGGGGTGTTAAATGGACAGAATGATCTTCCAACGGTACTGAAGACCGCTATTTGTTTATGTAACGCCTTGCCATAACTGAGGGACAATGGTTGAGTCTTTGTCAGGCAGTTCTTCCTGGGCTTGGCTGATTCCAGTATCGTCCTTGTCTATCCTCCCTCTAGGGTGGACGAATATATTTTCGGAACCATCAACTGCCCCCCTATTCCGTGGTCGTCCACAATTCGGACGGTCCAGGAAATATGAGAGGTTTTTTTTTTTTTTTTTTTGAAAAGTTTTCTGATGCTTGGGGTTATGTTCTCCGCATTAATGGTCTTATGGTGGCGTGGCACGCATCATGGCCACGTGTCCTTTTCTGATCGGTGAGCAGTTCTTGTTTCCGGTGACTGCCTTTTCAGTTTTTCCCGCATTTTTCAAGGAAAACTTTTTAACTCTTTGCTTTTCATTTTTCACCTTTTCACTTTCCTTTTGCATTTGATTTCTTTGACTTCTATCCTTTCTCTCCACTCTCTCTGCATCTGATTTCTCTGAGTTTACTGTTGCCGCTGCGTATTTCGCTCCAACCTTTTCGGTTTTCCTCCCTATTTCCAGGTACATTTGCCTATTTCTACACTCTCTCTTTTTGGCTGTACTGTATTCTTCTCTTTCGATTCTTATTTTCCTTTTTGGGATTGCGTATCTTTCCTTAATGGTGGATTATACTAAATTTAGGCATATTTCTCCCTCCATCGCCTTTCTTTTTGCTCGCTTAGGGAGGCTGTTAGATTCTTCTGGAGACCGATACCCATAAATTGGGGGTTTCGTTGTACAGGGTAGTGGCCTTGATTTAGCGTTAGGTGACTTGTACCCTTTGTTGCATCAGTCTTTGTCTTGGTTTAAATCAGTTCGTGGGGTCCTTAGGAGGGAAGATATGGGGTCTGAGTCGGGATCGAGTGGTCAAGAGAGGGATTCGTCTTCTGGTGTGGTCGCAGACGGGGCTGTTAGGGACACAGCTTCCTTCGTTCCTCCGTCTTTGTCCGTCCTTCCTTCTACCTCTGCAACACCCCGTCCCTTTCATGCCCTCAAGGAAAGTGTACCTTGAAGCTGGATGTCTTCAATTAGTTTAGGGATAGGTTTCAGTTTCCTGATGAAACTAGGGCCCGTCTTCCTAGGAAAGGCGAGAAGGCTTGTGCCTTTGCCCATGGTGAGGTTTGTTTTTACGAAGCTGCTTTTTCGTGTGGCCTAAGGTTTCCCGTTCACCCATTAATTATGGAACTCTTAGATCACCTACATATTACCCCCAAGCAGCTTCTGCTGAACTCCTGCAGGATCATCATAAGCTGTATGGAGATCTGGACGACCATAGCGGATGGAGACATGATCACTCTCAACCAATTTACTTATCTCTATTGCTTAAAAAAGTCCAAGGAGTTCGGATATTATGAATTTGTTCCCTGGGATAGGAGATCCCGTCTTGTAGTTGACCTTCCTTCGTCCTTCCGTTATTGGAAGTCCCGACATTTCTTTGTGTCAGGTGATGGTTGGGAGACTTTGTCCGACGACTTTTGGGGGAATGTCCCTAGGTTGCTGCGCCGGTGGGAGACCCCTCATATTGGTGCGTTTGCCTTTTATGTCTCTTTTTTCCGATACTTTAGCTGATTTTGATCGTCCTTCTTACAATTTTTTTTTTTTTTATTATTATTTTTTTTTATGTAGTGAAGGAGCGTCCTGATCTTAAGAGCCAGTTTGAAGAAAGAGTTCAGGAGGCGATTAAGTACGCAAGGACGATCGACGATTTTGACGAGCTGGTTGATCCGCGCACATTAGCTCGTCACTGTTTAGGTCCTGAGCCTTCACTCTACGTCCTTCAAGCAATCGACCGAGAACAGAGAAAGCGTGAGTCGTCTTGACATGCACGATCGTCCTTTTTTTTTCTTTCTTCCTTATTTTAATTCTTGGATTTTTCTTCCTTTTTGGTGCAGAGATGACGAGCAAATTAAACAAGGATATGTACGCCAAAATTAAGGCGAAGAAGAATGAACCTTTTTCAAGTATTGGCCAGAAAACGTTAAGGATAACTGACAAGGAGAAAGAAAAAGAGAAAGAGGCGGCTGAGAGAGGTTCGTCCACCCCCACTTTGGACGAAGGACGGACAGCTTCTCCTGCAATTTCTATTGAGGAGGTCCCTGCCCCAAAGAGGCGGAAGACGGGGTACAAGGGCAAGGAAAAAGTGGGCTCCACCATTTGGGCTGATGCTGAGGCAGCCATGACTCGAGTGAATGAGTTCTTAACTCCTAAAGAAATGAAGGAGATTTCCCTGGTACCTTCCCACGAGATGGTGAGCCAGCATGTTTACAAGCTCGTCCAGGTAATTTTCCTCTTACCCTATTATTCCTTTCTTTGTTGATTCAAGTTTTGACGGTACTCTTTATTGTTAGGTGTTGGGAGAGACGATGCATCTTACCACTCAATTTTTGGCAAACGAAGAGAAGGCAGTTATGGCTACTTCGAAAGTGGAGGCTTTGGAGGCTGAAGCTTCGGGGTTACGGAGGGATCTGATTGCTGTTATGGACGCTCATAATACCTCTAAGGAGCAAGTTAAAGTTCTGACCGAGCAACTTGGAGCCGAGAAGTTGTTAACGAAGCAGAAGGACGAACTTCTCGCATCGGCCGACCAAAGGATGAAAGCTGCAGTTGCTAAGGCCATCCTTGCTTTCCAGACAACAAAGGAATACAATACTATTTTGTTCCAGTGGTACTTTAAAGGCTTTGAACTACTGATGAGGTATATGATGAAGCACGGACCTGGAATCGATCTGGAAGACTAGGATTTTGAAGCCGTGGATAAGGAAATTGAGGTGGACGAGGCGGCCCAAGTTGTTCATGCTCCTGGTGAGGATCCTCCTGAGGCGGACAAGGGTGGCGACGATGCACCTCCGGCTTAACCAGGCTTCACTTTTTAAGACATCTTCTTTTGTTTTTTTTTTTTTTTATGTGCCCTATATGTTTTTGGGCTTTTGGACGAACAATCTTTTTATGCCTTGTATGTTTTGGGGCTTTCGAACAATTTGCATCTTTTTATATATGATATGTTTGTTGGTATTTCCCTTGTTTGTTTCAATCGTAGATGCCTTTTCTTCGTCCTTATGGGGACTTAGAGAATTTTTGTTAAAATACTCTTTTCGTCCTTATGGGAACTTAGAGAATTTTTGTTAAAATACTCTTTTTGTCCTTATGGGGACTTAGAGAATTTTTGTTAAAATACTCTTTTCGTCCTTATGGGAACTTAGAGAATTTTTGTTAAAAATACTCTTTTCGTCCTTGCGGGGACTTAGAGAATTTTTGTTGAAATACTCTCTTCGTCCCTATCTGGACGATGTTTATCCATTTAAGGAATTTTATCGTTTTTCTGGTTTGGACGATGTACATCCATTCAAGGAATCTTATCGTCTTTTTGATTTGGATGATGTACATCCATTTAAGGAATCTTATCGTCATTCTAGTTTGGACGACCTTTTTAGTCTTTTGAGGAGGAAATAATTAGAGCGCGTGAACTGCTGGATAATACTTGTGAAATGCTGAATAACAACTTACGAAATTTTGAATAATCATTTATTACATAACTTGTATTAAAGAGCACGAAATCAAATTATGTTAACTGCTTACAATCAGGCTATGATTCCCTTTTCATAATACCTCTTTAGATGTTCGACATTCCATGGACGAGGTAGCCTTTTTCTTGCTAAGTCTTCTAGGTGGTAGCTTTCCTGTCGTGAATAGTGGACGACTCTGTAGGGTCCTTCCCAGGTTGGACCAAGTTTGCCTTGTGCTGGATCTTTTGTTGCAGGAGTCACCTTCCGGAGGACTAGATCCCCGATGCTGAATCTTTTTAGTTTTACTCTCTGATTGTAGTATTCGGCCATCCTCTGCTAGTACTTGGCCATTCTTTGGGAGGCTTGGTCTCTGACTTCGTCTAGGCAATCAAGGTTCAGCTTTAGTTGATCGTCATTGCATTGTTCATCAAAGAACTCTCTCCTGAGGCTAGTAAGCCCTACCTCGACTAGGATGACTGCTTTTGTGCCATACGTTAGATTGAAGGGTGTTTCTCCTGTTGGTGTTCGTGTCGTCGTCTTGTAAGCCCACAAGAGACTCGACAATTCCTCGGGCCATGCTCCCTTTACCCCCACTAACCGAGACTTGATAATCTTGAGCAAGGTTCGATTGGTTACTTCCATCTGTCCATTGGCCTGAGGATGTCCTGGTGATGGGTATTTGTTTTTGATACCTAGGCTTGAGCAAAATGATCTGAACCCATGACTACCGAACTGACAACCATTGTCTGAGATGATCATCCTTGGTATCCCGAACCTGCAAACAATATTTTTCCATACAAAATTTTGTACCTTTGCCTCGGTAATCGTTGCAAGAGCTTCTGCTTCGACCCACTTCGTGAAGTAGTCGATTGCGACGAGTAGGAACTTCATCTGTCTCTTTCCCTGTGGTAGGGGGCCCATGATGTCGATCTCCCATTGTGCAAACGGCCAGGGTGAGGAAATGGTCGTCATTTTTTCCCCTAGGACTCGTTGAACATTCCATACCTTTGGTAACTGTCACATCTCTTCACGAAATCTGCTGCGTCTTGCTGCATCATGGGCCAAAAATAACCTGCCCTCATGATCTTCCTGACAAGGGACTTATGCCCCATGTGATCTCCGCAAACTCCCCCGTGTACCTCCTCCAGGACATATCTGGCCTCTTCCTCTTCTATACATCTCAAGTAGGGCTGGGAAAAGCCCCTTTTCTAAAGCTCGTCATTTAGTACCGTGAACTGAGCAGCTCGCTTTTGAATCTTCTTGGCTTCTTTAGGATTTGGTGGTAATCATCCATCTCTGAGGAACGACAAAATGGGACCCGTCCATCCCAAGCGTGTATGCACAGGGAAAGTTTGAAACTCTTTGATGCTGGGAGAGTTTTGTTTTTCTAGCGTCCAATCATTTATCTTGTTTTGGCCATCTGCTGACACACTCTGTGCCACCTCATCGGCTTCTGCGTTCTCATCCCATGGGATCTGAACAAACTCTGCGCGATGAAAATTGCTTAGCAACTGATTCGTCAATTTGAGGTATTTCTGCATCCTCGCCTCTTTTGCTTCATAATCTCCTTTGACTTGCCCTATGACGAGCTTTGAGTCGCTCTTAAGCACGATATTTTCAGCTCCAAGTGCCCGAGCAATTCTTAGCCCTGTCAATAAAGCCTCATACTCCGCTTCGTTATTGGTTATGGGGAATTTAAGCTGGACCCCATACTTAAGAATGTCCTCTTCAGGGGAGGTGATGACGACACCCGCCTCGCCTCCTCTCTGAGTAGACGATCCATCTGTATTGATCGTCCAGAGGTCTTCCTGGTCGCCTGTGTGCTCGGGGATGGTGAATTCTGCTAACGCCTGAGCTTTTACGGCCGTCCTTGGGCGGTATTCTATGTCAAACTGGCTGAGTTCGATAGCCCACTGTACCATTCATCCCGCGGCCTCGGGTTTGCTCATTGCTTTCTTTATGGGTTGGTCCATCATTACTATGATAGGATTCGCCTGGAAGTAGGGACGAAGTTTTCTTGAAGCCACTATTAGGGCGAAGGTGATCTTCTCTATGCACGGATATCGAGCTTCAGCACCCTGGAAGGCCTGGCTGACATAGTACACAGGGAGTTGTACCTTGTTATCTTCTCTAATCAAAGCTGCGCTAACTGCCGTGACAGATACTGCCAAGTATAAGAATAAGTCTTCGCCTTCCTTGGACGGGCTCAAGAGCGGGGGGTTGCTCAGGTAGTGCTTCAATTCTTGAAAGGCTGTCTCGCATTCCTCCGTCCAGACAAATGCTTTCTTCAAAGTCTTGAAGAAGGGAAGGCATTTGTCTGTTGCCTTGGAGACGAACCTATTGAGGGCTGCCACTCTTCCTGTGAGTGATTGTACTTCTTTGATCGTCTTTGGTGAAGACATCTCAAGGATAGCCTTCACTTTTTCAGGATTCGCTTCAATTCCTCTTCTCGATACCATAAACCCCAGGAATTTCCCTGAGGAAACCCCAAAAGCACATTTGGATGGGTTTAACTTCATGCTGTACTGTCTAAGCGTGTTGAACGTCTCCTTGAGATCATCCAAATGATCCTTTTCCTCTTTGCTCTTGACGAGCATATCATCAACGTATACCTCCACATTCCTCCCAATCTGTTTTTTGAACATCTGATTTACCAACCTCTGGTACATGGCCCCTGCATTCTTCAAACCAAAGGGCATGACCCTATAGCAATAGAGTCCTTGGCTAGTGATGAAGGCAGTTTTTTCTTGATCTTCCTCAGCCATTTGTATCTGGTTGTACCCAAAAAATGCATCCATGAAAATGAGAAGTTTATGTCCGGCGGTTGAATCTACCAGCTGATCAATTCTGGGTAAGGGAAAACTATCCTTCGAGCAGGCTTGGTTTAGATCCGTGAAGTCGACGCACATTCTCCACTTCCCGTTTGCCTTCTTGACCATGACAACGTTGGCCAACCATTCAGGATAGTAGACTTCTCGGATAAAATTTGCAACAAGTAGCTTATTTACTTCGTCCATCACTGCTTTGTTTTGTTCAGGGGTAAAAACCCTTCTCCTCTGCTGGACGGGCTTCTTCTTTGGGTCTTCATTCAGGCAATGCTGAATGATGTTTGCTGGGATCCCTGGCATATCCTCGTGGCTCCAAACAAATACGTCGAGGTTTCTTTCAGGAAGCTGATGATACCTTCCTTCGTTTCTGTACTTAGATTCGTCCCTACTTGGGTCGTCTTTGACGGACTTCCTTCGACCAACTCTATTGTTTTGAGCTTCTCTACGACTTCAGGGGATTTATCTTCGATTATCCATGCGTGGTTCTCTTTTGAGGCCAGGACGGCCTGATAACACTCCCTTGCCAACACCTGGTCTCCTCTTATCTCTCCGACCCCCTGTTCTGTTGGAAATTTTACCTTCAAACAGTATGTGGAAGTAACAGCTTTCCAGCGATTGAGGGTAGGTCGTCCTATGATCACATTGTAGGACGATGGTGAGTCTACCACTAGAAAATTGTGTTTATTGGTTACCTGAAGGGGGTATGAACCGGCTGTGATTGTCAACGTCATTATTCCACGAGGATACACCTTGTCTCCGCTGAAACTGACGAGGGGTGACTCAAAAGGACGAAGCCTTTTAGGATCCACTTTTAATTGCTAGAAGGCAGAAAGGTAGATAATGTCCGCCGAGCTCCCATTGTCTACCAGAACCCTTCTTGTATTGAACCCCTCGATCATGATCATGATGACCAATAGGTCGTCATGAGGTTGCTTCACTCCTCTGGCATCTTCTTCTGAGAAGCACATGTCCTGATTCGTTCGTCTCTGTTTTAGCGGAAGGAGGTTGTGAATACTGTTTACCTGCCTTTGATGTGACTTTCTGAAGGACCTGAATGATCCTCCTGTGGTCGTTTTGTTCTCCCCTAGTGCACTCTGTGGATGAGGTGGTGGGTTTTCTTCATTTCTTTGGGATGAACCTCCGTGCTGATCCTTCTTACCATATTTGCTGAAATCCCCCATTTTCACATACTTCTGCAATTTCCCTTTCTGTATAAGTTCTTCTATCTGCTCCTTCAGATCTCGACAGTCCTTTGTGTAATGCCCGTGGTCTTTGTGAAAACGGCAGTAATTTTTCTTGTCGCGCACACTAGGTGATGAGTGGAGGGGCCTGGGCCATTTAAGAGATGGTTCGTCTCTTATTTTTGTTAAGATCTGGTCAACAGGCACCACTAAAGGCGTGAACTTCATTGGTCGAGGATTTTTGTCATCTCTTCGTCTACTCCCTTCGTCACTCTGTCGGTCAGCTCGATCTCTTTTTTGTCCACTTCGATCGTCTTCTTTTTCCTTCTTCTTCTCCTTTGGTTTATCTGCACCATCTATGGCTGCTAGAGCGTCTTCAGCGTTCATATACTTCTGTGCTTTCAACAGCACCTCTACCATCGTTTTGGGTGGATTTTTTGCCAAGGAAACCACAAAATCTCTGGACTTTAATCTTGCCTTAAAAGTCGTAAGTTGCACTTTATAGTCCACCTCCAACATTCCTTGTGTGAAGCGCGTTACATAAGATCTCAAAGTTTCCTTTTCACGTTGTTTGATCGTGAGTAGATGATCAGCTGTCCTTTTCGGACGTTGTCCACCAACAAAATGATGAACGAACGAGCTGCTTAGCTGTTCGAAATTATCAATGGATGACGTTGGCAATTTGGTAAACCATTCCCTGACTGCCCCTTTCAGGGTAGTGGGAAAAGAGCGGCACAGAATCTCGTCGGGAGGTTGCTAAAGACCCAGGGTTGTCTTGAATGTGTTTAGATGGTCCAACGGATCTTTTAATCCGTCGAAAGGCTCGAGTTGGGGTAGTCGGAACTTGGAGGGTACCGGGCACTCCTGGACTGCTACGGTAAAAGGTGAATCCGTCTTTCTGACAATTCTGTCCAAACTTTGATCCGTCTTTCCCTTGATAGCGTTTCTTAGCTCGTCCATCTCCTTCCTCATTTCTCTAAGGAAATCTGAATTTGCTTCTTCGGGAGTGCTGGTTCGTCTCCTCCGACGGTCTTCATCATCGTCCTTGTTGATTCCCATTTGGTTGTCTTCTTGCTGCAACCGCTGTTTCATCTCCTGGTTCTGCTTGGTGAGTTCCTCCACAGTGGCTGCTAGTGATTGAATTTGTAGGGCCAATGTAGCAGGATCTGGGTTAGTGCTGGACTCCATCTGAACTTATAGTTTGGAATGGAACTGTGTTCTTGAACTGGGTGCCCAAGAGTCGTTTCCCACAGACGGCGCCAAACTGATGACGCTTGAATCGTCAGTAAAGAGGTTCGTCCAGACCGGGGTCGTCCGCAGCTTATCCTGATCTAGAGACAAGTTGAAAAGAAAATACGGCCATCGGTGTGGCGCCTGCCACAGAGCCTCCGATGCCAAAGTTAGAATAGCTAGAGTTTGGAAGAAAGTAATGTGGGTGTATTAGAATATTTTTTTAGTGTACCTTTTTCTCGGGCTTTATCAATGGGCATATATAGGAGCTCTCTTCCTAGCCGTTGGCTTTGCTTTAATGGTGAAATCATTGCAGGAGTCGTAACGCCTATGCGGGGTGTTAAATGGATAGAATGATCTTCCAACGGTACTAAAGACCGCTATTTGTTTATGTAACACCTTGCCATAACTGAGGGACGATGGTTGAGTCTTTGTCAGGTAGTTCTTCCTGGGCTTGGCTGATTCCAGTATCGTCCTTGTCTATCATCCCTCTAGGGTGGACGAATATATTTTCGGAACCATCATTGATGATGCTTAGATCGTCAGCAGAGATGTTCGTCCTAAATGGAGTCGTCGTCAGCTGATCCTGATCCTGTAACAAGTTGAGCTATGAAAAGAAAAAAAGTGTTCACCAGTGTGGCACCTGCCACAAGGTCTCCGATGCCAAAGTTAGAATGACTAGGGCAATAGAATATCTGATGTAGAATGTTTTTAGTGCATGTGTGTACCTTTTTCTTTGGATCTTATGGGTTGGTATTTATACAGATGTTTTCCTCTTTCTTCTAGCCGTTGGGACTGCCTTAATGGGGATTTTATTCTCGGATCAGCAACGTCTTCATAGAACATTGATGGTGGGTTATTTCCCCAACGGTATAGAGATTCATTAGTGCTTTGTAATGCCTCATTAATGATTGAGGATAGACGAGTCTATTCTGGCCTGATGATGTTCATTGGTTGGACGGTTTCCAAGATCATCCTCGTGATTGCTTCGTCCTGTAGACAAAGGTATAATCGGGATCGTCAGCTGCCCCCCTATTCCGAGGTCGTCTGTAGTTTGGATGATCAAAGGAATATGAGATTTTTTTTTTTTTTTTTTTTTTTGGCGGTTGGGGCGGTTGGGGTTCTGCTCCCACATTGATTGCTCCGTGGCGACGTGGCACACATCGTGGCCATGTGTCTCCCTTTGGTTGGTTGACGGGTTCTGTTTCCAATGAAGCCTTTTCAGATTTCCCGCACTTTTCAAGGTAAAAGTTTTAATTTTTGCCTTTCCCTTCTCATTTCTACACTTTCTTTTTTACGTTTGGTTTTTCTGACTTCCCGGTTGTGTGTTTTTTGCTCCTAGTCTTCTCAGTTTCCTCCCTTATTTTTAGGTACGCCCCTTCTTTTGCTCCCTTTCCTTTCTGAGTTTTCATTTGTATTCTTTTTCTTGTGTTCCTATTTTCCTTTTGGGGTGATGTTGCCTTCTTTAATGGTGGATTCTTCTAAAATTAGGCGCGCTTCCCCCTCCATCGCCTTCTTATTTGCCCGCTTAAGGGCGTTGGTAGATTCCCGTAGTGATACGTTAGGTGCCGTTCCATCTAGTGATCCATATCCATATATTTGGGATTTTGTGGTGGCTGGTAGTGGTCTAGGGTCTGTATTGGGTGAATTGTACCCGCTGTTGCATAACTCCCTAGTTTGTTTTAATCCATTAAAGAGGCTTTAAGAAGGGAAAATATGGAGTCCGAGATGGGTTCGGACAATCTAGAGAAGGACTCGTCCTTTGATGTAGGCACGGTTGGAGCAGGGGTAGATACGGCTACTTCTGCGCCTTCTGGTGTGCCTTCGTCCTCTTGTCCTCTTGCTTCTGGTGAACCTCGTTCTTTCCATGCTCTCAAGGAAAAGTTCTCCTTGAAGATAGAGGTTTTCAGCAAATTTAGGGATAGATTTCAATTTCCTGATAAGACTAGGGCTCGTCTTCCTAGGAAAGGTGAGAAGGCTTGTGCTTTTACCCATGGGGAGGTTTGTTTCTATGAGGCTACATTTTTGTGCGGCCTCAAATTTCCCGTCCATCCATTCATCTTGGAGCTTCTTCATTATTTGAACCTTGCTCCAGGGCAGCTTATGCCGAATTCGTGGAGAATCGTCATAAGTTGCATGGTGATTTGGACGATCATAGCTGACGGGGATATGATCACAATAAACGAGTTCGTCCATCTCTACCATTTGAAAGAATCCAAGGAGTTTGGGTATTACAAGTTTGTGCCCTGGAATAGGAAGTCTCGTCTCGTCGTTGATCTTCCATCGTCCTTCCGTAACTGGAAGTCTAGGTTTTCTTTGTTTCTGGCGATGGTTGGGAGACTCTTTCTGATGAATTTTGGGGGGACATCCCTAGGTTGTTGCGCCGATGGGAGACCCCTCATCTTGGTGCGTTCGCTTCCCATGAGATGTTTTCCCCTTTTTTTTTTTTTTTAATCCTTTTGTTGTATTGATCGTCATTCTGACCTTGCCTATTTTTCTGTCTTGTAGTGAAAGAGCGTCCAGAGCTTGAAGGAAAGTTCAAAGAGAAAGTTCAAGAGGCCATCAAGTACGCGAGTACAATTGACGATTTTAACGAGCTGATTGATCCGCGTACTTTAGCTCGTCATTGTTTGGGGTCGAAGCCATCAAATTACGTCTTTCATGCAATTGACCGGGAAGAGAAAAAACGTGAGTTATCTGAGTTATTTTATGTAAGATCGTCTCTTGTCCTTTTTCTTGAGATTAACTTTACCCTTCTTTGTGCAGAGATGACGACAAAATTTAACAAGGAGATGTATGCTAAAATTAAGGGGAAGAAGAACGAACCCCTTTCTGCTATCGGACAAAGAAAGTTGAGGATTACAGACAAGGATAAGGAAAAGGAGACGGTGGAAAGAGTCTCGTCCACCCCTGCTCTGGATCTGGATGAAGGTCAGGCAGCTTTTCCCGGTGTTTCAATTGAAGAAGTTGTTCGTCCTTCCAAAAAGCGAAAGACTGGAGACAAGGGGAAAGAGAAAGTAGGTTCCAGTGTTTGGAAGGACGCTGTAGTGGAAATGGATCGTGCAAGCGAGCTCCTCACTCCCGGGGAGATGAAAGAGATTTCAAGTGTGCCTTTCCACGAGATGGTGAGCCGTCACATTTACAAGCTCGTGCAGGTAGTTGTCCTACTTTTACCCCTTTCTTCCTCGTCCTTAAGGTTTTAATCTTCTCTATTAATTTTGGCTACCTTGGTTGTTAGGTATTGGGCGAAACTATGCACATCACCACCCAAAATTTGGCGAACGAGGAGAAGGCAGTCGTGGCCAATTCAAAAATGGAAGCGCTTGAGGTCGAGGCTTCAGGGTTATGGAGAGATTTGATTGCTGCTATGGACGCCAACAATGCTTCTAAAGTGCAACTCAAAGTTTTGTCTGAGAAGCTGGATTCCGAGAAACAGTTGGTGAAGTAGAAAGACGAGCTTCTCGCCTCAGTTGGGCAGAGGATGAAGGCTGCCGTTGCTAAGGCCGTCCTTGCCTTTCAATCCACTGACGAGTATAATACCATTCTATTTCAGTGGTATTTTAAAGGCTTCGAATTGTTGAGGAGGTACCTGATCAAACATGGCCCGAGGACCGATTTGGAGGAATTAGACTTTGAGACTGTT
Source organism: Quercus tomentella (assembly GCA_028535165.1). Classification (NCBI taxonomy): domain Eukaryota; kingdom Viridiplantae; phylum Streptophyta; class Magnoliopsida; order Fagales; family Fagaceae; genus Quercus; species Quercus tomentella. Next base: position 30,133,265 of record JAPQVY010000001.1, read on the forward strand.
GATAAAGAAATGGAGGAGGACGAAGGCCCTGGCAACTCAGGCTGCAGCATCTACTGGTGCGGACCCTTCTCAGGCTGATAAGGACGAAGAAAACGCTCCCCCTGCTTGAACTCGCTGCCCCTTGAAGAAGAAAACCTTTTTTTTTTTTGGAAAAGTGCCTTGTATGTTTTAAGGCCACTGGACAACTTATATTTGAATGTTCCCCGGGTTTTGGGGCTTTTTTGAACAATTTGCATCCTTTTATATATGATATATTTTGTTGGTATTTTCCTTGTTTCAATTGTGGAAGCATTTTCTTCGTCCCTCTAGGGGACCAGAGAATTTTTATTGAAGTACCCTTTTCGTCCCTATGGGGACTTAGAGAATTTTTTATTGAAGTACCCTTTTCGTCCATATGGGGACTTAGAGAATTTTTGTTGAAGTACTCTTGGACGACGTTATTCGTTTCAAGAATCTTGCCCAACATACATCTATTAAGAAATTTTATCGTTTTTTTAATTTTGGACGATGTACAACCATTTTAAGGAGTTTTATCGTCTCTTTGATTTTGGACGATTTATATCCACTCGAGGAATTTTATCGTCTTTTTGATTTGGACAATGTACATCCATTTAAGGAATCTTATCGTCTTTTTGGTTTTGGACGATCTATATCCATTCAAGGAATTTTATCGTCTTTTTGGTTTGGACGATGTACATCCATTTAAGGAATCTTATCGTCTTTTTGGTGTGGACGACTATTTTGGGCTTTTGAGCAAGACTAATTAGAGCACATGAATTGCTGAATAATGCTTGCGAAATGCTGAATAACCACTTATGAAATTCTGAATAATCACTCATTTGAATACATAACTTGTATTAAAAAGTACGGAATCAGATTATGTTAACTGCTTACAAACAGGCTATGGTTCCTTCTCGTGATACCTCTTTAGATGTTCGACATTCCACGGACGAGGCAGCTTATTTCCTTCTGAATCTTCTAGGTGGTAACTTCCCTATTGTGAATAATGGACGACTCTGTAGGGTCCTTCCCAAGTTGGACCTAGCTTGCCTTGTGCAGGATCTTTTGTTGCAGGAGTCACTTTTCGGAGGACGAGATCCCCGATGCTGAATCTTTTCAGTTTCACTCTCTGGTTGTAGTATTCAGCTATCTTTTGCTGGTACTTGGCCATTCTTTGGGAGGCTTGGTCTCTGACTTCTTCCAGACAATCCAGGTTCAGCTTTAATTGATCATCATTGCTTTGTTTGTCGAAGAACTTATTCTTGAGGCTGGTGAGCCCTACTTCGACTAGGATGACTACTTCTGTGCCGTACGTTAGGTTGAAGGGTGTTTCTCCTGTTGGTGTTCGTGCCGTCGTCCTGTAAGCCCACAGGACACTTAGTAATTCCTTGGGCCATGCTCCCTTTGCTCCCATCAACCGAGACTTGATAATCTTGAGCAAGGTTCGGTTGGTTACTTCTGTCTGTCCATTGGCCTGAGGATGTCCTGGTGATGAGTACTTGTTTTTTATTCCTAGGTTCGAGCAAAATGACCTGAACCCATTGCTGTCGAACTAACAACCATTGTCTAAGATGATCGTCCTTGGTATCCCGAACCTGCAAACAATATTTTTCCATACAAAATTTTGTACCTTTGCCTCTATGATCGTTGCAAGAGCTTCCGCTTCGATCCACTTCGTGAAGTAGTCAATTGCGACGAGTAGAAACTTCATTTGTCTCTTTCCCTATGGTAGGGGGCCCACAATGTCGATCCCCCACTGTGCAAACGGCCAGGGCAAGGAAATGGTCGTCATTTTTTCCCCTGGGACTCGTTGAACATTCCCATACCTTTGGCAACTGTCACATCTCTTCACAAAATCTACTGCGTCTTGCTTCATCGTGGGCCAAAAATAGCCTACCCTCATGATCTTCCTGACAAAGGACTTTGACCCCATTTGATCTCCGCAAACTCCCCCGTGTACCTCCTTCAGGACATATATGGCCTCTTCCTTTTCTATACATCTCAAGTAGAGCTGGGAGAAGCCCCTTTTGTAAAGCTCGTCATTTAGTACTGTGAACCGGGAAACTCGCTTTTGGATCTTCTTGGCTTCTTCAGGATTTGGTGGTAATCGTCCATCTCTGAGGTATGACAAAATTGGACTCGTCCATCCCGAATGGGTGTGCACAGGGAAAGTTTGAAGCTCTTTGATGCTCGGGGAGTTTTGTTCTTCCAACCTCCAATCACTTATCTTGTCCTGGTCATCTGTTGATGCACTATGTGCTACTTCATCAGCTTCTGCATTCTAATCCCGTGGAATTTGAACAAACTCTGCACGATGAAAGTTGCTTACCAATTAATTCGTCCATTTGAGGTATTTCCGCATTCTTGTCTCTTTTGTTTCAAAATCTCCTCTGACTTGCCCAATGACGAGCTGTGAGTCGCTCTTAAGCACGATATTTTCAGCTCCAAGTGCCCGAGCTATTTTTAGCCCTGTCAACAAAGCGTCATACTCCGTTTTGTTATTGGTTATAAGGAATTTGAGCTGGACCTCATACTTGAGAACGTTTTTTTCAGGGGAGGTGATAACGACACCCGCTCTGCCTCCTTTCTGAGTGGACAATCCATCTGTACTGATTGTCCAAAGGTCTTCTTAGTCACCTGCATGCTCGGGGATGGTGAATTATGCTATGAAATCTGCCAATGCCTGAGCTTTTACGGCCGTCCGTGGGCGATATTCTATATCAAACTGGTTGAGTTCAATGGCCTATTGTACCATTCTTCCTGTGGCCTCGGGCTTGTTCATCGCTTTCTTAATGGGCTGGTCCGTCATTACTATGATAGGATTAGCTTGGAAGTAGGGATGAAGTTTTCTTGAAGCCACTATTAGGGCGAAGGTGATCTTCTCTATGCGCGGATATCGAACCTCAACACCCTGGAAAGCCTAGCTGACATAGTACACAGAGAGTTATACCTTGTTTTCTTCTCTGATCAAAGCTGCACTCACTACCGTGACAGATACCACCAAGTATAAGAATAAGTCTTCGCCTTCCTTGGACGGACTCAAGAGTGGGGGGTTGCTCAGGTAGCGCTTCAATTCTTGAAATGCTATCTCGCATTCCTCCGTCCAAACAAATGCTCTCTTCAAGGTCTTGAAGAAAGGAAGGCATTTGTCTGTTGCCTTGGAGACGAACTTGTTGAGGGCTGCCACTCTTCCTGTGAGTGATTGTACTTCTTTAATCGTCTTTGGTGAGGACATCTCGAGGGTAGCCCTCACTTTTTCGAGATTTGCTTCAATTCCTCTGCGTGACACCATAAACCCAAGGAATTTCCCTGAGGAAACCCCAAAAGCACATTTGGACGGGTTTAACTTCATGCTGTATTGTCTGAGTGTGTTGAACGTCTCCTTGAGGTCGTCTAGGTGATCCTCTTCCTCTTTGCTCTTGACGAGCATATCATCAATGTATACCTCCACATTTCTCCCAATCTGTTTTTTGAACATCTGGTTTACCAATCTTTGGTACGTGCTTCTTCTGGGGCTTCTTCTCTGCTGGACGGGCTTCTTCTCTGGGTCTACATTCAGGCGGTGCTGGATGATGTTTGCTAGGATCCCTGGCATATCCTCGTGGCTCCAAGCAAATACATCGTGGTTATCTTTCAAGAAGTTGATGATTCCTTCCTTCGTCTTTGTACTTAGGTTCGTCCCTACTTAGGTCGTCTTCGTCGGACTTCCCTCGACCAATTCTATCGTTTCTAGCTTCTCGACGATCTCTAGTGTTTTATCTTCAATTACCCACGTGTGGTTCTCTTTTGAGGCTAGGACGGCCTAGTAACACTCCCTTGCTAACACCTGGTCTCCTCTTATCTCTCCAACCCCCTGTTCTGTTGGAAACTTTACCTTCAAACAATATGTGGAAGTAGCTGCTTTCCAGCTGTTGAGGGTAGGTCGTCCTATGATCACATTGTAGGAAGAGGGTGAGTCTACCACCAGAAAATTGTGTCTGTTGGTTACCTGGAAGGGGTATGATCCTGCCGTGACTGTCAACGTCACTATTCCACGGGGGTACACCTTATCTCCATTGAAACTGACGAGGGGTGACTCGAAAGGACGAAGCCTTTTAGGGTCTACTTTTAATTGCTGGAAGGCAGAAAGGTAGATAATGTCCGCCGAGCTCCCATTGTCTACCAGAACCCTCCTTGTATTGAACCCCTCGATCATGATCATAATGACCAGTGGGTCGTCATGAGGTTGCTTTATTCCTCTGGCATCTTCTTCTGAGAAGTACATGTCTTGGTTTGTTCGTCTTTGTTTCAGGGGAGGTAGGCTGTGAACACTGTTTACCTGCCTTTGGTGTGACTTTCTGAGGGATCTGAATGATCCCCCTATGGTTGGTCCTCTCGTGATAGTTTTTATCTCCCCTAGTGCACTCTGTGGATGAGGTGGTGAGTGATCTTCATCTCTTTAGGAACCTCTGTGCTGATCCTTCTTACTGTATTTGCTAGAATCTTCCCTTTTTACATACTTCTGTAGTTTCCCTTTCCGTATGAGTTCTTCTATCTGCTCCTTCAGATCCCGGCAATCCTCTGTGTAATGCCCGTGGTCTTTATGAAAATGGCAGTATTTCCTCTTGTCGCGCACACTAGGCGATGAGTGGAGTGGCCTAGGCCATTTAAGAGATGGTTCGTCTCTTATTTCTGTCAAAATCTAGTCAACGAGCATCACTAAAGGCGTGAACTTCATTGGTCGGGGATTTCTATCATCTCTTCGTCTACTTCTTCGTCATTCCGTCGGTCAGCTCGATCTCTTTTTTGTCCTCTTCGATCGTCTTCTTTTTCCTTCTTCTTCTCCTTTGGTTTTTCTGCTCCATCTATGGCTGCTAGAGCGTCTTCAGCGTTCATATACTTCTGTGCTTTCAATAGCGCCTCTGCCATCGTCTTTGGGGGGTTTTTTGCCAAGGAAACTACAAAATCTCTGGACTTTAATCCTACCTTAAAGGTCGTAAGTTGCACCTTATCGTCTGACTCATCTACCTCCAGCATTCCTCATGTGAAGTGCGTCACATAGGACCTCAAAGTTTCCTTTTCACCTTGTTTGATTGTAAGCAAATGATCGGCTGTCCTTTTCGAACGTTGTCCACCAATAAAATGACGAACAAACGAGTTGCTTAGCTATTCGAAGTTATCAATGGATGACATTGGCAATTTGGTGAACCATTCCCTGGCTGCCCCTTTGAGGGTAGTGGGAAAGGAGCGGCACAGAATCTCATCAGGAGGTTGCTGAAGACCCAAGGTCATCTTGAATGTGTTTAGATGGTCTAACGGATATTTTAATCCGTCAAAGGGCTCGAGCTGGGGTAGACGGAACTTGGAGGGTACCGGGCACTCCTGGACTGCTACGGTAAAGGGTGAATTCGTCTTTTTGACAATTCTGTCCAAACTTTTATCCTTCTTTCCCTTAATAGCGTTTCTCAGCTCGTCTATCTCCTTCCTCATTTCCCTAAGGAAGTCTGAACTGGCCTCTTCTGGAGTGCTGGTTCGTCTCCTGTGACAGTCTTCATCATCATCCCTGTTGATTTCCGTGTGGTTATCTTCTTGCTGCAACCGCTATCTCATCTCCTGGTTTTGCTTGGTAACTAGGTATCAAAAACAAGTACTCATCACCAGGACATCCTCAGGCCAATGGACAGACGGAAGTAACCAACCAAACCTTGTTCAAGATTATCAAGTCCCGGTTGATGAAGGCAAAGGGAGCATGGCCCAAGGAATTACCAAGTGTCTTATAGGCTTACAGGATGACGGCACGAACACCAACAGGAGAAACACCCTTCAACCTAACATACGACACAGAAGCAGTCATCCCAGTCGAAGTAGGGCTCACCAGCCTCAAGAATGAGTTCTTCGACGAACAAAGCAATGACGATCAATTAAAGCTGAACCTGGATTTTCTGGAGTGCTGGTTCATCTCCTATGACAGTCTTCATCATCGTCCCTGTTGATTTCCGTGTGGTTATCTTCTTGCTACAGTCGTTGTCTCATCTCTTGGTTTTGCTTGGTAAGTTACTCCACAGTGGCTGCTAGTGATTGAATTTGTAGGGCCAATGCCGTAGGATCTGGGTTAGTGCTAGACTCCATCTGAACTTATAATTTGGAATGGAACTGTGTTCTTGAACTGGGTGCTCAAGAGTTGTCCCCACAGACAACGCCAAACTGATGATGCTTAGATCGTCAGCAGAGATATTCATCCTAAATGGAGTCGTCGTCAGCTGATCTTGATCCTGCAACAAGTTGAGCTATGAAAAGAAAGAAAGTGGTCACCGGTGTGGCGCTTGCCACAAGGTCTCCAATGCCAAAGTTAGAATGACTAGAGCAATAGAATATCTGATGTAGAATGTTTTTAGTGCATGTGTGTACCTTTTTCTTAGGATCTTATGGGTTGGTATTTATACAGATGTTTTCCTCTTTCTTCTAGCCGTTGGGATTGCCTTAATGGGGATTTTATTCTCGAATCAACAACGTCTTCATAGAACATTGATGGTGGGTTATTTCCCCAACGGTATAGAGATTCATTAGTGCTTTGTAACGCCTCATTAATGATTAAGGATAGACGAGTCTATTTTGGCCTGATGACATTCATTGGTCGGTCGGTTTCCAAGATCATCCTCGTCATTGCTTTGTCCTGTAGACGAAGGTATAATCGGGATCGTCACTTATTTCTTAAATTTCTTCCCGCATAAGGAAAAATAACAACCCCTGAAAGAGAACGATAAAAGGGGTTTCAAGGAGGAGATCTTGAAATTTTGGACTAATAGACCCTTTAGTTGCAGGAAGAGCTAGATGACTAGTTAAGATCCCAATAGACGTCGCCAAACTGATGAAACCAAAAATCGTCAATTGGGTCACTTGTCCAATCTAGAGCTTTTGACGGGCTTCTAAGATCTACAAGAGAAATAAAGCTGGTCAAAGAGACCACTGAGGCAAGCCCTGATGGGGGAGTCTCTGATACTTGAGTCAGTATCCGCCCATATATTTTGTATATAGAAGCATTTTGTAGTCTTTTTGACGTACCTCAACAAATGGACAGATTATCCCCTTTTATAGGTAGCTTGGGTAGCTGTTGTGCTCATAAATGTCTTCATGCACACAATTGCAGGTAATTATTTCCATGTGTGTAATTGTCTTTATCTTAATGGGAGATTAAGGTTGATGAGTAACGGTCGTCATTAATGTGTTGAATGTACTTGAGCGGTTACACCCTTTTCCAAGATGGTCTACTAATGATGTAAGGTCGTCCATATTAATGGACGACCTTAATGATTTTTTTGGACTCATCAGTTAGTGTTTAACAAATTTCATAATAAAAAATGGGAAATATTAGAGAATGCCCTAAGAGCATTGGTTTATGAGCTATTATTAAAAATATTTTATGGGAAAATGATAAAGTAATTAATTTGGTTGACAGCTTTTTATATTTTCTATAAAAGTGCTGTCAAAACTTTTCTAATATAGTTTATTAACAATTGCCATAAAGGCACCCATTAACATGACCCTAAAAAAATTTAGAATTGATATATTTTGATTTGTCATGAGTTAGTGATTTTCATCAATTATTTTCAAGTTGGTTTGATATCTTCTTTATCATTTTTTAAGAATGCTTAAATGAACCAAACATCATAATATTGACATTATGTTGTAATGTTTGTCACATTATGGTGAGCAAAACGCCCCTTTAGAGTTTTAAGAGCTGTGGGTTCCAATTAGCTCAACTAGTAAAATCTCTGATAGTTGAATAAGATATTTGGGATTCAATTTCCGCCTACACCAAAAACTTATTGGTGTCTTAGTTTGATAATAAAGAACTATCATTAACAGCGGACGCATAGGTTGAAACTCTCAAAAAAAAATTCTAGTGAGCTAACAATGGAATACGGGAGAGCAACGATATCAAGATCTAATTATTCTTGAAACTCAACAAGAATAATGCAGTCCATCATCTCGTGGTGATAGATCATAATATATTTAAGCTTTTACTCTCGATTGTGAGATCTCGGTGTGAAATTCAGTAGAAGGTTTCATGTTATTTTTGTAGTGGAAATCTAGTAGAGTTTCGACCATGCATAAGAAAAATATAAGAAACCTGTTTTTTTTTCTTTTTTTGGTGTGCATATTTTCTGTATTTAACCAACGAATGTCATCCCTTATATATTCTCTGATGAATCAATTTTTATGGACATTTACGTATGACCAGTTGATGAAAAGAGCATACCTAACCTGATTTTATTAGTTTTTGTTGCCAACTTTTCTTGACCCTCGGGTTGAACAAACATGGCATTTGAGTTGAAAATTATTTCTACTCTAGAATGCAAACCAGCCGAAAATATTTATAATTCCTCTATGGTGGGAGAAAATTAAACTCTTGGTCTTTTAAACCCCATACAGAATGTTATTATGCTTAAATGGACCGGAGTTATTTAGAAATAAATATGGGGAATTTTTTTAGAAATTTTTTTTTCCTGAAAAAAGCAACAAAAATGTTTTGATAGTTTTTTATTTTTTTTATTTTTTCCATAAAAATGATATCAAAACTTGTTAAAAATTGTTCATTAACAAATGCCCTAAAAACAACCATTAACAAGACCCATAAATAAATAAATGGATTAGGGGTTTAATTTGTTACTTGTTGAAACACTAGAATTTAATTTGTTAAACCTTAAAATGACAGAATTTAAAATGTAATTTTTCTTTTTATTTCTTTATGTTCTGGCTTACTACAGGTGGGATAGAGGAATTCAAGTCCAAGTTGTTCCATGGACAGAACAGGGCTAACCGCTGAGCCACAAGGCTGGAAGGGACTCCTGCTAATAATAATATCCCAAAATTTCATATGCACACATGGATTGCAAACTGGATATACCTCACAATACGGCTGCTTTATCTTAATTGATCATTCTGCTTTAGCTTCTGATTGTAAATACCTAAATTTCAGTATTCACTATTCAGACTATACCGCTACAAGACACCAGATCTTCAAAAGATTAGTAGCACAGGATTGTTTAAATGACTAAGACTTCCCTATTGACTATAAAATAAAAATAAATAAAAGGAAAGACCTATGTATATCATCTATGTGAATTGCCATTTTCTAAAAGAAACACCCCCCCTTCTCAAAACCTCATCCAGTGTACCTCTACTACTGCCCTCGGGTTTGAGGAAGCAATTAAAATTATATATAAAAAGAAAAGATTTAATAAACAATTCTTTACATTGATGATGGAACTTACATGCTACAATTAGCAAGCACAGTGAAACACAGAATTTCCAAGGCAACTTGCTTTCTTTGCTATCATTCTAACACCTGTTTCGTTATGAGAGGATTTTCCACTACCAGGAGATATGTCAATTCTGTCCATTACATTGATCTTAGGGGCCTCAAGAATTGCCTTGGGCAGTGATAACGCATATTGCATACCCCAAATTGAGAGTGGCCTCATGTATATAAGAGATCGGAAGTGCCCATCAATTGTCCATCCCTCTGGAGTCTGGAACCAATATCTGTATTTGGCAAAAAGTGAATGTCAAATTAAATAAAAATATACATATGATAGAAGATAAGATACTCCCTTGTAATTCCAATTTGTCTTTACCAGGTAGTACCATAATTAACTCTGACAAACACATTCTTTACCATCAAACCAAATCTTACACTGCCTCCTTACCCCGCCCACTATTGTCATTGATAACTGCTCTAAATGGTAATGTAGACAGGAAGCATTTAATTATGTGAGAATTTCAAACGGCTGTTTGGAAAACGACACAAGACATTCAGCTAAGTATAGTATAACCAGGTTGGGCTTTGACTACGTCACAAAAATTTGTTTCAGTTTCTCATGTCAAGCATTGGATGATCAATTTCTAAGCAAACATAAGACTGGGTTTTCACATACAATGGGCTAATCATTATTTGAGGACCAAGGCTGACCTAATTCAAAAAAGTTCCAAAACAGTCCTAAAGTTGGCATTAAAGAACTGATTGCTGCACTGCATTGTAAGATATACACAGCTACCAAAAAAATATCCATCTCTAGCTATGGTAAGTTGGTAACACACCACAGTTTTAAATATTTTGGATCCCGTTAAATTGATCAGTTATTGTGACTTGTATCATTCCTATAGTGACCAATGAAAATATTAATATATTTGATTAGGGTTTTAAACTGGGTGTCAAATCAACATTATAAATGATTAATGCATATGCATGGAACTTACCCGTATCCTTCTTCTGACCATCCCGCAATAAAAATACCTTCAGCAGTTGTAAAGGCCTCCTCCTCCATTCCAGCTAGGATCATTGTAGCTGCCACACCATAGGTGACACCCGACCATATTTCACGTGACTGCATGCAAGACTCGTCCACCTTTCCATTGGGATGCATCCCATTTACAGCACCCATTCTGCCTCCTTTAACTTTCATTACATTGTAATCATAGATTTTCATGAGAGAACTTTTGATTTTGAAATCATCAAAGAGTGAAGGCAAGCCTGAGGATGCTGTATACCATTGCCCTGCCAGTTGATCAGCTTGTATAGATTTACTATTGCTACTTGACCCACTATCATAGTTAAAATAAGAACCATTCCATAATTTTTCCTCAAATGATTGTTTGGCCCTCAAAAAGTTTCTCTTGCACTTTTCAGCAAAACTTTGGTCCCCAAGTTCAAAGGCCATTGCAGCTGCAGCTTGGAGTGCGGAAAGCCACAAGCATCCACAGTAAGCACTCACACCATGAACTGTCCAAGCATCATATGTTTGATCAGGGAACCCATCATTCTCAATGAGACCATCATTGTCCTTATCAAACTGTTCCATGTATTCCATGGCAGTACGAACAGCAGGCCAAACATCAACTCCAAATGACATATCCCCTGTTGCAGCAAAGTCTCTATACACCTGAAGCACAAACTTCGGATTCAGATCCTTCCATTTGCTTGTATCATGAATATTATATGCATTCATCTCATTCCATGGATCATGTGTTCCCAGATCATGTGGAACAGCTCCTCTAACCTTACGAATTCCACAATTTCCCTCTGCCAGAAACTTTACTTTTCTTCCATCCTCAGATAAAACAGCTTTCGCAAAATCACGCTGTATATTGAGTTCAATCTTGGGAAACAGCTCAAGAAGTGCAAATGAAGCATAGAAGTGCACATCATATGTGCACCACATGATGTATTCCACTCCTTCCAAGTACAAAAACCTTCCAACGTCATCATTTTCATTTTGTGGGTCCAGCATTTTCAAGGGATGCAAAGAGCAGTTGGAGTATCTCTTTTTCAGAGGAACCACAGACCCATTTTTGCTGGAACAATTTGCAATCAGTGCTTCATCTTTGTCTTTCACTCCATAACTATCTGTAGTATGCTCAATAACTGCATCTTGTCTGCCATCCCCCTTGGCATCAGTCACTTTGACATCTGTGTTTTCCACTTCTACCAATTGATGCTGATCATTTCTCATGTTTGAAGTTGATGATTCAGAATCTGCACAAAAAGATCAAATCAGTCTTAATGTTATTTCTCACCTTTATGACAAGTGAAACCAGAAGAAAATGATATTGGCAATATAATCCTTCCTTGGAAACCAGTTTTTACTCGTAAAATATCAAGATGTAAAATAATAGCATAGATGAGTACCAATCCAAACTGTTCCGCCAGCAACAAGGAAGTACAGCTCATTAAATAATGTGAACTTATACCTGCAAATATTGGACGTAGCATTATATACCTAACATGAAAGACAAAATATTTATAATATATATATATATAGCAAAAAAAATAGCATAGGTGCCAAAATCAGTCACTTTAGCTAATCACTGGAATATAAGATTTTGTTAGCCATAAAAGCTCAACCCAATGGTACTGATGAATGTGACCAACTGAGATATTTAGAACAGGCTTGATGCCAAGGGTGATTAGGATGCACCATGAAGGGTTTCCCCATAGAGTCATAGCCAAGCCACACAAGTTTTTCAATGTGCATATAAATGTGAGGAATGAAACACATACAAAAGGCAAGCCTTTCAGTATGATGTCAGCAATGAAGTCATGAATTCTGCAAAACTTTTAAAGATTTGAAAGTCCAACATCTAAGACATTAAAAGAGCTTCTCCGGAAAGGCCTTGTTAAGCCTTTCACAAATTTAATTAGACCAAGCGAACCATTTTGTAGGAAATGATAATAGTTTAACTAAGTATTAGTGTATTACCACTCTGGTAGCCTTGGATCATTCAGGATAGGATTTTGCCAAATCTCTATATCTTCTTCCCACCGCTTATAATCTGTTCAAGATTTCAAAAATATATATACTGTTATGACATGCAATACATAACTTGGAACTGCTAAAACATACAGCCATTTTGAAGCTTATAAAAAGGAAAACAAAAAACAATAATTACAAACTACAACATTCCAGAAGCTTAGTATATAGAAATAAACTACACAGCACTTCATGTCCAAGTATTTGGAACACTGACCTTAACATAAAAATAAAACAAGAAAGAAGAAAGAAAGAAAAGATGCAACCAAAAAATACATACTAGTTAGAGCATCATGCACCAAGTCCTGGGCAGCCCTTTCAGATGTGCCATAAAATTTTGTGTACCTCCTGCAACCAAAAAAAGAAAATAAAAAACAACACAATAAAAGAAAAAATAAGCTTAGGAAACAACTACCATGACACACATTGTCAAATAAACAAGCAATGGCACAATTTTCAATCATGATACCGAGTGTAATGGAGAACAAAGTCCAAAATTCTTGATTTTAAGCTATCAAGGATTTCAAACATGCTTGGTTTTTGTAACTTATTATATGCTCAATCATGCACATATGGACAAGAAAAAGGAGAGCATAAATCTACCTATGGTATGAGCTGCCCTTCAAAAATTTTACTTTTGGAGATGACCATGCAAGAGCAAAGGCAACAGTGCACTTCCCATGAGGTTCCACCCATGCAGAGGCAGAAACTGCAGCGCAGGCTGTCTCTCCAGGCGAAGAGGGAATGCTTGGTCCAGAATTGAAGTTCTCTCGATCAAATTGCCCATCCTAGAGATACAGTCAAGAATTAGAGCTAATTATGGTCAGGAACAAAGTCTTATTGTCAATACTTGATTGCAAACTTGCAAAATTGGAATGACACTGTAATTTACACAAATTTACAAACTCAGAAGCTCTACACATACAAAATTCAAAATTAGTGAAGTGTGGCCACTAAATATCCAGTTTGAAGCTTTAAACAGCTAAATTTCTCCAGACTATAGGTGACTGCTTGCCATAGAAGGCAAAAAGAAGAGAGCAACCTAAAAAAGGAGAAATAATTACCTTAACCATTCTACCCCACATGTCCTTTGCCGTAACGCGACTTCCTTCAGACAGCCCAAAACATGGAAGAACAGTCACACTTACGTTCTGAGTTTCACATGCAGCTATTGCAAAAGTAACAGGAGGGTTCCCTTTTGCAGTCCTGCAACATTTACATAATCCTTAGAAACAACTAAGATCCAGTCAGTTTCTTCAAAATTTCATTAGAAAAAGCGAAAAGACTAGTCAGTTATGAATGACTGGAAAGAAACTAACTTCCAAATCTTCCACCTGAATAAAGTTTTTCCTCAGGTGTACTGAATGAGCAGAAAGAAAATTTTGAAAAATAGACATAAGTGAAAATACGTCTACAGACATGCAAAATGAAACATTTTTTGAGTAAGAACTAAAAAACAGAAATGAAAAACATTAAAAATATATTTTTTTAAATAAGGAATAAAACAACCTCCTTGATCCATTTCCAACCATCCAATATGCCCATTTCCTAGATGGCACCATGAATCCTTTTTAAATGCACATTACAGTCAACACTACTAACAGCCAAGTTTAAGGCATGTTTTAGTTTTTTCCTTCAGTTTTCTATTCTCTTTTCTTTTTTACCCTCTTCTAATTAAAACTCACAGGCAATATGCTAGTTACTTTATCTTAAAAATTGTGAATTTTGAAAGACTATTTTACATAATGGTGTAGTTAAGTAGAAGTAATACAAATAAATATGGATTTATATTGTATTGTATAAACAGTGCAGGAGGCTTTGAGTTTCCAACATCAAACAACAACAAAGCCTTAGTGCCAAAATTTTGGGGTCAGTTATGGATCCTCGACAAATTAGTTAGAGTCAGGTATTTTTTTTTCTCCATTCTACTCTATCTAAAGTCATACTCTCTATTACTCCCTTAATTGACATGCTCTTTTTTATTATTTCTACTAATGTGAGTTTTGTTCTTTTTCTACCTTTTTAGTTCTCTCAACTTGGATCAACTTACTCTTTTTTGCTAGTGCATTAGTTGTTATCCTTTGAACATGACCTCATCATCTTAAGTGACTCTCCCTTATCTTTTCATCAATAGAGGCTACCACTATCTTTAAGCAAATTTCCTCATTTCAAATCTTATCTTTCCTTATATTTCCACTTATCCATCTTAGCACTCTCATTTCAGCTACACCCATTTTAATAATATGATGCTCCATAACAGCCTAATATTTGGTACCATAGAGCTGGTCATATCTTACAAAATTTTTCCTTTAACTTATGAGGTATCCTACGATAGCACAACACTCTTGATACACTTCTCCACTTTGCTCGTATCCTATGATTCACATTCTCTTCAATATCTCCATCTTTATGAATTATATTGACCAAAGATATTGAAAGTTGTCGCTCTTTAGCATCTCTTGACCATCAAGTCTTACTACTCCTTTAATTATGTTTCTACTTTTACTAAATATACATCCCATGTACTTTGTCTTAACCCTACTTAATCGACCCTACTTAATCGAAAACCTTTAGATTCTAAAGTGTCTCACCAAATTTCTAACCTGCCATTAACTCTACTTCTAGTTTCATCTACTAAAACTATATCATCTACAAAAAGCATACACCAAAGCACTTCCTCTTGGATCGATTTAGTGAGCTCATCCATCACTAGTGCAAAGAGATATGGACTTAGTATTGATCCTTGATGCAAGCTTCTAACATTAGCTAAAAGAAAATAATAAGAACAATAGGAGGGCAGAAGCTAATTAGCCCTGGCTCAAATGGCACTTCCAACTCTCAAAAGTGTAGGTGGAGGGTGAAGACATGGGTTCAAACCCACTAAATACGTGTAACTTTCCAAGAAACTATCTCACTCACGCTCACTCTTTAACCCTTTCCACTCTAAAGATATTTAAGGTCAATATTTTTTACATTCAAAACAAACTACTTCCATGAGACTAGGTTAGTATTGTTGATATCACCATATATGATCAACTAATTCACATTTCCTACATTTCGAAATTTTAATTTTAATTGATTACTCCAACAAATGTCTGCCAAAATCGCTAAATATATCAAACGAATAATGCTACAGACACAAACTATTTTACAACATTTTTACGAACTCCTAATGTGGCAAATTCTTACTAGTTCTAATATGAGCCCATCACTAACATCACATTTTTACTTGCAATAACTATTTGGAAAATACTAAAGCCACATCAGCAATTTGTAAAAAAGTTATAAAATAGTTTGTGTTTGTAGCATTACACATCAAAATACTGTTCATACAGATCCAAATTTATTCCACACATCCAATATCACAAAAACTACATGTCTGAAATGCCATACCCTGTTCAAGAAATCATGTTTGAGACGGAAAACAGTGTTAAAGGCAACTGAACCAAGAATGAAGTATTAGCATATGCCTTGAATTTGTGATCGCTTTTAGAGAGGTGTGAACAAAATTTTAGGTAACAATCACTTTGTGACTTGCTTCAGAGAAAAGAGTGTCTAGGACACCAAAGTGGCAAAATATTAAGCCACAATTCCATCGGGTTTGTTCCATGAGAAAGGCACAGTAAAATACAAATCTGCCTAATTCACAGACTTCATTCCCTGCTTTGTTTTATGGTAAAATGCCTTTTCATTCGGTAAGGCTCACGCTAGTACACATCTGCCTAATTCACAGACCTCAATCCCCTGCTTTGTTTTATGGTAAAATGCCTTTTCATTCAGTAAGGCTCACGCTAGGTATCATAATTTAATAAACACATATTTTCTAATTATGCTGATTCATCTCTGATGTCTTAAAATGCTTGCATGAATCTGAATTAGGTTGTTAATATAATATCTATTTTTCACCCTGAAAAATTACCATTATCCCAAAAACTTAAGTTATTAGAAAATGAAGAATTTATTTACTTGTCCTATATTCTAACACACTGTTTATGTTATTTTTCCTTCATATTTCAATTATAGAGCCCATGGCTGCAGACCTCATGTTCTTTATCTATATATATTGACATACCAAAAATCACCCAAGTTAGGGAATAACAGATCTACTGGGATGCCAAATTACTGCTTCAGCACCTTAGCTCAGCCTGCTCTTCAAGGCCTTGGTACTCTTCAGCACTGAGGTACCTTTCAACACCTTAACTTGGCCTAGCTCTTTGAGCTGATTAAATTCCCAATGCCAGACCAGAGCTGAACCAGTCTGGGTTGGGAATAGGGGGCAATTGATATACCAAAAATCACCATGGTTAGGAAATAACGGATCTAGTAGGATCCTGCTGAAAGTAAAATTCCATCCTACGAGGGTTATGCTTAATTAGTGGATAAATTAAAGGAAGACACCTAATGGCAGCCAATGAGGGGTCTCCTTCAAGTATTATAAGAAAGGGCTCTACATCACACAATAGGTACAAAAAACATAATTACTTTGAGATACTTTACTTCCTCCTTCCCGCTGATTGATTATTGACTTAATCATCGGAGGCTCACCAACCCCACCCCCCATCCCCCCCCCCCCGCGATGGACTCCTTGACCTTTATTTTTTCCCTGGGTTCAGATTGGCTGTGCATGTTTTCCCACCATCATACATACATTTTTTTTTTCTCTTGATTAGGTATTGTAGAGAACAGGCATGTATGAACTTCAGTTCTTACAAACTCGCAAGTGAATTTTTCAACAATATCCAGCATATATACCCCAGTATTTAACACTCTGGTCTTCATTCCAAGAAATCAGAGTAAGTTCCCATTTTCCTCCTCTTAAACTCACCCCTGACCCCACTTAACGAATAAATAAATAAACAAAATTCCTTGGCCGCCACCCTTTTTTTTTCTGGCATGAACTGAAACAACGATAGCACAGAAAATATTGACTATACTTAAGTTTTGATAACAAAAGGTCAGTGTGTTATAGAATCCCAAAGACACAAACATCCCATTTATAATTTACCTAATCTTGAATTTATTTATTACCTAAACAAAACCTTTTCAAGCTTCTTCTGAACGAGTTATATAAATGTTTCAGTGACTTCAAAATGCTTTGAAGTCTCGAGTCTAAATGCTTAAAAATTGTTTGTCTTCCTTACCTTCAGTTTTTCAATCTCTTTGGATGGTTTGTCATTGAAAAACTAAAACAGAAGGTTAAGGACTTCCCTTGTGCTTGTTTTTATTTCCTTTTGTTCCTTTGGGTGGGGGCGATGTCCTTTTTTATTTTTCAGAAGGGGAGGGGGGGGGGGGGGGGGGGGTGTTCTTTCAAATACTTCTTCATCACTTTTCCTAAAAGTGCAAGGAAATCATCAAGAGAAAATATGCAAACCAACCATCATATATAGCTATTAAGGTTTGATGACTTGCTTGTGATGAAGAAGTACACCAGAGACTCCATCTTCGCCACTATCAAAAAGGAAAAAGAGAGTTAATTTATATACAAATATAAGGGGTCACATAAAGGAAACAAAGAAAATGTAGCATATGCACTTACATAAATGGTTCATTCACATGATCTCCTGACAATTGTGAGATTCCACCAATTGAATTCTGCACAAGAGGAAACAAGGACTGAATAACCAAGGACCCATGCTATATCTTTCAATTGCTTGTAATAAGGGTAATATAACTTTAATAGCAAGAAACAAATCTTACCGCCCACGTAAAGAGAAGGTTGACTTTAGCCCTTTCTCGGCCAGTGTTAACTAACTACAACAGAAAGAAGTAACAGTCTCAAAAGCTAGATAATAAAAAATCATCTCAAAATTAGATATCAGAAAATGCATAAAATTGAAATATTCCTTTAATAATTAGAAAATGTCATCAGACCACAGAATGTATGGATGGGTTTCTATACAGTTTGCTGAGAAGAGTAACACAGTCAAATTTAATTCTTAAAGGTTTAACGCCCACAACATTCAGACAGATGCAACATGCTGAACTCCACAAAGCAAATTTGAGTTTGAATTTTTGAAACAGGGCATATTTGCATAATTGAGAAATAAGAACCAGCCTTGAATTAATGGTGTCTATGGTTGAGGCATACACAAATCAATTCCAATGAGTTTCACTCCTTGAAAAACTCATCTGATTAAAGCAAATTCAGCTACTCAACATCAGTAACCACACTAATAGCATGGATACCGTTTCCAAGTCAAGAAATGAAAACCAGTAATTGAATTGGTCCATCCAAAAGGTATACATGGAAAAGGACCAGCTATATCAAATTATTAAATGACAAAAAACTAAAGTTGGTAGTAAAAACTTTTTTTCAACAGAGCCTCTTAGTTGATAAAGCTACATATTGTTTTGATGTGACAAAAGTTATATGAGATATATGTCTTGAGAGATAATGATATGCCCATGCTTTCTAATGACTGAACATACATCAATTGAATTACTAAAACTTCAAGCACCTGCACTATTAGATGCTAGAAGTTAGTGATAACTCTTGCCTATATATGAGGTTAGGGATCTAGGATCTATATCATTGAACAGTATCTGACAAGAGAAGTTATTTGAACATACCGTGTAAACAAAAACAGCAGTAGGAAGACTGCTCTCTCGATAATTATGTGGTATGAAGGGTGATATTTGTCGACAAGATATTTTCAGCTCTGGGTCCGGTTCACCTAAAAGAGTAGGGGTATGTTAACTAAAACATGAATCCAAGATGAAATCGATGTACATACAGTAAACAGAAATAACAGTGTGGAATGGTACCATCATATATTGTCCATGCCCTAGGAAACAGAGCATGGTATGTAGAATGCTGGCCACTCAGATTCCAGCCCCATGATGATATACCCTGATCACCAGCTTTCCTGTCACAGCATGAATGCAAAATTAAGGGAACAATCTCTACCTATCTAACTTTGACTTTTAAACCTCAAACTTAGACAAAGAACTACCGAATGAAATCATCTAGTCTTCCCTCATTGAGTCACAAAATAAATAACCACAAAAGTCACTCTTAGACTTGAACTCCAAGGAAGAATCATCCAGAATTCTTCTAGCAGAGGCATAACTTTTAATAACATCTCCATTAGAAGTCAACGATCATTAATACTCGTTATTGAAATCTGCCAATGCACGGGCAACTTAGATTACCACAGAACATCCATCTACAATATTTCACTCTCCGGCTTAGGAGAGGGTTCCAAGACTGCCCTTTCATGCCAATAGGAGCACATAGACCCCCTATTTGACATAATATCTGAACTCATGAGTCTAAATTATTTTTTTTGGTAAGAATTATGTTAGGTTATTGCTGACCCATTTGACTCAAAAACCAATATTCCCAAGGGATGCACAAAATCACCCACAAACCCTGTGCATGGGTTCAACTTAGGGGAATTGAATCAAAGACATTAGATGTGCAAGTGTGATTTTAATTTGTTGTTGCAGGTGTAACAGAAGCATGTAAATTTACATAAATGCCAAACTACACTTTTCATCCTCTAACAGAGGGTGGTAGTTTCAATTTTGTCCCTACACATTTAATTGTGACAATTTGATGCAGTACAGGGGGCAGAAAAAAATAGATATAAAAGAAAAGAAGATAAAACAGGATAAACTCAAAGCTTCACCGCCTAGAATTTGCCTAAAAACCTTAGGCTTCATCACCTAAGGATGCTTGGAATCACCGCCCAACTGAAAAACATTCTCTAATCATTAAATTTTTAATTCCCATTGCCATGTCCCAAACTATTCCTAGGCCTCTTTTTATTAGGATTCAGGGATTACATTAACCCACAATTACATCCCATTAAATCCTTTTAAATCCTAACAACATTAAGATCAAATTCAAATTTAAATTTCAAATTTAAAAAGAAAGTTCAAAATTCAAAAATTAAATTTGGAAAAAATATAATAAATTTGGAAATAAAATTGACTGGGCTTCTTGCATCACAATTTGTCCTTCAACCATTAATTGTGTCAGTTATGTCCCTCAACTTCCAAAATCAATTCAACTTTTACGAATAAAATTGAATTGATTTTGTAAGTCAAGGGATGATGCAATTAATAGTTAAGGGGCCTTATTTTGAAAGTCAAAGGATGAAATTGATACAACTAAATGTATAGGGACGAAATTATTACAACTAAATGTATAGTGACGAAATTGAATATGTGACAAATGTACAGGGACCAAAATTGTGGTTTGCCCTTACATAAACTATGACCGAAAGTCGCAATAACAAGTAAATACCTTGTTACACATAAAGATGATAAGAATCCATTATTTCTTCCATATAAGTATTTAAAATTCATAAGATGCTTTCTTACCCCAGCCCCTCATGTTGGCCTGGAGCCAAAACAGAAGCAAAATTTTTGTTTCCACCATCTCTTGATATAAAAATCTGCAATACCACAACAACAAAGTAAAAAACAAAAGTAAATTCATGGTTCAAACTCCATGTGTGTCCACTATAAACAATTGGAAAGCAACCTTTAGCTTCTCAGATCACATGGACATAGAAACTAATATCCACATATTCTCTATAAATTATGCAGCACCACAATATGAGAGAGCAAAAGAGCTTCTCCTCATTACATGGCTGGCTAAGTGCATTGTCAATTTGTCATAGATGTAACATGGTGCAACAATTAACAAAACTAATATATAGAGTTATTAAGCACAAGCAGAAGATACAAAATTGATGGGAAGATGAAGCCAGAAATCAGCCTATTATTTTAATGCCAATATTCAGCAGATGCCTTACACATATCAAGTGAGTTTAGAACCATTTCGTTTTCCTTTTTCAGAGGGCCATCTTCGGAATATTCAACACTACAAGAGGGCTAAGTTGGGATTTTTATTTTTTACAAGTAATATAAATACATTGGGGTTTCTCATCAGTTTGAAGTATTTTCTTTCCTTCTTTTCTCTCTTGTTCTATTGTTATTTCCATTTATATTTTGGTCTTTAGCAACTACCTTGATCTTCTATTTCCAAATTTCTTTTCCGAATCATAGAATAAGATGGCATCCCCAGAATTCTTAAAATGTCATGACTTAAAAGAAAATATTGAGGCCTCTCAGAATGAGAGAGAAGTTATGAGGCCCATGGGTTTCTATGAATGCATGCTTAGCATCTTTTTGTCAATTGTAAACTCCATAACTTTTTGCAAATTCATCATAGCCTCTACATATATGTTAGCCCTTAAAATGTTAAAAAACTTATGTAAAAAATCTTTTTTTCTCATTTAATTAAGTATATGGCTAATACTTTTATTCTTGGTTTTTCAAGCGAGAATCAAGCCCCAAACCCTCCAGTAATTCTTCTTGCATTTAGTTGTCGAATTCTAATACATTTCACATTGAGTTGTGTAGTTGTAAAAAATTTTCAATTAGTCTGAAATACTTAATTTTTTTGGGAAAATCTTTGGGGAAGGTCCAAAAACTTCTAATAACCATCACTACAACTTTTTATAAAACAAATTCAGAATTCCATATTTAAGGAATCAGAGAAATACTTAAAACTTTTTTTGACATCGGAACGAAAGGCTTTCATTCAACCATTAAACTTACCCCAGTAACTCCAAACAAAAGCCTTTAGTACCCATATTTTTACAGAAGCACTTCAACTAACAATTTCCATGATATCACAATATATTATATATTCACACCATCTATGAACTTCCAAACTATTTTGGTTATATACTCAAGTTGATAGTTCACAGCATGCAATTTTTCTCTAAGATTGCATTCCAAACACACCCGTAAACCATGGTAAGGTGATTTAAGAAGCTCATAAACAAAACACAAAAGGCACATGTCTGTCTTGAAAATTAGAAATCACATAGCAAGTATATGAGGCAGAGCTTTACAGAGAATTGATTGGCCATGACAGGAGAAGCTTCACATATACCAGGAATAATTTGCCATTGCCTAAACTCGCCTCTAAAACCTCTAGATATGCTGCCACTTCTGTGATATTTATAGCAGTAGATCCTGTCAGATTAATCAAAGGCATTACAGAACAAGGAAATGAAACATCATACTTGATACACTACATACCCCATCCCCCCGAGCGGAACCCCTTGAGATGCTGATGGCTTACAACTTTCTCGGGTGAAAGGATCAATAGGTGCTTTCTGCACACATAATTTCAGCAGACAATCAGGTCTCAGAGGTATGTTTTAATGTTCTAAATTAATGTAAAAGCATGTCTTAATTAGTTCATCCAACTTTGAATATAAGGAGAGTGAAATAAACACCACTTGTGGAAGAACACAAAACGAATGGCCTCTATATTACAGAAAACAAGAAAATTACCCTTCCATGAGAAGCCTCTTCCCTAATATATGACCACAAACGTATACCCAGCCGAACCTTGAGATTCAAAATTCAAAAAGCAGTCAGCAGGAGACAACTTGAAAAAAAAAAAAAAAAAAGAACAAGATGACATAATGCACTCCATCTGTTTTTCTCAATCAATGAACAAATGTAAAAGAGAACAATCTGTTACCATCTTTATTGCTTCTGTAAATGTGACACTAAATTCTTTAAGAATATTAGCATGGCTGTTTAATCTCCTTCTCCAGGCTTGTTCTGGAGGGGCAGCACTATCAAAATCAAACTGCGAAAAAGCATCGCAGACAAAACAAAATTTAGTTAGTGTAGAATATTAAAACCAAACTCTTAATTTTGATAAAACCACATAAATAATAAATCACAAAATCGCTTTGATAAAACCAACAATTTTGTTTAAGCAAACTTGTTTAGTAATGAAAGCGAACTTATTTCTTTTATTTTTCTTATATTGCGTTTCCAAAAAAATTTGAAACCTTCCAATCCTTACATTTTCTCAGCAACCAAACAAAGAGAGAATATAAGAGCATAAAATTCAAAACATACATAAGATCAAGGTTTTTTTTTTTTTTTTTTTTATTGTAATGGCAAAGAAGCTTACCAATTGCAAAGTGGTTCTGCTGATATATTCCTCGGGCGGCCATGAATTTTTTCTACAGTGAAACAAATTCCCGCTAACCATGTCGACTAATTCTCTCTATAATACACACAAATCCGAATCCAAAAAAAAAATCAATGGAGTTCCCCAAATTTTCTTCTCCAAAAAAAAAAAAAAAAAAAAAATTAAATAAGCGAAACTTCCTTGAGCTCCAAACAACAACCAAAGCGTAAAGCTTCAAAGATCTTAAACTTCAATCCAACAAGCTTCAAAGCAATCCTTAAAGTTTATCTAAGCTAAGCTAAGCTAGGGTTTTGATTTGGAAATGGATTTGGATTTGATCCAATAATTACGATCCCGAATTCGAGTCCCACCGAAAGCTTTTTAATAAAAATAGGACCCGATTTATCGGGATTCCTACTTCTCTATCTCTACAGTAATAGTAATAATAATATATATATATATATAATAAAGTTTGGTTTAGATATTGATATTGATATTGATATTGGTTGGTAAATGGTATTTGAAAAGCGTTTGGCGTAGCGTGGCAACTAGTGGATCCGCCGTCTGTTACTTCAGCTCCTGCTACTCCGACTCTGAGATCGCCAGGTGGCAATTACTCTCTCTCTCTCTCTTTGTATCCTTTTTTCTAAAGATAAAGAAAACTATAGCTCTTTCTTTCTCTCTCTCTCTCTCTCTCTAAAATATTTGGCTCCGCTCCTGTGTGTGTTTGTGTCTTTCCAAAGAGAAGAGAGTGAGAGATTGTTTGCAAAAAGGTGGGTATTGTATTAAAGTTGGCGGTCTATATCAAAATGAGGGGTCACTTTTCCTTCCCTGTCTCTGAGGTCTCATTTTTCATTTTTCATTTTTCATTTTTCATTTTTAAATGAACGAGTGGCGTTCTGTGCGGCTGTGCCTGATTTGAGTCTTCAACAATTGTCAACAGATTTTTTTTTAGATTGTCCAAAGCAAACAACAAAATATCACATTAACTAAAACTTACTAATTTATTATATTTTAATTTATGATGACTAACACACCTAATTGATGCAAAACCATTAGTATGAAATTTTGTTGTAGTTGTAGAATAACTTTTTTTTAGCTCAAGTAACAACTCTTATGAGTTATATTTACCTTAATTAGTAAAGTATTTTGTAGTTAAATGAAAGGATTTAAGAATTCAACTTACTAAAAACAAATTAACATCTTAACTTGATGATAAAAAATAATCATCATAAAAAAAGATGTCATAAATTAAAATCTATCCTCTCTAATAAATAAAAAATAGCACCTCTTGGCATTGAGAGGCCCAAATTCAAATCCACTCAAATTATATTTATAGAAAATTATCTACAAACACTTCTCTGTTTGTAATATATTTAATAATTTTTCAAGAAACAATGCTCTTTTCATGAATGATCAAAAAACTTTGTCCCCTTTTTAAAATTATTTTAGGAACTTAGTGTCAATTTTTTCTTTTTGATAATTGGGTAATTAAGTGTGAAAAGTGAGACTTAAGGCCCATTTGGTAGAAAAGTTTGAGTAATGTTGTTTGTAATTTTTTGAAATACGTGTAGATGAAAAAGTGGGTAAAAATGTGTGTAATGTTGTTTAAAAACTGAAAATGAGTTGCTAAAATGCTCTACCAAACGGGCCCTTAGTATCAATTATTTTGATTAAAGGAACAAAATCTCATTTCTTAAAAATCAAGAATAGCAAAATTAATTTTGTAGTACCTCCGAATGTTAGTGTAACTAAGGGGGTGTTTGGTAGAATAGTTTGAGAATTATTGTTTGGAGTTTTTTGAAATACGTGTGAGTGAAAAAATGTGTGAAAATGTGTTTAAAATGTGAAAATATGAGTTTGAACTCACTCACCAAACAGATCCTGGGCTTGTTTGGTATAAGAGTTTGAGTAATATTGTTTTGGTATTTTTGATATACGTGTGGGTGAAAAAATATGTTAAAATATATGTAAAATTATTTAAAATGTGAAAATATGAGTTTAAGTTAACTTACCAAACAGGCCTAATCTCTATATATTTATTTGCCCATTATTTTATATTTTATTATTTTCTGTACCGACGAGGGTGGTGGGGTTTTAGTTTGGGTGATTTTTGTTTGTTGTAATTAGTGAACTGACTGTGACTAATTATGGCTGAGAAATAGCGTGCCGTCACTGCCGTGTGCTTTCCGTGGGTGGTGGATGATCCGACGGAGGTAGGACCACCGACATATAAATGGTCACTTCTTCTCTGCAATGTGTCAGAACCTTTTTTTTCTTTTTTGTGTAACCCTTTTTACTTCTAGATTTAGCCATTTTCTTTGACCAATTTATTGAAGTTTTTAAAACAGTTTCTACGTTGAAAATCTCTTTATTAAAAAATAAAAACTTATTTAAAATCTTCCACTGGTGTGGTGGTAGGACTAGGACTACTCTGCTTGACTTTTTGGCACTCTTCTTTTCTTTTCCTTTCTTTTCTTTTTTTCACTAAAATTCTGATTAAGATTTTCATGTTTAGCAAATTTTATAATTTCAACATTGCAGTGCATTTAGATTAGGTTTTTGTTAAATTTTCTATTCTATTTGTTAAAATCTATTTGCATATTATAAAGTTATAAAATGTATTATTTTACTTAAAATACTTTTAAAAATAGTACATAACAAATAAGAGAAAATAAATAAATAAATAAATAAGTCAACCCAAACTTACATAAAATTTAAAATTTAACTTGTTTAAAAAAAATTAAAATTCTAACTTATTTTTATTACTAGCTTAGATACAGTTATTTAAAACTCATACAACTATATTTTCCCATCTTATTTTTAAGGGACCCTAAAAATGATTATTCTTGTAAAATACTTATTGAATTTATTTTTTTGCATTTATGTATGCAGGATAACTACTTTTGGTATTTAGAAAATATGTATTTTACCACTGCGCACTTTTAGTGTGATGGTCACTTTACAAGTATAAGTGCTTGTGGAGGGTGGAAAGTAATGGTCAGAGTTCAAGTATCCAAAAAGGAGACTCGCACACATATACACCTAGATTAAGTTAGAGTAGAATTTTTATCTTGTATCAAGAAAAAAAAATATGTCTTCCTTATCTCTAGATTATATTTGTAATATTAACAATTTAAGTCTCTAGCTCAAAGGATAAATGAACTTAAGCCCAAAAAGCCCAATACAATGAATTTGTAGAGAATGGGTTGGAAAACTGAGTTTTAATGAATTAGACAACAAGTAAAGTGGATTCAAATGACAAGAAAATGAAGATAGACTGGTTTAATCTAAAGAAAATCGTCATCGGCACAGTCCGAGGAGATCAGTTCTTATATATTTCTCACGAGTTTGATTACAAGTTCAATTCTTGATTGCTACAATATTTTTCTCTTAATTTCTCGATCCTCTTCTCTCAGGGTCTCCCTTCCATTTTATACTATCTTCCCCTTTCATCTCCACCTTCCACGTGCAGATCAGATTGTTGATGTTGATCCTTGTCCCATCAACACCTTCCTGAAGTCTTTGGATAGTAGCTGTAAGGCTGAAAGTTACTGTTTAGGTATCACTTCCTAATTAATGCGGCCAGAGAGTTAGCTGCAGAGCATTTAATGCGGTGGTAGCAGCTTTTCCTTTAGATATTTCATAGCCTCCCTATATCCTATTCCTTCTTGATACTTATCCTTATCAGTGGAATTGTCTGGAACGTTGCTTTTGATGTCAGACCGTACCTTCCAACCTCGGCCTTGAACCACCTTTTTGGATGATCATGATCACACTTCACCTCTTTACTTACTAATACAGATTCTCATGAAAGTGTTTACTCGTCCTTGGACTACTTAATATCTTCAGATTGGACCCCTGGCCCAATATGTACATAGATATGTTCTACTGGGCCTATTATCCCTACATTGTTATATTATTTATTCTCATGTAATATATCATACATTTATATTTAATTACAAAAATAATTTATAACTCATAGTGTTTGAGAGCTCGAAATGTGTGAAAATACAAGAGCTTGTGCAGACCCCCAATTCAAATTACGGGTTGGTTGATTTTACACTAACTTAATACTAAGTGCGGAATAGCGTAAACACAAGCAAATGAACATGAGAGCTACTCTAATCCATATTTCAAGCAACACAACAGTAAAATGAAATGAACAAGAGTAGGGAAGAGAGATGCAAACACAGATAACACCGAGACGTGTTATCGAAGAGGAAACTGAAGAACTCGGCAAAAAACCTCTCTACCGCCTTCCAAGCGGTAATCGATCCACTAGACAATCAGTTGGGATACATGGGTAAACAAGAGACTCTCCAAGCCTAATCTACCCACTGTACCTAAGCCCTCCAAACTCCTACTCCAACAAGGCTTCTCGGAACCGTGTCTTGTCTAGCTCTCCGGATCCCGCAACAAGCTTCATGTTGCATCTGCCATCCTTGGCTTCTTCCAATATTTCCCAGCAGCACCAAAACCTCACTGGACACTCTCAAAGGGTGTGGTAAGTGTTTGGACTATTGACCTCTCAATAGTATGGAAATGTAGAGATAGGAGATGAGGAAATTCCACAAACAAATGTGTAAAGAATTGTTGGTATAACAATTTCTAACTCTCAAGTGTTTTAACTAGGGTTTTCTCTCAGAAGCTCTCCTTCACATTTGTGGGTAATATGGATATATATAGTGAGGATATAGAAAATGTGTATCAGACAGTACAGACTGGCAGAATAGAATATCTCGCGGGTGTCTCGTGGGAAGGCCTTACCCGCGAGATACTCGCGAGACACAACTGTCTCCATCTGTACTGACTCTTCGCATTCCGGTCATGTGCAAGGCACATGCTTCACTTCGCGGGAAGCTTAGTCGCAAGACACCCGCGAGAAGTCTTCTGGCTTCACTTGCTTGAGTCTTCACACTCTCTTTCTAACACACACAACCCTTACAATCAAATCCCACAATAAATACAGGGTACACAAGATTGAAAATAATTACAATCAAATTTGACACGGAATAAAAACCAACAAAATACAAATTTGTAAATCACAACTTTACAATCTCCCCCTTTGGCTACTCCGTGATAAAACCCCTAACACAGACTTTAGACTTGAACGTGAGTTTGGGAACAATGGCAAAACTCACTCACACCTAATCTAGAAACTATGAAGCACTTGCAGTTTATACCTGTAACCTGAAACACTTGCACACAAACAAAACTTTCATTAAGCTTATGACAAGTTGAACACAAGGTATGAACAAGAGCAAGCATAAAGTGACCAAGTTTGTAAACATTTGATAACATGTAAACAAAAAAATTGATCACACAAGGGCAGTCATTAAAGAATGACTCTAATGAACATATAACAAGTAAATGTTCATCTGGACATGTACAACGAAGTAATCACTTATGATTACTTGCATGTCCAATCACACAACCAATGTAAAATACACGAAGTATATGCATCTAGGAACAATCCTACCAGGGCACAAGTGTGAAGTACTCAAGACATTTTAGCAATATCTAAAAGTACAAAGAGAATGCTACACAAGCATTGAGATAATCACAAAAACATAATATTTTAAATAGCTAAGCATAATCATGAACTATAAGCAAAGCAAACATAGTTAATGTAGCACAAAGCTCTTTCTCTCTTTCTCCCCCTATCATGAATCTTAGGAGCTGTGATGAACTTGGAACATATATACCTGTAACCTGAAACACTTGCACAAAACACATTAGACCCTCAAGGTAAAGCAAGTAATAAAAGGACAAGTATAATGTAACAAGTAAATTGCGATCAAGTAAACATGATGTGAAATATATGAGCAACTTGATCATACACCAAAACAGTCATATAGAAATAACTACAATGACCACATAGTAAAGCAAATGATCATCCGAACAAGCATAAGGATGTATGCATGTTCAACACATAAACACGATGCGATGAGAGCAATAAAACATAGAACACAAAGCACCATAAAACACCGAGAAACCAAGCATAAGGTAAAACAAGGTTTTCTCATAAAAGAATGTCTTCTCCCCTTTGATATATGCATCTCTCCTATGGATTTCTCCCCCTACGAATGTGCACGAGGTAGACTTTCTCCCCCTAAGAATGTGCACAAGAGTCATATAGAAATGATGAAAGTATACACTCCCCCTTTTTGTCACGAATAGACAAATGAATCAAGAGGAAGGTGGGAAGAAAAGAAGATAAGACAAGGGTAAAAGATGATGCATGAGGGATGCAAGATGAATGATAAAATGAAGCTTAAACATAAGACAAAAAACATCTTTAAAAAATATGCTACAAAGTATAAAGAACATATGACATGCTAAGGATGATGGAACATGATGTAAACCTAGGCATGACATAGACACAAAAATATGTTATATGTGCTAAAAGGTCTAAAGAAACTTAACTAGCATGAGTGAATGTAAAAACATGTCAAGTGTTAGAGTGTGTGCAGTAAGGTGTATCTAGTGTGCATGTGAGATGCATGACCAATGCATGAATAAACACTCACAGGGAAAAGTGTATAAAACACACCACCAATTATCAAAACATGATAAACATGAATAATTATGGTGATCCCCAAAATTTGGTACTCATTGGAGTCCAAAACAACGAGAAAATGCCATTTGGGCATTTTATCGAACACTTAGAGTGCACACACTACACATGTATGTTAAACAATGCATGAACATATGAAAATCTTGCCTAAATACATGTTATTTTTGTCATAAGGGACCAACAATCAAAACAAATCATCATTTAAAACAAAGCCCAATAAAAAAGATTGACAAAAATTAAGTTTTCCAACTCCCATTTGAGAAAATCCCAACTATGAACATAAAACCCCCAAAAACATAATCTAAGGATAAAAATCAATGAAAAGTGTTAAAGATTACCTTAGAGATGTTAATGGAATGAAAAATACTTGAATTTAGTTGGGTTTTGATGTAGAAACATTAAAACAGGGGTTTAGGAGAAGATGGGAGAAGTTTAAAATGAATGTCCCACGAAATGCCCTTTAAAAAGCTAATCTAGAAATTTTCGCAAGAAGCTGACTCGAGAAAGTACTCGCGAAATTTTTTGCAGGTAAGCCTTACTCGCGAGCTACTCGCGAAATAGTCGCGAAACTCTCTGTTCAAAGTTGAAAAACTTGAGATTTGGACCTTTAAACTCCCAGTTGAGCTTACACATGAAATGGGTCATGAGAACACCGAGAAAACATGTTTTTCACACAAAAATAAACTTGAAAAACTTTGAAAAACATGGGTGATACAAATCACTTCCAAAAACAAACAAAAAAGAAAAAAAATCTTTTTGGTTTAATCCACATATGGTTGAGCACACACACATCATATTTGAACATGTACATTCACACAAGTGAAATAGATATTCATTAAACATTAGACTTGTGTGTTGTGTGTGTGTATCAAATGTGGAATAGTCCTTAGTCTAGAGTAAAGTTTCAATGATCAATTCAATCAAGTCATACACAACTAGTACTAAGTCAAGTGATCTATCTCAATTATAGAAGTCAACATATATGACCTCCCACAAAAATGATTACAAAATCTTTGAAGCTTTTCATTTGGCTTCTTTACAAATCATAACATTTGATCATTTTTTGAACAATACATCTCTTTTTGAGATTGGTGCTTGAAATTTTTGGTATTTCAACTTTTAGATTTAGCCTTTGGCTTTTTGAGCACCATACATTTTAATACAAAAGTCGCTTTCCCTTTTTCCTAGTCAAATACTAGTATGTGCGACAGGCTTTTGCAGCTCATTATCTCTTTCCATTTGGAGATTTACATTTGGTGAGCTCTATAGCAAAAATATAAAAAATAAAGTGGGAAGAGATATAGGCATAAGTCTATGTAAGTATCAAGACCATCAAGACTATTGATCAATCATTCATGACAAGCTTGAAGATCTATTTACAACAATCACACATAGTTTTCAAGATTTCTCCCACAAAGATATATGTGCATACATAACAAGCTAAGCTCGTAAATGCACTACGCCATTAGTACAAAAGTACTAGGCCAAACTCAGATGTAATATGTGCTCAAAACTTATACGATCAAACTTTTTGAATTTTTCACTTTTTATGTGGTTTTGGATTTTTACACACAAAATAAAGACATAAAAGTAAGATCAAAAACAAAAATAGAACAATGCATATAAATAGATGCAAGATGTACAAATGCATGACAATGAAGCATTTAATGCATGAAGGGTCCTACAAAGATCGAAAGAATTAGATCAAGGACCAAATGAGCAAAAGCTCAACCATAGGAACCCTTCCTCATCCAAACGGAATGATTGTTTGGAATAAGTGTCTCATGAGAAGTGAGACGAGGGTTAGAAGAATGTGAACCGGAGATGCACATAGACAAAGAGGTAAGAACATCAAAAACTTTTTCCAACAACTTACCATCTTCCCCCAAAACCGGTTTTGCTTTCATAGCACACCTTCCAAACAACTCAAGTTTCTCTTTTCTTTTAATTCTTTTAAGAGCTTGAAAGTTAGAGCAATGTGGTCTAAGATGACCAAATGCACCACAATGGTGACAAACAATGAGTTTAGGTCCACTAGGCCTTTTAGGAAGGGATCTAGCAACATGAGTTTGTTCTCTCTTTAACTTAGGGCATTGAGGTCTTATGTGACCGATCACACCACAATGGTGGCAATTAGGAACAAACTTAGATCTACTCAATTCCTTAGGATGAGACCTAAACAGAGGCTTAGGCTTAAGAGCCTTTCTCTCCACCTTTTGGTTTCTTTGTGTGGAGGAATATACACTGATTTGTCTTTTGAGGTAGAACACACAATAGACATAAAATCGTGTACCACAACATGATTGCAACAAATATTATCATCCTTTTTAACAGAAGGTTCAGTAATCAAACACTTGGCATGCATTTTAAGAGATTCATTTTCACATTTTAGCTCATCAACAAGTTTGTTAGACAAAACAAGTTTAGCATCCAAGTCCATGTTCAACCACTCAAACTCTTTCAGCTTGTCAAAAGAATTTTCAACAAGATTCTTATATTTCTCAACCAATTTGTTGGATTCATTGAGTTTAGCAATCAAATCATCCTTTTCACCAAATAACTTGCTCAAATCTTTATGAAACTTCTTAGCCTTTTTCTTGAAGAGTTTGATGTTAGGAATATCAATAACACCCAAAGATTCATGTAACATGTTATCACAATCATGAGGATTAACACTCATAGAGGCATTTTCACAAACACATGGCATGTTACAATCAACAATATTCATAGAAGCATACAAAGCATTATCCATGGCAAATAAACACAAGGGGTCAAGGATCACACTTAGGTATTTAAACCACAACAAGTGTACCCGCTCTGATACCAATTGAAAGCTCGAAATGTGTGAAAACACAAGAGCTTGTGTAGACCCCCAATTCAAATTACGGCTTGGTTGATTTTATACTAACTTAATACTAAATGCGGAATAGCATAAACACAAGCAAATAAAAATCCATATTTCAAGCAACACAACAGTAAAATGAAATGAACAAGAGTAGGGAAGAGAGATGCAAACACAGATAATACCGAGACTTGTTATCGAAGAGGAAACCGAAGAACGTGGCGAAAAACCTCTTTGTCGCCCTCCAAGCGGTAATCGATCCACTAGACAATCAGTTGGGATACATGGGTAAGCAAGAGACCCTCGAAGCCTAATCTACCCACTGTACCTAAGCCCTCCAAGCTCCTACTCCAACAAGGCTTCTCGGAACCGTGTCTTGTCTAGCTCTTCGGATCCTGCAATAAGCTTCATGTTGCATCTGCCATCCTTGGCTTCTTCCAATGTTTCCCAGCAGCATCAAAACCTCACTGGACACTCTCAAAGGGTGTGGTAAGTGTTTGGACTATTGACCTCTCAATGGTATGGAAATGTAGAGGTAGGAGATGAGGAAATTCCACAAACAAATGTGTAGAGAATTGTTGGTATAACAATTTCTAACTCTCAAGTGTTTTAGCTAGGGTTTTCTCTCAGAAGCTCTCCTTCAAATTTGTGGGTAATATGGGTATATATAGTGAGGGTACAAAAAGTGTGTATTAGACAGTACAGACTGGCAGAACAGAATGTCTCGCGGGTGTCTCGTGGGAAGGTCTTACCCACGAGATACTCGCGAGACACAGCTGTCTCCATCTGTACTGACTCTTCGCATTCCAGTCATGTGCAAGGCACATGCTTCACTTCGCGGGAAGCTTAGTCGCGAGACACCAGCGAGAAGTCTTCTGGCTTCACTTACTTGAGTCTTCACACTCTCTTTCTAACACATACAACCCTTACAATCAAATCCCATAATAAATACAGGGTACACAAGATTGAAAATAATTACAATCAAATTTGGCACGGAATAAAAGCCAACAAAATACAAATTTGTAAATCACAACTTTACAATGTTATCTTTAAATTACATATTATTCGTTAAATTAAGTAAAATCCCTTCTTCATCAGGATTATGGTCACGGGCTTCCACTTATGCACTGGAGTTCGCTAAAGTAAATAAAAAGAACGAGAACAAACCTGAACTTGCAGCAGCAAAATGGACTCCACCTCCTTTTGACTCAGTTTAAAGAGTTAACATTAATATTTCCCATTCAAAATCTGCCAACTAATTAGTGGGTTTGGGACTGATTATCCGAAATGCCACAGGTGAAGTGAAATTATGGCAACTTCGTGTGAGAGGGTAAAGCAAGAATTGAATGCACTTTGGACAAATATTACAACTATTGGGTTATGTGGAGTCTAGTTTTGTGTTTGATTTGAATTATGATCCAACTCGATGTAAAAGTGCTATTATGATTTTCATAAGAGATTTTCTAAGACGTAGTTCATGCCTTCATGGTCCATGTCGAAGCTCTCATGGATAAGCAATTGTGCGGGATATAAATACCATTGTTTCATATTAGGGTTTAGTTTGTGCTTTGAGAGAGAGAGAGAGAGAGAGAGAGAGAGAGAGAGAGAGAGAGAGAGAGAGAGAGAGAGAGAGAGAGAGAGAGAGAGAGAGAGAGAGAGAGAGAGAGAGTATCTACCACATCTTATATTTTTCCCTGAAAATAGTAAATCACTACAACTTTATTGACATAGGCAAATTGCCGAACCGCGTAATTTATTGTGTTGTGTGATTGTCTTGCGTGTATTATTATTATAATTATTATTATTTTGAATGTTTTTCACCTTTCACAGATCTAATAATTTGTTTATATTCCTAACAACAATTATGCATAAAGCTCTCCAATTCTGTCAAAATACAGGTTTCCTTAACATTATTGCATAATCTAATGTTGTTGAACTTGTTGATTTCCTAAAGTCTGATAGAATTTTCTCTTTAGAAGTTGCTTGGATTTTATAGGATATTAAGTTTATCTGTGTGAAAGTTTTGTTGATATATCCTTAATTTGTTGATATATCCTTATTCCCGCTTATATCAATTCCTATTCTTACTTTATTTTGATTTGGCATACCAAATATACCCAAGTATTTCTTTAAAAAAAGGTCAACTAATATTTTGTTCTTAAAATGTGATTTTGCTTTTATTTATTTATTTATTTATTTTTTTGAGTAGTTGATTAACTTGATTTTGCTTTTAATTAGATTCAAGAAGTTCAAAATTGAGAAATAAGATCGTCTAATTTATTTGGTTTAAGGCTGAGTTGTGCCACAAGATTACACAAAAGTTGAGTGATATATTGCTATATGATGTGGATATTACACCTGTTTTGGTACGAAAGCATGAAAGGTTTTTTTTTTTTTTTTTTAGCTTATGGTAAATAGGGTGAAACTTTTTATTTTTTGTATTTGAGAAACACGGTGAACTTTTTTTTTCTTTTTTTGAGAAACCGGGGAACTTATTGTGAATTTGTGATAGTAAAGCAAATGTTATTTTTTTAATTAAGATAAAAGTAAACTCGCACCGGACTTTACTTTTGCTGGGAAAAAAGGTAAAAAGAGGATGCTATAATAAGAAATTAAGAATGGTACATATATGAAAACCATATTATAGTTATAACGTTGTGTTCTCCATATCAATACCTCAGAGATATTTCCATTTTTGTTGCTTCTTACAAAGTCGATTTGCTTTACCCATCAGATTCAGGAATAGCCTAGAAAACACCAAATCTAACCGTGCATGTGGGATCCAAAATCAAGAGCTTGATGACAAAGATGGGGATAATTCAAATAATAAAAAAATAAAAAAAAATAAATAAAAAGATGGGGATAATTATTTAAATGTGAGTGGACGTGGGTTTGAGGCTTGGACGTACGAAATAATTCATGATTGTACACGTGTGTGCTAAAGCTGAACACTGCTATTAGATAGACTTTTTAATAAGCACATGGCTTAGTGCCTCAGTGCTATTCCACGGCCATCCATTTTGGACCCCAATAAGCTACCGATCGACTGGACAATCGTGGAGAAAGAATTAGAAAAGTAGTTCATACATTGCGCACTGAGCCATCGACCAAAGGACGACCCAAGACGCTATACAATATACATATATACCTGTTAAATACTTTTTTTTTTCTTTTTTTCTTTTTTTTGAGAAAGAACATTGTGATTTTATTTAAGAAGTCAACGTGGCATGAATTACAGTGGACAGGTATAGAGGAACATCCTCCATCCACACTCTATACTCGCTAATATATCTCACATGTTTAACAATTTTATGGGCTAAAATATTACATTGTCTTGGAACAAAACCGAACTCAATTGCTACAAAACTTTCTGCCAACATCTTGACCTCCTCTATTAGATGTCCATAGTCAGCCAAGGTAGGGAATCCACTCTATCAGAAGTTTTAATTTATCTCCTTCTATGTTCTAACTCAAATCGGCTTCAACATGACAAAATGGGTCGAAATTCGCTAACCTGATCCGAACTTGCTCCTTTTGGTTCGGTCCAAATCTAAAATTTTTTGCTCGAATTAAATATGGGCCAAACCGTAGCCTGCCCCTTTTTTGCAGGCCAACTCAACCCGACCCACAACCCACCCATTTTTAAACCTTTTTTTTTCCTCCAAAAATATTTAGAAACTACATGGCAAGGTGTATCAGACTGCTCCTAGGTGCATAAAATTATCATAAAAGGCATAATGAACTTGTGTGCTGTGTTGTGCCCCCTATTTATCCCAAAAAAAAAAAAAAAAAAGAGTTAAATTAAAGGGAAAGAAAAATACAAAAGAAAAGCTAAAGTTTAAAGCATTTACTGTCCCGTGTCTACACAAACTACACTATTAAGTAAGCAATACTATCTACTAAGCTCTACTTTTAGTTGTAAAATTCATTAACTAAGACTACTAACTACTAAGTAACTAAGTTCTACTTCAAAGACTTTTAACTATTAGCCTATTACTAACAACACGTCCAAGTCTGTCTAACCAATATAGTAATATCTATCTAACTAGTACAAACCCGGCCACAAAGTGACAAAATAGTAAAGAAAACAAAAGTAAAAGAGTTCAATAGTGACCCAACCCCTTTTTTTAATTTTTTTCCCCTAAAAAATATTTAGACTATATGTCAATGTGCTAGGTACATAGACATAAAGGCACATAAGTACTACACTAACACTACCTAGCCATTTAGTAGCCACCGTGGCAGTGGCCATGCCCCATTTATTAAAAAAATAATAATTAAAAGGAAAAAAAATACAAAAAACAAAAGCATCTACAACTACACGTTTACACTACTAAATATCTAACATTAAGTTAAATACTAAGTAGTTGAATTAAATACTAAAACTAAGTCACTGACACTAATTCTAATTAGCACAATTCATAGAGATTAATGTTTCCCACACACTTACAATTCATAGAGATTAATGTTTCTCATACACACTAATTCTAATTAGCACAATTCATAGAGATTAATGTTTCCCACACACTTACAATTCATAGAGATTAATGTTTCTCATACACACTTGTATGTGTAAACAAATGATGAAAATTGTAGAAAATGATTGATTTTCTATTTATATAGTTTAAATTTGAGAACTGGGCAAAGGCTCTTTTAAAAAAAAAAATAGAGATATTTTCCCCTCCTATTGATTCATATAAAACAACTTTTCAATTTACAACACATTTATTGAGGCATTTTTGTATGTTTGTGAAAGCAAATGAAGAAAATTGTAGAAAGTGATTACTTATCTATTTACATAGCTTAATTTGAGAACTGGGCAAAATCTCTCTTCTTTTTTCTTTTTTTCTTTTTTTTTTTAAATTTTATTTTTCCTTAGTATTGATTTATATATTAAAATTTTATCAATTTATAATATCATTATGTTCTAAACTTGTAGAGATTATTGTTCCCTACTATTGATTAAAAAATACAATTTTTTTCAGTTTTCAATATCTTTCTCTCAACTCTAGTTGTAAATTTGTAATTATAAGCATTTGGATTGTGAGTTATTAACATGGAAGATTTTGTTATCATGATTGTAAAGAATTTTAGTCATGCTCAAAAATATTAGAATTGAAAGGATATAGAAAGTTTTATGTTTTTTGGTTTGTTTGTTTTTTTCCCTTCACATGTATAATAGTAGATGCCCACTTAACAAAAAAAAAGGGTATTATGTGCAATTCGTTTCATTGATTGATTTTATTCATTCTCCCTCAAATTTTGCACTTATTTTTTTTTATGTGAAAATACGGGTCGACCCAACCCAACTCAACTCGCTCGTAACCCGTTTAAAATGATTCATTTTTGAACCCATCTTATTTGACCCGCAACCCGATTGACCCGACCCGACCTGACTGTTTGCCATGTCTTTGGGCTATATGATTTTAGTTACAATGTATGGCAAAATGGAGGGAAGAGAGGAGAAATAATGTTCTCTTTCAATGTTTGGTTTATTTATTTATTTATTGCACAGGGGAAGGAAAATGTTTCTTAGGCTCACAACATTAAGGCTATACGTGCCTTTTATGACGAGGTGGCTGGTTATAATTGGTTGAAAGCCCATTCTTATCTACCACATGGATCAGCCCTTATCTCTCTCTCTCTCTCTCTCTCTAGTATCATAAATGAACCTATCTATTCATGAACAACTCAAGTTTGGTGTGATAAAATCCTCATTAATCTTTGTTTATTTATAAACAAGTCAAACCTAATTATAGAGAGATTGTTTGGTGTGTGGCCATATGGTAGATTGGGTTATCAAAATTAACAATCTAGAAACTATCGTGTGGGAGACTTATAAAAATTGAAGTCTCAAGTTGTTATGGACATTGATCATCAATGATAATTCACCACAGTACCTATTTTGGAAATCAATATGTATCTCATACAATCATGTGCAACAGAAAAAATCAAGGTATGCTTCTATGCTACAAGAACACATTCTCTATATGAATTTTAGATTAGGGTTCTAAGAAAACTAATCTTGAAAAAAAAAATTACAGAAACTCTTGATCTTGAGAACTCCTTAATTTTCATCTCAATTACTACAAGAATCCCGAGAGATTAGGCTTTCTTCCTTGAGAATGAAACCCTAGCCATATGCTTCCTAGAGGATTTGGTAAAAATTGAATTTTCCCTCTCTTCGCGGTCATGTATGTCACTTGTGAGAGGAAGAAAATTTTCTCTCTTCACTTAAATGTATAGTGCAAAGTAGTCTAGGGTTTTCTCTACTAAATTCATCCCTTTTATATGTGGATTAGCTATTAGGTCAGTCCAACTAGGCTTTAGTTATGTGGCTTGAAGTGGGACCAAAGGGAAAATAAAAGCTCTAGCTCCAGTGGGCCTTGAGCCTCTTGTCAACTATTGACAAGCTCAAAGTTACCATTTTTTAATTTATTCAACTAAAAAATTATGGTTGCACTATGGGTTTTTATTAATTTAAAGATTTACCACAAGGCTTTATTATATTAATTATGGTAGCACTTTGTAAATGTAATTTCATAAAATATAAACTTTAGTAATTCATTACCAAATGATTGGGCCTAACACTTCATATAACCAATTTCCATAAACCTATCTTAAAGGGATGTTTCATGTCTCTAAAAGAGATTATGAATTTCATTTTGAGAATGTGTTCCCACAACACTATATGCGATTGTCCAACATATTAGCCTTTAACCATACAAGATCTCACTCCGGTATAGATCAAAGCAACCAACATTTAATGTTTTAGTTCACCATCCCCTCAAAATTAAGAGTTTATGCAAATAACATGCATGGGATTTATTTGTTCAATTGAAAATAGTTGGTAGAACAATAAATCTCACAGTAATCCAGTTCAGTATATCTCACACACTTGAGACACATCAATATATCAATCTGAAGTCTCCGCTTTCATGATCAAGACAGATCATCAAAATTGATATGTTATAGTCTTCGCAGATGAAATGCACAATTTCATTACCAACTACGAACTAAGATTTATGAGTTTACAAGGAATTTATGATTTAGATATTCTGTATGAGAATCTCATTATCATAGCTTAATCATATACAATATAATTCATAGACTATAATATATAATGTCCGTATTCAAGCAAAAACAATCTAAAAAAATAAAGCAGCTTCTTTATTAAAAGACAATGTCATACAATTGGGTTTTAAGGCACTACTCCTAACACTTATAACCATTTTTAAAAATAATTTAGGATTTCAATTGAGTTAGATTTCTATCGTTCTATAGTTTTGGGTGCTTTATTGGGGTGGGGAAGAGAACATAGGACATCTTTTTTTTTTTTTTGGTAATAATATCAATAAAACTAAGTGGCGAAGCCTAATAGTGAGACATGTTATTAATTTGCACATATTTTAAATGAGCGTTGAATTTATTATCTTACTTTCTACATTACTCTTAAAAGGGATGTGCCATTTGAATTAGAGTTCATTCTTATCTCTTTAAAACCTTTAACTCATATACACATTCAAATATAATAAAATTTCTACAATCTATGAAATTGGCTTCAATTACACACATTATAGTTCTCATTTAACAATAATTTTTCAATCATAACGTCCAGACTTAAAAAAGAAATTGAATTTTTTTTTTTGTTGCTTTTCTTTTCTCATAATATACACTAACAGTTATAGCATTCCCGCAGGGTGATGCAAAATGCATTATAGATGACATGGTGCAAATAAACAAACTAAAAAAAAAAAAAAACCAAAACCACACCTCCAACCGGTCATCTATCACTATAGAAAGCTTTACATATTGCTATAGAGTATCATCTATTTTTAGATGATACTGTAGCTAACATGCATTTCTTTTATTCCCTCTTTTTATTCACTCCCAGTCTCTCTCCTTTGGCCTGGTTAGACCCATTCTCTCTCTCCTCTGCTCTCTCATCTTCGTCCTTGCCATCGGATGTTGCTGTTGTCATTGTAGGACTGCTACCATCGATCATGGTGTCATCATCGTTGTAAAATGGTGATTGAGTTTGGAGTCTCTAGTAGTGGTTTGTACTGTAGTATTTGGGTTGGATGCTCTGGTGATGGTGTTAAGAAGGTTGATTTGGCAGTGGGTACTGGGTAGAGTTTAGGAGGTCGATTCGACCCTTGGTTGCAATGAAGATGCCATTTGCAATGAAGTGGTGGAGGAGACTAGCCAAAGCGATTCAACCTCCTCTTCTTCTTCGTGATTTTTGTTTTCCTATTGTTGTGGTTGTGTTTTTGGTGGTGGCGTTGGTAAAGTTGGAGTGAGTGCTAATTATTTTTTAATTTTTTTAGTTCAATTAAAAAAATTATTTTAGATTATTTTAAAATAACTTATCGAAAAATGAAGAATAGTATTTAGTGTTTTAAAAAATTACTATGTAAAATACATGAAGTGGTTTTTTGTGATGTAAAATACTTTTTTTTTTTTTTTTGAAGAAGAACAGAATAGAAATGCTCTTAAAGATAATGTTGTTTTGATTACTGATAATCAGGGGTGGCAAATGGGTGGATTGGGTTATAAATGGGCTGGGTGTATAATTACCCATTTATCCATTTATGACCCGTTTATATATAAATTAATTATCCATTACCCGTCCAACCCATTTAATTAGTAACCTGCCCATTTAACCCAATATGACCCTATTGTTTACTGTGAAAGTGTTTTAGGGTTTGATAAGTAAACCCTAACACATAAAATATTATTTATATATAAAGTACATGATATTACTGTTTTGCCCTTATTACTCATAACACTCCCCCTCAAGCTGGAGAGTATATATCATACAATCCTAGCTTGTTACACAATAAACCCAAACGAGTCTTACATAAAGCTTTAGTAAACATATCAGCAATCTGGACTCTTGTAGAAACATATGGAGTAACAATTACACCATCTTCTACTTTCTCCCGAGTAATATGACAATCTACTTCAATATGCTTGGTTCGCTCATGGAACACAGGATTGGAGGCAATGTAAATTGCTGCTTGATTATCACAATGCATAGTCATAGGCAGCTTCACAACAAATCTTAATTCCTCAAGTAAATGCTTAATCCACATAAGCTCACATGATGTGTGTGCCATGGCTCTATACTCAGCCTCTGCACTAGACCTGGCAACAACAGTTTGTTTCTTACTTCTCCAAGTAATCAAATTTCCTCCCAAAAAAGTGTAATACCCAGTAGTGGATTTTCTATCTGACAGTGATCCAGCCCAATCAGCATTAGTGTAGGCTTCTACCCGTAGGTGACCATTAGCTTTATACAAAAGACCACGACCTGGATGTGTTTTTAGATACCTCACAATTCGAATAACTGCCTCCCAATGTGGAAAGTAAGGATCTTTCATAAACTGGCTCAAAACACTAACTGCAAATGATATATCTGGACGAGTAATTGTGAGATAATTTAGTTTACCAACCAAACGACGATATCTCTCAGGATTAGATAACAGCTCCCCCTGATCTTCATACAATTTGACATTAGGATCCATAGGAGTCTCCACTGGTTTAGACCCTAACAAGCCTGTTTCTTCCAAAATATCCAACACATACTTCCTCTGTGATAAACTGATGCCTTCTTTAGATCGTGCTACCTCAATACCCAAGAAATAACGAAGTTTACCCAGATCCTTAGTTCGAAAGGAGTTTTGAAGGTATCCTTTCAAATCATCAATACCCTGCTTGTCATCTCCAGTTATTATAATATCATCAACATATACTATCAACAAAATCTTTCCTCTATCAGAGGTATGAGAAAACACAGAGTGATCAGAATGGCAAC
Organism: Quercus tomentella; assembly: GCA_028535165.1. NCBI lineage: Eukaryota > Viridiplantae > Streptophyta > Magnoliopsida > Fagales > Fagaceae > Quercus > Quercus tomentella. The sequence continues at coordinate 30,175,751 of JAPQVY010000001.1, forward strand.
GTCGCAATCCAAACTTTAACACTACTTCACTGAATTTACCAAACCAAGCTCTGGGAGATTGTTTAAGACCATAGATGGCCTTATGCAACCTACACACTTTTCCAGACTCCCCCTGAGCAACAAACCCAGGTGGTTGCTCCATATACACCTCTTCCTTCAAATCGCCATTCAAGAATGCATTTTTAACATCTAACTGAAATAATGGCCAACCCAAATTAGTAGCCAAGGAGTTAAAAATCCAACAGAAGAAATTTTAGCAACAAGTGAGAATGTCTCGGCATAGTCAACACCGTATGTCTAGGTATAACCTTTGGCAACCAAGCGAGCCTTCAAACGCTCAATAGAACCATCAGGCAAATACTTCACAGTATACACCCAACGACAACCAACAATAGTTTTCCCTAGAGGACGAGTAACTAAAAACCAAGTAGCATTTTCAGACAGGGCAAACATTTCTGCCTCCATAGCAGATTTCTAACCCGGGATGGACATAGCCTCCTGGACAGACTTAGGGACAATAGTAGAATTCAAGGATGTGGTAAAGGCATAAAGAGATGGAGACAAGTGACCATAAAAGACAAATTGAGAGATAGGGTGAGAGGTACAAGAACGCTTACCTTTGCGCAAAGCAATTGGAAGAGAGGCAGGATCAGGAGTTGGATCACTAGGCGGGGTAGAGGTCTCTGTTGGAGGTTTCTACTGGTGACAATATACCTGGAGTGGTTTCTGAGGAGATTCAATAGGAGACACAGGTGGTAGGAGAGGAAGACAAGGGGGAGAACTGTCACTAGCAACCGAAGGAGAGAAATAGGACTGAGATTCATCAAATGTGACATCAACACTAATGAAATGACGCCGAAGAGTAGGTGAGTAACATCGGTATCCTTTTTGAGTACGAGAATACCCAAGAAAAACACATTTAATGGATCTAGGATCAAGTTTGTCACTCCCTGAACCTAAGATATGAACATAGCACACACAACCAAAGATCTTAGGAGGTAGATGAAACAAAGGTGCATCAGGAGAGAGCACAGTATAAGGGATCTGACCAACTAGAACAATGGAAGGTATACAATTAATTAGGTGATAGGGAGTGAGAACAGCATCACTCCAATATGATTTGGGAACATGCATATGAAACTTTAAGGCACGAGTGACCTCTAACAAATGACGCATTTTGCGTTCAGCAACACTATTTTGTTGTGGAGTATGGGGGCATGAAGATTGGTGAATTATACCATGATCATCAAAAAATTGAGACAAAAATGTATGAAAATATTCACGAGCATTATTAGACCGAAAAATACGAAGCGAAGCATTAAACTGAGTCTTTATTTCCATATAAAATGATTTGAAAATTAAGTACAATTCAGACCGTTCTTTCATAAGATAAAGATAGGTGACTCTAGAATAATCATCAACAAAAATGACAAAATATCTAAATCCCAACAATGAGGGAGTGCTTATTGGACCCCAAATATCAGAATGAACTAAATGAAAAGGACTACTAACACGACTCTCACGCCTAGGGGCAAAAGGCACCCTATGGTGTTTACCTAACTGACATGCTTCACATTGTAAAGACTCAATTTGACGACACGACGGAACTAATGACTTCAAATTCTTGAGAGATGGATGACCAAGGCGACAATGATGCTGAAGAGGCGAGATAGACAAATGAGAAGCCACTAAACGGGAAGAACCACATCGATCCAAGTAATAAAGTCCACCGGCTTCATGCCCTCCACCAATAATCTTCCCCGTCTTGAGATCCTGAAAGATACAATGAGTGGATAAAAAAATGGCAGCACAATTCAAAATTTTAGTAAGCTTACTAATTGACAAAAGGTTAAAAGGAAAATCAGGAATATATAAGACAGAAGAGAGAGAAAGATTAGGACTAAGATTGGCAGTGCCCAAACTAGAAACTGTAGTGGCTGAGCCATTTGCCAATGTAACATTGGGAAGACTACTAGATTGCTCAAAGTCAGAGAGTAAACTTGAGGTACCTGTCATATGATCAGTAGCACCTGAGTCAATGACCCAAGGGTCCTGAGTGGCAAGACAAGCAGCGGAAGTACCTTGTTGAGCCAAAGTAGTAGTAGAATCAGACCCAACAAAGTTGGAATGCAGAGACAAGAGGCGATTGTACTCTTCCTCAGGAATAGAGACTACTCTAGATGTCGGTGGAAGTGTCTGTGAAGGTGGTTCTTAAACTTGAAAACTAGCTTGGTTAGCCGAGGGTTTACCATACAACTCCCAACAAAAGTCTACTGTATGATTCTCACCATGACAATAAGTGCACTTACGAAGACCACGTCCTTTACCACGACCCATTTGTTCACTCCCACGACCCCCTTGGTCACGACCTCCACGGCCTCGGCCCCCACGACCTCGACCTCCACGACCACCTCTATTACTCCCCATATAAGTGGTAAAGGCAGATTTATCACCCGAAGGTAATGCATCAGTATGGGAGGAAGAGAAAGGGTCAATACTCGAATCAGATAATGTGGCTTGTCGAAGTCTACCAAAAACTTCACTCGATAAAGGGAGGTCTGGACTAGCTAAGATTTGTGATTTTACTGGATTCAAACTTTTAGGCAGTCCAGAGAGGAAGTGAGCAACATGCATAGAATCTCGTTGTTTCTTCATAATTTTAACATCAAAGGAGATAGGCTGATAAATATTGAGTTCTTCACATACACCCTTAAACTTGTTATAATAGTCTTCTAAAGACATATCACCCAAACTCAAGGAGAAATAATTTTGATGAAGATCATAAATCCGCTTCAAATTGTTAACACTAGAGTAAAGTTCCTTGGCTTGTTCCCAAACAAGTTTAGCAGTTGGTAAGAAAACCAAATTACAACTGATCTTAGACTCCATGCTATTCCACAAACAACTCCTAATTTGTGCATCTTCGGCTCTCCAATCAGCAAATTTAGGGTCTGTAGGTATAGGAGGTTCCTTAATCACGTAATCAAACTTCTTTCTACCAAGAAGAAAGACTTCAACTGCCTGTGTCCACTAAGCATAATTACTACCATTTAGACGAATGGAGGTAATTGATAACATATCAGGAGATAAGAAATAATTAGGGGGCTGAGCACTGTCTTTGGACTCCATAATAGCAATCTGAAGAACAAACTAACACTAAAGAAATAAGCTGGACTGAATTAAAACAAACTCCAACCAGCAACCAATGTACTTCAACCAGTCAGCCACGTCAACAGTAACTCATCTAACAACGAATCAACACCAAACTATTCCAAAAAACAAGGCAGCAACAAATCCATACCAACACCAAAAAAAAATAATTGCCCAATCCACCACTAAACATCAACCTAAGGCTGCCTGAACAGATATGCAGAGAACGTATTGAAGAAGAGAAGAAAATCAGACCATGGTTGAAACCCTCAACTGAAAAAGCTCCGTCGGCAGCACTAGGGTGCAGGAGCGGCGGCGCGAGGACCGGCGAGTAAGCTAGGATGGTCAGCGGAGGAGGGCGAGTAAAACCCTGCCTCTCTCGCGATCAGGCGACGTCGATTTGATGTCACGAGACCGAAGAGAGGTCACCAGCGCTGGACAACTCCTTCAGCCACTAAATCGAGATCGTCGGAGTCTCTATTAAGGTTGTCGAAGCTAGCAAGTAGGGATATGGTTGCCGGCGACAACAATATCGGTGGGTGGTGGTCGGAGGGTTAACGGCAGCGGCGGTTTGGTGGCTCTGATACCAAGTTGTTTACTGTGAAAGTGTTTTAGGGTTTGATAAGTAAACCCTAACACATAAAATATTATTTATATATAAAGTACATGATATTACTGTTTTGCCCCTATTACTCATAACAGACCCAAATAAATAAATAACTTGTTACTAGATTTTCCCATTAAGTAGCAACTACAAAATTTCTCATAAACCAAACAGGACCCTTGAAAATCGGATTAAAATCTTTTAGCTTTATAACAACATCAATCACTTCATTTTCATTTATTTTCCCAAACTTTCTCACAAACCAAACACAACTTCTCCTCACCCAAACCAATACCTAGCTAATCAAACAATCTTTTAAGCAAACAAACAAATACTCATAGAACTAACTTGAACTTTAGTCTAAACTCTGAAATATAGTTTTTCCCTAATTTTCTAAAAACTTTCTCATCAATAAGCGTTTTCAAAAGCGTACCCTTAAACAAATCCCAAATCTTACAACTCCTATCATGACTCGTCGATACAATCAACGACCCATCTCGATTGATATGCATAGACGTAACAAGCATAGAATGCGCCTTGATCGCATGCAAACATTTCCCAGTCTTCACCTCCCAAACATGCACTGTTTCGTCGAAAGACCCAGACACGATTAGATTCGATTAGGGTTGAAGTTCACGCAGAAGACCAAATTGGAGTGGCCCTTCAGGGTCTTGACGTGGGAGGAGTGGCTGGTGGAGGCGCGTGCGTCCCAGATGCGGAGAGTGCGGTCGTCGGAGGCGGAGCAGATGTAGTGGGAGTCGAAGGACCAGGCGAGGTCGGAGATGCCCTCGGAGTGGGCGATGAGGCGGTGGAGGAGAGTTAGGGTTTGGGTGGACCAGATGATGAGGGTTTTGTTTAAGGAGGCTGAGGCTGAGCAGGGTTTCCGTCGTTTGAGAATTTCACGCTGGGTTTGGGATTTCTTTTCTGTTAAAGTGTTTGGGAAAGTGTTTGGTTACTGAGAAAATATGAGAAAATCTGAGGGAGAGTGAGACTGAGGGCCGAATGTTTGGGCTTAGAAATATAGAATTTATATTGTTTATTTAATTTTAGATTTTAGAAGGGTATAGTGGGTATTAGTAGGTTTATTTAATTTTAAATTTTAGATGGGTTTAGTGGGTATTAGTGGATTTATCCATTTAGACCCATCTAATTAAATAACCAAATAGGTCTTTATCCATTTAACCCAAATACTCAAATGGGTTGGGTTAAGACTTATCCAAATAAGGTGGGTAATGGGCAGGTTCATGGATATGGATAAAAATTGCCACCCCTACCGATAATATAAATAAGACAGTGTTATTTATACACTAACAGTAAAAAAAAAGAAAAGAAAAAAAAAAACAGTAACTGGTTGCATTACTCTCTCAAATGATAAAAACATAATACTCATTTGCGAGTCTTTATTATATGAGAGATGTAGGGTTAAGGGCCCAAATCATATATTGGGCCTTAAGCCTTGGCCAAGAACATCAGTAGTCCGAGGACGAACGAATGGTAATGAATGGTTCAGACCTAGGGCTTAATGAGCAAAATATGAATGGGAGAGTGGTTCGAGGAGGAATATCTCCTTGAACATGATAATACAGCTCAAATCTGTATTCCAACAATCAATGTGACCTTCTAGGAAGCTCTAGCGATAAGGACGTGCATCATACACGTATAAGGGTGATGGGAACTCATAAATATCTAAGGAAAAACTGCTACCACCGCATTGAATGCACTGCAGCTACTTTTTTTGCTGCATTTATGTGGAGAAGACCCTGAATAGTGCTGCCTTGGTTACCACAACTCACAAAAAACCAAAGAGGGTGTCTGATGGGACAGATACTTAAGTAAGGTCTTAAATGATCAACAAGTGTAGGATCAAGATGGTCCAAAGGGAGCTATATAATGTAAGAGACCCTCCATGAGGAAGGGATCGAGAAATCAAAAGGAAAATACTGTAGCAATCAGGAACCAATCTTGTAATCAAACCTAAGAGCAATATATAAGAGTTGTGCTCATCGGATATTGTCGAGGACGTTTTTCTTCAACATAAACTCATCTGTTTTCATTCTTTTATCATTTCAAACTACCTTAGTATTGATTTGAATTATTAAAGCCCAGTTTTTCCAACCCACTCTCTACAAATTCATTGTTTTGGGCTTTTTGGGCCTAAATCCATATACCTTTTGGGCTAGGAGTTCAAATCAGGTCCTTACAATTGGCGCCGTCTGTGGGAATTACTGGTGTGATAGTGAGTTTGACATTCAACTATGGTAGGTTCAAGTTCAAACCAAGCAGAATCCATGGGGTCTCAACATCAAGATCACTTCCGTGAACTCGAGCAAAGGAGAGACCAAGAGGGGAGTGTACGTACTACCCATACTAGTAAGAGCCATTCTCAGGGTGGTAGCCATCTCTCCCAGAAGAAAGATATCAAAGTCATGCAGAAGGAAATTGATCACCTAAAGAGAAGCCTACGCCACGAACGCAGAAGGTGAGCTCCTTCCAACTCTGATTACTCTTCCAATGATGAGAAGGACGCAGACTATAGACAGAGGTCAAGGACTTCCCCCAGCGAGTCTTTCTCACATGATGAAGACTACCGCCATGAACGCAGAAACAGAAATTCATCTTCAGGAGGCATGGGAAATGACGCTATGAGTAAAGCACTCAACCAAATTTCCAAGTCACCTTTCACGCGCTGGATTGAGAGAGGGAGACTTCCTCGGCAGTTCACTCAACCCACATTCATCATGTATAACGGCAGAACAGACCCTGTAAATCATATTAGCCACTTCAATCAAAGGATGACTGTACATTCCAAGAACAAGGCCTTGATGTGCAAGGTATTCCCATCCAGCTTGGGGCCTGTAACGATGAGGTGGTTTGACGGTTTGAGGGCAGGTTCCATCAATTCCTTCAAGGAACTTACTCAGGCATTTGGATCCCGTTTCATTACGTGTAGTAGGGTTCCTCGGCCTTTAGCTTCCTTACTATCCCTATCCATGAGAGAACGAGAAACCCTGAAAACATATTCAGACAGATATTGAGAGATGTTCAACGAGATAGATGGTGATTTTGATGATGTAGCCATCAGCACTTTCAAGCTCGGCCTACCTGTCGAGCATGGCTTAAGGAAGTCTTTAATTGGGAAACCTGTTACCAGTATCCGCTAGCTCATGGATCGGATTGATAAGTATAAGAGAGTTGAGGAGGACTAGCAACAGGGTAAAGGAAAGAGCAAGGTTATCCCTCAAGAGAAGAGGGATTTCAGGTCGGACCACTACAACAACAATAGACCCCGGAAGGATTTTGTTGGGCAGTCTGGGCCTGCACCTTCTCAAGCGATTAACACTGTATTCTAAGAACCAGTGCATCAAGTTTTGGTGAAAATAAAAGACAAGCCATACTTAAAATGGCTGAATAAGATGAGTGAAGACCCTTCGATGCGCAACCAGAGCCTTCACTGCTAGTACCACCAAGAACGGGGACATACCACCGAGGACTGTAAAACACTATGAAATCACCTTAAGCAACTAGTCAAAGAGGGAAGGTTGCAACAATTTCTATACCGGCCTAACGGATAAGGAGACCAGTCAAGATCAGGGGCTCAGGGGGATGCTCCTTTAAGGTCTCCGTTAGGCACAATCAATGTCATCTTTGCGGCACCTGAGAGAACCGATTTTCACCCTTCTAGGGTGATGTCTGTAGCTAGGCATTCAGCCGAGGACGCTAACTCTAAGCCAAAGAGAGCTAGAGTGGAGGTCCGACCATCGCTGAGTTTCTCAAACGAAGACATGATTGGAACCATCCGACCATATGATGACGCTTTGGTTGTTACCCTCAGAATAGGGGGGTATGATGTGAAGAGAGTAATGGTAGACCAGAGCAGTTATGTAGAAGTCATGTATCTTGACTTGTACAAAGGACTAAACTTAAAACCTAAAGACTTGACAACCTACGATTCGCCTCTAGTAAGTTTTGATGGGAAGCTTGTTACCCCAAAGGGCCGGATTAGGTTGCCCGTATAGTCCGGCTCAGAGGTAGTGGAAGTGGACTTCATAGTGGTGGATGCATACTCCCCCTACACGGCCATTGTGACCAGACCCTGGCTTCATACCTTGGGTGATGTTTCTTCAACTTTGCATCAGAAGGTGAAGTATCCGTTCGGAGATTGGATTGAGGAGCTAGTAGGGAACCAATCCATGGCTAGGCAGTGCCTCGTGTCTGCAATTTTGCATCAGCCAGTAGCTGAGTCCTCGGTCTCGGTTAAGGAAGGTTTATAGCATTCAAAGTCTCCGGAATTACCCGTAAAGGGGCCAGCCGAGGAGGCCAAATGTGAAGATTTAGAGAAATTTGCCATAGGTGATGATTTGGAAAAGTTTTTTCAGGTTAGAGCTCAGCTACCACCTTAAGAGAAAGAGGAGTTAGTGATATTTCTTAAGAGGAACGTAGATGTATTCGCTTGGAATGCTTACGAAGCTCCGGGAATGGATCTGAGCTTCATCTGTCATCATCTAAATGTTAATCCATCCATCACCCCCAAGAAGCAACCACCTCGGCGCTCGTCCAAGGATCACTCTGATGCCGTTAGAGATGAAGTGAATAAGCTCAAGCAAGCAAGGGCTATCAAAGAGGTTTTCTACCCTGAGTGGCTGGCCAATACTGTAGTGGTAAAGAAGAAGAGCGGAAAATGGCGAGTGTGTGTAGACTTCACAGATTTAAATAAGGCTTGCCCAAAAGACCCATTCCTTATGCCTAGGATCGACCAGCCAGTGGATGCAACTATAGGCCATCCTTGGATGAGCTTTTTAGATACCTTTCAAGGGTACCACTAGATACCACTAGCCCTGGATAATCAGGAAAAAATGGCTTTCGTCATTCCCATTGGAAACTACCATTACAAAGTGATGTCATTCGATTTGAAAAATGCAGGGTCTACCTATTAAAGGATGATGACTAGGATGTTTGAACCACAGTTGGGCAAGAGTATTAAGGTCTATATAGATGATATGGTGGTGAAGAGTAAGGTGGTGTCCGAGCACGTAGGAAACCTCGGGAACATTTTTGAAATTCTGAGGAAGCACAAGTTGCACCTTAATGCTTCCAAATGCTCTTTTGGTGTGGGGTTGGGCAAATTTCTGGGCTACATGGTTACTCATAGCAAAATTGAAGTTAACACCGACCAAATTAAGGCAATCAACAGCTTACAACCACCTCGGAATCCTAAGGAAGTCCAGAAGCTGACCGGAATGACTGCTGCCTTAAACCGATTTATCTCTTGATCAGGGGATAGGTGTAGACCCTTCTTCCTACTGATGAATAAGTGGAAGGGATTTGAGTGGACCGAGGAGTGTGCCTTAGCCTTCCAGCAGCTTAAGGATTATCTTTCTTGGCCACCAATCATGTCCAGTCCTGAGGTGGATGAGGTCCTGTTCACTTATATTGCTGTGGCCCTCCATGCCATAAGCTTGGTCTTGATACGAGTTCATGGCGGCATACAAAGGCCAGTCTATTATGTGAGCAAGTCACTACATGAGGCCGAGGTCCGATATCTTCCACTAGAGAAAGCCATCTTGGTGGTGGTACGTGCTACACGTAAACTCCCCCATTACTTCCAGGCATATACGGTAGTTATCCTAACTCAGCTCTCGCTCAGAGCTTTACTCCGAAGTGTTGATTACACGGGGAAAATTGCTAAATGAGGGGACGATCCTAGGGGCTTTTGATATCAAATACATGCCTCATACCTCTGTCAAAGGTCAAGTCCTCGCAGATCTAGTAGTCGAGTTTGCTGAATCCCCATTGGAAGTAGAAGCAAAAAGGCAAATCATGGATGGAAAATCATTTGGCATGATCTCCCAACAAGACCCCCTATCCTGGAAAGTATATGTCGATGGTGCAGCAAACCAGAATGGATCCGAAGTGGGATTAGTTCTAATATCCCCGAAAAGATCACCATTGAGAAGTCATTAAGATTGGGATTTTCGGCCACAAATAACGAAGCCGAGTATGAGGCTCTGCTGATGGGAATGGCCATGGTTCAAAAAATGGGCGGAAAGGCTGTAGAGATGTTCTCGGACTCGAGATTGGTCATTGGCCAAGTGAAAGGATAGTTTGAAGCCAAAGATGAAAGAATGCGAGGGTACTTGTGTTAGGTCAGGTGTTTGCAGTTGGGTTTTGAATCTTTCAACCTATTGCACATCCCTAGAAGTGGAAACACACATGCAGATTCCCTAGCCACCCTTGCAACCTCCTCGGCGCAAAGTTTACCCCAGATCATCCTTGTAGAAGACTTATGCAAGCCCACAGAGGCAAACAGAGAGGTGGTTCATGTTCACCAAGTTAGAGTGAGGCCTAGCTGGATGGACCCCATAGTACTATTCCTGAAAGAGGATATCCTGCCCGAGGAGAAGTCAGAAGCTGACAAAGTATGAAGGAAGGCTCCTTGGTTTTGGCTATCTGAGGACCAGAAATTGTACAAACGCTCTTTTTCTAGATCATACCTGCTATGCATACGCCCCGAGGCAACGGAATTACTCCTTGAGGAGTTACATGAGGGGATTTGTGGAAGCCACACTGAAGGAAAATCCTTGTCACACAGAGCCATCACTCAAGGCTATTGGTGGCCAAACATGCAAAAGGAAGCACAAGAATATGCAAGGAAGTGTGACTAGTGTCAAAAATTCGCACCAAACATACACCAACCGGGAGGAGTCCTTAACCCACTATCTAGCCCTTGGCCATTCACTCAGTGGGGCTTGGACATTGTCGGCCCTTTCCCCAAGGCAGTAGGGAACAAGAGGTATTTGCTAGTTGGCACAGACTACTTCACTAAGTGGGTCGAAGCTGAGCCCTTGGCAAATATCAGGGATGTGGATGCCAAGAAGTTCGTTTGGAGAAACATTGTCATGCGGTTTGGGGTCCCTCGCACCCTCATCTCGGACAATGGCCTTCAGTTTGATAGCAAATCTTTCAAAAGATACTGTTGTGACTTGGGAATTACAAATAGGTATTCTACTCCAACTTATCCCCAAGGGAATGGGCAAGCCGAGACTGTTAACAAAGTCATAGTGAGTGGACTCAAGAAGAGGCTGGATGATGCGAAGGGAAAATGGGTGGAAGAACTGTCACACGTCCTATGGACGTATCGAACCACGCCTCGCAGGTCAACGAGGGAGACTCCCTTCTCAATGACTTATGGAGTCGAAGCTGTTATCCCTTTAGAGACTGGCTTTCCAACGCTGAGAACAAGTTCTTTTGATGCGAGCAGTAACAACGGATTACTAAAAAAAAGCCTAGACCCGATTGAGGAGAGAAGAGAAAATGCAATGGTTCAATTGGCATACTATCGACACAGGCTCAAGCAAGGTTATGATGCCAAAGTGAAGCCGAGACCGTTAGCACCTGGTGACTTAGTGTTGAGAAAGGTCCTAGGTACCGCTAAGAACCCAGCATGGGGAAAGCTAGGGCCCAATTGGGAAGGACCATATCGCATCACCTCGATGGTTGGTATAGAAGCATATTTTCTGGAAGACTTAGATGAGCATGTAATACCGCGCCCTTGGAATGTAAACAACCATAAAAGATATTATTATTAATGAAAGTTTCCTTTGTCAATATGTTCATTTGTTGTATAAAGGCATTGTACTTCCCTTTATTCATTCTTTCCAAGTATTAAACAGAATCTTAGTCATGCCTGACTCCTCAGACCACATGTTTTGGCCAAATTAATACTTGTTGACATCTTTATAAGTAATTAAACAGAACCTTAGCCATGCCTGAGTCCTCGGACCAGATGTTTTAGGGAAATTAACACTCTATGACATCTTTATAAGTGATTAAACAGAACCCTAGTCATGCCTTAGTCCTCGGACCAGATACTTTGGGGAAATTAACACTCTATGACATCTTTATAAGTGATTAAACAGAACCTTAGTCATGCCTGAGTCCTCGGACCAGTTGTTTTGGGGAAATTAACACTCTATGACATTTTTATAAGTGATTAAATAGAATTTTAGTCATGCTTGAGTCCTCGGACCAGATGCTTTGGGGAAATTAAGACTCTATGACATCTTTATAAGTGATTAAACAGAACCTTAGTCATGCCTGAGTCCTCGGACTAGATGCTTTGGGGAAATTAACACTCTATGACATCTTTATAAGTGATTAAACAGAACCTTAGTCATGCCTGAGTCCTCGGATTAGATACTTTGGGGAAATTAACACTCTATGACATCTTTATACCTTAGTCATGCCTGAGTCCTCGGACTAGATGCTTTGGGGAAATTAACACTCTATGACATCTTCATAAGTGATTAAACAAAACCTTAGTCATGCCTGAGTCCTCGAACCAGATGCTTTGGGGAAATTAACACTCTATGACATCTTCATAAGTGATTAAACAGAACCTTAGTCATGCCTGAGTCCTCGGACCAGATGCTTTGGGGAAATTAACACTCTATGACATCTTCATAAGTGACTAAACAGAACCTTAGTCATGCCTGAATCCTCGGACCAGATGCTTTGGGGAAATTAACACTCTAAGACATCTTTATAAATGATTAAACAGAACCTTAGTCATGCCTGAGTCCTCGGACCAGAGGCTTTAGGGAAATTAACACTCCATGACATCCTTCTAAGTGTTAAACAAAACCTTTGTTATGTATGGTTCCTCGGGCCGCATACTTTGGGGAAATTAACATTTTGTGATAATTATTTGTCTTTCACTGAGTGTCAGAACAAATCCAAGATTATAACCAACTCCCCGGATTGGTAGCTTTGAATAAGTTAAACTCCTTAATTATTTATCCAAGAGTTGGGTGGAATGAAGAATATCTCCCTCCTTCATTTTTTACAAAGTTTACTACTCATCTTTATTAGATTCAGCCTTCATTGAAGAAGGATCAATTCACAGCACAAATATGGGGTTAATCTCCTTGTTTCTGGTACTGAGTCAAACTATTTAAACTGGTAGCAGAGTACTGTTGTTAGTTTTTGTTAAAGTTAGGGTGGCAGCAGTTTAATTTTATTCGCAATAATAGTAAGCTTGAAAACCTATAAAGTAGTGACACAAAAGGAAGAAAGAAAAGTCTATTCATTAATTAAAGCAGTATGCATTACAAAAGGAAGAAAGAAAAGTCTATTCCTACGACTACTCCTCTGTTGGTTGAGGGCCTTTATTGGAATTAGCTGCCTTAAACTTGGCATCCCCGACGTTAGACTTGAACTCTGCATCCTTAGCCTTGGAAACCACATCCTTGATGGTAAGGTCGTCCTCAGACTGGTTGGCCTTGGTTGACAGCTGGACCTCCTTACCCTTGCCATCCCCTGTGGAGACCTTAGCATTAGCAGGAGGGGCTTCAACCGTGAAGGATTGCTCAAGGGGTGGGAAGGGATCAGCAACAGGAGGAGGAGGCTCTCGTATGTCCACCGGAAAGTAAATGTTCTCGGCTCTCCTCAGCTCCGAATCTGTAGGGACTCCGGCCCAGTTGAGCGACTCTGCCCATACCTCAGCGCAATAATCCTTGCAGACCTTTGCCACCTCCTCTGCGAGCCGCATTTCTGTCTCCAATACGCCGCACTCAAAGGCTGCCACCTCTGCAGCCCCAGCAGCCTCCCTGGCCATCTGAGCCTCATCCTTAGCCTTTTGCAGGTTGGCCCTGAGCTCAAGGACCAGCTGCTTTTGAGTGGCCAGCTCTATCTTAGTAATGTGGAGCTTCTGGCGTTGGTCCTAGGCCTGCTTTTCGGCAGTTTTTAAACCAGCCACGACATTCGTACGGGCCCGATCCGCTTTAACCAACTTGTTGGTCAGCTCTGTGTGCTCTTCTTTAAAGGCTCCGAGAGCCTTCTCAACTTCGAGACGAGATTAGGCCTCAGCTTTAACCTCATTGTGAGCATTCCGGACCCATTCCTCGGCCACAAAAACTTGCTGGGTGACCTGCATAAAAATAACAAAGGGATTGTATATATATGTGTGTGTGTGTGTGTGTGTAAGAGAAAATGAAGATAATGAGTGGGGGCACTTCTTAGCATTTGATTCAAAAAGGCAGAAGTTAACTAACCATGGCGAGGTCTCTTTTCAGTGACATGAACAGATCAGGCTACCTCGTGCGCCTGAGAGCCTCCATATCCCTAGGAAAGAGAAGAGGTTGCTCTAAGGCTTCGGCAAGGTAGGCTGCATGCCCTCTATGGGATTCCCAGATGGTAGCATCCCAGGAGATGGCAACACCCTCTAGCTCAATCCGAGGAGCCCAGGTGCACTGTTGTCGACGCACCTTAGCTTCGTCCCTATTCTCCACAGAAGTGGCCCGCTTGTCCTTGGGGTCCTTGATTGTCTTCTGTTGCTTAGTACCCTTTTGAGGGGCCACCTCACCCTCCTTTAGATCCTACACTGGCCTTTTCTTCTTTAGATTCGGATTGGCGTGCAGACCGAGGTTAGTAGGGAGCAAGGGAGGAGGAGGAAGATTGGCAGGAACTTGGGTCTTGGGGCTTCTTTTGAAGTCGACCCCTTGTTCCTGTCGGCCAGTAGACCCTTCAAGCCCTTCCTCTGCTTCAGGTCCATCCCTTCTTCTTCTTCGGAGCTTGTATCAACTCAGGCAATAATTAACCTCGGAGAATGGGCAACAGAAAATCTGTCAAAATCGGCCTTGGAGTCCGAGAGCTCTACTGGCTTTTCTAGCACTTCACCTTCCTACCCAAGGTGGAATTGGTCGATCTCGGCCTCGAGGGACAAGTGTGTAAAAGCTGTCCCCTCTCTCAGAGCAGCTACTTCCTGAGGCACACGTTGAATAGGCAGCTCAACGAGCGGAAGGTCTATCCGAGCCAAAAAGCCCGGCTTAAAGACGTCTATGCGTGCCAATCTAGAGTCACCAGCCCTTATTGCCTAGCCTACATCTTGAAATGTACAAGACACAGGCTCGTAATCCAAAATTAAGTGAGGCGCCCATAGTTATCCGTCTTCGCTTATGAATATCTAGGATCTTAGCAATTTGTTGAGACCCGATACGTTGACCAAACTGAGTCTTGGAGTGACGTGGTTTTTATTTGCAAAAACATCCGAGGAGGAAATTGTGGTTAAATCAACAAAAACTGCTATCCGAGAAGGCGAAATGTTAAGGCAGAGTTATAAAAAAAAATAGTATATAAGAAGACTAAAATCCTTGCTAAGGGACCTAATCCTAGGGTACCCCACCTGGTTTTCCTGCCCGAACTAGGCAGTGAAGACCGTCGTGCCACTCCCCGGAGACGACCAGATAATCATCCTTCAAGCCCTTGTTGGACTTAGGAAGGCAGGATATCAATCTAACGACATTAGATCGGGACTTGGGGTAATATCCTGCGTTGGCAAGGGAATGACACTCGTACATGTGAACGACGTCGTGCCATGTGAGCCCTAAGTTCATCTGATCGTTCAAGGCATCTACACTCCCTAGGACTCTAAACAGATTGGAAGCGCACTGATGGGGACACAACCTATGATTGAGCAGGTAGTCTCTAGTTATCCTACCCATGGGAAGTGTCATTCCTCCCTCTATGAAGGCGATCATTGGAATGACAACTTCACCCTCCTCTCTATCTATAAGTATTCGGTCTGGAGGAAAATATTGTAAGCCCACTCCCTGTAGGATATGATATTTGGCCCTAAAACCCTCCATACCGGTCGGAGAGTCCACTAAGTGCTTGAATCTACCCATCTAAGCAAACGTGGATGACACAGAGAAAGTTTTCTAATAAGGAAGAAGGTCGAGGAGCTTGGCCAAGGAGAAAAAGAAAGTTTGAAGAAATAGATACTTACGAAAACAAGTGAGTGTATCAAATTCTGAACCTTTAGAAAAATATTTTGGGAGTTTCTTAAGGAAAAGAGTTAAGGAAACTTGGGAGTGCAGAGGATTTAGTGAGTTGGAGTGCTTGAAATCTCTGGAAAGCTTGAAAATTTGTAAAGTAAAGGGAAAATGACTTCCCTCAAGGGTTTATATAGAGGGTGAAAATGAGTGGGAGTTATCCCGCTCAAAATTCCAAGAAAAAGATCAACCGTTGGATCTGCGCCTCACCGTTAGATCTGGGGAACAAAGTGCTGCCTAAAACAATTAATGGCGCCTCGCGGACTTCAAAGCGTCAGTGGCAATTATGGGGCGCGTAAAACAGCACTCCCACACGTGTAAATCAAAGGATCAAGTAGAATTCACTCTTAAAAATTCAAAACCCCAGTTTTCTCCTCGGATGAGAGGAAAAAACCAGAGTTTTGAGGGGCTATTGTAGGGTTAAGGGCCCAAATCATATATTGGGCCTTGGGCCTTGGCCGAGAGCATCAGTAGTCCGAGGACGAACGAATGGTAATGAATGGTTCAAACCCAGGGCTTAATGAGAAAAATACAAATGGGAGGGTGGTCCGAGGAGGAATATCTCCTCGGACATGATAATACAGCTTAAATCTATATTCCAACAATTAAGGTGACCTTCCAGGAAGCTCCAGCGATAAGGACGTGCATCATACACGTATAAGGGTGATGGGAACTCAGAAATATCTAAAGAAAAGCTGCTACCACCGCATTGAATGCACTGCAGCTACTTTTCTGGCCGCATTTATGTGGAGAAGACCTCTGAACAGTGCTGCCTTGGCTACCACAACTCATAGAAAACCAAAGAGGGTGTCTGATGGGACAAGCACTCAAGTAAGGTCTTAAATGATCAACAAGTGTAGGATCAAGATAGTCCAAAGGAAGCTATATAATGTAAGAGACCCTCCATGAGGAAGGGATCAAGAAATCAAAAGGAAAATACTGTAGCAATCAAGAACCAATCTTGTAATCAAACTCTAAGAGCAATATATAAGTGTTGTGCTCCTCGGATATTGCCAAAGACGTTTTTCTTCAACATAAACCCGTCTGTTTTCATTCTTTTATCATTTCAATCTACCTTAGTATTGGTTTGAATCATTAAACCCTAGTTTTTCCAACCCACTCTCTACAAATTCATTGTTTTGAGTTTTTTGGGCCCAAGTCTATATACCTTTTGGGCTAAAAGTTCAAATCAGATCCCTACAAGAGAGATTGCTAAAAAAGCAATATTCGGTGAAAAATGGCATTATATTTTTTAACAAACTCAATAGAAAATAAATAAATAAATAATATTTTTTATGATATATATTAATGAAATTTTGATGAAATATATAAATAATACTTTGTAACTATTCAAATCATTTAAAGGGGAGACAAAGATTCTAAACGATGATGTGACAAATCATTTCTAACTAACATAAACGGTCCTACTCTATTTTGATATTATCCTAGTCCATTTTCTGAAGTGACTTGGAAGACTATAGCCAAAAAAAAAAAAGACTTGGAAGAATTGTGGCTAAATCGTGGAGTTAATTTTGACAAATGGCACTCAGACATAGGCTCAAATAATAGACTTCTATGCAGGGCCAGCCAAGCGTTTTCGAGGCTAAGGCGAAATTTTCAAATGGGCCTTTTGTATAACTAGCATTTTGTATAATAATTTTTTTTTAAATCCATTCTTTTTACTCTTAAATGTGATTTTTTTTTTTTTTTTAAATGCTAAAGTTATAACAAATTTTACTACAAATTGGTGTTGTAATGAATGTGAACAATGACATGAGGCTTACAAAAATACTAAAAATATTATAAAATTTACAACATGAAAATTACAAAGACATATCACTAATCACAAATATTTATTCAAAAATGCATTCAATAGTTTGTTGAAATCTACCTATCATATTTATTGTCACATCAAATTATAAAAGTTATGAAGACCACCACGCACCTTTGATGCAGTGATCACTCTATAAGTATAAGTTCTTGTGGGGTGTGGGGGGCAATCACCGAGATTTAAGTCTCTAGATGAGAGTTTTACGCACATATACACTTAATGTTAGGCTAGAATATAATTTTTATCTTGTATAAAAATAATTAAATAAATAAAAGTTATGTAGTAAAATTTATAGTATTTTTAACATTTTCCTATTTAAATTACTTGAGATTAATAACACGTCTATTTGTAAGACCTATTTATTTAAATTTGTCTTATCTCTATCTCTAACATTACTTAATTCTTTGAGCCTTCTTAATAGTGAAAAAAAAATGTAAACTAAAATGTTTTAATATCTTCCAAAAATATTTATATATAAAAAATAAATATATAAATAAATAAAATTTGCCCTCAAATTTGGGGCCTTCTCTAGTAAGGGGGCCCTAGGCAATGGCCTAATTGGCCTAAGCCTAGGGCCGGCCCTGCTTCTATGATTGGTCCTATGAGTCTCTTTCATGTCATAAATTTTGCGCCTATACTTTTTCTATTATTGAAAATAGGAAATTCACGCCCAATTAGCTTTTCTAACAAAATTTAGTATTTAGTATATTAAAAAGTTATTTTTATCTATTTCAACACATTATTTTACAATACACTGTACATCACATTTTCTATTATAGTATTATAACACATTCAAATAATTTAAAACAAACCTCATCTATATTAAAAAATGAGTTCGATTAATGTATGCCCTTAGAGCATATATTAACTATCCATTTTTGAAAAGTATTTATGAAGATTTTAAAAAGCTGTCAAAAAAGTTAATCATTTTTTCATTTTTCCATAAAAAATTTCCTAATATATGCCATAAGGATATAGGTTAATAAAACCCTTAAAAAATTAACAAAACAAATTTATTTTTATCATGTAGCCCTACCTGACAAAGAGAGAGGCTGAGAGAAAGAAAGATTGAGAGGACTTGGGTGTGATGTGGGAGAGAGAAAGTGGAATAAAAAATACCAAAATATGTTTAAAACATAAAACATTTTCTGTCCATACAGTTCCAAACATGGCATTGTACTGTTCATCATTGCCAAATTTTTTAGCATTTAAAACATTTGATGTTGGAGGTTTTTTGGAGTTTGGTGTGCCAAATGCCAAATTTTTGGCATTTGGCGCACCAGATGATAGTGCACTAATGTAGTTTATCAATATTTGATCCACAATTTCTAAACTCGTAGTTGTGATGTCTTGGGCTTCTTACCATTAAGCCACGTCCTCTCAAGTAATTTTGCACCCATACAACTGTAGAATTCAACTAACGATAATGTTGCTATCATAACAATTCGTCATATTAATTGTGGCAGGGGGAAGCCCAAAGAAGGAAGATCATCAACTGGGCTCAACCTAAGGAGCAATTGGACCCAACTATTCGTTAGCTCAGGCCCAGCATAGTCAAGATAATCCAAATAGTGAAATTGAGGAAGGTGACTTGCCTGAGGAGCGTATGCTCCTCAGGAGACTTTAGATAAACCACCAAGGTCATA
This sequence comes from Quercus tomentella, assembly GCA_028535165.1. Taxonomy (NCBI): domain Eukaryota; kingdom Viridiplantae; phylum Streptophyta; class Magnoliopsida; order Fagales; family Fagaceae; genus Quercus; species Quercus tomentella. The sequence continues at coordinate 30,194,810 of JAPQVY010000001.1, forward strand.
GGATTGAAGGCCGAGAAAGGAAGTAGAGACGTGCAAGCAATGAAAGGAGGAAGCTTCCAGAAAAGGCACCTATCACCTCCACATTTAATGCACTGTACCAACTTAGCCTACCGCATTAATGGCAGAATGACCCCTAAACAGTGCCCCATAGCCTGCCGCATTTCACCAAAGTATGATACTTGTATCGGTTAAATTTATTTTTGTCCTGAATTTTGCATTAGTCTTATTTTAGTCCTAGAAAATTATTTTAGTTATTTTTTACTTCCATCTAACTTATGGAAAATATTTACGTGTTTAATGGAATGCACACTTAAGTTACCTAATCAATTTGTAAATTGTATAATAAAACTTGTAATACTTTTAACGTGGGGTTATAAATTGACCTCAATTAATTAATTCAATTACCCAAGTTGATTAATTAAGCCAAATTACATGCAAAATTGTGGAAGCACAAACAAATCACCAAATAATCTAAAGTGTAGTGGAAATTATATTGACACGGTGATTTGTTAACTAATGAGGAAAACCTCTCACAAGGCAAAAACCCTACTGGGTGAATTTCAAATCACCACTCCCAGGAATTACTAATCAAAATCAAGATATTACAAGTACAAGAAATTTTACCCCAACCTGATCTATTCTAAAGTACTAATCTCCAATTGGTCTTGATTTTGTAGAGACTTCTTCCCTTTGCACAGATTCCAGTACGTGACTAACTCCCAGCAACTTGAAGCTTGTTGTTGGATGCAAAGTTCTTCAATACACTTGTAGAGAAGGAAGCACTTGGTCACAAAATCCTAAGGCGCACAAGAATGCAGTAGCTTCATAATAAGAGTATAGATTCTCTAATTGAGTCTTTGTGTCTTGTGATAACTTTAAAATAAAGTTTTTATATCCCCTAGAAGTTTAGTGAACAAAACCCTAGAAGTCTAAGTCATCATGGACTGAAAAACAAATCTGAGAATTCTGGATTTGCAAAACTCAATAGATCGAGAGGTGTCGAGCTTGTATCAAGGCTCTTCATTAATTTTCGATAGATTTCTTGTATCGAGCTAGTGTTGAGGTTCACTTTTTCAACTTTTCTTAACTTATTTCTTGGTGCAGTCTTCATGTCTCCAATAATACAGCTTGATAAGGTCCTAAGACATACTTCATGATATTCTGAAAACCACTTAGAATTACCCAAATACAAGTAAAGTGTGGTTTGTCAAAGAATATGTCAACACATGAAAAATATGAAATATATATATATATATATATATATATATATATATATATATATATAAAGGTAAAGCTGAGAGAAAATCTAATTTAGATTTTAAATTAGATAACTAATTTTGTGCCTAGTGTTCTTTAAATTTTTAAATTTTTGTACATGTATTAACATATAACACAGAAGTTAAGAAAACCACAACAATCATGCTCATTCACTTAAGCAAGAACATTTAACATGCATGCTACAAAATCCCTGCATCCCATTCATTGTTCGTATAAACATAAAACATACAACCTTTCAGAAATATTCGATCACATTTTCAACCAAAAAAAAAAAATCATTCCAATGCATTAACCCCTTAAAACTCACACAAAATTTCACTCTCACATAGATTTTCACATTCTGCTTTCATCTATCTCTCAAATGCATAATCTTTGCTCTAAGTTTTTAAGGTCATTAAAGGCTCTCTCTCTCTCTCTCTCTCTCTCTCTCTCTTTTCCCAAATTTGGCCTGCAATTTGTACAATTTGTTTTTTTCTTTTTTAGTGGTATGATGAAAGATCGAAGAAGTAGAGTCTCCATTAAGCACATATTCCTAAGAAAATGTGAGTAAAAGTTTCCTTTCTTTTACTATAAACTTTCCCTGCCAATCCTGTTTTGAATGTACCTGTTATATCATTATCATATAAAATATGAGTGGGGTGGGGGATTAATTTGTGGTGCTTCTTCCTTTTTGATTGCTTACTATAAGTCTATTAGTTTATACTACATGTGTGTTCGGGCTAAGCATTATTTGTTCCATTTGAATTTTTTGTTAGTTGTGTATGCTATGCAAGTTAATTTTATTTCTTTGTTTGACTTAATTGCATGCATTAGAATTCAGAACCACCTAATTAACCAATATTAATGTCAAAGTTATATTCTACTGAAATTTGTTTGTTATGTCTTATAATTTCATAGCTTTAACAGCTGCATTTCGCTTTCTCTCCCCCTGGTTGATCAGGACGAATTGGTTTTCCATGGTCATAGAGAGAATTTTGCAGTGGCTACTTCCACTTCTTGGCCTACAGTCTACAGATGTTCTTGCAAATAAACCCAACTTCTAGACTGATATGTGGCTCATGTCTAGTATTAATTGTAGAAAATTACATTGCAACCCCAATTGAGCTCATTGCTCTACATTTCCTACAGTGTAATGTTTGTCACTATAGTGTTTTACAAGAGGTTTATCTTCATTTTTTATGGAAAAAAAAAGTGTCATTCAAAATTTGAATGCTTTTCTTTTTATAGATTTTTTCACAGTTTCTTATTATCATTATGAAGTTTACGCAAAATTAAAAGCAGACAATTATTATTTAGAAAGCAAGCAAGCAAATACATTTAAATTGCAGATGATTGGTAGACTTCCAAAGAAAGAGCTGGAAGCGTGGGCCATGATTTCCTGGTCCCTGTGGAATGCTCGCAATAAGTTCCACTTTGAGCAAGTCCGGACTCACCCTGCTGGGATTCACCGTGGAGCGATGGCTTTCCTTGAGGAGTATCAGCGGCACATGGCAGCTCTCCACCCTGCGTAGTAGTGCTAGATCGCACGTCTTGCTTTTGATCTTTTTTCATGTTTGTTTTTTTATTTTTCCTGAGCCCAGTAGCTATCATTGCCTCTGAGTAGGCTTTTGTGCTTCTGACACTCTTCTTACTGAATAGTTTGTACTTTTTGTGATTATTTAATATAATTTTATCGCCTTTGGTCAAAAAAAAAATATATATATTATACTAACTCATATGTTCATTTTAAATATTTATTTCAATTTTTTTTTTAAATCCAAATTAATAAAAAAAAAATTCATTACATCATTATGAAGTTTTCCTATAAGTATATATATTAAAAAAAAAAAACATTATGAAGCTGCAGGCAATTATATTAGTTGGAAAATAAGCAAGCAAATACGTATAAATTGCACAAAATATATATACAATTAATATTATAACTCATATATTCATTTTAGATGTTGATTTCAATTTTTTTTTTCAAATCCCAATTAATGAAAGAACAATTTCATTTTGTCGATTTCTTTTTAAAATGACCATTGTTAACCATAGAGTTTCATAGTATAATATTATCAATAATAATCAATATTTTTAACAAAAAAGAGAGAAAAGAATGGGTTACAATGTTGGCAAAATTCTTTTTATTTTCTTTTATTGTTCAATGTTTTTGTGCATAAATACAGGTTACAAACTAGTAGACATAAAATGGCAATGTCATTGGTTAACATGACATGAAGTGAACGTGTTAGTGGCTTAAATACCATAAACTAGCAATGTCAACTTATTCTTCTTTTCCTCACTTTTCTTTTATTTTGTTTTTTTCCTCTTTTTCTCCAACCACTAAGGTCCGTCTCATTGTCTGCCTCCATCACTGCCGTTCCATTCCCATTGACTACTCCAAGTCAAAGGCTCGAAGGTAGTTCATGTGCGCACACTCCGGAACATGGGAAGCCGAGAATGAGTTGCAAATTTAAGGCTTGGCTGAGATTTAGGGGTTGTTTGGATTTGTGGATTTCCATCACTCGTCACTTTATTTCCATTACTCATCACTCAAAATAAGTGGGTCCCATGGAGAAGGTGCTTGTTTGAATGAGTTTTGGGGTTTTATTTCTATCACTCAGTTCTCACCAAACCGGGTAATGAGTTACTAAAAACAAAAACAAGTTTACTCTTCAATAATAACTAAAAAATAAACTTGAAATAAAGCTCAGTCGAAACTTACCAAATCTTTGACTACAAAATTTTATCAAAGTAAAAATTCATATTCAGAAAATTTTATCATGTCCACATACCATGCCTCCAAATTCCACAAAACTCTTATAACTAAAGCACATCCGCATCACCAATCTGATTTGACTATATTCTCCCCCAAAAAAGAGGAATAATTTTCAACTTCAATCCATAAATCAATCAGTTGAAAATTTCATTCACATGAAATGTCAATGACTACAAATCTTATTCACATTAGTGTCTAAGAAAAGTTATATATATACATATATATATATATATATACCTAACAAACGGAGGGATAATTTTCAACTTCAATCCATAAATCAATCAGTTGAAAATTTCATTCACATGAAATGTCAATGACTAAATATCTTATTCACATTAGTGTCTATGAAAAGTTATATATATACCTAACAAACACACATAACCATATTTTTAAATATCGAACGGGACTAGCCAATCCAAACAGGTTTACTGTAGATCAATGCCTAGGCCGATTTGGTGTTAAATAAAAACTAGTCAATTTAAGGGGAAAAAAAAAAAAAACTGGTGAAAACCGATCAAACCCTATAGAACCGATACCAGGTTTTTTATAACATAATAACAACAATAATAATAATAATAATAATAATAATATCTTTATTCCTATTATAATAAAAATAAGAATAAATGAATTAAAATGTTCATTTGACTTGAGGATTCTAGACTCGATAAAAGTCAGCTCATGCATTCAATATTTAAAAATTATTTGAAGGATTCTTTTTTCGATGATGAAATATTTGAAGGATTCTACTATTTAGATGCAAGAGTATAATGTATTTGTTTATCTTTCCAATGTGAGAATTATAAAACTTCTTCTTAAAAGTTAAAACCTCTCCCTTATTTATCAAGGAAGAATCATAGGTTGTTCCTTCATCCTTTCGATATATATGGGACTTGCAGCACTTATTTTTAAAACATTTCCTCCCATTTTGTCAATAGGGGGCATGGTTGCAATTGTGGATCTCAGGACAGTGGACAAGATACTTATTTGTGAAAAGTTTGCATCATATTTATGTATTATTTTGCCAAACATCTAGCATATATTTATGTTCTTCATTAAATTTCCTTCTCTTTTGGCTATAAGAATTTTCATTTTTATACCTTTTTTCATAATGGGGGGTTGAAGTAAAAGGATGCATGGTTCGTGCCTTCCTTGTCATCAGAAAGAAGAACACAAATGAACTTCCACTCGACTATTGGAGGATGGCTGGTTTCCATCAAGACAATTCTGGCCTCACCAAGATGAAACATGGATTGAAAATAACACTTCATTGCATTTTCTTTTTTTTTGGGGACGTTGGTTTTCCCCATCATTAGAGAATGGAAAACCAACAAAGGGTGCGGATCTACTGTTTATATAATTTATATAAATATGATACAAGAATAAATGAAAGCAAATGGTAGATTCAAAAGTAATAAAATAAAAAACAACAAAAAGTTTTATGACTCAACGAACAATTTTTGATGTTCCTAGTTGGAAATGCCCATAACATTTATATAAAATAATAATAAAAATTTTAATATAGTATTTAATTTCTATATTTTCTAACATTTTCAACAAAAAAAAAAAATCTATATTGTTTTATGCTCCTCTATAATTTACTCTTCCCATTTTATCTATTTATTTATTTTTGAGGAACATCTATTTATTTATTTATTTATTTTTGTTGAATAAAAAAGAGGATCTCTAGTATGGACTTATCAACCCCACGCTACATGACGGTAAAGCAAACCACTCAATTTCTGTCAAGTATCATGTAAGGCGAACCACCTTACGATGGTTTTCCATTTTATTTTTTTTATGAAGTCCCACTAAAATGAGATAGTGTAAACCCATAATTTTCAAATTCCAACCAAGAATGTCAATACCGTACCGGAGGCCGTACCGGTTTGGCCACCGGTACGATATATTTCGGATACCTGTCAATACCGATGTACCGTTTCGGGTTTACCACTATTTTTTATATTTATAAATAAATAAATAAATATATATATATATATATATATATATGTATGTATTTATGTGTCTGTGTATATATATATTATAATTGTGGGGCCGGGGAGCTTATGATCCGGCCCACACTTTATTAGGGCTCAGGGGCCATGCCGAGGAGGGTATGTGTCGAGGAAAAATGGGAAAAGGGCCGGTGTGTCTAGTGGAACAGCCGAGGATGACCCTGTCCTCGACACTACAGGACTTCAAGGAGATTAACAACGTCTCAATGATGGCTATCCCCAAAAAGCCCCCAGAAGAAGATACGAGTAGAATGGGACCCACGTTGGGGGTACGGCGCGGAATTGGTTCAAGATAAATACGACCTCTCCGCATTTAATGAATTCACCAGTGTCCTAACCGTGTTAATGAGAAAAGACGCCTGGTCAGGGTGATTTCGATCGTCGCAACTAATAGAAAGCAAGATAGGACCGTCGATGGGATGGGTACAGAAGTTAGCACCTGCCTGACCAACAGGTGGAGGGCTAAGATCAACCGAGAAGGGTTATATAATGTGAAGGTTGACACACCTCTAAAGGGGCTGGGAAAAATGGCCAAAACCAGAGCCTCCCAGCCCACCTCTAGGAGAAAGACTCCCAGAGCGTGCACGATCTATTTATGTATGTACACGTTTTATTTATGTATGAACACTCCGGAAAACCACCGACTCGTGATCAAGGCCTAGCCTTTCAAACCCACGCTCTATAAATGATATTGTGAGGGCCTATTTACGTGCGAACCCAGTATCGTTCTTGGGTTGCTCCAAATCGTGTCCTTACAATTGGCGCCGTCTGTGGGAAGGGCTTGTGCGTTGGCTCAGGCAGTTGGTCGAAATAATCCCCTTGTCACTTCTAAACAGCCGTTTATATTGTATGGTGTTAGCGTAAAGTTCCACCAGGGGCTATGTTTCTTTAGTAGGGACTGCGCTGGGTAGCATCAATAGCACGGATGGTTCTAGGGGCTTGGCCGAGGAGCTAATTCCTCGTGAACCAAGGTCTCACGCCATAACCGAGAAGTTAATTCCCCTACTTCTCAAAAATTGGGTTTTGGACAGAACCAGGGTATTGCATGGTCCTCGGACTCAAACCTATGGGGAAACCAACTACTTCTCAAAAATTGGGTTTTGGACAGAACTAAGGTATTGCATGGTCCTCGGACTCAAACCTATAGGGAAACCAACTACTTCTCAAAAATTGGGTTTTGGACAGAACCAGGGTATTGCATGGTCCTCGGACTCAAACCTATGGGGAAACCAACTACTTCTAAAAATTGGGTTTTGGACAGAACCAGGGTATTGCATGGTCCTCGGACTCAAACCTATGGGGAAACCAACTACTTCTTAAAATTGGGTTTTGGACAGAACCAAGGTATTGCATGGTCCTCGAACTCAAACCTATGGGGAAACCAACTACTTCTCAAAAATTGGGTTTTGGACAGAACCAGGGTATTGCATGGTCCTCGGACTCAAACCTATGGTGAAACCAACTACTTTAAAGAAATCTAGATACTAAGCAGGACCTAACACTACACGTGACTACCTCCATTGAATGGGGATCAGACATGGGATCAAAGCTCTGTCGGTGCAGGTAAGCTAATGTTTTGAAGTATGATTCTAAGTGTATCGCATGCACAACTATTTATACATGTTAGGATAATTAGTTCAAAATTCGTAAGTAAAAGTAAGTATTGACAAAGGCAACTAACCAGTAACCAAAAGGAAAAAGGAAGAAAATAATTTCACACACGTGTTCAACAGTTTCAAACTACTAGCAGATTACAAAGTTTTCAAAATGAAAAAGAAACAAGTTAATCGTTAAAATAAAAACAAATACGAAGTATGGCTGGGGTTTCTACTTCTTTAGCTTGGCATCGACCACGCCCTGGGAAGATTGAGCAGAATCAGTGTCGGTACTCTTGGGAACCATAGCAGGGGGAATCGTCTGTAGGGGCTGGGCAGGTTTGGCTGGCTCCTCGGCGGTAGGCATCTGAGTGCCAGGCACGGGCTCAGCAACCTCTTTGGGCACCTCCGGATCCGTATGCTGAGATGCTTCTATCACATCCTGAAGCTCTCCCTCTTTGAGCGGCTCCACAGGAGAAGCGCCGACCCGTACGGTTTCCGATTCAGTGACCCCTTCTTCACGTTGGTCGCTCACAGCTGCGGAGCTGGTGGAGGTGGCCTCGCGGATGGCTGGAGGGTAGAATATGTTCTCCGCTTTCCACAAGTCAGAAGAAGCATTCACCCCAGCCCGCTTCAAGGCCTCTTCCCAAACCTGGGAGCAGTAAAGCCTGCATACTCCAGGAATCTGGGCTTTAAGGATGGCTTGGGTTTCAGCTACCCCCGCATTATAACCCTCATCCTCGGCCGTTTCCTTTGCAGCCACAGCCTCGTTTCTGGCAAATTCGGCCTCCTGCTTGGCCCTTATGGCCTCCTCACGGGCATACTCCGCCACACCTTTCTCATGCTCTGCCATGGCCAGTCTTTTATTTAAGTCCTCGACTAACTCTTTAGCTATTTGCAACTGACCCTCGGCCTCTCGCAGACGCTTTGTTTGGTCCTCAGCTTGTTTTTGGGCGCTGGCTAAACCCGCCGAAGCGCTGTCCCTTTCTCGGGTTGCCTCTGTTAGGGCAGCCTTGGTCTTGGCTAGGTCGTCCTCAGAAGTTTTGAGAGTCCGTGTGGCCACTAAGCGCTTGGAGCGTTCACTCTCGGCCGCCTTACTCTGGTTGTTCACCTCTTCCTCCATCCTATAGGTGGCCTGGAGAGCCTGTCAAGGGAGATAAATACATCGTAAATAACAAACTGGGAGTGGGAGTTGACAAAGTTCTAGGTTTCAAGAGCCTTACCATGCCCAAGTACCTCTTCGTACTGAGGAAGACCTCCTGCATCCTCATTTTCTTCAGCCCATCCATGTCGGTGGGAAGCAGCATGGCTCTCCCTAATGCGTCTGTCACATAACCACCCTCGCCATCTCCAAGGTCCCTTATGGACGCGGTCTCTAGCAATGGACCCCCGTGGAGCATTGGAGCGGGAAGCCAGGCGCTTGGTAGTGATTGGGCCTCGATCCCCTTTTCCTTGCCTTGGGAGGATTGGGACGCAGTCTCTTTATCCTTGCTTTGGTGCCCAATCTTCAGCTGTTTCGTGCGAGGGGCTTCCTCCCTCTCCTTAGAAGGTTGGGATTTTCCCCTATCCATGGCCTCCTTGCCTTTGGGGCTTCTCTTTCTCTTCGAATCAGTGCCTTCCGGCCGAGGAGGCAGGGCTGGTTGGGAAGGAGCAGGAAGTTTGGGGCGGGGGGATTGTGGTTGTGGCTTGGTGGAGGACGACCTAGTTTGGGTGGTCTGGGGCTGAGGTGGTGGGGCCGGAACATTAGATTGCGGTGTTCCCTGCGCACCCTCCCCCGGTTGACCCTCGAGGAGTTCGAATAGGCTGGGCTGGGGCATTCTCTTGGATCTCATCTCGGCTTGCGAAGATGTGCCTATTAACGATAGTTCCGCCTCGGACAAAGCTGGGTCACCTAAATCACCAGAAGGATCCTCGGATGGGCTGTTTAGGTCAAATACCCCAAACCCTTCCTCGGACCGATCTAACTCGTCTTCGTCCTCCGCTACTTGGCGAGACGAGGAGGGGCCCACCGACGGGATGCTCTCTGGGACAGATGGTCTTTCGGAGATTAGAAATCTTGTCTCGACCACGGTGATTTTTGGAAGCTGAGGACGGTTGGCGCTGATCATGTGCCTAGGGTCGCCAAATGACTTCTGAACAGGAGGGTACCCTAATATTTTGTGAGTGGCTCGGACTTGACCATCTCCGTCATTTACGAAAACCGCCGCTTATAGAACAGTCTCCAAGTCCGCCCGGTTAACTAAGTGAAAGTGCCGTTTATGAGCGTGTGAATCTACAAAAGAAAAAATATATGCATGGTTAGTTACCGAGCCACATCAGATTAAAAAAGGGTGCAAAGGGTCAGCGTCCTTCCATTCCTTATACCCCATCTGGTTCTCCTTCTACCACGGGGCACGGATCGCCATCATGCCACTCACTAGAGACGATAAGGAAGTCCTTGTTTAATCCCTTGTTAGAATCGGGAAGGCACTGGATTAGTCGAACCCTGTCGTCCCTCGTTTTCATGTAGAATGATTTCCCCTTCAAATGTTGGAGGTTATAGCACCAATTCACGTCATGGTGGGTCAATCTTAGCCCCATCTTTTCGTTTAGTGCATCCACGCAACCCAAAATCCTAAACATGTTGCCGGCGCACTGGGTGGGGGTTAATCGGAAGTGCCGGAGGTAACCCCTCGTTACCGGCCCCATAGGGATTCTCATACCCCCCTCTACAAAGGCGAGGATGGGAATTACTACCTCACCCGTTTTTCTTTTATAGTGCCACTCCCCCATCTTACAGTGCCTCAGACTTACGTTGGGAGGAATTTTGTAATCGGCGATGAACTTGTTCATCGCCTCTTCAGTATCGACTAATTTCCTTAGTCTCGATTTAACCTTCGGCTTAACCATTTCTATGATTTACTAAACAAACTCAACCAGCAACGGGAGAAGGAAAGGAACCAGAGGAAAAATAAACCCAGAAAAGAGAAAAAAACGAGTTAATGGAGGCAGGGAACTTACATAAAAGAGGAAAGATGCTTCGGGTAGACTTTTAGTGCTGGAGATAGACTCGAATTTGGGCGAAAGTTCAGATGAACCTAGGGTGTACACGCTGGAACTCTTAAGTGCAAAACTGAAGAGGCGGATCCGTTCCAAAAAAATCATTTATACTTTCTAGGGTAACTGCACAACTTTTCCCGCCCATAAAGACCAAGGGATCACCACCGTTGATTTTCATCATGCCGTTGAACGTGGGAAACACAGAGCCGCCCGCATTTAATGAGGCCACGTCTCACCTTCCAACTGCACCAGGAACGTGTCTCGGGCAGATGAAAAGTCTTGGGAATCAGTAAGTGACAAGGATTGATAGGCATTGACAGATATCCGATATCATCAAAAGCCTCCTATCCGTCCGAAGAGTCGGATAGCAGGATTTTGAGGGGCTATTGTGGGGCCGGGGAGCTTATGATCCGGCCCACACTTTATTAAGGCTCAAGGTCCATGCCGAGGAGGGTATGTGACGAGGAAAAATGGGAAAAGGGCCGGTGTGTCTAGTGGAACAGCTGAGGATGACCCTGTCCTCGGCACTACAGGACTTCAAGGAGATTAGCAACGTCTCAATGATGGCTATCCCCAAAAAGCCCCCAGAAGAAGATACGAGTAGAATGGGACCCACGTTGGGGGTACGGCGCGGAATTGGTTCAAGATAAATACGACCTCTCCGCATTTAATGAATTCACCGGTGTCCTGACCGTGTTAATGAGAAAAGACGCCTGGTCAGGGTGATTTCGATCGTCGCAACTAATAGAAAGCAAGATGGGACCTTCGATGGGACGGGTACAGAAGTTAGCACCTGCCTAACCAACAGGTGGAGGGCTAAGATCAACTGAGAAGGGTTATATAATGTGAAGGTTGACACACCTCTAAAGGGGCTGGGAAAAATGGCCAAAACCAGAGCCTTTCAGCCCACCTCTAGAAGAAAGACTCCCAGAGCGTGCACGATCTATTTATGTATGTACACGTTTTATTTATGTATGAACACTCCGGAAAACCATCGACTCGTGATCAAGGCCTAACCTTTCAAACCCACGCTCTATAAATGATATTGTGAGGGCCTATTTACGTGCGAACCCAGTATCGTTCTTGGGTTGCTCCAAATCGTGTCCTTACAATAATAAATATAAAAGTTTACCATAAAACATTTCCTCAATTCAGAACTAATTATTCATGGTTTTAGACTTTAGTATCAATTAAAAGGGAAAAAAAAATAAAATAAAATAAAATAGAAAGCTTAAAAGTTACCATTGCATACTAAGAAAACAAATAATACTAATAAGTTAATGCAAATAAGTTACCATTCTGTCCTAACAAAAATTCAAAAATTATAAAACTTAAAAAAAAAAAAAAAAAAAAAAAAAACTTTTTTCTGTACAGTATTGCCCGAAATTGGCCGGTACGAGGCCGGTACGGCCGGTATTTTTTCCGGTACGAAATAGGGGAGTCGAGCGTACCGGATTGCTGGCCGGTACGGTATATTCCGGCCGTACCGGCCGGTACGGTACGGAATCGATAACCTTGATTCCAACACCTACAAAGGTCAAAAACGTAATATTTTTCTTTCTAAAGGTGGAAAATTTACTACTATAAAGTAAAAACTGGCTGATGATATTTGATTCCATACGCTTCTATAATGGCTTAAGTTCCAAACTTCAAAGGATGCATCATTCAAACAATAAAAAATTTCGAAGAGCATTTATAGATTTATAGAAAGAGAACATTAGTTATATTACAAATATAATTATATAACCTTTATAAATTAATGATTCACTTGAAAAAGTAATTCAAATATTTATTTATTATGTTTGAATAAGTCCATTGACACAATAAATTTCACGATATTTTTTATAATTGATGTACAATAAAAGTAATATCAATAATGATCTCATTAAAAGTAATATTGAGGGAAAAATGGTAGAATACCAATTATTGTTGAACTATTCAGCAAAATACTATTGTTTCCAAAGTATTTGGTAAAATACCACTCTTTTGGAACTCAATATTGTGAAAATCGAGTTCTGTCTATAACTTGATATTAGTAATATTGAGTTTCATGTGTGTTTTGCCACGGTAGCAGGTGTTGATATGGCTATTTTGAACAAAAAAATGTCACTAGAACTTGATATTAAAAAATCAAGTTTTTGCACAATTTTAAGTGGAACTCGCTATCACTAGTATCGAGTTCTTTGCAAAAAAAAATTTTAAAATAAAGTGGAACTCAATATCTGTAATATCGAGTTCCATGTAAACTAAAACTAAACTGATAGTCTCCTCTAATTCGAGTTCTGGAAAAAAAAAAAATTAAATGCAACTCGATTTTTGTATTATCGAGTTCCTTGCACATTTTTTTTAAAAAAAAATGGCAAATTACAATTTACCCACTTGTGATTTGGTCGAAATTTAAGTTGCCTACCTGTGGTTTGAAATTTAACAATTTACCCATCTGAGGTTAGTTTAGTTAGAGTTTCGTAACCCATTTTTGTTAAAAGCAAGGCTAAATATGTAATTTTGCTCCACTTTTATGCCTCTCTCCTCCAAAAACACAAAAAAAAACAAAAATATAAGATCAAATAAGATAAAAAGTAATTTAGCGGAACACTTGTATCATGGGATTTCAAACTAAAAGTAGACAACTTAAATTTCAGTCAAATCTCAGATGGGTAAAGTGTTAAATTTCAAACCAAAGGTAGGCAACTTAAATTTTGGTCAAATTACTGGTGGGTAATTTGTAATTTGCCTTTAAAAAGAAAATAAAATGGAACTTCCATTGAATCAAATTTGAGTGTCCAAGAAATAAACCTGCATTCAACTTGTCAAATATGAGATGCTTCACCAAAGACAATGTAAGAAGTTTCTGATCTCACGCAAGCTAAGCAAACTAAAAAAAGATTAGACCAATGCCAGGATTGATATAGTAATATATACCAATATTAGTGGTGACCAGCTTGACATTATTTTTCTTTACTTTGGTTAGGCTGCTTGACATCATTTTTCTGTATTTTGGTAGAGTTGTTAAACAACTCATTTTCAGTTTTTAAACAATATTATACGCATTTTCACATATTTTTTCACTCACACATATTTCAAAAAAATACAAACAACATTACTCAAACTCCTCTACCAAATGGGCCCAGAACCTTTAACATTCTACACAATTAAGTTGGAAAGCATGAAAAGAAGACATGAACAAATATAGGTTTCACTTAAAAAAAAAAAAAAAAAAAAAAAAAAAACCTAAGGGGTTTCCAATAAAAATTGCAAGAGGATTAGAGAGAGAGAGAAATAGAGAGCTGTGTGAAAACAGCTTAGCAATATGCCAGCCAGGTCAGATTCTTCAAAGATCAATTAAACAGGATGAACATCTCAGCTTGTATATTAGGAGTAACTGAAAGTATATAACCATTAAAATAAATAGAACTGAACATATATTGCTGCTATGGATCTAAGTATCAAGAGAAGGAATAATTTAGAATCGTAGAATTTCCATTGGAAGACTTAAAATTATAAACAATTGGAAGATACTAAAATTTTAAGAAAGTACCATGACGAATATGCTCAAATCTTGGATGACCAATCCAATTTTTTTAAGATTGTCCTTTGATCCAGTGAAGTGGTTATCAACAACAATTACCTGAGTAGAAAAAATTGTGAACATAGTCATCTTCAGTGTTTTATGTGATACAAATGAATTTAGTAGTTGTCATATGAAACATACCATTACACATTTACACTTTGATCCTAAAGCCACAAGATTTAATTTTAAAAGCTAAACTTATTGGCTATTGCCTGAGATCATTCTGGAATCTAAGACATCACACCGTTATCCAAGAGCTATTTGTGTGACACTGCAGTCATGCGCTTTTTCAAACACTCTCCCCCTCCCTCGTCATCTTCAAGATCAAATAAAGTAATTTTGAAAATTGTTTCAATGTTGTGAGAGGGGTGTTTGCCGGAGATTTGAGGAGTGTTCGGTAGAGATATGAGAGAGAGAGAGAGAGAGAGATTAAGCACAGATTGAATCTTACTAGGATGGTTTTGATTTCCACGATGAGGAGAGTGAAGGAGATCAATGGGATAAAGAGAGGAGAGTGAAGGCCTAGGAGAGAGAGAGAGAGAGAGCAACAACAGATTGTACCTTACTGGGTTGTATTTGGGGTTTTGTGTTTCAACATAACTCGATATCCCTAATATCGAGTTCTGCTTTATTTTTATTTTTTAAATTCCATATAACTTGATGTTATGAAATTCGAGTTCCACTTCAAAAATAATTGTACATAACTCAATTTTATAAATATCGAGTGCCACGTGGTCTTTTTTTATTGAAAAAAGCCACATCAGTTATTGCTACCATAGCCACACAAGCATGGAACTCGATTTTAGTATTATCGAGTTTTACACTGAACTCAATTTTCAGAATATCGAGTTCCAAAAGAGTGATATTTTGTTGAATAGTTCGAAAATAAGTGGTATTTAGCCATTTTGTCTAGTAGTATTGCACTAATCACAATTTACCACTAGACTCAGGTGGGGGCCTAGGCCCCACGGATCCAATTTTCTTTTTTCTTTTTTTACTTATTAAATATATATATATATATATATATATATATATATATATATATATATATATATATATATTTGTAATTGTCTCTCTTCCAACACTTTAGGCCCCATCCAACTAGCGACTATCCAACCCAAAAACTTAACAAAAATGATAAAAACATTCACAATGATGATTTTATTTTAGCAAAAAAACTATTTTACCACTAAAAAACCAAAAAACCATGTGTTATTGGAAAAGCTAAAACTAATTTTTTTGCAACTATAGTAAATTGGTATAAAGACCAGTTTGCTGTAGTAAGTTATTAAAAATAAAATATAATATTTTATTAAGATTATCTCTCTACATTCAATTAAAAAACTCAAATTCTCTCTCTTCATTTATTATTTTAATGAGTTGTTTATATTATTTTAAATGAAGTGTTAAAAAAAAAGTACATTTGATTTTAGGTGTATTGTAAAGTGAGGTGATAAAAAAAATAATACATTTGATGTTGGGTGTATTGTAAAGTGAGGTGGTAAAATAGATAAATTAGTTTTTTGAGTTGCTAAAAGTTAAATTTTTTAGCATCACTACTGTAAATGCTCTAACTTAAAAAAAAAAAAAAAAAAAAAAAAAAAAAAATCATTGCCAGCATAATATGAAAAAAACATTATTTTTTATTTTTTGTCTTTGTTGGTAGACGAATGCATCTTAATGTATTAAAAAAAAAAATTTTGTGTATTTATAATTTGTTAATACTATATGGATGTTTATTTGAAGTTTTTTTTTTCTTATACTCTAGCTCTCTCTAGCTTGAAATCCTGGGTCCGTCCCTGTTTACCACCTCAACAAGTTGTGAATTTTATTGTGCTTGTAGCATCATTGATTATGTTTTTAAAATACATTAATTACATTTGTTGTTATATCAGTTTGTCAAGCATATCTAATAAAATTTATAATATCTTTAATATTTTCCCTTAAAAAAATAGTCAGTCTTGCAAACTATTGAAGTTCAGCGCTATATCCCAACCTCATGATTTTTTGCATGGGACAAAATTTAAGTACAGTACCTTAGGTGCTGTTCCTTAGATTCATCTTTTAAGATTTAGGCATGTGGTTAGTTAATTAAAAAATACACTTCCATCCTATGAGAAAAAATCCATGTGGCAGAATTTTAAGATAAGAACTTAAGAAAAAGCACCTAAGTACTGTACCTAAGTCTTGCTCTTTTCATGACCGGAAATAAACTAACTCACTATTGAAGAAAAAAAAAACCCTACGACCTCCATTTCTTAATTCTCATCACTTCAAGATGAAACCAATCTCATTAAATGCCAAAGAATACCACATAAGAATCTATGTCCAAAACATCAAAATCCAAGCTTTGAATTCCAAGGGGAAACTATTGAACCATTCGAAGTTGCTTGCTAGCACATTTGACGTTTTTTTGGGAATAAAGGAAAATCGTTAGTGTCCGTTAACCTAATTAGAAAAGTCTCTTAATATTCAAACATATATTTATTATGTAGTTAAAGTCTACTAATTACATTCATTTATTAAATTAGTTTGTAAGTTTTATGTAGTAAAATTTGGAGTTGTGCATTTTCCTAAAGTGAGCTAGTAGGCAGTAGCACCTGAAGGTAAACTATAAAGTATCGCTCTGTTTGTTTCAGCATTAACGTTTTTTGGAAAATGATTAATTTTTCAGAGAGCATTTTCTAGAAAACTATCTCATTTTCTGGTGTTTGGTAACAACCTTGAAAATGGGCTTGAGAATGTTTTCTGGTGTTTGGTATCCACAGTTTTTATAACATTTCTTATATAATTTAAAACATGTATAATATGTGTATTGTGTAAACCCACCTAATGTAATCAATATAAATATATAATAAATAAAAAACCAAGAATGAATTTGGTTTTCAAACTAAAATTTTGACGACGGATACAATCAAAATTACCTATCCAATTTTCATGATCTCAAATACTCATCTTGATCATGTATATGAATAGTAACATACATCATATATATATATATATATAAACCATACTTCTCATAATTCAAAATAACCATTATAACCTTAAGTTCCATTTTAAATAGTTCAAAATGACATATAGGCCAAATAATTTTCCTGGCAAACTAATCCAGTGCAAATAGTTTGATAAATATACCAAAAATTGTTATAGAACCGTTGACCAATCTGTGAGGAGAAAAAAAAAAAAAAAAAAAAAAACCCTTATTAAAGAATGGTGTAACAGAGGGGAAAAGAAATAGGGAGAAAAAAGAGAAGAGAGGCAAATAGAGAGAGAATATGTGGGAAGAGAATAGGCTAGATGGGATGATAGCGAGGGTGTGAGAAGAGAGACAAAACAAAGGAAGGGAGAAAAAGTGAGAGTTTATTGTGAGAAAGGCTGAATGAGCGAAAGAAAATATTTTTTCTTAGGTCAGAAGAAGATAATATTTATAGGAGCTTCGCACTGTGTGAGAGAGAAATTGTTTTTCAATTTTTTTTTTTGGAAAACAACATATAGAAAATAAGCCTCATTTTTATAAGAGTTTTCCGTTGACTAAAGATAGTTTTCCGTTGACCAATCTTTTTTTATGCTATCAAACACTGAAAAATGTGGAAAACTATCTTCATAGAAAATTTTCCAACGAAACAAATATAGCGTAAACTGTATTTTGCCTTAAATAAATAAAAAGAAAAAAAAATCAGTGGAGACAATTATTGTGCCACAACTCTAATGTTACGGAGAATGAAACTATTATTTTTTCAAACAAGTTGTGATATTAAAATAACTCAAAATAAACAAATGAGGAGTCATATTTGACAGGCTACTCGTCTGTGACTATAGTATGAGCCACCCACCCACCCCAATTTTCTTGACGTACAGAATGATATATTAAATTAAAAAAAAGAAAAAGAAAAAAGAAAAAAGAAGAGATTATAGCTAGTATTGACTTTTGCATACCATGGTGCCATTACTGACGAGGGTGGGGTGATGACATAGATGGAGATAGAGACCCTTCTTAGACATCAAATTCAAGGATGATGATTGGGAAATGAAGTCCTCATAATCTGGAGGCAGAAACTTCTCCCACACAGCATTTGAACTTGAAGCAGACCTAAAAGCAGGAGAGACCAAGGCGGATCTGCATGCATCACGAGGACGAGGGGTTGTGAAGGATATGTAATATGCGAAATGCACTCTGCAGGTAATAGGGAATCCATTTGATAATTTCCATCATTCTTTTGGATTAAGATCAGGTGCGACCTGCACCTGATTCAATAGTAATAAATGGTTGAGATTGAAAGTTGATATATTGAAAAATAGTTGAAAGAAGTTAAATTAAGTTAAAGTTAAAAAATAAGAATAATAAAAATTTATATGAGAAAGTAGGGTAATTGCACCCAGTGCTAGGTATTGTACCGGATCAAATCCCATTATTTTTTGCTATTTGGTAATTCTTCCTTGTATATACAGTGTGCGGCTTTGCATTTGCTTTTATATAGAGACAAGTCAGACAAGACAAGACAGGACACTTCATTAGTTTAATTACACTTTATTATTATTATTTTTTTTATAAAAATACTATCTAAGACACACATGTATAAGGGAATGGAATACACTCATAGGCTAATAACAAAACTACACTTTAAGTTTACTGGACAAAGTACTAAAAAAAAAAAAAGTTTTAGACGTTCTTGGGACCTCAAATCAGCAATTGGGTTGGTCCAATGTAGTGAAAAATGCTTTGGGCCTCAAATCATTTTATGGATCCAATACATACACATTTTTATGGGTCCAATTATACAATTATAACTTCCATAAACTCATGGACTTTTCATTTTGGAACTCCCACCTTAAAACCAAAAAAAAAATTGTTGTAACTAGATTTTTTTTTTTTTTTTTTTTTGAGTCCAAATTTATTGTAACTTCAGAGTAATTGCAAAATGCTTATTTTCATTTAATAAAATTTATTTTCATTTAATAAAAAATGAATTTAGATTCTTTATAAATTATTAAAAATATTAATAGTAATTAGAATAATATCAAATTTGAATTGTATAAAATTAGATATTATTCTAATAGAAATACTATATATAGTTAACAATAACTATATAGTGAAATTAGAATATATAAATTTAGATTCTCAAAAAAAAAAAAAGAATATATAAATTTAAAATTATAATCATTCAATTTTAATAATAATAAAATAAATATTGTTATTATCAAAATAGTATTAGATAATTGTTTTTTCTAATATTTTCTTTAAAAAATGTGTTTTGAATAGATGTATTTAAAATGTTTTGAAAGTCTGAAACAACAAAAAAACCTATTTGATTAGGACCAATAAAAACTAATACATGTGGGACAAAACTTAATTACAGTAATTTAAGACAAACTTAACATATGAGTCCAAATTTGATAAGAATGCGATGTAAATCCTTTGGTTTACACCCTCCAATACCCACCATGCCACCTCAGATTTTTACAAATTTTCACAAACTAATGAATAGAGCAGGCCAACAAAATTATTTCTCAATATTTTCTTGTTTCAGAAAATCAACTCTCTGATAAAATTAAAACACACTTGCTAAATACCATTGCCTCCAACCATGCAAAGATGCCAGCAGAGATAATGCCAGAGCCGCCTTCATGTGGTGGTTATGACCATTAAACCCATCATTTATGTTAATACAAGAATCAAAACCCCCTTTTTCAAACAATCCAAACCAATCGAGCCTTCAACCTGCCATAGACGTCACCTAGGAAGACGTCAAAGCCACTGCCGGAATCTGGAAAATGCTTGGGAGCCGCTGTTTGTGTTGTGATCACTACCTAAACTCATTGATATAAAACCCAAAATCCAAAACAAAAGATAGAAAAAAAAGTGATAATAAATAAAAACCAAAAGAAGAGATCGAAAGAGAAAGATGATTACCCTTCAGTTGTTGGGATAGAAATCATTTCTAGATGGCTTATTGGTGGCAGGAAAATTGCTATTTTGGTGATGTGGGTAATAGGAAGGAAAAAAACTCTTTGGCCCAAGGAATAATCTTTTTTAACATAACCAGTTCCTACACTTTGCGTTTGGAGTCCTAGGCTGGTTTCAGATTTCTTGGTGGTTTCTCTAAGTATTTTCTAGATTTTGGTAACGACTCCGATGTAGACATCGCATTTTGTACCCGTTGATAAATTTTGGTTCCTGACCCCAATGATGAGCTTGACATATGTCAACCAAGGGTAATTAAAGGGTTTACAATAATTTGGAAGTAATCACAACTCAAAAGTGCTCAAATCGCTTTGAAATCGTGCTCAGATTTCTTGGTGGTTCCTCTAAGTATTTTCTAGATTCTAGTAACGACCCAGATGTAGACACCACATTTTGTACCCGTTAATAAATTTTGGTCCCTGGCTCCAATGATGAGCTTGATATATGTTAACCAAGGATAATTAAATGGTTCACAATAGTTTGGAAGTAATTACAACTCAAAAGTGCTCAAATCGCTTTGAAATCGATACTAAAAAATGACATTTACTCACTATTTTGATCATAACTTTTGATCCTCAAAGTATTTCTGAGTGAGGTTTGTTTCATTGGAAAGTAAATATCTTGGGCTTCAATTTGAGCACATATTTTGCCTAATTTGAACATATATTGAGTAAGTTATGACCATTTGAAGTTGGCACAACTAGGCAGTCCGATTTTCTGGGTTTTAAAATTTCATTTTAAGGGCCCAAAACATCATGCTTTAATGTGGGTCGGCCCATAGACCCTTGGAATGTCCAAAGACAATTAAAAAGCCCCCATAATCCTAATTTTAACTTATAAATACTATCTTATGTCTCCAATCAAAATCCTAACTAGAGAGACTTATTTTCTAGCCTCCATCTTCTCTAAAACCCTAATTATCTTTTCTAAAACTCACACACAACCCCTTAGCACATTTTTTACAAATTAAAAACCTCTCTTTAGTTAGTTATAAGGCAGAATCTATTTTCCCAATTTGATTTCTCAAAACCTTTTTCAAAACTAATCTTGTTCTTGAGTTGTGATTATCAAAAACTATTGTATTCTTTAATTCTCTTGTTCTCTCAACTTAATCTTTGTGTTGTAGGCATTGAGGGGTCGGTTAAATATCAACCAAGTTGTGTTCTATAAGCAAGGTGAGTCTCTCTTCATGGCTCTTCCTTAATTTGAATTTTTATAACTTGTTTCTTGTTGTTCTTAATTTGATTTATTTGTTATACATGCTTAGAAATATGTTTTTCTTTGTTTGATTTTGTTTTGTTGTGTCTTACCATGTTTTGAATGAAGAGTTGAATTAATTAATTAGAAGCATGTTAGGTTTTGTTTGATTATTATTTGGTTGTACTTTAAAACTATGTTCCTGGGTGTGTATGCGTGCACATGCTTTATGCACGCATACGCATACTCGAGGCATGCGCACCCATACTCGTGGCCAGAATGAAAATGTGCCTATTGGTAAAAAATGTGCTTATTGAATGAAAATTTTGCCTATTGACTGAAAACGTGCTTATTAAATGAAAATGTGTCTATTAACCAAAAAAGCATCCATTGAAAAATGAAAAGGCACAACTGTTCGGTGTTTTTAAATGTATACGTGGCATTAATTTATGTAGCCATGTGGCGCAATAAGGAGCGGTCAACAAAAAGTCAAACGTTTCACTTTTATATAATATATAGATATAGATGGGTTTTGATTTATTAACAAGGATTTATTTGGTGTGGCAGTACCTATCCATTAGTTTGTGATTTGCTGATGTGGCATAATAAGGGTGTAAAATATGAGATTTACACAAGGATAGACCCAAGTGGGGGCCCAAGGGAGCCGGGGCCCCCCTGGCCCAAAAAATAGAAAAATCTTATTAGTTATATTTAGACTTTTTTAGGGTTGGGTCAGTCTCTTCCAAAACCTTGCCCCCCCCCCCCCCTTCCACTAACAACCCAGCCAGCCCAACCCAAAAAATTAAAAGCCCAATTCAACATTTAACCCACATTTACAACTTAACCTAATTTATAAAAATTAAAAAATTAAAAGGAGAGAGAGAGAGAGAGAGAGAGAGAGAGAGAGAGAGAGAGCAAGGACTAGAGAAGAGAGCAACGGTGAGTGAATCATTCCACCAACCACACCACCACAGACGTCGGACACCTATGCGAGACACACCTCGCCGCCATTGACCCATACCAGCTAATCAGCCCAGTGAGACTAGAGAAGAGATTAACGAACGCCTCTAGTTGTTGCTTGATCTGCCCACCCCACCTCCAAGGCTAGCCGCTTCAGCCTCTAGCCTTCATCCAGAATCTCGATCTACTTCAAGTATGTTTTTTTTCTCTTCTTCAACTTCAAAACCAAACATTGATTTTGATATGATTTTTATCTCTCCGCCCCATAATGTTTGTGATCTGTTTGTGAATATGTGATTGTGGTGTTCTTTTTTCTTTTTTTTTTGGCTGAGGAGGGTGATTGTGAACTTAATTTGAACATGTAAATTTGTGGGAGTCTCTATATTATTTGTTTTTACAATGAGAAGTGAGCTGTGAATGAAGTTATAATAGAGAGACAGAGAGTATGCAATGAATATGTAGACTTTGACTGGTTATTGGTAGTGGGGCAACAATAGGGAACAAATGAAATGACAAACAGAGGTGAAAGAAGAAGAAGAAGGTAGTGAAAGAAGAAGAAGAAGGTAAAGTTAGAAAAAGTAGTGCATTATAAATTCATTGTAATGGGTTAATAGTGTATTTGGAGTTGTAGTGGGTTAATAGCGTGTTTGAGGTAGTGAGTGAGTGATAGTTTGACAGAGATAAAAGAGATAAAGAAAAAAAATACATAATATAATAAAAATATCACACAAATTTAACAAAATAAAAGCGGGACTTGCCGACATTGCTAACTCATAATTCTATAACTAATATTTTTAAATTTGATAGTTTGTTAATAATATATGGATGTTTATTTGAAAATTTTTTATTTTTTTTTCGCTTATCTTCTGCCCCCTAGCTTTGGGTTCGTCCCTGGATGTACACTATATCTTTATAGAATATAGGCAGAAATACTATTTTCGTCCCTACATTTTCACCCCATTCCCACTTTGGTCCCTACTTTTTTTTTTTTACTGTTTTTAGTCCCCAAAATAAAAAACCGTTCCATTTTGGTCCCTACTTATCTCACTAACGGAAAATAGCCT
Organism: Quercus tomentella; assembly: GCA_028535165.1. Classification (NCBI taxonomy): domain Eukaryota; kingdom Viridiplantae; phylum Streptophyta; class Magnoliopsida; order Fagales; family Fagaceae; genus Quercus; species Quercus tomentella. The sequence continues at coordinate 30,218,246 of JAPQVY010000001.1, forward strand.
ATGTGCAAACGAAGTGCACTGTTGGCACACAGAATGCTAATGTGGCTATTAAAATAATAATAAAAAATTTTATTTCACATTTAAAATTGCCACGTCAGTATATAAAATTTTGGGTAAATTGCAAATTACACCCCTGAAGTTTGGGGTTGTTTGAATTTTACACCCCAAAATTTCAGAACTTTGATTTCACACCTTGAAGTTTGGTTCCGTAAGCAATTCACCCCCACGATTTGTTTCTGCTGTTAGGTGACATATGTGCATGCTGACGTGTTTTATTTTTGCTAAATCAGCCCTAAACAGTTTCGTTTCAATAAAGACTAAGTGCAGACAACTATCCAAACAATATCGTTTTGCCCAAAGCTAAATCACAAAACTCTAATCATAAACTACACTGTTTGAGCCAAATTCTAAAATCCCAAATCACTTGTATTGGCTTTTGCTCAAAAAAAAAAAAAAAAATCACTTGTATTAGCTACTCCCAAATTGCAGAGCAAGACCTCATCATGAAGTGTGAACCCATGGTTGATGTTGTTGGGTATACCAATATCAAATACATATGTGTAAAAGAAAGTCTATGTCTCCAACAAAAGAGTCTAAGTTTATCCAAAAAAAAAAAAAAAAAAAAACAAACAAAAGAGTTTATGTAGAAACCCATGGTTGAAAGCAAAATCCAAAACTCAAAAATCATCTTGGATTTGTTGTCTATCTCTCTCATCCAGACAGAGCCCCATGTTTGAAAGCCTCAAAGGCTTGTGTTCTTCATCTTGTTCCTCACAATTTCTTCAGCCACAAAAGAGGAAGAGAGTTGGAGATAAAAGAAAGATAACTCATCGTCGGCGCTGCCTAGTGCCCTTGATGATGTAGTCGATGGTCTAGGTTCACAATGCGAGCTGAGGATTTGGGTTCACACTAACCAAGGAGTTGGGTTAGAGAGGTCTAGATGTCTCGGTTTACAAGAGCTAAAGTGCTGGGTTCGTGTCTTTGATTTTTGATTCTAGCCGTCTGGGTTCATAGGAGCTAAAGGGTTTTTTTTTTTTTTTTTTTTTTTTTTTTTTTTAAATCTAGGCAGTTGTAAGTTAGTTTTAAAAGTGCAATTACTTGGTTTTATTGTGGTGCAATTTTAATTTTGTTGACACAAAAGCAATATGGAATTTGTAGCCAAAGGTTTTGTTTTTTTCCATTAGTTTCTCAAATTTCCTACATGATTCCATTTACTCATAAAAAGAGACAAATTATCAAAAATATAAATCATGGATTGAGAATTATGAAAATAAATCAGTCATTCTCCATGCCTGTACTGTAACGGGACAAGACTAGAGCATATGATTCATATTAAAGCCAGAGGGTTTGTGTTTTAACTTTTGGATGAAACGACAACATGTTAAAATGCAGGTCTACTCTTGGTTGGGCCTGATTTGGCAAAAATAAAACATGTCAACATGTACATGTGTCACTTAACAACATAAATTAATCATAGGGGGTGAATTGCTAAAGGAACTAAACTATAAGGTATAAAATCAAAATTCTGAAACTTTGGGGTGTAAAATCCAAACATCCTCAAATTTCAGGGGTGTAATTCATGGTTTTGAAACTTGGACTGGGCTGTACTGTCCGACTGGGAAAACCGCGAACCTCTTAGTTTTGCAGTTTTTTTAGCATCAAGAACCGCTCTATGGGAAAAAAGCAGGGACCCGTGCGAACCATGGTCGAACCATACGGTTCTGAGAACCGTGACCGGTTTTTGAGGTTCGGACAGTTTCTTTTTGTTTCAGCTTTTCTGGTGAATTTTGGCCAATACACCGGTATAAAGTTATGATTAGATCTAAAAGAAATGAAAAAGAAATGAAAGAACACGAAGAAGAACAAAGATTGGAAGGAGATTTGATAATTTTTGGAGGTGCTTAAGCTTCACTGATTCACAATCTTCAAATCTGCTATAGAGAGAGACAGAGAGCTTAACACAAAAGAACAGAAAGGAGACTGATTGAATAATGAATTATGGCTTCAGCGGCCAAAAGTAAAGAAAGAGAAGTGGTGGTAGGTGGGGTAGGTGGGAGAATTTATTGGAGTTGCCACGTTTTGCTTTGTTAGTGGTTGAAGTTTTTAACTTTTTATGTTTTGCTTTTTATTTTGGATTTTACTAAATAGGATACCATTTTTGAAAAAAAATTTATCAAAAATTGAAAAAGTTGTAAATTTTTTTCAAAAACAGATTTGTTAGTACCCTTTTATTTTAAAGAAAATAATTGATTCTTATATTCCTAGTGGGCCATGTTGTAGACATGCAATGCAATACAAATATCATCCATCCGTTCATCACTTAAAAAAAAAAAATTTAATGCGTTCGTAATTTTATAAGTGCCACGTTGCGGACACGCAACACGATTGCACAAATACCATTATATATATTTTTTATTCTAATTATTATTGATAGTGTATTATAATACACAACTCCAAACTCGTCCAATGCGATCGTCCAAAGTAAACAAGGCGAACGAAATAAATGTACTCGTCCATGGTGAGGTCGTCCGTCCTAGGAATTACCTGGACGACCTTCCTGGATTCTAGACGTCTCTCCCCATGCAAGCTTAGGACGAGCTTGCGACAGTCCGGAACGCAAAGGTCAAGGTACATCACCCTAGCCAGTTTCTAATGATAGTTATAGAAAATAAGCCCGAATAATGTAACTTCCGTAGCAGTTATGGAAGTTACCTCCGAATCTTCTGAATTCCTCGATGATAGGGGAAGTTACTAAATAAGTAACTGTCCCATAAGGCGGGCTATATAAGCACTCATCCACAAGAGGGTAAGTCATTCAAACACTTCCATAAAAATTGGAATTCCAAAAATACTAACTTTACCATTGGAGGATTTTTGGCCGGTCTTCCCCGATTACCTCTGATTTTGTGTTTGCTTTTTCAGACTTTCAAGTGCTCTCTGATCATTGACGCCCGAGACATTCAGCCATTGATTTCACTGTGTTCATCAGTTGGCGCCATCTGTGGGAAGAATTTGTCTTACAATTTGTCCTACGACAAAAGGTTGAATGGTTCGGACCAGATCGAGGGCTACCAGCCCAGGTCATCAGGAGAGTAGGGATGCTTCAAGTAATCCCTATCGTGACCGTCAGTTAGCACTAGTCATGCAACCATCCTCTGTTCAACATGTGCAATCCATGGCAGCTGCCATGGCGGAGTTAACCTGTCAGAACTAGGAGTTGACCAGGGAGATTAATTCAAGAAGGCAACGGCATGAAGAATACGCTGAAGGACAAGCCCAGAGTCAAGGAGGTAGAGAAAATGTTGAGCCCGAAAGCCAGTCAAGAGGTACCACTTCACGAAGGGTGCCACATTTGGAAAGGGAAATGGACCAGATGAGGAAAGTTATGGACGAAAGGAGGGAGAACATGAGAAGGGAAAACCCCGTAGAAGATTTAGTTCACCAAACAGACTCCCCCTTCACGGCTTCCATCAATGGTCACCCCTTGCCTCCAAAGTTCAAAATGCCTTCTTTGGATTTGTATGACGGAACGCGTGACCCTTTTGATCACATTGCAACTTTTAAGACTACAATGCACCTTCAAGGGGTTTCAGACGAGATTATGTGTAGAGCCTTCCCTACCACCCTCAAAGGACCAAAGCGAGTGTGGTTCAGTAAGATCCCTCCTAACACAGTGAGTTCTTTCGAAGAGTTGAGTAAGTTGTTTGTCAATAATTTTATTGGAGGACAAAGGCACAAATGTTCCTCGTCCAGCCTGTTAACCATTGAACAAGGGGAGAATGAAAGCCTGCGGTCCTTCATTACTTGTTTCAACAGGGAAGCCCTGATAGTGGACGAGATGGATGACAAATTATTGTTGGCAGCCTTCCATAATGGAGTCAACTCTGACTTATTCATCCACAAACTTTACGAGAAAGAGCCTCAAACCATGGCCGAACTCATCCATTCGGCCCAAAATTTTATGAATGCAGAAGACACGATTATAGCCAAGAAGAGGAAAAGAGCCGAGACAATGGAAACTGATCGTCCACGTCATCCAGAACAAGGTCCTCGTCCAAAGAAGGGATGGACGGGAGAAAAGAAAGACCGAGACAACAAAACAGGCTCGTCGGTATGGAATCAGCAGTATACGCCCTTGAATACGCCACTTGAACAGGTTCTTATGTAAATCAAGGACGATCCTTCTTTGAAGTGGCTGGAGAAAATGAAGGGAGATCCCAACAAGCGCAATAGGAACAAGTATTACCGCTTCCACAGGGACCATGGGCATGACACGGATGAATGCTATGATCTGAAACAGCAGATTGAAAATCTCATTAGACAAGGAAAGTTGAGAAATTTCCTTGGACGAGAGCACAAGGATGAGAAGTTGAAAGGGAAGGTAGAAGAGTCGTCGCGACCCCCGCTTGGAGAGATAAGAGTTATTATAGGAGGAAGTTCAGCAAGTCAGTCGTCCAAGTCCAGGAAGACATACCTGAAAGTAGTGCAGAATGTTTAACTCTTTGGACAATCACCAAGGACGAGAACCACGGACGAGCAAGCAATCACATTCACGGACGAGGATGCTGAAAGAGTTCACCACCCCCATGACGATGCCATCGTTATTACTTTGTTTATTGCTGACTATACAACTAGAAGGGTGTTGGTGGACAATGGAAGTTCAGCAGATATTTTATATTACCCTGCCTTTCAGGAAATGAGGCTCGGACGAGACCAACTTCATCCAGTAAACTCACCTTTGGTAGGTTTCGGTGTAATGAAGGTGTAGCCTGTGGGCACTATTACATTACCTGTGGTGGTGGGGGGATATCCACAACAGGTAGCCAGGGACGTGAATTTCTTGGTGGTAGATTGTTCATCCTCCTACGCTATAATTGGAAAACCAACTTTAAATAGTTAGAAAGCAGTTACGTCTACTTACCACCTATTAGTCAAATTTCCAACAGAGCATCGGATAGGACAAGTGCAGGGAGATCAGCTGGCAGCAAGAGAGTACTACCTGGCTATGTTGGCTATGGACGAGTAGGTTCAGACGATGAATATTGAGGAAAGGAGAATTGTGGCAGAGCCCATCGAAGCATTAAAGAATATTTTCTTGGACGAGAATAACCCCGAGAGGTGTACCAGGGTTGGAGCAGATTTAGAAGAAAAAACTAAGCAGGATCTCGTCTGTTTTTTGAAGAAAAGTATTGATGTGTTTGCTTGGAGTCATAAGGATATGCCGGGCGTAAACCCTAGTGTCATTACCCACCGTCTGAATGTATATCCTTCCTCTAAGCCTGTACGACAAAAGAAAAGAGTATTTGCCCTTGAGAGAGACAATGCTATTAAGGAAGAGGTGCAGAAGTTGGCCACAGCGAAGTTTATTCGAGAGGTTTATTATCTAGACTGGTTAGCCAATGTAGTAATGGTCAAGAAAGCAAATGGCAAGTGAAGAATGTGCGTAGATTTCATTGATCTAAACAAAGCTTGCCCCAAGGATAGCTATCCGTTGCCGCGCATTGACCAGCTGGTAGATTCTACTGCAGGTCACAAGCTGCTTAGTTTTATGGATGCTTTCTCCAGATACAATCAGATAAGGATGGACGAGGCAGACCAAGAGAAGACGTCCTTTATCACCAGTCAAGGCTTGTTTTGTTACAAAGTGATGCCCTTCAGTTTGAAGAACACAAGGGCAACATATCAGAGGTTGGTTAACCATATGTTTCATCCACAGATTGGGCGGAACGTGAAGTCTATGTAGATGACATGCTGGTAAAGAGCCTGGACGAGAGAAAGCACCTAGATGACCTGCAAGAAACTTTTGATACACTTAGGCAGTACAACATGAAGTTGAACCCCAGCAAATGCACTTTTGGAGTATCGTCGGGGAAATTTCTTGGATTTATGGTTTCACATAGGGGGATTGAAGCAAATCCTGATAAGATTCAAACAATACTAGATATGAAGCCTCCGCGAAATATCAAAGAAGTTCAATCTCTCACCGGACGAGTTGCTGCCCTTAACAGGTTTGTCTCTAAAGCTACTGACAAATGTTTGCCATTTTTTAAGGTTCTTAAAAAAGCGTTTGAATGGACGGACGAGTGTCAAAAAGCTTTCCAAGATTTGAAGACGTACCTCACTACGGCACCTTTACTGAGTCCGTCTGTGTTGGGAGAAGAGTTGTATTTGTACTTGGCAGTCACCCCGCATGCCGTAAGTTCAGCATTGGTGAGGGAGAAAAGAAAGGTGCAAAACCTTGTGTACTATACAAGTAGAGCATTGAGGGGAGCAGAAGGACAATATCCGCTGATAGAGAAGTTGGCTTTTGCATTAATAACAGTTTCCAGGAAGCTAAGGCATTACTTTCAAGCTCATGTCATCAATGTCATGACGAACATCTGCTCAAAAAAGCAATGAACAAGTTGGAAGTTGCAGGACGATTGATCCAATGGGCTGTTGAGCTCAGTGAGTTTGACATTAGGTACCAACCAAGGCATGCAATAAAGGCTCAAGCCCTGGCAGATTTCATTGTGGAGTTCACACCGAATTATGATGACTTAGATGGAATGGAGGATAGTAAGAAGTGGGTCATCCATGTGGATGGCTCGTCTACACAATATGCAGGAGGAATAGGGGTGGTTTTACAATCCGTAGAAGGAGATAAACTGAAGCACAAGGTCCGTTTGCAATATCAAACAACCAACAATGAAGTCGAGTATAAAGCCCTTCTCAAGGGGCTAGAGTTTGCTAAATCAGTGGAAGCCAAATCAATACTCGACTTGGGAGATTCTCAGCTGGTCACGGGCCAAGTAAACGGAACATATGAGGCTAAAGAAGAACGAATGAAGAAGTACCTTGATAGGGTCATAAGGCTTGTGAAGAGATTCAAGGAAGTTAATTTCGTTCAAATCCCAAGGGAAGAGAATGTAGAAGCAGATATTTTAGCAAAGGAAGCCTCAGCGAATGAAGCCATGGATGAGTTTGATGAAATTTAGTATATACCAAGCATAGATCTTCTAGAAGTGCAGCAGGTAGAAAGTGAAGGAAATTGGATGACCCCAATAGTGTCATACCTGAAGGACGGGAAGCTTCCAGAGGAGAAAGAAGAGGCCAAAAAGCTCAGAATCAAATCAGCTAGATACGTCCTTATGGATGAGGTATTATATAAAAGAGGTTTTTCTTAGCCTTATCTTAGGTGTTTAGCTCCAGACGAGGCAAACTATGTACTAAGGGAGGTTCATGAAGGAGCATGTGGTAATCACTTAAGAGCTAGGTCACTCGTCCACAAGGTCGTCCGTGCTGGATACTACTGGCCGACTATCCAAGCTGATGCCAAGGCATATGTCAAGGTTTGCAATCAATGCCAACGATTTAGTAACGTCCCCAGATAGCCGTCAGAGTATCTCACCCCAATGACGACCCCATGACCCTTTGCACAATGGGGACTAGACATCTTGGGTCCCTTCCCGCTAGGTACAAGACAGATGAAGTTTTTAGTGGTTGGCATTGATTATTTCACCAAGTGGGTGGAAGCAGAACCCTTAGCAAATATCACACAGCAAAATGTCAAGAATTTCGTATGGAAAAACATTGTGTGTAGATTTGGGGTGCCCAGAGTATTGATATCTGACAATGGACGACAATTTGATAATGCACTTTTTAAAGACTTTTGAGAACACTTCGGAATTCAAAATCATTACTCCTCACTCGCCCACCCGCAAGCAAACGGCCAGGCCGAAGTTGCAAACCAATCTTTGTTGAAAATCATTAAGACTCGACTTGAAGGGGCAAAGGGAGTATGGCCAGACGAGCTACCAGGTGTTTTGTGGGCATACAGGACGATGGTGAGAACCCCTACAGGGGAAACTCCTTTCAAGCTAGCCTATGGAAGCGAAGCAGTCATACCTGCAGAAGTGCATATGGCCAATCACAGGGTTATGACATATCAAGATAAGGATAATGAGGAGCAACTCCGTTTAAGCCTTGATCTAAAAGACGAGGTAAGAACGGATGTAGAGCAAAGGAAAGCAAGGTACAAAAACCTCATGGCTAGGCAGTATGATGCAATGGTGAAACCAAGATGGTTCAACATAGGAGATCTCGTCCTGAAAAGGGTTTCCTTGGCAACCAAGAACCCGGCTCATGGGAAATTGGGACCTAATTGGGAAGGACCCTACAGAGTTATCAACTGCAAAAGGCAAGGATCCTACTACTTGGAGGCCCTAGACGGGAGGAAATTGGAGCATCCTTGGAATGTTGAACACCTGAGACGGTATTATCAGTAAAATGCTAGCATGGACGAGTATTATCCTGGACAAGCTTAAAGTGTGTTTTACTTATCTACATATTTTTTAATATTATTGTGTTGTGGGTTATGGACGAAGTTATGGATTTGTTTGTATTTGTTATTCCCTAAAAGACATTAGCTTCTAAGCATATGCCTCGTCTATGAACAAATATTTATGTTATGTACATAATGTTGTGAATTCCTAATTTCCATTTTGTTTTCGTTTAAATTAACCCACAAGAAGGCCAAAAGCCCAAGACGAGTAAATTTTCTGGACGCAGAGATGTAACGTCTCAGCTTTCCTAAGGGCAAAGCAAAATGGCTCAAGGCATATTCGTCCAAATAATGGGTGAGACGAAGCCATTAATACTTTAGTCCAACCCATGGATGAGTAAATGCATACATAAATGCTTAATCTATTAAATAGGACGCCAACTAAAACAATCCAATTTATAGACGAGTAAAAAGTTGGACCCTAAAAAGAAACTTCAGCTGCCAAGTCTAAGGAATGCTAAAAAAGTTCTTCCCATCCGCAAAGACGAGTTATACTAGCGAAATCCAAAGAATGGTGAGAAATAATCATGTGAAACATGAAAGAATTCCTACCATGGACGAGCTAAGGTTGAAATCAATGTTATATGAATAAAATAAAAACTCGTCTACACATTAAGAAAGAAGATAAACATTCATTCAATTGTATAAGGGTGGACGACCAACGTCCAAACACCCTTATAAAACTTAATTGTTTGAAAGCCAATCCTGGCACTATGGACGAGCTGAATGTATTTAAGTTTCATTAAAAAGTCCCAAACAATGGACCTTAAAAAAGAAAAAAGAAAAAGAAGAAGAAGAAAGAACACAAACAACAAGGATTAAAGTTCACTAAGGGGGGTCATTTCCAACGTCCTAAGCAGGTTGAGTAGTGGCATCGTCTTCAATATTGACGTCCTCGGAGCTAGTTTGAATGAGAGAGCTTGTAGTAGCAGTAAGGTTAAGCTTAATGGAGCTAAAGTCCACTTCAGGGAAGTTTTCCATAGCATCCATTCTAAAATCTTCAAAACCTGCTGCATAATTGGCGTCTAGAAGATCAGTATACTGTTTGGACGCCTTGAACTCAGCCACTGCATCTGCTTTCGCTTTGGAAAGAAGGGCACTCAACTCGTCATTCTTCTTTTGAAGATGGTCAAGACGAGTATCCTTCTTAACTGCCTCAGCTCTCAACTCCTCAATTAGATTTTGCGAGTCCTTGGCTTCGTTTTTAGCTTTGGCTGCCACCTCAGCCCAACCCTTGTAGTCATCTTTAATCTCTTGTATCCTCTTCTCTAGAAGAATCCTCGTCTTGTCCATTTCTGTAGCCTGTTTGGATGCAGCTATGAACTTTGACATGGCCTACATGTGATTAGAAAGTTATGGTTAGTCAAATATACACGTGTTATTAAAAACAAGACGAGATAAAAGGGTACCTTAAATAGATCATGAACACCAGAGTGCTCAAACTTTTTCAAGGACATGTCGTAGCATACAGCCACATCCTCACCAGTTACAGCTTTCTCAAACCTCTCCCAAGCCAAGTCTTCATTCTCCAGGAGATTCATGGGGATCCTCTGGGAAGGTTAGGACGAGGTAGGAGCAGTGGTCTTGGATGAAGGGGGAGCAACGGTCTTGGTAGGACTATCAGCGGGGACGGACGGGTCAATGTCAACCATTTGGATGGACGGTTGAGAGGAAGGAATAGACTTAGCAATCTCAAGCCTAGACGACCCGTGTTTCGCTTTCTTCCCACGACGACTAGGAAGATTTCCAAAAATCCAGCGTCTTGGGCAAATATTTTCTTTTGTCTCTAGCCAAAGGACGAGTCTGAGATTGGACCCCAGGCCTGGCAACCTCGTCCACAACTTCTTTCCCTTTGTTCTCTTTCATTGTGGCCATTCCTAAAAAGGAAAACATAAAGTGTCAAAAATAATAATAAAATAAATGTATGTATACATATGTATATATAATGTAGAAAATTTCCAAGTATAGAAAGAACTCACGTCTGCTAGTTGTAAGTTCGTGAGCAAGTGCTTCCACGGACGGCTCAGGACCAAGTCTCCACGTGAATAGACGTTGAAGAGTCACCAACGAGTGAAAACTTCTATCAATGTGTAGACGAGCCCTGTGGACGCGATCACGATGGAATTTACTCAAAGAAGGACATTTAATAGCTACAAAACAAAAAATAGACAAAGGAAAACAAGGTTAGATAAATACAAGCCAAAAATTAAAACACTTACTGAAATAATAAAGTAAAACAAAATATGAACATACCTTCAGGACGAAGGTTGCCTAGTTCTCCAGTATATGGGGCAAAGGTATTCCTGCCAACCTCAAAAGTGTGCCCGGCTCAGAAACCGGAGACGAAGAAAAACTCCGTCTTCCAGTTTCTGTTAGAGGTAACTAATGATTTAATCAATCCACAGTCTTTACCCCTGGTTGTAAACTGATAAAAGCCAAGGGACTGGTTAATTTCGAAAGGTTTGTAGCAATAAAGGAATTCGTCCACGGTAAGAGGACGATCCCCATCAAACACCTCTCTCCACAAAATTTTCATAGAGACGACGAGTCTCCACGCATTAGGGTTAAATTGACAAACTCCTAAGCCTAATCTAGTAAGAAGTCCTCTGGCAAAAGCATTTAGAGGTAACCTAAGTCCCCCTAGAAGATAGGCCTCATAAATACCTATCCCGAGACAAGGTTGACAGCACCACTCCCCACGGACGGCTAACCAAGGATTGAGGTCGTCGGGGATTTGGTACAATTTCCTAAGTAAACCTAACTTCCTATCGTCCGTCTTGGAAGGGATTCCTACAACACAACTATACACGGTTTCTACTTCGTCTGAGGGAGGAGACGAGGGAATACTCATCGAGGTGCCAGCCCCTGAAGCTGCCCTCATACTAAGCTGTTCCTGAATAACCTCAAGGGGGAAACTAGGAACCCCAGAGGTGTATCCCTCGTCCGTGGAGCTACCATTACTACTGCTATCACTATTAGAGCTACTATAGCTAGAAGAGTCGCGATACTCGTCTATAGCTTTATCTACACTATTGCTAGACGAGGAAAGAGCGACTTTAGACATTTTGTAATATTGAAGGAAAACCTAGAAAAGAAGGAAAGAAAAATACCTAGCTCTAGACAGAGAACTAAGGACGAGAGGACGCTTCTAGACGAGGCTCTAAGACAAGGGAAGTCAAGGAAGGAAATTTCAGAAATGTGAAGGGTAATGGAGGAATTCTACTATTTATAGGCCGTGGATTTAGGCATCTGAAATGACATAGCGAACCAGAAAGTGCCATGTGGCATGTTTCTCGAAGAAATGAATCGTCACATCTGGTCACCAATGAGGTTGTAACACGTGGCACAATCTAATCACAAACATAAGCGCATCCTTCCAAGGAATGACATGGGACCACACGTTTCCTTGAATGACCCATGGACGAGGGGGCAACTGATAGTGTATTATAATACACAACTCCAAACTCGTCCAATGCGGTCGTCCAAAGTAAACGAGGCGAATGAAATAAATGTACTCGTCCATGGTGAGGTCGTCCGTCCTAGGAATTACCTGGACGAACTTCCTAGATTCTAGACGTCTCGCCCCATGCAAGCTTAGGATGAGCTTGCGACAGTCTAGAACGCAAAGGTCAAGGTACATCACCCTAGCCAGTTCCTAATGACAGTTATAGAAAATAAGCCCGAATAATGTAACTTCCATAGTTGTTATGGAAGTTACCTTCGAATTCCTTGATGATAGGGGAAGTTACTAAATAAGTAACTGCCCCATAAGGCGTGCTATATAAGCACTCATCCACAAGAGGGTAAGTCATTCAGACACTTCCATAAAAATTGGAATTCCAAAAATACTAACTTTACCATCGGAGGATTCTTGGCCGGTCTTCCCCGGTCGCCTCTGATTTTGTGTTTGCTTTTTCAGACTTTCAAGTGCTCTCTGATCATTGACACCCGAGACATTCAGCCACTAATTTCATTGTGTTCATCAATTATATTATTAGATATTATCACAAATTTAACTAATCAACATAAAAAATACTAGGATTTAATATTTCTTAAAGTTATGATATAGAAAATACATTTGAAAGATAGATCTCTTTGTTTCTATAAAGGAATAATAGATCTCCATTTTTTTTTTTGAGTAAACAGTAATACTTATTAGAACACACACGAAAATAGTAATATTAGTGTTTTAAACCGGGTTAATAGATCTCTATATTTAATTGCACTATTTTAGTTAATTTTTTAAATATTTGTACTAATTTAATATAATTATTTATATTTTAAATAATTATTAAATTAATTATGACGTCGTCACAGTTCAACCTCAAAAACCTTGAACCTCTCCCTTTTACGGTTTAATGAACGATCCGGGTTTCAAAACCATGGTGTAATTTGGATTTACCCTAAAAAAAATTTAAAAATTTTTTATCAATTTTAACTAAATAAAAAAATTAAAAACAAAATAAAAAAAATAAATCACATGAATTGAGATCTAAGTGGATTTTGAACAAGAACACAAACCCAAAAATTTTAAAACCCAAAAAATTAACATAAGATCCAAACCTAAACACTATTCTCAAACTGGCCACGCACTTTTTCTTTTTCCTTTTTTCATCTCAAACTCAAACTCTATTCTCTCATCTCAAACTCAAACCACATGGCCACACACTATTCTCTCATCTCAAACTCTGTCTTCTCTCATGGCTGAAGACCATGGCCGAACCTCATAGTTGAAGACCCAAAGACCCATGGTTGAAACCCATGCCTATCATCTCATTCTCTCTCTCTCTCTCTTTCTTCTCTCATCTAAAACTCAAGCTCTTTCTCCTCTCTCATGGCCAATCCATCTCATGGCTGAAGACCCATGGCCGAACCATCTCATGGTTGAAGACCTAAAGACCCATGGCCGAAATCTCATCATCTCTCTCTTTGGCTAGGATCGTTTAGAGGAAATCAGATCTGAAATTGATGAGGATTGACTTGTGTTTTGGTATTTTTGGTTTTGTGTGGTTTTGTGTTTTTGATTTGACCGTGGTTTGGGTTTTGTTATTAGATTGTGTTAGAATTGCTGAGTTTGATCATGGTTTTGTAGGTGTTTTTGTCTGTTTGGTTGCAAAGAAAATGCAAGAAAATAGAAGAAAATCTTGAATTTTTAATTTTCTGGGCAACCATGTTCTTGGAGAAGAACATGAAGAACAATCAAATATTTAAATAATTAAATAATAACTAAAATTTTATTTTATTTTAAAATAATTAAAGAAAAGGAAAAATAATGATGTGGCTTTTTTTAATATTTAAAATGCTGACATGTGCACTCCATTTTCCATGTAGGCTATTTTCTGTTAGTGAAATGAGGGTAGGGACCAAAAATTGAACAATTTTTTATTTTGGGGACTAAAAGCGGTAAAAAAAAAAGTAGGGATCAAAGTGGGAATGAGGTGAAAATGTAGGGATGAAAATAGTATTTCTACCTAGAATTTAAACTCTATGTATATACACACACAAGTTCGTAATCCGTGCAATGTAAAAAAAAGTAACCTAATACAATTTTATTTATTTATCTAAACATGATGTCTGACCATTATGATAAATATTATTAGGTATTTATTATGACAGTGTTTGTATATGGAGAGATATATTATAATACTAAGCATTTATTATGATTGTGTTTATAAATAGAAAAAAAATTAAATATATGAGAATTATGATGTGTCAAATTGTGAGGCCCCAAAAAATATTATTATTTGGTTGTGTGTTTCCTAAATTAAAAAAAAAAAAACTTTTTGACGAAATATATTTATCAATAAATTACATTATATATCATTTTTTCAACTTCTTCCACTTTGTCCTCTCTATCTCGCATGAGTATAAGGAGTACTCCTTTTCAAGCATGCTTTATATTGGGCTAACACCTTCAAATGGTAGTATTACCTCTCCTCTGTCATCATTGCACTTTTTTCTTCCTATGTTAGTATTTTTGTGATGAGAGTGGTGGTTTAATGGTTTTTATGTATGAGTTTGAAGAATAAAAAATACGTCGTTAATTTTGGAGTTTTTAAGGGTGTTTTGATTATTTTGAAGATTGGTTGGTATTTTAATCATCTTTGAGGTTTTGAAGGGTTGTTTTAGTAATTTTGATGATTCATAGTTATCTTATTTTGATAGCTTTGAAGATTTGGAAGTATTTTGGAGACTTTAGAGGCATTTTGGGCATTTGATGATTTCAATGGTATTATTTTGAATATTTCAAAACTATTTTGGTCATTTTGTAGATTTTGGGATATGAGTGTATTTTGATAATTTAAAATATTTTGGTGTATTTCACTAGTTTTTTTTATTAGTATTTTCATTTAATATCTCTCTTTCTCACTCTCCTCACACAAAACACGGTAAACACATATCTAATCTCTCACCTCTCACCACCGCACACCCTTGGTGCGATGGTCACTCCACAAGTATAAGTGCTTGTGAGGTGTGGGGGGCAAGGGCCTGGGTTCAAGTCTCCAGGAGGAAGTTTCACATACATATACACTTAGATTAGGCTAGAGTAGAATTTCTATCTTGTATATAAAAAGAAAATCTCTCACCTCTCACCCCACTCTCATCCAAACCCACAATCTTTTTTTTTTTTTTTTTAACCGCTGCCCCTATTTCTTCTTCTTTTTCTTTGCTCAGATCAGCTCTCCCTCGCGGTTAGATCACCTCTCCTTCTGTTCAAACCCCAAGCCTCCACAAGCATCCATCTCCACAAGTAGTGTCAAGCATAGAATGTCAGAAACTCGTTCCAGTCGACCCACAAACACCGACCTCCTTCACAAGCAACAAGACATGTTCCAGTCGGCCTTCAAGCATCAACCCATAACCACAAGTTTGCAACAATACTCTCTGTCTCTATTGGTGTGTCTGTGTGTGGGTGTGTTTGATTTTTCGTTGATTTTGAGGTCAGATTATTATGTATTATAATGTTGTGGTGGTGGTGGTTGGGTTGTGCTGGGTTTTGGCGATAGATGGATAGATTGATTGGTTGTAGAGAGAGAAAGTGAGGTGGAGTAGAAGAGTGTAGAGAGAGAGCGTGGAGGTCTAATGGCAAGAGGAAAAAACTAATAAAATATTAAAATGCAAAGCTACAGTAACGATGTATATATACACAGTGTAGCATTTATTATAAACCCATTTGATGTGGGTACTCGTAGCTATTGGTGCATTTTGAAACTTAGAAAATGAAACCATGACAAAAGCCCAAAAGATGATAATTTAACACACTATTCTCAAAAAAAAGGAAAAAAAAAAAGAAAAAGAAATTGGATTGGGAATAGTGGAATAAATTTGGCCTAATGTTAAGGGCAAAAGTACAATTTAGGAGAGTAACTGGGAAACCAAACATTTCAATTGTCGCAAATATTTCAAACTGTTGGCGCTCAAAACTCAAAAAGTATTAAAACGAGATAAAAATAGAAGAAGAAGAAAAAATAAAGGTTAAGAAATGAAACCAAAAGACGCTTGTTCAAGTTCAATCACAATGAGGGCTTTGGGGCAGCGCTCTATCGCTTCCTCATTTCTCTCTCGCTCTTCTAATTCGTACTTATTAAACCAAATATCCTTAATTCTTTTTCTTCATTAATCCATTTTGATTAATTAAACTGATGCTAATTTCTTTATTTATTTTTTGTTGTACATGAAATTAGTTCAAATGATTTTAAAGAAGGTGTTCAGAACAAAGCTTCGAAGAAGGGCTCACACGTGTCGCTCGCGGACTTCCTTGACAGGAAACTGCATACTACTTCTGTGCCACCCAGAACGGTTCAGGTATTTTAGTCTGTTTGATTGCTGAGAAAATATAAGCAGATTCTGGGATTTATTTATTATTACTCGCAATCTTTTGTGCGTGTTTGTTATATGGACAAAAAAAAGAGTGATTTTAGTCTCTATGTTTTGGGTTATCATTTTTAATTTCTTAACCAAATTAAAAATTCACATGTCATCATTCTATTAGACTTATTAAAGAAAAGAGATCACTTTTAGTTTTTGCTTGTTAGTAACCATTTCTCAAAAAAAGAAGCTTGTTAGTAACTAAAATCAATCTCTTTTATTAAGGACTGAAACCGATCATTTTAACATTTGATATATATATTTGACATTGTTTGTTTCTTTTTTAATAAAAAAATTTATCAGAATTTGAATTGATCATAGCGTTGTTTTGTGTGTGTTTCATATTAAAATTTGAAATCCAGAACTCTAAGAGGAAAAGGTTCAAATTTGTGACAGGGAAAGTCGAGGCCTTTTTCATCATTGCTGGGTCCAAGTCCAAGAGAATCAAGTGGCTCCATTGATGGCCATAATGGGGCCAACAAAGGTGGGGAAGCAGAGTCAAATTGTGTGACGGATAAAGTGTTTTTTGAACAGTTCAAGCATACTGGTGAAGACACAGGAGATTGTGGAGGTTCATGTAGTGTTGGTGAAGTGGAAAGTTGTAACATAGATGAAGCGCAAGAATCAAGAAAAAGGAAGAACCCATTTCAAGGTTTGTCATCATACCTTACAGCAATTTTTTCTTATGTTTCAATCTGGTACCAGTTATTACAATGTGTTGGTGATTTAAGTCTTTGGTCGGTTTTATAAATAGAAAATTTGACAACTGCTTACTGGTCTATTATGTTTTACTTGGTTCTGCTTTCGTGGACTAGTGAAAAAGGAAATTAAAAATATATATCACATAAATAATTCAAAATGATCGTTACTTACTCAGCAGGAAAGTAGAGAATTAGAAAATTGTTGCACTTACTTACTGAATTATGAAAAAACCCAAATGCCTACACCTTTTACTTTCTCCTTTGCATATCATTCTGCTGGAAAATGGATCATTAGTTTCTTTGTGCACTAGCCAATATGAAGCAAAGATTTTGGTACATATAGCTTGAGTATTAGTAGTAGTAGAATTAATGATATTGAATTTTTATTTTTATTTTTTGTTTACATGAGCTGAAGGATACTGAATTCATGTTAGATACCATTACACTCAAAATCTTAAGTTGTAGACTTTAGTGATGTGTCATGTGACTCAACAACGTATTTCAATTATCAACTATCAAGCAAATCCTAATAATCTATATAGGAATTAGGAATCAGTTTAAATTTAAATGATAGATTCCTTTATCTCCAAATGCTAGGATGCAGTGACACAGTTGTGTTGTCAATGTGGTAAATTTGTTTCTTCTACGGTTTTTTGAACTTCCTAGACTTGTTCCCACCTCTTTTTCAATGAAATACTGAAATGATAACAAAAATTTTCAGGAGCTGGAGCCATAATACTCAAGTTTTCTAGAGTTTTATCTGCTTTTACTTTCAGTAGGATTGCATTCATAGTCAAATGTCAAGTATAACAACAAAAGTTCAAGGAGGCCTGAAAATTCTGGGAAAAAAGGGCCCTGAATAACTGAATCTTTTTGAAAGTTTGAAACAATTGTATTGGTTTTTCATTCTTAGATGGCTCTCCTGAGGGACAGACAACAAGCAACCTAGGCCAAAGAAGATCCCATTATTTGGCCTCTCACGTTTTTGTTTTAATAAGTTATACACAAATTTTTGTGCAAACTGTTCCAAAAATTGCAGGAAGTTTGAATCGTGAGGCACACGTCTTAGGAACTATGAGGTCCTGTGTTTCTATCTGGACTCCTCAGATGCAAGGTCCTTGTGTGTAGGAACATGTAACCACCCTCTGAAAGGGATGGGTTCCTCATCATAATTTAAAAAAGAGAGGCTGAGTTGAGCTGGGTTATTGCCTAGTTTGTATGTAATTCATAATAGTACTAACAGAGGTTAAAAGGAATTCATAACTGTTTTGCAGATTGCTACAGAGCATGTGTATGTGCATACATCCTTTAGGATGATCTCTGGATCTATTTGAGAGTAATAATCAAAGAAGCATTTGCAAGGTTAGAAGAGCATAAAAAGTTTGGAAATGAAGTAAATGCATCATGTGATATGTGTTTTCTATCATACTCCAATGTAATTATAATAATTAATATATATATATATATGTATATATATATAAGATCTACAGGATATTGGTTAAAAAAGAAAAGAAAAAAAAAGATATCTTGTGAAATTATTGGATCAAAATTGGCATCCAATTAAAGTAGGTGGTAAATGATCGTTTGATTTTCCAATTTCATCTTTGGGTTCTGAACTTGACTTTAAATTATGTGGATATCAGGTGCAGGTGGTGACGAGAAATATGTTGCTCGAAAGCATTTGTTAGTTCTTGGAGGTGATCCAAAACCAAAGGAAAAAGGAAAGGATGAGAAATATAATAGCAAGAAGAAGCGAAGACCTCTTTACAATCACTGTTAGTCAGCTATATCTTTCTTTTTCAAATCTTTTATTAAATTTATATTCTATTTTGAAGGCTTAGTTGTTGTTTTATCCTTAACCAATTAAAAAAAATTTTGGTATTTCTATCTGCTAGCAGATGCCAATGGCTGTGGCTGGTGGGATTGCAACATGGAAGGTGTTGACAACGAAGAAGTAGGCTTCAGTGAGGTATGGGAAGGGGTGGGCTCTACCACATTAGGAGGAATAGAGTGGCATTGACTTTGATTGTCTTTGACAAGTATTTTATGATATGATACTAAGACTAGAGAATGTTTATTTATTTATTTTGTTCTGTATGCTTTCTCCCTCGTCTGTGGGTGTGTATAGCTCATCAAGCCTATTTCTTAAGCTAAACTAATAACATTACTTGTGACTATTAATGAAATCGTCCATTCCAATATGTATAAAAAACGATTGATTTGAAAATACCGTAAAAAATGAACTGTCACAATCTTTTTTCATATATGTCTAAGTGATGGAAAAGAAATAATATCCTTCACGTATCTTTAAAAAAAAAAAAAGACTCCTATAATGGATTGTACAATCATTGGAATTATGCCAATGAAGAAAAAAGGAACAACATAAGCAAAAGGTTCTTATGAAGTTCTTCGAGTGACACCATGATATGATCAAGAGCTTGTGAGAAACCTATTATTTTTGGTTTAACGGTAGTGGAAGGTAACAAAATATTATGATCGCATATCAGAATTGGGCTGATTAAAATTGGAAAGCTCTTTTGCTATATTATTATTATTTTTTTAGAGAGTTTCAATTTATGACGTTCATTTTTTATGATAGTTTTTTATTATCAAATCAAGACACCAATCAGTTTTTTGTGTAAGAAAGGATTGAATCTTAAATCTCTTATACAACTATCAGAGATTTTATTAGTTAAGCTGTCTTATTATTTTATGTTGGAGGAAAATGCTAAAGTCACAAATTATTTTATAAATTTTTTTGCAAATTATTGATGTGGTGGATTATTATTGGGAAGTAAAAATATAATGTTTGTGACGAGTTTAAATAAAAACTAGTAAGAATTTGTCATATCAATAGTTTGAAAAGATGTGAAATAATTTGTGCTTGTACCATCACTCTTACGTTGGGTGATGATTTAAATTTCTTCAAACTGTTAGTTCCAAATGTAGACATATCATAACAATTATTTCGCAATTAAAAAAATATTAGATAATTATTGTATACTCTTGGTGCGATGGTCATTGTACAAGTATAAGTGTTTGTGGGGTGTGGGAGGGAAGGGTTGGGGTTCAAGTTTCTAGGAGGGAACTTCACACACATAGACTTAGATTAGGCTAAAGTAGAATTTTTATCTTGTATTAAAAAAAATATTAAATAAGAAAAATAAAGAATTAAAAAGTCCTTGCAATTTGATTCTCATCAGCTTTCTTATAACAAATGTCATTTTGACACATCAAAAACCTACTTTATTATTTTACTACATCATTTTACAATTTACCATTTATTAGATGTTCTATTTTTTCATTCTAAACATTAAAATAATATATACAACACATTAAAGTAATATATTTGTAACACAAAACTCTGCCAATATACCAAACACAAACAGTGGCAGTGGCCACCACCTAACGACCAACAACCACTGCTAGAACTAGTAGCCACCAACCAACAACCACCGCATCCTCCACGACCCAAAACACAACTCAAAACAAACCAAATAAATTCCAATCAAATACCCACAACAAATCCACAGCCACAATCACCACAAATCATATTAAAAACAAAAACAAATAGGTAAGAAAGGTAGAGAGATCTGGCAATGGTGGCTTTCTTTGTCGGCGGTTGTGGCTTTAGATCGGCGATAGTGGCTAAGATCGGCTTCGCGTCGTGGTTGAGATGCGCATCAGACGAGCGGTGCTGCAGCTTCAAGCCGTGGCTGAGATGGGTTCAGATTGAGGCGGCATGGCAGCTTCAGACCGAGGTGGCAATGGCGGCTTCAAACCGACGACGATGGCGTCTTCAGATTGGTGGCGATGGAGTCTTCAAACGAGAAGCGATGGCGGCAGCTTGATCGGTGAGGGTGGCGGCTTGATCGGTGAGGCCGCCGTACCGTTGATTTGAGGGTGAGGGAGGGTGATCTGAAGAAGAAAGAGAGAGAACATGGGTTGGAGAGAGACAAATCAGTGAGAAGAGAGAGAAAATGTTGAATTAAATATTGAGAGGAGAGAGAAAAGGTTGAATAAAAAATTAATATTTCAGTTTGGCATTTGTGTCTGTACTGTCTCATATTTGAGACGGTATTGTAGCATGTTTCATAATTTTAGAACATTTAGAACACCTGATAAAGCTTGAATAGTAGTGATTGGTGTGCCAAATGCCAAATATTTGGCATTTGGCACACCTGATGAGAATGCTCTAAGAGTGATTATCAATCACTCCTTCCAAAAGTGTGAGTTCTGTATTTTGGGTACAGCCTACCAAAGACATAAAATAAAAAACAGAAACCTGACTCCATATGCAATAACTGATTGGTTTTACACTATAACCACCAAATGTTGGAAGTTTATTGATGAGTATGCGACAAGATGATGGAGATTGACATCCTTTCAAGGTTGGCTCTATGGGGTTGATGAGTTAGGCGATAGCCTAAATTTTCTTGAAATTGTGATTACTAGCTTTGCACTTTATTTTTTTAGCAAATGACGATTCAATTTTCCACTTTTGCAGATATGACATAAGGTTGTTTTAATCTTCAATTTTTTCTCAAACTTATTATTTATCTTGACAATAATGGTTTAGATTTGTTTCCATTACTAAAATTTTTAAAAGAAGTGTTGCAAATGAAAGAAAACATTGCAAGATTCTTTTCTAATCTGTGGCACCCTTGGCTTGGTCATATGAGTGAAAAAAGGGTGAGTATAAAATTTGTAGATTTGGTTTGTGTGGGACTATATCCTCCAGAAACAATATAGGGTTGGTTTATCAAATATTGACAGGACACCCAAGATTTAGAGTTAGTTCAAATAAATGTGTGGGGGCTTGCTCCAATAATCTCTGGAGCCTCATTGTACTATGTCACCTTTGTCGCTGACTCAACAAGAAAGGTATGAATTTATATCTTGAAACATATATATAAATATATATATATATATATATATATATATATATATATATATATATAAAATTTCGTTTGATACATTATGTTTAGATATACATGGCAAAACAGGTCCAAATTTGTGGACTTGAAAAAATCCGACTCAAACTCGATTTTTTTACCCGAAGCAAAAATGGGTTGACTAGTGACCTGACTCGTTTTTTGCAAGTCAATTGACCCAACCTAGCTAACCTTTGACGTAATCGATTATTAAAACTTTTTTTTTTGGTAAAAAAAAAGAAAAGACATTATTAGTTTTATTATTTGTTGTGAGCTTTATAGTGCACAAGTCAAACTCAATTAGCAATAGGGCAAATTATAACTTATTCACTTGTGGTTTGGTCGAAATTTAAGTTACCTACATGTGGTTTGAAATTTGACACTCTACCCATCTGAGATTAGCTCAGTTACAATTTTGTAACCCACATTTGTTAAAAACAGGGCTAAATATGTAATTTTGCTCCACTTTTATGTCTCTCTCCTCTAAAAATACAAGATCAAAACAAATCAAGTAGAACACTTGCATCATGAGATTTCAAATTACAGGTAGACAACTTAAATTTTGGTAAAATCTTAGACGGGTAAAGTGTCAAATTTCAAACTATAGGTAGGCAATTTAAAATTCGGTCAAATCATAGGTGGGTAAGTTGTAATTTTCCTTTAGCAATACATAATGGACAATATTATTATTATTAATTTTTTATAAAAAAATCAAAATTTTAACATTTTTTTGATAAGGCCATTCAAATATATATATTTAACGTCATTTAGATACAACGGCTTTAAGGAAACAATTGAGACTTTTATATAATTGTATGTAAATGAATTGAAAGATAAATGGTTGAGGCTTCTGTAATGAGTGAAAATTTTTAGATATCAAATAACAAAGTACATGCTAAGATAATTTGGTTATAGTAGAGTTAAAAACATATATTTAAAATTATAGACATGTATGAGAAACATTCATAAGTGTTAAAAGAGTGAAGCCAAAGTATATCAATGAAATTATCATAAATTATAAATGCTTAGGCCTATTTTTTAACAATTTATGTTCAAAATAAACAGTTTTTTAATATAAAATATAATATTTCTTAGAATGTGTGTTGCTTAATAATGACATGATAGTTGCAAAAGAGATCATGTATAAATAAGTAAATAGTCAAACTTTAACGTATATTCTGTGCCAACCACAGTTGATATTAGATTATAAAATTAGTTTTTAAAATTGTAAATTTCTTATATGTTTTTATTCTTTGTCAAATTAGTTATCCAATAGGGTATTCATAATTTTTTTTTATAAATATTTTGGGATGTTGATATTGTTTAGAAATAAAACTTGTGTGTTTTTTTAAAATATCTTTTGTGCAATTTTATTTTGGTTAGTAATGTTGGGATTTGTATGATTTTAAAATAATCAAACATGACTTTCCAAATTGAAAAATACGGGTTGACCCTACTTGACCTGCAACCCGATTGACCTGTCCTGCTCGTTTGTCACGTTTATGTTTAGACGTAACAAACTGGTCAGGTTCAAGTTGGGTAAAAAAAAAGTCATTTTAAATGGGTTAAAACAAATTTGGTCAATTGGGTAACGAGTTAGTTCGGTTTCAAATTGATCCACATTTTATCCCATGATTTTTTTAACGTGTATTTGCCACTTGGTAAGTCATGTAGCAAATTATTTAGTGTGAAATGTATTAATTTGGATTCACCCATGTCAAAAAAAGCTTAAATCAACAAATTGATATTTGTTCATTAATAATAAAACTATACAAATCCCAGTGTTGTTAACCCAAAAAAGACAGCACAAACACAAAGGATTTTATTCTAGTATTTGAAAATTTAATTAAAAAAAATTACACAAGTTCCATTTTCACACAATATTAACGTCCCAAAACAAAGAACATAATTACAAATGCCTTATTTGGATAGCTATTTTGATGAAAAAAAAAAAATTTACAATCTTGAAAATTTATTTCATAATCTAATTATAATTGTGTTTAATTTTAGATGCATTGTGGTTGGCACACTATTTCAGTTTGAGAATATACATCAAAATTTGATTGTTTACTTATTTTTATATAGTCTCATTATGTATATTATGTCATTGTTAAGCAACACACTCTAGGGAACATCATATTTTATTTTTTAAAAAACCATTTATTTTAGCTATGGACTATTAAAAAATAAGCTTAAGCATTCATAATTTATGTCAATTTTATCGATATACTTCGATTTCACTTTTTCACACTTATAAATGCTTTTCATACATATTTATAATTTCAAATATCTGTTTTTGACTCTACTATAACTAGATTATCTTGGCATGCACTTTGTCATTTAATATCTAAAAAAATTACTTCTTACATTATTCAAGTGAGAAGAAGACCTCAATCATTCATCTTTTAGTTCGCTTGCATGCAACTAGATAAAGACCTTAATTGCTTTTTTGATATCATTGTATTTGCATAGCATTAACAAAAAATATATATTTGAATGGCGTTGCCCAAAAACGTTTAAAAAATTAATATTAAAAAAAAAGGCGTGGCACCGGTATTATAATTGTCAATTAAGTGGCACCGGTATTGGGGGTCTGAACAAACTCTTGTGTTTTAGTACAAATCCGAGTTTTCAAATTTTGTTGAATCTAAACTTTCAAATATGAACATTTACATAATTTTTTTGTTTGTTTTTGTTTTTAAATGGTCGGGGTCTCAAAGCACCTCTATCCTTGGTGATCCATCTTTTTCTTAGACATGGCAAAACGGGTCAGAATTTTCGGACCCGACTCGAAAAATATTCAACCTGAACCCGATTTTTTGACCCGAGGCAAAAACAAGTTGACCCGTGACCCGAACCGTGTTTTTTGCAGGTCAACCCGACCTAAACCATTTTTTTAATACTTTTTTTTTTGGTAAAAAAAATAGTAAAATTAAGACAATATTGGTTTAATTGTTTATTGTGAGCTTTAAGAAAACAATTGATACATTTACATAAATGCATGCAAATTAATTGAAAGATAAGGCATGTGGTTGAGCATTCTGAAATGAGTAAAGATTTTTAGATATTAAATAGCAAAGTACATGCCAAGATAATTTGTAGAGTTAAAAACATAGATTTAAAATTGTAGACATGTGTGAGAAAACATTCACAAGTGTGAAAATAGTGAAGCCAAAGTATCAAATTAGCATAAATTATGAATGCTTAGACCTATTTTTTAACAATTTATGTCCAAAATAAACGGCTTTTCAAAATAAATTATGATATTTCCTAGAGTATGTGTTGCTTGACAATGATATGATATTCATAAAAAATACCATGTATAAATAAGTAAGCAATCAAACTTTAATGTATATCTCAAATTGAAATAGAGTGTCAACCATAATTGATAATTATAAAATTAATTTTCAAGATTGTAAATTTCTTATATGTTTTTATTCTTTATCAAATGAGTTATCTAAAAAGTCATTTGTAATTTTGTTTTATGTTTTGGGATGTTGATATGGTGTAGAAATAAAACTCGTGTATTTGTTTTACTTATTATATTTGTATAATATTAAAATTATTGAATAAGTATTAATAAGTTTAACTGAGTTCATTCTTGATATAAGTGGTGAATTCAAAATAATGCATTTTACATCAAGCAATTTGTTGCATAACTTTCCAAATGGCAAATACATATTTGTGGGGGGTACAAGACCGGGAAGCCCATGTCAGCGTCTACGTTGGGCCAAGGGTCCAGCCCAAGGAAAAGCCCTCTCCTCGGCCATGGGAAGGACTATCCTCGGCCACGGGAAGGACCCTTCTCGGCCGTAAATGTAGCCGAGGACGAAGGGAGTAACCTGCTGCTGGCAATGACATCCCGGGTCATTTCGCGGAACAGGAAAAGTACTAAAACAGCAAAGGACAAGGGAAGGAATGAAAATATATAAAGGAAAAGCTGCCATTACTGCATTAAGTACTCTGCACCTGGTAGAGCCATACTTTTCAACTTTTACAACCACTCCCAACCACTTTGGGTATGGGCTAATGGGACAAGTATCAGCCTTATGAATCCAAACCTACACGTGGACATTCAAGAGGGAGGGGAAGCTAGTATAAAAAGAGGAAGAAGCAATCCGGGAGGGGGGACTCTCTCTCGATGCCTAAGAACAGGGGCTTCCCAAACTGTGCCGAGGAGAAAACCTCCCTGGATAAGCTCAGTTCACTTCTATGCGATCATCATGAACACCATGACTAACGATTTTCCGTCCACTAAGGCCTAGCTTTTTAGCCCACTCTCTACAAATTCATTGTATTGGGCCCGCTAGTCCAAAATCCCCCACACCGTGTGGTTAGAGGCTGAAAAAGGGGACCCTACAATTGGCGCCGTCTGTGGGAAAAGCTCGTGCGTTGGTGACTGTGAGGTTAGTCATGGTAGGATCAAGTTCCTATCAACGAGAGTTCCTCGAAAGAAATCATTTCAGCGGTGGTGCATGCTATATGAAAGCTTCCCCATCATTCCCGGCAATACACAGTTGTTATCCTAACTCAGCTCTCGCTCAAGGCTACACTTCGAAGTGTCAATGGCGCGGGCAGTTCTAGGGGCTCCTAACATCAAGTCTATGCCCCACGCATTTGTCAAGGGGCTAATCTGCGCGGGTCTAGTAGCCCGGTTCGTTGAATTCCCATTGAAGAAGAAAATATAAGTGCTGGACAGAACCAAGGTCTTGCATGGTCCTCGGACTCAAACCTATGGGAAAACCAGTTACTTCAAGAAGAAGGTGCTAGACAGAACTAAGGTCTTGCATGGTTCTCGAACTCAAACCTATGGGAAAACTAGTCACTAGAAGAAAATATAAGTGTTGGACAGAACCAAGGTCTTGCATGGTCCTCAGACTCAAACCTATGAGAAAATCAGTTACTTCGGGAAAAAGGTCCTAGACAGAACCAAGGTCTTGCATGGTCTTCGGACTCAAACCTATGGGGAACTAGCTGCTTCAAGAAGAACCTAATTCCTGGACGGAACAAAGGTCTTGCGTGGTCCTCGGATCTCCTACTTTGTAGAAACTAGCATGCGAGGGCACCTTTCTAAGCGTTTAAGCTAAATTCAATCATGCCTCGGTCCTCGGATCAAACGCCTAAAGCAAATTAAAGCTATAAGCATCATCGGAAATGTGGAAAAGAGCCTTAGTAACCGGCGATTCCCTCGGACTGATTACTTTAGGTTGCACATTCCCGGGCGGTCACCCTATGCGCAATACAGGGCATGCGGTTGTCTTCCCGATTAAGCCTTACATAGTTCATTTACTTAAAGTCGGCATTGTTGCGCCCGTCAGTTTTGATAAGTTCGGGGTGACAACTCTTTACCATCAATGGCATCAGTTCTCAATATTATTCAAAGGAAAAGACACCAGCACACCCATTCATAAAAATAATTATTGCAGAAAAAGAAAAGGTACGCAAAATGAAACAAAATCGCCTTTTTATTAGATAAAGAAGAAGTACAGTGTACATAAAAGGGCTTAGACAAGCCTATATCAGAAGCTATCTATAAAAAGCGGTCCATAGAGACGATAAATCCTCAATCTTGCTCTAGCAGCAATCGAGCGAGTATGGATGGCACCGGCGGTGGAAGAGAAGAAGAAGCAGAGACGCCAAATCCACATACTTGCTCTAGCAGCAATCAAGCAAGTATGGATGGTGCCGGCGATGAGAAATCCAAATTTTGTCGCACCAAAAATCTGATGCGACCTACACTTGCTTCGGGTTTTGGCTGAAGGAAGAGAGACTTCTTTCTTGTCCAATCAAAAGGGAGAAATATCTTTGGGCTCTGTCTCCCTTGACCTAATTGTGTCATTCTGAATCTCGGGGACACCCATGGCTTCTGAAGAGGGTTTGGTTCCTTCACCCTCACCCTTATCCTTAGTCATTTCACTCCCTGAATCTCAATCACTACCTTGGTGTGGTCCTTTGGAACATTTGGAGAGTTAAAAGCCTAAAACTCCTGCAGAATTCAAGGGTCCGTGAATAAAGAAGAATGATCTCTCCCCATGCGTCTTATATAGGGGGCAAGCCTGGTGGCATTCAATTCATCCAAATTTCCAAGAAAGAATTACAAACGAGATAAATCCCGCTCAATTTCGAAAGCGGTCTTCAGCTACTGGATTTGCGTCACCTCGTAAAGGGACCCTAATGAAAGCGCGCCTCGTGTACCGAAACGGCAGGAACGCGGCGTGGATAAACTAAAAGAATGTCTTACAGCCAGGAACGTGCCTCAGGCAAGCGAAGAGGCTCTGGCATCGATGAAGGACAAGGCTTGGCAAGCCATGACATAAGCCCTACGTTACCAAAACCCTCTTCCCCGTCTGAGGAGCCGGACAGCAGGATTTTGAGGGGCTATTGTGGGGGGTACAAGACTGGGAAGCCCATGTCAGCGTCTACGTTGGGCCAAGGGTCCAGCCCAAGGAAAAGCCCTCTCCTTAGCCATGGGAAGGACTATCCTCGGCCACGGGAAGGACCCTTCTCGGCCATAAATGTAGCCGAGGACGAAGGGAGCAACCTACTGCTGGCAATGACACCCCGGGTCATTTCATGGAACAGGAAAAATACTAAAACAGCAAAGGACAAGAGAAGGAATGGAAATATCTAAAGGAAAAGCTGCCATTACTGCATTAAGTACTCTGCACCTGGTAGAGTCATACTTTTCAGCTTTTACAACAACTCTCAACCACTTTGGGTATGGGCTAATGGGACAAGTATCAGCCCTATGAATCCAAACCTACACGTGGACGTTCAAGAGGGAGAGGAAGCTAGTATAAAAGGAGGAAGAAGCAATCC
The DNA here is from genome assembly GCA_028535165.1 of Quercus tomentella. Classification (NCBI taxonomy): domain Eukaryota; kingdom Viridiplantae; phylum Streptophyta; class Magnoliopsida; order Fagales; family Fagaceae; genus Quercus; species Quercus tomentella. Next base: position 30,246,892 of record JAPQVY010000001.1, read on the forward strand.
GGGAGGGGGGACTCTCTCTCGATGCCCAAGAACAGGGGCCTCCCAAACTGTGCCAAGGAGAAAACCTCCCTAGATAAGCTCAATTCACTTCTGTGCGATCATCATGAACACCATGACTAACGATTTTCCGTCCACTAAGGCCTAGCTTTTTAGCCCACTCTCTACAAATTCATTGTATTGGGCCCGCTAGTCCAAGATCCCCCACACCGTGTGGTTAGGGGCTGAAAAACGGGACCCTACAATTTGTTTTCTTTATTAAAAAAAAAAAAAAAATCATGTGAAAAATATGTGTCAACCTGACCCGACCCGCAACCCAATTGACTCGAACCCCTTTTTAACCCACTTAAAATGACCCTTTTTAACCCGTAACCCATTTGACCCGCATCCCGATTGACTCGACCTGAACCCAACCCGTCCCACCCGTTTTGCCATGTCTACTTTTTCTCCATATTTTAGGCTTGTGTGTAATATAATACTCCTATACAGCAAATATGTAAGAGCAATTAACATATTCGTTGGTATCTTTAATTATATATATTACCCTCCATATATAATGCGTGGTAAGTTTTATTTTTGTTTATGTTTTTGAAGTTGTAATTTTTTAAAATTTAGAATTTAAAATAAAATGCAAGTATTTCAGGTGCCACTCAATTCTCCATCAAGGAAAAAAAGACACTCTTCTTATCTCAATTATATATCATGTTGGTAGGGGTGGCAATTTTTATCCATATTCATAAACCCACCCATTACTCACCTAATTTGGATAAGTCTTAATCCAACCTATTTGAATATTTGGGTTAAATGGGTAAAGACCCATTACATTATTTAATTATATGGGTCTTAATGGATAAACCCACTAAAACCCATCTAAAATTTAAATAAGTAACATAAAATTTAAATTTCTAGAAAATGACTAAAATACTCCTGAAACCTAAAAAATGACCAAAATACTCCCAAAACTCAAAAATTACCAAAATACCCCTAAAACCCAAAAAATGACCAAAATACCTCTGAAACCTAAAAAATGACCAAATACCCCCCTAAAACTCAAAAAATGACCAAAATACCCCTAAACCCAAAAAATAACCAAAATACTCTCGAAACCTAAAAAATGACCAAAATACCCCAAAACCAAAAAATGACCAAAATACTCCCGGAACTCAAAACATGACCAAAATACCCCCGAAACCTAAAAATGACCAAAATACCCCCAAAACCCAAAAACTAACCAAAATACCCCCAAAACCCACAAAATGACCAAAATACCTCCAAAATCTCTAAAATGAGCAAAACATCCCCCAAAACCTCTAAAATATCCAAAATATCCCCAAAACCCAAAAAATTACCAAAATACCCCCAAAACCCAAAAAATGACAAAATACCCCCTAAACCTAAACAATGACCGAAATACCTCTGAAACCTTAAAATTACCAAAAATACCCCTGAAACCTAAAAAATGACCAAAATATCTCTGAAACCAATAAAATGACTAAAATACCCTCGAAACCTGAAAAAATTACCTCGTAACCTAGAAAATGACTGAAATACCTCTAAAACCCATAAAATTACCAAAATACCCCCTAAACTTAAAAAATGACCGAAATACCCTGAAACCTAAAAAATGACTAAAATACCCCCCAAAACCTAGAAAATGACCAAAATACCTCCAAAACCTAAAAAAATTACCAAATACCCCCAAAACCTAAAAAATAACCAAAATACTCCCTAAACCTAAAAAATAACTGAAATACCTCCAAAACCTAAAAAATAACTGAAATACCTCCAAAATCTAAAAAATTAACTGAAATACCCCTGAAACCTAAAAAAATTACCAAAATACCCTGAAACCTAAAAAATGATTGAAATACCCTAAAACCTAAAAAATGACCAAAATAACCCCAAAACCTAAAAAAAAATGATCGATAAAAACTCCTGAAACCTAAATTATGACCAAAATACCCCTAAACATATAAGATGACCAAAATACACCTGAAACATCTAAAATTACCGAAATAGAGGTTTTGGGTATTTTGGATGTTTTGAGGTTTTTTTCGACAAATTAAAGGTTCTAAGAGTATTTTAGTCATTTTATAGGTTTCGAGGGAATTTCGGTAATTTTTTAGGTTTCAAGGGAATTTCGAAAATTTTTTAGAATCTAAGGGTATTTTAGTCATTTTTTAGGTTACGAGGGCATTTCTGTCATCTTTTAGGTTTTAGGGTTATTTCAATAATTTTTAGATTTTTTAGTTATTTCGGTAAATTTCTAGGGTTCAGAAGTATTTTGGTAGTTTTTAGGGTATTTCGGTAATTTTTTAGGTTTCGGGGGCATTTTGGTCATTTTTAGGTTTTGAGTGTATTTTGGTCATTTTTTGGGTTTCGGGGTATTTAGGTCATTTTTTGAGTTTCGGGGGTATTTTGGTCCTTTTTTGGATTTTGAGGGTATTTTGGTCATTTTTTGGGTTTCAAAACTATTTTGGTAATTTTTAGGTTTTTAGGGTATTTTGGTCCTTTTTTGGATTTTGAGGGTATTTTGATTATTTTGGAGGTTTCATAGGTATTTTGCTCATTTTAGAGATTTTAGGGATAATTTTGGATGTCCAAGAGTATATTGGTAATTTGGAAAGTGTAAGGGTATTTGCATTTTTAGGTATTTAAGGGTATTTTGATAATTTTAAAGGTCAAGAGGGTATTCAAGTAGTTTTAGAGGTATTTGAGTCATATTGGGTTAAATGGATAGGTTACTAATTAAATGGGTTGGATTGGTAATGGATAATTAATTTATATATAAACGGGTCGTAAAGGGATAAATGGATAATTACAAACCCAACCCATTTATGACTCAACCCACCCATTTGCCATCCTGCCTCTTGGAAAGTTAGTTAGAGATAGGTGGCTTTCCCTTAAAATGACGATCAAAGCCGGATGATCTAGCACCGTATTGATTGATCCCATAAGTCCACGAAGAACTGAAATAGCAAAGAAGGTACATAACAGGAACAGGAACAGGAAGAGACTTAGAAATTAGAATGTACATCGTCCTCTCGCAAATACCATATAGTCGTATTAACTAAAACATACATATTAATTGTTATTTAGAAACATTTCATCATGCAGGCAAAGCGGATGGGATGGCACAGTGACAAGTGACAACCTGAACAATATTCTTTATTTATGTTGGAATAATAGTAAGTAAATTAAGCCAATAGACTAGAATGATACTTGCACACCAAGCAACGCCATGAACTGGGAAATGAACTCTGGATGCCCTGGCCATGCAGCTCCAGTTACTAGATTTCCATCAGTGAAGCAACGATCTATTGGATCAGGTTCCAACCATGTAGCGCCTGCCAGGACCACATTAAGCTTCACGGCTGGATATGCAGTACATTTTCTCCCCTATTTTATGACCATGAACACAAAAGTTCAGATGTAATGATAGTATTCAAGAAATCGACATTTTTTTCTGTGACATGGTAGAGACAACATGCTGAACAAAAAGCACCAAGATATATTGCCAATTTATGCAGCAGAGGGGCATATGACAAAACTGGAATAAACATTATCCCATTTTTCTGTTAACCTTATCCTTTCCCTAAAGTTAAGAGATGGAATTCCAATAATATACTCTGGGAAAAAAATAAAATAAAATAAAATCATCTAGCAACAATGTGGTAAACACCAACAGGTTTCAGTGGGTTTCCAAGAAAATGTAACAACATGATAAAGAATAATTTTTGTACTAGAAATAAAATTTTATTAAAAGGAAAATGGGGGAAACCCTACTTAAAAGAAAAGGGAAGCATACAAGAGCCCCACCTAATAATTAACATCTAAAATTACAAATATCTAAAGAAACAATAAAAGTAATAACAAGCAAGATTCCTGATATCCTTTTGCCATTTGAATAGAGATCTCAAAAATAAAAGATGACTCAATTGAAGCACCAATGTCTCTCAACTCCTAACGTCCTAGAGTTTTGTTCCTTCCACATGCACCACATTAAACATAAAGGGATCACATTCCACATGTAGGAATGGTAAAGAATAATTTCAATATGCTGGACACAGTTGTGAATGAGATGAGATCCAACGAATAGTTTTTGGGAGGAATTTTGAATGTAGTTTTGACAATTAAATAATTCCATCTTTCTTACTTAAAAATTCATCAGCCATGTAAGGTATCTAGCACCCTTTGCACTCAAATTTCCTTTTTCCAATGAGGTAGTCTCTCACTTACTCTTTGGACATATGCACCAGATTCCAAACAAGGAAAATACTATCAAATATCTCCCTAGAAACATAACAACATAGCAATTGAGGTCCAATTAATTTATCTTCAAATTTCATCCCCAAAGAAAACACTGCTCTTGTACACATAATACCAATCAAGAATTATTTAATCTCTTGAAAAGGTTATCAACAATAAGGATATTGTGGAAAGCAACAATCCAGGTAAAGAAGGCTGCCTTACATAGCACCTCTGGCATCATAGTTTTTCCATGGGAACACAGATTTGAAACCCTTTGAAAAACCCCACAGGATCAATCCCCCATCCCCTCTTTCCTTCTCTCTTTTTCTCCTCTCAACATTGTCTAAAAGATTTAACCACAAACCTTCCATTCCTAGGTAGCTATTTTTCTCTTCAACAGAGCCAAAGATCTTAGCATAAGCCCAGGCACCCCCCCAAACCAAAAAAAAAAAAAATCCACTGGCTTTAATTTCTAATCCTGCCCAATACTTTTGATTCTCAAGACACCAATAATGTTTCCCACCTAACCAACCCACAGCTAGGCACCCAAGCATCGTCCTTCATGATTGAGGAAAAATATGCAGTTGAGCAAACAAATTTTAGATATGCATTGACGAAATCGTACACCAGATATTATAACAGAAGAGAAGTATAGTCCCATCTCCCCACGACACAAAACCAAAACATTGCCAGACCATATAAACATCCACAGTCCACCTCTCTCTAAGAGAATTTTTTTGGAAAAGTAGATTTCAAAAATGTATTCTGACAGCAGATTCATTCTCCCTAACCAACGAGTATTTAAATCCAAGTGGACCCTTACCGCTCCACTGTCCACCTCTATCTGAAAGAATGGGACAGTGAAATGAAACCAGCCTGGGAAGTAAACTCTGCACTGCATTTAAACCCACAGACACTACAAATCTATTAATTTTAGACAAAAGAAGACTCCTGAATATTTGTTCAAGTAAACAACCCCTCTAAGGGAAAGTCCAGCAACTCATGCCTAAAAATAAAATCTGAAAACTCCAGTCATAGCTGAAGAGAACCTATCAAAGCTCAATCTAGTACAAGAGACTCTCACCACATCAAAATCCCTTCCAATACCCAAGCCTCCCCACATCTATTACTAAAACTGACCAAAAGTCCCACAGATAACATCTTCCTCTATCTCCATTTAGTCCATAGACACCTCTTAAAGCTCAAATGGAAATGTTTTCCACATTACTAAAACTGACAAAAAGTCCCACAGATAACGTCTTCCTCTATCTCCATTGAGTCCATAGACACCTCTTAAAGCTCAAATGGAAATGTTTTCCACATTAAAAGGAATAAAAATGGGACAATAAAAACCCAATATCCACCTCCACTGCTAACTGCCTTCTTATCCCACCTAAGTAGAAAAATAAATTTTATAGCCAATTAATTAGTTCATCACTTATGAAGAGTGTCGATTATTTTGCCATTGCAACTGATACAACATGGGACAGATTAGGGGTAATCTGTCCACATGTTTGTGATGGCCATTAGGATAGGAGAAGTTATGATCTTGGCATTTGCTATGGAGACAGAAGGCTTTTGGGTTTTTAGATTGAATCCAGGTTTGATTTGGGTTTGCCAAGAGAGAAGAAGAGGGGGAACTTCGTTGCTGTTTAGGGGTAGCATAAGCAGTGATATCAACAATACTAAAACACAATATGCTTCAATACTCAAAACACTCTTTATTCCACCAATCAACCTGAATTCCTTTGTGTAGTGAGTACATGGAGCACATTTTTAGACTCTTAGACCTCTTCCTTGATCTTTATTGATGACACTCTTTTCAAATCTATGGGCCTATCAAAATGATTATTTCAAAAAATATACAAATCTCATACACATAGACCAAGAGCATGTGTATTTTTTTCTAAGGGAAATTTTGGGAGTCGTGGATTGGAGGACAAAAAAGGATTTTTCTCATATATCTTGGGTTTAATGGAAAACTTTGCAAATGGGCTTAGGATATTGCAAAATCCACCAAACCCAGGTATAGACCAACGTGCATAAAGCCAAACACATGGTAGAACTTTTTGTATCTAGTGAATTCTTTCACATGCCAAACTCAAAATCTCCATAAATGCCAACCTGATCTCAACCATTGCTTATTTTTGTAATCTCTTACATTTAGCAGGTCCAGGAGGCATCATTTTCTTTAGAGAAACAAACCAAACCAAGCTAGATTTACCGGATAACCTCAATTGTTATAGGACCAGATCTGTCGCATTGCCAATTATGCTGAACAGCCTGCAAATTCTATAGAACCTACTGTCCAAGGCCGGAATCAAGCAACATTCCACTGCTCAACACCTGGAAACCAACTCCTAAGAGCTAAACTATCTTACAAGCTAATCTTACAAGTTACCTTTGTGGTGCTTTTTTTTTTTTTTGTGTGGCTAAAATACAAAAGGGCAGCAAGAGAGAGGGCTGGACATAAAAAGGGACACTGGGCTGAGGGAAAAGCCAACGTTCCTATTCAAAGGAACTTTTACATTCATTCTTACTTAAAAATCTCCAATACCCATTCTCTCTAATTTAGCAAGTCCTGGAGGCTGTGTTTCCTTTAAAGAAAGGAACCAGATGGGATAGAGCTAATCAAACTACTACAATCTACATAAAACCAAAACAGCCTCAAAATCTCCATAGATTCTAGGCCCATCACAATCCAATGCTGATTTTACAATTTCACAAATTAAGCAAGTCCAGGGGGCTGTGTTTCCCGTAAAGGAACCATCCAGATGAGGTCTGACTGATAAAATTGCTTCAAAAGTCATAAAACCAGAACAACTCAACTCTTTATGAAATTTCACATCTCTAGGCTGGTGTTTTGCTAGTACCCACCACATCCCCGACTTGAACCTGGATCTGAATGCCAAACCAATCAAAACTCAATGCATGGCAAGGTAACAAAAACGACCCCAGCAATGTTCTAAAACTAGGACTTCTAATTTCACTAGTAAAATAAAAATTTTGTAAGGCAATAAAAGACTGAGGGAGAATAGATTGGGGAATTTGACTACATATGTTTGTGGTATGCTTAGAGTTAGGAGAATATTTGGATATAGGGTTTATAACTTTAGAAAGAAGGGTTATGGTTAAAGAATGACTAGGTTTTGGTAGGGAAGGGAAAAGATCTAATTCAAGGTTGCAAAAGAGGTGAGAAGGTAATGGGATCGAATCGATCCACAAGTTGTGAATAGTAACGGTATAAAATAGAAAAAACAATGTATGTGGACATTAACATAAATAGTGACAGAATGCCAAAGAAGAACAGAAAAGATAGAAAGAGAGAGAGTGAGTGAGAGAGTGAAAAAGAAAGAGAGAGAACATGCTAACCCCAATGTGTTGAAATGCTCAAAACTCTCAATTTTTCTATCAGTCAAATCTCTCCTTATTTGAGTAGAATGACAAACTTATAAGCATTCTAGCTTTAACACTTTCTAATAGGAATAGAACTCCTACTTTGATTTTAAGAAAACTACTACTGTAAGTGGTCCAAAATTCCAAATTTAAAAGCCCATAATCTAAATAAGACTTACCTATAACCAAAAAAAAAAAATCCCTTAAACTTTGGCCAACATGCTTCAACACTTAAAACACACAATTTATCCATTAACTAACTCTCTCTTTAATTGAGTGAGTGACACAACTTTATATCTCTAGGTCTTAACTTTTCCTAATAGGACTTAACTCCACTTTGACTAGTAAACAAATTCCTAATTGAATAAGACTAAAGTTGACATATAAAAACCCATAAAATAAATTAGACTTATTAATAAAATAGAATCCAAGTCTCACATAAAGCTTAAACTACAAACAACAATTTCAAATTACAAAATGACCCTTGACTCTAAAAAAAAAACTCACATAAAGCTTAAAATAAAATAATGATGAATTAATTTATTACCACTTGATCTTTGCCTTAATCTTAGGCTTTCAAAGAAAATACTTTTTCTCTAGCCACACAATCATTGCACACCTTGCTTAGAAACTCTTATAAAAAGTTCTAGACTTGAATCAATTATCAAAATACCCTCAACTCGTAGGAATTGAAGAAAAATAACACATCTATTCCTCTTTACAAAACTAACCATTATTTATGAAATAAAAAATTAATTTTACCCTGTACTACTCATGAGACAATTTATTAAACCACAAGCCCTGCCTCCATCTACATCCTACAAGAGCCCAACACAACAAAAACATTGCATTACTAAAATTGAGATAAAAGTACAAACAATGACTAAATCTGTTTTTCCATGGCTGCATCAATGTACAAGAGCACAAATATAACATTTCATAGCCATGCTACCAATTAAATTAGTGTAGAAAAAATGAATCTTAATTTCCACAATCCACAGGGTTTATGACTACTTATGACACTATATCTGATCTAATGAGATTTTCTTGTAACAAATGAATAGCATGCCCTCAAAATAATGAAGTAGTTGAGATATATACAAAATGAAATTATTATAATAGTATGGAGTTCCTTCTTAAAGGATAATGTCAAGTTCTCAACAAAAACTACCTTAAGAACGTTAGCAGCAGATAAAATCTGCTGCCCATGGCAGATGGATGCAACTGGCTTCTTGATCTCCATAAATTCCTTCACCAAGGCAATGACTGACTCATTCAATGCCAAATATTCTGGAGCTCGACCTCCAGGGATTACAAGAGCATCATAACTTGAGGTGTTTAAACCTTCAAAGCTAGCAGTTAGAGTGAAATTATGGCCTGGCTTCTCACTATAAGTCTGGTCACCTTCAAAATCATGGACAGCAGTTGGGCAGGCATCACCGGCCTTCTTCTTTGGGCAAACTGCATCAACATGGCATCCTAAGGCTTGAAGGGACTGAAAAGGGACAGTTACCTCATAATCTTCCATGTAATCCTGCAAATAGGAGAAAAAAAGAAGAACGACTTAACTTATTTTTATTGAGAAACAATTATATGAACAACAATGTGGCATGATAAAATAATATAAGATTGACAACCATACTGGCCCAGCCTTCAAAATGTGTATAGTTAAGAGCCTGTTAGGCAAAACCTACCCCACAAAGAAACAATATCCTCTTATCTGAGCCAGTTATGGTGCCTCCTAGTGCCTTCACAAAATGCTGGATGAACTTGGGATGCCCTTCATATGTAGCTGCAGTAATGACATTGCCATCAACAACACATGCTGACATGGTTTCAGGTTCTACCCAATGAGCACCTGCAGCAACAAGAACAGGTCCCACAGTAGGGTAAGCAGTGCACTTCCGACCTTTAACTGATCCTGCAGCTGCCAAGATCAATTGCCCATGGCAGATAGAGGCAATTGGTTTCCCAGAGTTGGAAAAGTTGCTGACCAAGTCTAAAACAGCTGAATTCATAGCAAGATATTCTGGAGCCCGTCCTCCGGAAATCACCAAGCCATCATATTTTGTAAATTCAATTTCATCAAATGTTGCATTGATTGTGAAATTGTGACCACGAGACTCAGAGTAAGTCTACAGCCAATAGAGACAAGAAAAAGATAAAGATTAGAAAGAAGGAAAATAGGAAATGAAAACTATATTGTTTAACTCAACAAGAAAGTGATAAGATCACATATTAACTAACTTATAAAGAAAGTACCATACTCAAGCATATATAGAATTATATATGGAAGAAATAGATCATTGCTCTTTAACTTTCAATAACTCGTATACATTAAAATTGTACTTTTGTCAAACCCAGGCAAAGAGTCTCTCTTTCTCTCTCTATCTCTTTCAGTAAGTGTCTAAAATACATGTGGCTGACCCTGACTAGTCTATATATGATCCATTGCCGACCTTTAAATTTTGGGACTAAGGCTTGCTTGTTGTTGAGTTAAGTAAATCCAGGCCAGGAGTCGGTATGTTTTAATGCTGAAGTCTTGAAGAATGTTGGAGTTAATCAAAGCCATTAATCTTTGACCATAACATTGTATAATTAGCGCAAATAGTTTTATTAGCAGCATATATATGAGTGTCAAATGTTAAACAGTTATTTTCTAAAACATTACGCACAATGTATATGAAATAATTGGATAACCAATGAAATCTGTAAATGACATATCTAACGCTAACAACAACAATATAAACCAAGCCCTAGTCTCAAAATTTGGGGTCAATTATAAATCCTCAACAGACTAGTTAATGTCAGTCACATGTATTCTTTTCATCCTTCTATTCTACTTGAAGTCCCATGATTCACATACCTTTCTTACTACTTCTATTGATGTATTTTAGGTCTTCTCCACCTTTTTTAGTTCTCTCAATTTGAATCAACTCACTATTTCATATTGGTGCATTAATCACTCTCTTCTCCACATGACCAAACCATCTTTTCTCCACACTTGCTAATGTCAGCTGAAATTAGCTGACTGCTGACAATAAAGTTATTAACTAAGATTTTTTTTTTTTTTGGAGAAATGAATTGGTTTATGGTTATAAATACAAATACAAAAGAGTACATAATTAGAAGAGCACAGCAAAGCCGAAATTTGTATATGCAAAAATCTCATAGAAAAAATACACAGGGAGAGAGAGAGAGAGACCTGATGAGCAGAGGCCTGATGAATAGCAGTGCGGCAGATATCACCAGTTTTCTTGCCTGGGCAAACGGCATCAACCGACATTCCAAATGCCAGCAATGCTTGAAATGGAACCATTGCCTGCAACCATAAAAAATTATGAGTTATATAATAAGAAATTAATCACATCCAATAACCAAAAAAAAAAACAGATAGAGAGATTGATGCCTCATAATCTTCCACGTAGTCACCGCATAGTAGCAGAACTCTTCTCTGAGCCTTGGTATTGGAATTCGCCATTTTAATTTGCACTCACACAATTTAGATGAGCCTTTTTGTGAAATGAGAAGTTGTTGATGAGAGTTGACAGTTTCAGATGAGTGAAGCTGATTTTTATATATATCACAATCATTCTCTCTCTCTCTCTAATATATATATATATATATATATATATGACAAATTGCAACCCACTTTTTCATAATTTTTTGGACGAATCCCATGAGATCTGCTGTTACACCTTGGTTTTGTCTACGGGCCATTTCATCAAGACATTTTATAATAAACAATTAAAAAATATGCATTTTTCCAAGAAAATAAAAAAATAAATAAAAAAAACCCAGAAAGCCAACCAGGAATTTCTCAGTAAATGTAAAGCGCTGTGGAATGGTCTACACTGAAAACAACACATTGTAGTCCTAACACGTAACTAGTGAAAAGTGAAAACTACCTGAGTTGTCATTCTTTGAGTAATGATTCATATAGGAGTTGGTTTTGAAAATTTAAGTGTCATCAATTAGAAAGGAATAATTTTTTTTTTGAGAGAAAGGAATAATTTAAATTCACTAATTAACAATGTTTTATATAGTAAAACGTATAGTATATTTAGTATTTTTCTTTATAAATTAAAGTGCCAGTTGGTGATTTTGATGGGATGCATCCAAAGGTCTATGAAAGAAAGAAAATCTAACAATATTGTTCATAACAGGTGTATTTTGAGTTGTGATGTAATTTTTTTTTATATATAATTATTATATTTTATTTTATTGTGACTTACGATGAGCCAGGTTTTAATTTATTATAAAAATGTTAGGAGATTTTATTATAGGAAAATGTAAAATTATTACAAAAATTTACCAAGCACTAGTAAAGAATGCAATTGATAGATTTTGACTATATAGTAAAAGAATGTTAGAATTGATTTTTATTATAATTGATAACATACTTGTACCAAAATTTTTAAAGTCTCTTTGAATCCTATTTGTGGAGTTAGTTAGAAGAACTCTAAAGTCCAAATATATATATATATGGGTTGGGTTCAAGTTACACCTTAGTCACTCTAAGCAATGTTACATCATTCAATATTTTTTAATTAGTTGCGAATATTGACAAATCTATCATTAGATTACATTATCTTCGTATATTCTCCATGCTTGCATAATTTCAAGGTAATCAAAGATTAATAGTCATGTCATCAATTAATTATTAAAATTCAAATTTTTGTAGTTTAAAATAATGCATAAAAGATGAGTATATGGATCAAATAGTAAATAACATCTTATTGATATGAAAATTGGCATGCATGTTAAGAACATATAGAACATGTAATTCAACGGTTAAATTTTCAAAATATTAATTCAATAACAAATTATTAGATGGTGTAGTATTGCTTAGAGTTATACCAGGTGTAACTTAAACCCAACTATATATATATATATATATTCAAAGGAGCAACTTTTAGGTTGGTTTGTTTTTTCCCGAAATTTGTTAAATTGTTGGAAGAGGATGGGTTGTTAAATACTTATAATATTCCAATATTTAAGTTGGTACCAAATAAACCGTGAAAAAGAACCTAACTGAAGAGTGAAGAGAGAGGCCAAGCTTGAAAAGAGGGAGTGACATCCGTTGCAGTAAAGCTAAAAATAGATTCAACTTCAAAACCATTAGACTACTCAACTTTATTTGCCTCCTCCCAATTCCATTCTGCATGCAACTCCACAAAATTTTCTATGATTTCCATTTCTACACCGACTTTGTGTCTACATTAAAATTTATGATCGATCTCCGGATTTTCAAATAACAGATAAAAAAAAAAAACATTCATGAAGAACATCGATCAATTTTGAATGAATGTAGTATATGATATAGATTTCTAAAGAAGACATATATATCACATAGAAAAAAAGACATCAAGGTAGATGGCAACTTCATCAGGGTCACCAAAGAAATCATCATCATCATCAACGGCAAGCCGGCCGCCTAATCAGGGCATCAAATTTGCTCGACGCACATCAAGCGGCCGTGTTGTGAGCTTGTCCCGGGACGATGACTTGGACATGTCAGGCGAGTTTGCAGGCCCAAATGACTACATCAATTACACGGTGATGATGCCACCTACACCAGACAACCAGCCCGGTGCAGATTCAGAAACCAAGCCAGATGGTGGCCCCCAAAGGCGGAGGACCGGAGATGAGGAAGGCGGTGGTAATGCCACCGCCACCGGGGCTGCAAAGATGGACAGGAGGGTGTCAGTGATGAAATCTTCCAACAACAAATCAATGTTATTGAGGAGCCAAACTGGGGACTTCGATCACAACCGCTGGTTGTTCGAGACAAAAGGGAAGTATGGCATTGGTAATGCGTTTTGGTCAGCCGAGGACGATGATTATGGCTCCGAAACTGGTATGAGCATGTCTGATTTTTTGGACAAGCCGTGGAAGCCACTCACTAGGAAGGTTAAGATTCCAACCGCTATTCTTAGTCCTTACAGGTATATATATATATATATATTCTTTTTCTTTTGGTGGGTAAGAATAAGATTAATATGTTCATATATGTCATTCTTGTAAGAACATGATGCATTAGATTAGCAACAAAAATAATTAGAAAATTTTCATTATTTATATGAGTTGCATGAGCTTTATTAGCCAATCAAACTACGGGGAGAAACAAATGGGAAGTGGGTTTTATATAAATTGTAATATTTGACTGTGTCTGATATGTTTCTTGTACGGAGAAACCTGAGAGCTCAACCTTAACGAACTTAACTAATTGGCAGAAAGTTAGCTGAGCCAGAGGGCTGATACAATAGAAAACAAGTTCAGAATTCTCAAAATTTTGTTTCCATCTTCCAATCTAACATTTCTCTTTATCTAAATGTAACTCTTGCAACTAGTCGCCATAAAATCTTTCACACAGACACAGGTAACCATAAAACACTCACAAATACACTTCCTTATTTTTAAAAGTGTCTTTTGTTATTAATGAATCATCATCGACCACTCTTCTTATTTCTTATTCCTAAACTTACTCGCATTGATCGTATATAAAATAAATAAGTTTTCTTTATATTTTGTACGTTATGCTTTATATATAATTGATGTGAAAGAATCAATTATAAATTTGATTTTAATTGTATCCCTACATTAAAGGTTAAGACTTTTGAATGGTTCTATTGTTAAATTTTTTATTAGCATGCAATAAGCAAAATGTAACTAAAAATCAATGAACAAGAAAATGTCTAATTTAGAGTTAATCACATTAGCCCTAAAGTTATACCAAGTCTCCATATTATCTGCTCAGCTCATAGAAAGCAATGGCACAAGAATGACTGATACATGTGCAACCGCGAATATCTCAACTCCAACTTCATTTCCATTCTTTCAAAAATTAGGTCAAGTGTACATCAATGAAATACTTTTTTCTTCAAACTTTCAAATCATATACCATGACTCCTGTTGTGAAACATGACATAAGACTTTTTTTAATTGTATAAAATTACGGAAGTTTCTCTCTTTGAACAGATTACTAGTGCTGATCCGAGTAGTAGTTCTAACTTTGTTCCTCACATGGCGTATCCAAAACCCCAATCGAGATGCAATGTGGCTATGGGGCATGTCCATTGTGTGCGAGTGTTGGTTCGCCTTCTCATGGCTCTTAGACATTCTTCCCAAGATCAACCCCATCAACCGAGCCACTGACCTTGCTGCCCTCCATGACAAGTTTGAGCAGTCCTCCCCATCCAACCCTCATGGCCGCTCTGACCTCCCTGGTATTGACATCTTTGTCTCCACTGCCGATCCTGAGAAGGAACCTCCTCTTGTCACAGCCAATACCATTCTCTCCATTCTTGCTGTGGACTACCCAGTCGAGAAGCTTTCATGCTATATTTCAGATGATGGTGGCGCCATACTCACATTCGAGGCCATGGCCGAGGCTGTTCAATTTGCCGAGGTTTTGTTACTAACTTCATCCAACGTCCTTCCTTTTTTGAACTTAAGACCATCTATTCTGATATCATATAAATTAACTATTATCTCAAAAACTTAAAGAGCTCCCCCCCCCTCTTTTTTCCTGAAATTCGTGAAAGGGATTTTCATGGAAGGAGCATTTTCCTACTTATGAATTTGGCAAGCATTTTAGCAAAATTCAACCAAAGATCATTTTCATTTTTTCATTCTTTTTTAATTCAACATAATGACATTATATTTACATCTTTCTAGCCCAAAAAATAATGCAAATTAAGATTTATTCATGTTTGAATGATCAAATTATACAACACAATTGTATATTTCTATAAATGTGCAACTACCATTTGTTAATGTACAGGTTTGGGTGCCCTTTTGCCGCAAACACAACATTGAGCCTAGGAATCCAGATAGTTACTTTAGCAGCAAAACTGATCCCACGAAGAACAAGAAGCGTCCTGATTTTGTCAAGGATCGGCGTTGGATCAAGAGAGAGTACGATGAGTTTAAGGTTAGGATAAATGGTCTCCCTGAAGCTATACGTAAGAGGAGTGAAACGTATAACTCCAAGGAGGAAATGAAGGAGAAGAAGCTTGCCCGTGAGAAAAATGGAGGAGTGTTGCCACTAGACCCCATTAGTTTCACCAAGTCTACGTGGATGGCCGATGGCACACACTGGCCGGGGACCTGGCTCAATCCTACGGCTGATCATTCAAAGGGAGACCATGCTGGAATTTTACAGGTGATCACTCAATAATTGCTAGCTCCTTGTATATATTCAACACCATCCTTTTTAACAAGTTCTTTTAGGATATGTTAAGTTGTCAAGGTATGATTAGAGTAACACTACAATCACTGCAGACACTACTTTTATCATGTACTAATCACAACCAATCATATCAATAGTTACAGAAAAATACTCCTTAGACTTGTTTTTATAAATCCCAATTACTCACAAATATTTATTATATTAATATCTACAAGTGCAGATGAAGCTTTGAAATTGTTTAATCTGTATCATTTTATGCATTATTATCCTATTCTTAACATGAATCCCAAGTTAACTCACAAATGTTATCTATGACTACAAGTTTAGTTGCAGCTTTGAATTTGTTTCAAATGTTAGAATCACTTTGTCTTTGTGCATTGTTATCCTCTTCTAAAACATGCTTTGGTTTTCTTACTTTATATTCTTTCTTATTTTTTCTAATAAGCATTTCCAATATTTTTCTTAAGTCCTCAAGTCTAAATTAGTTCCTAGCTGCTGATTACTGAAATTGTGTAATTTATGACAATGCAGGTGATGAGTAAGGTTCCAGAAAATGAAACAGTGATGGGTCATTCAGACGAGAAAAAATTGGACTTCACTGGGGTGGACATTCGGCTACCAATGTTTGCATATGTCTCAAGAGAGAAGCGGCCAGGATATGACCACAACAAGAAAGCCGGTGCCATGAATGCCTTGGTTCGAGCTTCAGCAATACTGTCCAATGGTCCATTCATACTCAATTTGGATTGTGATCATTATATCTTTAATTCTCAAGCTCTGAAGGAAGGGATGTGCTTCATGATGGACCGTGGAGGTGACAGGATATGCTACATACAGTTCCCCCAGAGATTTGAAGGGATTGATCCATCTGACCGATATGCAAATCATAACACTGTCTTTTTCGATGGTAATATTTGCAATTTAATTGCATCCAAATTATCTTTAATTTTTTGTTACTCTATATTTTTAAGTTTCACCTCTAAAATAAATTAAGGTTAAAACTGCGTATCAATTACTTAGTTCAAGCCCATAGAAGCAGCAACTTTATTCACTAAATGCGACTTCATATTTTTTTTAGTTTCAAAAGGGAAAACTCACCATGTATGTGCATTACGTATGAACTTCATGGAAACTAGGCACTACATTTTGGGTGACAGTTAAAACCAGTCAAACATCCATGCCATTTGTAATTCCTTAAAATATTAAAGGATTAGACTCTTTTGATACTATTTGAGCATCTACGATTCTATTATAAGTAATGTTACAAACATAAAAATTTTCACGATAATTTTCATAATAATTGAGTTGACAAATATTTACTGATTATTATCAAGGTCTATCATTGACGTCATTTTCTTTTATCTACCATTAACAACTACCTATCTCAGCAATTGCGAAAAAATTTTAATTCTAGAGTTATTATTCGGTTAGTGTTGTGTGCTATTCCTTGCTTTTTTGTTCCCCTCATAATTCAAAATTCCCATTTTGCATAAAAGGAAATATGCGAGCTCTAGATGGTCTTCAGGGCCCGGTATACGTGGGAACCGGCTGCATGTTCCGGCGATATGCACTCTACGGTTTCCACCCACCTAGAGCAAACGAGTACTCAGGCATGTTTGGGCAATTAAAATCCCCAGCTCCCAATATTTCTGCAATGCAGTCATTGCAATCTGATCAGGAAGAGGACTTAGACACACAGCCCCTAACATCACACCCTGACTTGAACTTGCCAAGGAAGTTTGGGAATTCCACTGTGCTCACAGAGTCCATAGCCATTGCAGAGTACCAAGGAAGACCACTTGCTGATCACATTTCTATTAAAAATGGTAGGCCTCCAGGGGCACTGCTCCTGCCCCGCGCACCACTTGATGCACCCACTGTTGCTGAGGCAATTTCTGTCATCTCTTGCTGGTAATTCCTCACTCATTTCAATTTCTTTGCATTATATTGTTTTGAAAACATTTAGTGTGGCTATCAATCTAATCTTCCCGAACCTAACACTGTTCCTGCGCTATAGACTTAAGTGGCACATAAAATCAAGTTTCACATAGTTTTATTTAAGATTCTGGCTTCATAATGGTAGGATCACAACATTATTTTTCACAATTTTTTTTTTCACAATTATTGGTATGTGTGATTATAGCAACATCACTTTCACCTAGGTCCATCACTGACGCCACTCTTGTTAAATGCAGCAATTACATCAGTCATGTTAGCAGTTGTGAAAACGCATTTGGTTGCTTAGAAAAAATTGATTATAATGTTACTTGAAAGATGTTTCAGATGAAAAAAGAAGGAAAACATTGGATAACAATACAGACATTTTCAAGAACCCAACTCATCAAAAGAAGTAACAAATTTGAGATAGAGAACATGATGGCTGTAGAAGACAAGATTCATCAATGTCTAAATGGTTAGTAACTAATTGTCTAAATGCAAACGCAGGTATGAGGACAAGACTGAATGGGGTGACAGGATAGGTTGGATTTATGGATCAGTGACAGAGGATGTGGTAACTGGCTACAGAATGCACAACCGTGGGTGGCGATCTGTGTATTGCGTCACAAAGCGTGATGCTTTCCATGGCACAGCACCTATTAATCTCACTGATCGACTGCACCAAGTCCTTCGATGGGCCACTGGTTCTGTTGAAATCTTCTTCTCTCGGAACAATGCATTTCTTGGAAGCAAACGCCTCAAGTTCCTACAACGCATTGCATACCTCAATGTTGGTATCTACCCCTTCACTTCCTTCTTCTTAGTTGTATATTGCTTCCTTCCCGCGCTTTCTCTCTTCACAGGAAACTTCATTGTTCAAAGCCTAAACATCTCGTTCCTTGTCTATCTCCTTACCATCACTGTTACTCTCACTCTCATCTCCCTCCTGGAAGTCAAGTGGTCTGGTATAGGCCTTGAGGAATGGTGGAGAAATGAACAATTTTGGGTCATTGGTGGCACAAGTGCTCACCTTGCTGCTGTGCTTCAGGGTCTCCTAAAAGTTATAGCCGGTATTGAAATCTCTTTCACATTAACCTCAAAGTCTGGTGGTGAAGATGAAGATGACATATATGCTGATCTTTACATTGTGAAGTGGACAAGTCTATTCATAATGCCATTAACAATCATGGTAGTCAACCTGGTTGCTGTTGTTATTGGATTCTCCAGGACCTTATACAGTGTGATACCACAATGGAGTAAGCTGATGGGAGGATTGTTCTTTAGCTTCTGGGTGTTGGCTCACATGTACCCATTTGCCAAAGGTTTGATGGGGAGGAGAGGAAGAGTGCCCACAATTGTATACGTGTGGTCAGGGCTGGTTTCAATTACAGTGTCTTTGCTTTGGATATCAATTAGTCCTCCAGATGATACTACCACTACCTCTGGTGGAGGTGTTCAGATATAATATAAGTTGGTCAGGATATACGAAGGATTAGAATCTGATATGAAAATTTGTGGGTTCAGTTAACTTAACTGATAAAATTTGATGGTTGAATAGGAGATCTGGGGTTCAATCCCTACTTACAACAAAAATCGATTGGTGCCTTGATTTGACGATAAAGAGCACAATCATTAAGAGTGGACGTCATAAATTCAAACTTTATTAAAAAAAAGAATCTGATATGAAAATTCAAAACAGTAAAATACATTAGGCTCTCTCCCTCTCTCTTTTTGACTGGTTGGATTTCAGAATATAAGCAAACTTTATGTGCTAGGTGTACCATGACAAATGTACAATAGATTTTCTTTTTCTTACTTGTACGTGTCTATTTTTGAATTTCATTCACCTATGTAAATGATTCCTTAAACTTATTTTTATAATATTTTTCTTTTTAAAAGAAATATTATTTACCTACCGGCTACCAGCCGGATTGTTCATCACTACGGGCTGTGCATATGGCCTAATGAATATCAGTGACAGCGTGACAAGTATAATCCCTTCATAACCAGTGATAGTTAACCCAACTTTACACGATCGATTCTCAAAAAAAAAAAAAAAAAAACTTTACACAATCGAAAAGGACATGGTTTCTGTCCAGTGCATTAGTGCACTAGACACATTGGGATACTGACGTGTGTTCATTTTCTAACGAGTCCAGTGCAAATGTGTAATTAATGCATTGAACACAAGCTCTTACCAATTGAAAAATACTAAACTTACCACCACACACCCTTGGTGCGATGGTCACCTCACAAATCAGGAGAGAGCTTTCACACACATATACACTTAGATTATGTTAGAGTAGAATTTCTATCTTGTGTATATATATATATATATATATATATATATATATATATATAAAATAAAAATAAAAAACTTCATATAAATTTTACTTTAAAAAAAAGTACAAATTGAGATGGTAATGAATGTAATTAGTGCATTTTAACAAGATAATAAATGAGTATTTGAATTGTTTCTTGCTATTGATAACACATTAATTTGTAAAACCTATGCAGTAATATTTGTACTACCCCTAGCATCAATTACACATTATATTATAAATAAATTGTTCCCTATTTTTTTTTTTTGAGAGAAAGTTTCAACCTATGGCGTCCGCTCCTGATGATAGCTCTTTATCATCAGACCAAGACACCAATCAGTTTTTGGTGTAGGCGGGGATTGAACTCCAGATCTCTTATACAATCATCAAAGACTTTACCAGTTGAGCTAACTAAAACCCACAAATTGTTCACTATTTAAAGAATAGTTCTCCTACAACCATTCACTTTGCCTCAACTTGATGATATGGTTGATTGTGATTAGTAAAATATGACTTTCACTTGAATTTATCACTTTTTTTTATCACTTAGAATCAACTAAATCATAGTTGTGGCAAAAATTGCATCCATCAACTTTCTCTTAAAGGAAAGTAAACCGTTGAGGAATTATACAACCAAAACACTTTAAACATAATTATTTCAAATGCAATCATACGTGTTATATAAGAATTAAAAAAAACAAACGGAATAAAAAAAGATAAATGACAATTCGCTAAGCTTGTAGTTCAATTAGTTGGTACCTCTTAGTGTTTTCAATGGAGACATTCAGGATTCAAATCCCCCCTCACTCGCTATAACCAACTCCAAAAAAAAAAAAAAAAAAAAAAAAAAAAAAAAACCCTACCTTTACTGCATAGCATTTAGGTTTGGGAGCAGTTTAATTGTTAAATTGGATTGTGTGGGAGAATTTGATAAGTTGGATGCTATCATGACCATTCTCTTATGAACCTAATTTATTTTAATTAGTACTAGATAAATAATGATAAAGATATATATTTTATTTATTGAAATAAATTATTTTGAATTGAAATTAGTTAGATTAGTTTGGATTATGGTGAATTATGATTAGTTTTAGTGATAGATTATAGAAAGTTAATATTTATCTTTTATCTAATTGGAAGTTTGTAGTTATGATTTTCTAAGTTACCAATTGTCAGTTAGTCTATTTGGAAGTTTAGACTTCTTTGAAGTAGTCTACTTATCAAATTTGGAGTCCTTGGTTTCTTCAAAGCATCCAACAAAACAAATTGTTGTCCATAGGAATGCAATTTGGAGCGGCATTGGGCCATATTTAGCATTGCACTACGTGTTGCGGTTTTCTTAAAACCCTCACTGCACCGCACCTTAATAGATCAATCACGGTGCAATGCAGTGCAATGTCGTTTGGTTGATTTTCATATATATTCAATATATACTACAAATATATACTAAATATATTTAATATATTCTAAATATCTATTAAATATATATATTTAATATATGTTAATATTTGATAAATTTTATGTTAAATATAAAATAAAACTTATATATTGATAGGTGCGGTGGAGTTTTAATATATAATATATATTTAATAAGTCTAAAACGCATAATTATTTTATTTAATAAGTTTGAAATGCATAATTCATATCAAATGGAAAACCCTAAAAACACAACCAAGCCTAAAACACTAAATCTAACACCCTAACATGCATTTTAAAACATACAAAAACGTAAACCTAATCTAGATAGACATATTAAAACATATTATAGCAAGAAACAAGACAAACAGCAAGATTAAAAGCATAACAAGAAAAGAAAAGGAAAAAAGAAAAGTTTAGACTAATACCTCAAAGAAAAGCTCTTCAAGCTTTATTTTTTACCATTCCCATCAATCAAATCTATTCACAAACCAATAAGAAAGTGATTAGTAATCTAAAACTCAAAAGATCAAGGTCAAAAAAGGCTCTAATCAAAAGAAAATTAACTTGAGAATGTTTTGTGAAAAACTCCTTCTGCAATTCACTATTTTTAGTAAATCTTAGTGTTTTCCTGTGGGATTTCTGTGTGTTTTGAAAATATACCATGTAAGGCTACTTATAGTATGAAAAAGGGGTTTGGAATGATCCCCAAACGATGTGAGATTCGTTCCAAACCTCAACATAAATACAAAAAACTTGTCTTGTATAGTTTCTGGAAATCGCTATGCGTGCGTAGGCTAATTCTTGCGTGCGCATAGCGAGGGTTTCCTTTGGCCTTAGTTTTCAAAATTTGATTTATTTGTTCATTAAAAGTTATATTTTTCATTTTAACACTTCTCAAGTCAAGTTAACTTCTGATTGGGCCCTAAACCAACTTTAGGTCTTAGAATTCAGCATCGTTGGAGAGCAGGGACTCGAGTCATAAGGAGTACAAAATGCGGAGTCTACACCGTGCCAATTAGCACTATGGAAGTGCTAAGTGGCACTCTTGAGTGCTCAGCCCAGTTTTCTCTTTTGGTTCATTTTGGACTCTTTTTTAGGGATTTTCTGAGTCAGGAATTGCACTTGGACATAAATCCATCTTAATTAGATAATCAGGTCCTTCAAATAATAATTATCTGAAAGAGAATTATTTTTAAAAACTTAATTATCAACAACTCCCTTATTATCTGATTATCCATTTTATTTCTATGCAACCAAGCTTATTTTTTATCAAATCCAACAACCAATCACATAAATCACTTAATTAATTTTAATTTTTTGACCAATCAGAATTAATTTCAATTAATCACACGTGACTAGCTTCACCCACATAAGATGCATGCAGACCATGAAACTTGATCTTGTGAAATCTTTCAATCCGACAATCCGATTTGGGAATCGGGCATATCATCACGATCGTTAGAGTTTCAAGATCATTTTTATGATATGGGATAAATGATTTAATGCATGAAATGCAATTATGATTTTTGGGTATTCAGAACAATCATTTTAGTCATCATCCAAGATTAAATTATGGATGCAAAATTAAGTGTCTACACACACCAAAAAACCTTCGATTTCTCTCTTTTCCCAACAATCAAAAGGTAGTGTTCTTGAACTCTTTTTCCTCTCCTTGGTCTTTGCACCTTGGATTTGAGGTTTTAGGGGTGTAGATGTAGCTTTTTAGTATATCTACACTCATTTATTTTATTGCTTTATCTTGCTTTATAACATGCTTTATTGCTTTCCATAGTATATCTCTTGCTTTATCTTACTTCCTAGCATGCCTTATAGCTTTCTAGCATGTCTCCTTGCTTTCTAATGTGTTTTATTGCTTTGATGATGTTGGCCTAGCCATCTTGGGCTATGATATGTCTAAATACCTTGCTTGCACTCAGATCTACATGTCTCCATGCTTCTTGCCATGCTTATGCTTGCTTTTATGCTTTATATCCATGTTTGTCTGACTAGATCTAGGCTTTTCCATTGCTTTTTTCCCTTCGTGGGTTTGTGCTTGGTCTTTGGGGCCACATGCTTGTTTGGTTGCATCCGTCCCTCTTGTGACTTGTTTCGATGTAACCATTTGTGAGAACACATCTCCGTGATGTTGGTTTGCACGATGCATACCCTCCTCCACCCCGGGTGATGACATGTTGCCTTGCTTGCTTTGTGCCATCTCGTTTGGCTCTCTTTGTTTCTTTGCATCTTTGCACGTTTGCCTATATGTTCATGCTTGCACATTTGTGTGTTGCTTGTTTGTGTCATCCAACTTAGTTCCTACAATCTCATGCGAGTTCACACCCGTCCTTGATACACGAGACCCTGAGTCCCTTTTAGGAACTTTGCTTGATGGCATATGTGTTGTCTGTACTCCAATCTCATGGAACTATGGACGCTAGATCCAAACCTACATTTTGTCCTCTAAGGACACCCCCTTTGTTTGATAACATGCTTGTTTGCCTCATTTGGCTCTCTTTGTTAGTTTGTCATTTCACATGCTTTCTTTCTAGTTGTTTCCTTGCATGTCTACTGGTTTCGTGTTTCTTTTGTCATTGCATGTGCACACTTGGAGCTAGGATGCTTGGAGCAAAAGGATGCAAATTCTGAGATGCAAGCTAAAAGGGGCAAATGCAAGCAAGAAGGCGCAAGCCCAAAAAGGGTAATGTTCAGTAGATAGGAGGCTTAGCCTCCCCAAGTGGTTTCCTCTCTCTCTCTCTCTTAGCCTTTTTCTTTAGAACCTTGTATTAGGTTTCCCAACCTTGTATCTAGCTATAGGCCGCATTCCTAGGGTATGGCAATGTCTACTTTATATTTCCTATACATTGCTAGGCCATACCCTATGGATGTAGGCATGTCATTTTATCTTTTTTGTACCTTGCTTGGGCTACATTCCTTGGGTATGACAATGTCTTATTTACATTTCTCGTACCTTGCTAGGCCATACCCTTGGAACATTGGCAATGTCTGCTTTACTTTGTCGCTTTGTGTGCTAGCAATGTGCAGGATATGTGTGTGTCTGTGTGTGCGCGTGCCTGTTTGTGGGTGATCATGCATTTTGTATGATGGACTCTCATGGTTAAGAGAGTAACCCTCTCGTAATCATGGGTGCACTTGACCTTGTAGTGTGGGTATGCGCTCAAGGCGACTGTCGTAGGTGCATATTCACACTACATTGTGGGCGTGATTATTGCGGTGTGATTATCTCGATCCATGTCAGCTAAGTAACATTGGTTTCCCCATGTATGCGATATGTATCAATGTGTTTGATGCTTTGGCTCGCCCTAGTACGAACACACTGTCGTGCACCGTATACACAGGCACGAAACTTTACCGGTGCACCATAGCGCACCAAACCTGAAACTCTGCCGAATTTTCGCAGTGAAAATGGGGCACCTTCATTGCCGTATTCTCATAACGAAAGCTTGGTGAGAATAGTGTTTTGTGTGCTATGACACACCTGAGGCGAAGCGCTACCGGATTTCCACCATGAAAATAAGGCGAAATATTGCCGGATTTTTGTCTTGGAAATTTGGCAATGACTCCAAAATATACTAGTGAAGCATCGATTAAGACCACATCCTTTCCGAATCCAAACCTCAAAGCCCAATTTCATTAAAGCCCCAAAAGCTAATGTCAATAACTCATTTTTAATTGCTAATGTCCGAAAATTAAGATTTTACCAAAACAAAGGACTGTTTACGAACAGGCGTTGTGGGGTGCCTAACACCTTCCCCACACGTAACCAGACTTCCGAGCTCAAGAATCAAGATTTTTTTTTTTATCCGTCCATATTAGATTAGGAAAAATGACATTTTTTCTTAACCTAAGATTGGTAATAAAATCAAACTAAGTCAAGTGACCAATCACACCTTAGAAAAAAACCCAATGATTGGCGGCGACTTCACTTACCTTTGGTAACCCGTTTAAAATTGACCCGATTCAGTCACACACACCAGAGGTCCTTCACCTTCATTCTTCAAAGCACTCGAGCTCCAGGGCCTTGCCCTCAAGGAGGGCCAAAGTGCGAGCGTCGCCACGATTGGTGGTCGACCACTGTGAGGCATCGACACTCTCCTACAAAATTTGGACCACACATGTGACACTTCACTTTCTCATCTACAAAAAAAAATTATACACTATGGATAAAGTATGAAATGACGATGTTTTTATTTATTTTTTATTTTTTATTTTTTATTTCATAGTTGGGAGAAGGTGAATTTGAACATTGGATGTCCTCTTTGAAAATGCCAGGAAATGCCAACCAATTAAAATACAAGACTCTTGGCTGTTGTTATTGTAATAACTAATAAGCCTAAGAAACTAGAATGCTAAGAAGTGATATAAAGAAAAAAAGTTATTAGAATAGAAAATTTAGAAGGGATTGTAAATTTTAGAGATGATGAAAAAGATGTCAATGAAGAAATGATACGGCAATATTATGAAAATGATGATAGCATTGACTTGATTACGTGGATGAAATTGATTAGGTAAGATGATGAATATGATGAGAAAGAAATTATTATTTTGATTTATATACCATGCATTATTACTTTTTAGTTTGATCAATTTGCATGTGAATGTTCAATTTAAAAATGAATAAGAATGTTATAAATATTTTAATTTGATGTATTTATTTTGTTTTGTTAAACATTATTACACAATTGATATTAAAATAATCATTAGTTGAATATATACCAAATTTATAATATATATGCATTTTATATATGTATATTTATAAATTTTTTTTGTATTTTATTGTACACAATACACTATGATATACATTAAAAAAAATCATTTCATCATCTGATTCATAATTTGATAATTATGGATAAACTTAAAATTGTCAACGTATATATATAAGATACCAAAATATTGTAAGGATGTGACAAAATTAGAATAATGTATAAGTAACATTTAGTCGACAAAAAAGGAAAACCCCACATTCCATAGAATAAAAAATAAAAATAAAAAGTTAAAAGAATGTTAAATTACAAATTACTCTATGACTTTATCTGAAATTCAATTCAGTCTTATAATTGCACCATTAGTAAATCCTAAAACAACATTTTTCGGTTTCGTTTTATGACGCTTAACGACAAATTTCTAATGAAAATGGACAAGGAGACTGAATTGAAAGGGAAGTTAGAAACTAAATTGAATTTTAAGAAAAAAAAAAGTTAAAAATGTAATTTGCAATTGAGAAAAGTTAATAGATGTTATAAGTGGATGTAGTTATAAAATACTTTCAAAGACTATTTATAATAAATAAAAACTGAACCCTTTGTAATTTAGAAAAAAAAAAAAAGAGAAAACCAAAGTCGTAAAAAGTCTAAAACCCTAGCAAAAAACGTACAGAAAATCCCAAATCGAAAAACCCTAAGAAAAAACAACAGAAATAGCAGCAGAAGAAAGGGAAAGCCACATTGTCCCCTTGCCCTTAATCCAATGCCGACGACAATCAAGAAGAAGAATAAGAAAAGTAATCAGTCTCTCTCATCAACTCTCTTATTAATTCAAATTTACATTGGTTGTTTTATTTTTACACAGGTAGTGGAAGTGGAGAGCCTTCCGATGGAGTTTTGGTTAACGAGCCAACGATGGGAGAGAAGCTCGCCGCAACTCTGAATCTTATTACAGATTCCAAGCAGCAGCAGCAAGAGCCTTCTCTGGTTGCAGCGACACAGCCTCAGCCTCAGCCTCCAAGTGCAGACTCAGTTCAGGTGCTGCTTAGACAGGCTTTACGCGCCGATGATCGTGTGCTCTTGTTAGATTGCTTGTACAACCGAGACGAGAAGGTCGGCTCAGGCACTTTTTCTTTTCTTTCTCTCCTCGTTATACCCGATTGATTTTTAAGAAAAAAAAAAAAAAAAAAACTCACTCTATCCCTGAAGGACGGAGTGTCAATTATTCTGATCATTTCATTTGGTGCAGAGTGTCATTTCTTGAAAACTGGGTATAACGAATTGTATTTATGAGTTTATTTTATTTTTTAATATTGCTTTGGTTTGGTTTTGTTAATGGCTGACTTATTAAGTTTGTGTTTCTGTTTGCAGGTTATTGCGAAGTCAGTTTCGTTGTTGAGTCCGGCTGATGTGCTCAAGCTTTTGCAGTCTCTGATATCAATTATTCAGTCGAGGTATAAACCAAGGTTAATCATGGGTACATGTTTGTGTGGTGAATGAGTCTGTGAAATTGGTTGACCCATTTAGCAAATACTGAACCAATTTTTGGTTTCTTAAAATAGTGACTAGAAAGAAGTTGAATATGCTGGACATAAAGTTCTTGGGGCTCTCTGTTTTGCAACAATAAGACTAATGGCACAACAAATTTCATAACATTTTTCACAATTCTTGAGGAGGTAGGTTGTAATTAGTGTACAATGAACTGCTTAGCTCATCATGGGTGAATCCCTCTGAATTACCCGACAATTGGTTCTAGAAGGTTGGGTCATTTGCCTCTAGGTTTTACTAGCTAGAGGCGAGTTCAAAGGTTGTTCTTTAGAAATGTTCCCTATGTTATCAAAAAAACTAATCACAATCTGCCACCTTAACAAGTTGTGAATTTATTATTATTATTATTATTTTTTTTTTTTTTTTCTCTAGCATTGTTGGTTTTGCAATGGATGTTCTTTCTGGCAATTGGTTTATGCTAGTTTCCCTTTTCTTTCCAGCTGGTGTTCTGGAGTATAACAGTCCATACAATATGAGTTTAACGAATTTTTGTGTTGTATTTTCACTCCAGGGGTGCGATTTTGGCATGTGCACTTCCATGGCTAAAAAGTCTACTTCTTCAACATGCAAGTGGAATAATGTCCCAGGAATCTTCTTTAGTTGCCCTGAATTCTTTATATCAGGTAAGAAGTAGTTAAAAAAGATTGCGATGAAACCATTTTACATAACACCTGACATGTTGACTCTGTGCGTGTTGGGATATCTTTCACGTATGTATCCCCCTGATGGTTTCTATGCATTTTCTTTATAAAAAGTCGTTTGGCTTGATGGATATAATATTGTCTTTAACTTGCTTATAATAAAATTGATATGATTTGTACATTTATAACAATTACAATGAGTTAATTACCTGTCATATTAAGGATTTCTTTAAGTGACATAATCTACATACTTATCAAAAAAAAAAAAGTGACATAATCTACATATTTCCGTTGCTTGAAAATACTAGATTATTTAGTACCAATGTTAACAAATTCTTGACTTTGGAGATGTGTTACCTTGACATGCTGAATATTTATTGGATCCAAGAATAGAATAGGAATTTATCACTGGTAAAAGCATAAGAAAGCTTTGTGAAAAATTTGGCTTTTAGTCTATTTCCTTGACATTGTTCTGCATGATGAAAACAATCTTATGTAGCCTTGTACTATTATGTGCAGCTCATTGAGTCTAGAGTCTCAACTTTTGAATCAGCTATTCAACTATCGAGTTGCTTGGACATCCTTTACACAGGGGTAGGTGTTAAAATTTTATGGTATAGAGTTCAGCAAGAGCAAGTATCAAGGCTTTTTTTTTTTCTTTTTTTTTAATTCAAACCTCTTGAACACAGGTTGTGGATGATGACATAGAGGAGAATGCCACTACGGTGCCAGTAATTTATGAGGATGAGGATGAAAGTGATGAAGAGAAATCTGAAGATGCCATGGAAACTGATCAAGATATCAATGATGAGGAAGCATCAGTAGCATTTGATGGTGTTAGTGACATTGATGGAAGTGATGGCTTGAGTGATTGATGTGAATCTAATGGTAGTTAGTCTTGTATTTCCAAATTTTGGGACAAATTGTATCTT
The DNA here is from genome assembly GCA_028535165.1 of Quercus tomentella. Lineage (NCBI taxonomy): Eukaryota > Viridiplantae > Streptophyta > Magnoliopsida > Fagales > Fagaceae > Quercus > Quercus tomentella. The sequence continues at coordinate 30,276,250 of JAPQVY010000001.1, forward strand.
GATCGTAGTATTTTCTTGGAAATGGAAATCATATCTGTATACAATGTTAGCTCTTCAGCACGTATATGCTTGATTACGAAGTCACTAAGAAAGGTGCAGGGGGCATCTTGTTCTTCTCTTCTGTGCTGAAGTCAGAACTCTAAACACAGTTTTGTTGCCTGTAAAGGCTGTAATCCTTCATGATTTTTGAAATGCACTATATCTAGCTACCAGCCTTCCTAGGTGTTGATAATTGATATGTGAAATTGTGATTGCGTTGAGAAACTTTTAAGTTCAAAATCTTTAGAATATGGGAACACGATCCCAAAGTGTGAAGAAATTGAAGATGCCTTCATTTACTTCGGCCCCACTGTCTCTGAAATTCCTTTCAAACCAAGCCCTCGGCACATACGCTACACACCATTCCATGCTCCCTTGGCTCTAACTGCAGAATGGTTTGATACAGTTTGAAGAAAACAACTGAATTTCTGCTCTGTATCTATTATGACCTTTGGTAATATAAAGCCTCAATAGTTTCCTATCAAGTCGATTGACTATCTGCATTTTTTTTTTTCCCGAAATTCACCAGATTTGCTGTAATAATAGCCAAATAAAGAGTTTCATATCTTCCTTTGCTTTGTAACAATTTTCCCGTATGACAACCAATGGTTCTTGCATAAAGCAAGAAAATTAGAAAATAAACTGCTTCCTAGTGCACTTGTGAGTTGTGACAGTACAGCTTGAAAACGGGGAGATTCAAAGTTTCAAACACCTATGGGTTGTAACAAATCCTATGCACCATAGGAAGCAAATATTTAAGTCATCAATTACAATGTGAAAAGTAAATAATTGATAAAAGAATATAGTCAACACACCACGTATTGGCCGTTTATTGTTTATAATAATAAATAAATAAATAAGATTTTGGGTTTAGATGTTAACAAATTATATATATGAGAAAACTGGGTTGTTAGGGTTTGTGTGCAAGTTGGATTTGTCTCAATTGATATGTTTGCTCTCAAATAACATTTAGAGAAATGCTTTAATTGAATGAGTAATCTAACTTCCTTATTACATAGTTTTGAACATTCTAAAATTGTAATAGGAATTTACGTAGCTATTAACATTCCAAATGAGGTCAAAAGAAGGGAGGATGATTGCATGTTTATTGCACGATACATTATGCAAAAATATACTTTATATTACAAATGAAAAATATACTTTATATGCTATTCATTACGAATAGGTTTTAGTATTCGGAAAGAAAAGTCTAGATATTATAGTTGGTCAAAGAAAATACGGAAGGTGAATTTTTACGTTCTAAGGAGGGTTCTAAGCTAGATGAAGATTCTTGTGAATAATAGATTGGAGACTAGAACTAGTCACAAAACATTTATTCATTTCATAGTTGAAAATAATCTTTGGACTTTAATCCAAGAGCATAGTTATTGACTTGTATAACCATCGAAAAGACATTTGTTAAGATATGGTCTATCGTATTTCAAAACCTAAGTGAGGTGCAATTGATTCTATAGTGAATGCGGGTAAAACCGTATAAGCACAAATACTTCTTATTCTTATCTAATAAAATAAGTCGAAGAGAGTAAGAATTTGACTTTTACTAAGGTAGCATTTGGATTGGGGTTGCGTTTTGCGTTTCAGTGTTTCAACTTTTTTTTTTTTTTTTTTTTTTAACCAGCGCCTATTGCACTGTTCATGGGACATGAACAGTGCAAATAGGCAAATGAACAATGTTTTGGTGTGAACAGTAATCCAGAAATTATTTTTTTATTATTTTTAGTTTTCAGTTTTCAGCAAAATATGCGGTATCTAAACGCACCCTAAAAGTTTTTTTTTAGAATGGACTTTTACTAAAAGTGATTGTTATAACTATGTGAACAAGTAGAAGATGCAAAATAATTAGCAATGGAGATTTTCAAAACCCTTTGAACATTTTTAAACATAAGCATACAAAAAATCACAAGTTCTTTAACATAGTTCAAGTAGATTAAGAGAGTTGTATAACTATTTTTTTCTGGAAAGATGAGAGATCAAAGATCGATTATGAATGCTTTGGAGATGCGGTATTTGATACCATCTACCCCACAAATACCACAACATCTCCAAAATAATCATAATCAATTCTTGATCTCTCATCTTTCCAAAAAAAAAATAAAAAAATAAATTAGTCATTCAATTTTCTTGATCTACTTAAACTGTGCAAAAGAACATGTGTTCTTTTGTATGCTTACATTTAAGGGGAAATTACATTTTACCACTTTAAACTATACCACATATTACACTTTGCACCCCGACATTAAGTTTGGTGTTAATTTGGATGGGAAAATTCAAAGTTTAGGGTGCAAAGTGTAATAAAGAATATAGTTTAGGGTGGTAAAATGTAATTTTTTATTTGTTTTTAATGGATTGAGAAGAGAGGTAATTAGGTCTTTCACATAGTGTCAAAATTTTCCATCCAAGTTAACATCAAACTTAACGTCAAGGTGCAAAGTGTAACAAAAGTCATAGTTTAGGGTGCAAAGTGTAACATAAGGTATAATTTAAGGTGGTAAAGTATAATTTCTTCTACATTTAAAGTGGTTCAAAGGGTGAAGTCATGGGAGCAATGTCAGCTAAAGGACTAGGGGTAGCGGACAGCTTGGAGGCAGAAGCTCTTGCTTGCCGTAGAGCACTGGAATTTGTTGTGGACATTGGCTTCTCTAATGGCCTATTTGGAAGTTTAGAGAGGGAGGAGAGTAGAGGGGAGTAGAGAGGAGGAGAGTAGTGGGGAGGAGAGTAGAGGGAAATGGTTATCCTCCACCTTGTTTGGATGTTTTTAAAATTAGTAAGGGGGAAATGAGTAATTAGCCCTTCCTCTTGTTTGGATGTTTGGATGTTTTTAAAATTAGTAAGGGGGAAATGAGTAATTAGCCCTTCCTCTTGTTTGGATGTTTTTAAAATTAGGAGGGAGAGGAGAGTAAATGATTTAAATAGACAAATTTACCCCTATTTGAAAATAGACTTGCAACATTGGTTTATGATTAATTTGTTAGATTAAATAATTATGACTATAGCATGCAATATTTTTTTTTTGATATTTTTTTTCCTAATGTGAATTAAATAATCAACATTGGTCTATGATTAAATATTTTTTCTACTTTTTTTTTTTTTTTTTTTTTGATGAGAAAACACAAGGAAAAACCAACAACTGAGAAAGAGCTACAACAAAAGAGCTACAACAAGGAGAAACAAAACAACAGCAAGCAGAACGAACAATAACAACTATGCACAACCCTCCTTCAAGATAATATGCTCCACAAAGCTTGGACACACACCTTTCCAAACTTGCGTAACACCTAAATCTCTAGCTGCTCTTGCAAGTTCATGGGCAGTATTGCCACTCCTTTTCAAATGCTGAAAAGAGCACCAAGAAAAAGAAGAAGAGATGTCTTTTATGTTCTGCACAATGTGACCCAACTCACCTCCCAAAACACCTTCATTAATAGCTTGGATAATTGAGAAGGCATCAGATTCGACAATAACATGAGAGATCCCTAACTCCAAAGCAAGCAACACACCATCTTGCAGCGCCAAAGCTTCTGTGACATCGGCAGAGAATGTTGATGGCAGTAATTTGCTTGAAGCTGCAATAAGGCAACCACGACAATCCCGAATCGCCACACCAGTACAGGAAGGGCTGCCATCTGAAGCAGCGCCATCAGTGTTTATTTTGATAAAGCCCGAGGGAAGGGCTTGCCAACCCGTTAGAGAAGGGGCAAAAGAGAGGGCAGGGAGAGAGCAAGCATCTTTATACTCATGTAAAATTCTATTTGCCATATCCCAGACTTGACTTGGAGTAGAACCTGAATCCTCATGTACAACTTGGTTGCGATTCCACCAAATGGACAAAGCCACAGCAAAGAATAGTTCCAAATCATGAGGGGATCCTTTCACAATAAACTCCAAGGCAACATCCACTAAGTCCCTAGGCAAGGAAGTTACTTCAACTGGGCAATTGTGCCACTTTGCCCAAGTCAGCCTGGCGTGATCACATAAAAGAAGAGCATGGGCAGTGGATTCCAAGGCCTTATCACAAATAGGGCAAAAGCTTGAACAGTGAATACCCCTATGGCTTAAGTTGAGCATGGTTGGAAGGCCATTAACACAAGACCTCCAAGCAAAGATTTTGAGCTTTTGAGGGATTTTCTGATGCCAAATCCGCTTCCAAAGGCAAATTCTAGAATCAGGAGAGGAGCAATCTCCCTCATCATTTGAGTCCACTAAGCTTGAGGCAATGTGATATGCACTTTTGACTATAAAAACCCCCCTTTTATTGCCAATTCAGATGAGGCTATCTTCAAGGAGATTATAATTGAGGGGGATTTTTAAAATTGTGCTGGCTTCAAAAGGAAGGAAGATGGACCTGACCGCTTCTACTTTCCACAAACTAGTGTCATTATCAATAAGGGAGGCAACCATTGGGTAGTCACCAAAATCTGATTGAGGAGAGATCACCTTGTAAGAAGTTGGCGTTGGCAACCATTTGTCATCCCAAATATGTATTCTTCGACCATTACCAACCCTCCATCTTATTCCCTTTTTTATTACTCCAAGACTATTATGAATGCTCTGCCAAACATACGAGGGGCTGCCTCCTTTTTTGAATTTAGAAAATCATCATAAGGAAAGTACTTAGCTTTAAAAACCCGAGCCATCAAAGAGTTTGGTTTGGAGAGAATTCTCCAACCTTGCTTGGCCAACATGGCTAGGTTGAAAGCTTGGATGTTTCTGAAACCCATCCCTCCATGAAACTTTGATTTACACATCTTCTTCCAGCTGACCCAAGCAATTTTGTTCTCATCGTCTCTTTGCCCCCACCAAAAGTTCCTCATCATATTTTCTAAGTCTTTGCACAAAGTTTTAGGGAGTTGGAAGCAACTCATTGTATATGTGGGCACTGCTTGGGCAACCGCCTTGATAAGAATCTCCCTCCCACCAATTGAGAGAAGCTTCCCCTTCCAACCAGTAAGCTTTTCAGCCACCCGATCCTTTAGTTCTGCAAACACTTGAGTCTTGGATTTTCCAATGATAGTAGGCAGCCCCAGGTATTTGTTATGCCTGGAATCTTGCATTGGACCAAGGATATTTAGAATGCTTTCCTTTCTCTCTTGAGAAGTGTTTGGGCTGAAAAAAACAGAAGACTTGTCGGTGTTAATTTTTTGCCCCGAAGCCGCTTCATAACTATTAAGGATGTCGACAAGCTTCTGACATTCTTGCTCATTTGCTTTGCAAAAAAAGATACTGTCATCAGCAAAGAAGAGATGAGTGATTTTTGGGCATCCCCTACCAATGGACATTCCACTAATATGATTATCACGGGCAGCTTTATGAACAAGCGCTGAAAAGCCTTCAGCATAAAGAAGAAAAAGGTAAGGGGAGAGGGGGTCACCTTGCCTAATGCCTCTAGTGGGTATGATGTTTCCACATGCCTCACCATTAATGATAACTGAATAAGACACAGAAGAGATGCATAGCATTATAAGGTCCACCCATTTTTTAGCAAAACCCATTTTCTCCATAACTTCTTTGATAAAATTCCATTCAACTCCATCAAAAGCCTTACTCATATCTAATTTGATTGACATATAATTATCCTTTCCATCATCTTTGTGATTTGATGGGAATGACGAGATTACATCCCACCGACGAAGATAACATTATTGACGAAGGAAGCATCCTTGACGAAGTCATCCGGAATAACGAGGAAAGCAGTCATCACTGACGAAGGCGGGAGAGTCATTCAATACAGTCAATCAATGACCTGAATAGTTACGAAATCAACCAGGCAGACCGTTGGGAACCTCTTAAAAGTCCCATTATTGGACCAGAGGCGTTACTTGAGAAAGCATTAACAACCACAACGGCTAGCCCCTAAGGCCGCAGGTATAAAGCCCTCATACAGCCAATAGAAGGTACATATATACATTCACACTTTGGGAGAGCACTCTGGCTTTTTATCTTGTTTCTTATTACATAGTGTTTACGTTATTCTGACTTTGGCATCGGAGGCGTTGTGGCAGGCACCACACCGGTGACCCTGATAGAGCATACACTCAAACCGATAAGGGATTCCATCTGCTCACTTTTACTGACGAGCTCGTGCTTCATCAGTTTGGCGCCGTCTGTGGGAATCGACATTTTCAGATTCATATTTGAAAACGTGGTTTCCATTAACTCTCTGCATTCAGATGGAATCCAACCCAGATTCAGCAGCCTTGGCCCAGCAAGTTCAAGCCCTTGCAGCCACCATTGAAGAACTTACCAAACAGAACCAGGAAATGAAGCTACGACTCCAGCAGGTTCAACAGGACGAAAACCGGTCCAAGGGTAACCTGGAGGGAAAAGGGGATAGCCACAGGAGAGGTACCCCTCAAAGGCCAACTACTCCGGACGAACAGAACTCAGATCTCCTTCGAGAAATGAGGAAGGAGATGGACGAACTGAGGGGCGCCATTAAGGAGAAGACGGACCGAAGCGTAGACAGAATGGTAAGGGCTACGGATTCTCCCTTCACCGCAGCAGTACTTGAATGCCCTGTTCCCTCAAAATTTCGCTTACCTCAACTTGAGCCATTCGATGGACTCAAAGACCCTCAAGATCATCTTAATACCTTTAAGACGACCTTAGGTCTTCAACAACCACCTGACGAGATACTGTGTCGTTCCTTCCCAACCACTCTCAAAGGAGCTGCAAGAGAATGGTTCACGAAGTTGCCGACTTCGTCCATAGACAACTTCGATCAATTAAGCAGTGCCTTCTTGCGCCATTTCATAGGGGGGCAACGTCCAAAGAGGCCGGCAGACTATTTACTCACCATAAAACAGGGAGAGAAGGAAACTCTGAGGTCGTATGTCAAACGATTCACCCGGGAGACTCTGGAGGTGGACGAAGCCGATGACAAGGTGCAGCTGACGACCTTCAAGGCGGGGCTGAGGTCCAGAGATCTCATGGCCTCCCTTGCAAAGAATCCACCAAAGACGATGGCGGAAATGCTCCTGAAGGCACAGAAGTATATGAATGCTGAAGATGCTTTAGCTGCCATAAAGGATGCCGAGAAGCCAGGCGACAAGGCCAAGAGGGAAGACGACTGTAGGGGGCAGAAGAGAGATCGACCAGATCGTCGGAACAATGATGGGAGCAGGAGGAAAGATGATAAAAGTCCTTGGACGGTAAGATTTACTCCCTTGGTTATGCCTGTGGACAAAATTTTCACGCAGATCAGGGACGAGCATTATCTCAAATGGCCCAGACCATTGCACTCATCCCCCAATGTCCGTGACAAGAACAAGTACTGCCGATTCCACAAAGATCACGGCCATAACACGGGAGATTGCAGAGACCTAAAGGAGCAAATAGAAGAGTTAATACGGAAAGGGAAGTTGCAGAAATATGTGAAGAAAGGAGAATATAGCAAGTCCAGGGACGACAATAAAATCCAGCATGAATCCATCTCCCGGGATGACGACCGTCCGTCCCAGCCTCCACACAAGGTGATCGGGGAGATAAACACGATAACAGGAGGGCCGTTTTCAGGAGGGTCATTTAAATCACTCAAAAAGGCATACCAGAGACAGGTGAACAGTGTCCATGCCATACCTCCGTCTAAGCACCGACGAACATACCAGGACATGTCCTTCAGTGAAAGAGACGCCATGGGAGTGAAGCAGCCCCACAATGATCCCTTGGTCATAATGCTGAATATAGAAGGGTTCAATACCAAGAGGATCCTCGTCGACAATGGCAGCTCCGCGGACATCATCTACCTCCCAACCTTCTAGCAGCTGAGACTAGATCCAAAAAGACTGCGCCCTTTTGACTCTCCACTCGTCAGTTTCAGGGGAGACAGGGTCTACCCCAGGGGTATAGTGACATTGACGGTGACGGCAGGGACCTACCCAGTGCAGTTGACTCGGCAAGTAGATTTCCTGGTGGTGGATTGTCTCTCATCCTACAATGTCATCGTTGGAAGACCCACGCTCAACAAGTGGAAGGCGGTAACGTCAACTTACTGTTTGAAGGTAAAATTCCCAACAGATAATGGAGTCGGTGAAGTGAAAGGAGATCAAGTCCTGGCAAGAGAATGCTACCAAGCCGTCCTGACTGGGAAGGAGAACCACACGTGGATGATTGAGGAGAAGGAAGAAGACAGGATAGAGGCCCTGGAGACGGTGGAGTTGGTAGAAGGAGAAGCGAACAAGACGACCAAGATAGGAACGACGTTGAGCCCCGAGATGAGAACAAAACTCATAAGGTTCCTCAAAGAGAATCTAGAAGTCTTCGCATGGAGTCACGAGGACATGCCGGGCATATCCCCAGAAGTCATCCAGCATAAGTTGAATGTGGACCCAGAACGGAAACCCGTCCAGCAACGACGAAGAACCTTCGCTCCAGAACGAGACCAGGCAATTGCAGAAGAAGTTACCAAACTCCTGACGGCAGGGTTCATCCGGGAGGTGTATTATCCTAAATGGCTAGCAAATGTAGTCCTGGTGAAGAAAGCAAACGGGAAATGGAAGATGTGCATAGACTTCACCGACCTGAACAAGGCATGCCCAAAGGACAGCTTCCCTCTACCCAGAATAGACCAGCTCGTGGACTCCACAGCCGGACACAAATTACTGACATTCATGGACGCCTTCTCAGGGTGCAACCAGATAAGGATGGCTGAGGAAGACCAGGAGAAGACCGCCTTCATCACAAGTCAAGGACTCTACTGTTACCAGGTAATACCATTTGGGTTGAAGAATGTCGGGGCTACGTACCAGAGGTTGGTGAACAAAATGTTCAGCCAACAAATTGGCAGGAACATGGAAGTGTACGTGGACGATATGCTCGTCAAGAGCAAAGAAGAGCTCGCACACCTGGACAACCTGAAGGAGACATTTACAACTCTCAAAGCACACCAGATGAGATTGAATCCAAGTAAGTGTGTCTTTAGGGTTGCTTCGGGAAAATTCCTGGGATTCATGGTGTCCCAAAGAGGAATAGAAGCAAACCCAGAAAAAGTGCAAGCCATCATCAACATGACGTCCCCTAGGACCGTCAAAGAAGTTCAAAAACTCACAGGAAGAATTGCAGCTTTGAACAGGTTTGTTTCTAGGGCTACAGACAAATGCCTGCCCTTTTTCAAGACTTTGAAGCAGGCCTTTGCCTGGACCGACGAATGCGAAGCTGCGTTTCAGGAACTAAAGCGTTATCTGAGCAGCCCACCCCTTCTAAACCCGTCCAAGGAAGGGGAAAACCTATACTTATACCTGGCAGTGTCAGCCTCGGCAATAAGTGCAGCCCTGATCAGAGAAGAGAGCAAGAAACAACTACCGGTTTACTACATCAGCCAAGCCTTCCAAGGAGCTGAGTCCAGGTACCCAAAGATCGAGAAGATCGCGTTTGAGCTGATAGTGGCTTCGCGCAAACTAAGGCAATACTTCCAGGCAAACCCCATTCTCGTAATGACGGACCAACCAATCAAGAAATCAATGAACAAGCCCGAAGCAGCAGGAAGAATGGTCCAGTGGGCGATTGAACTCAGTCAATTTGACATCGAGTACCATCCCAGAACGGCGATCAAGGCGCAAGCTCTGGCAGACTTCATCGCAGAGTTCACTCTTCCAGACGAAGATAGGATTACCAACGAGGAAGATAGATGGAAAATACAAACTGATGGTTCGTTAGCTCACAAGAAGGGGGGAGTAGGGGTCGTCATAACCTTCCCTGACGGAGAAGTGCTGAACTATGGGGTCCAACTAAAATTCCCGGCCACCAACAACGAAGCTGAATACGAGGGGATACTGACGGGACTGAGGCTTGGAAGGGCACTTGGTGCTAAAAACTTGTTGATTCAAAGTGACTCAAAGCTAGTGATCGGATAGATTAGGGGAGAATACGAAGCGAAGGAAGAAAGGATGCAGAAATACCTCAAGCTGACGAAACATCTGACTCAGGAGTTCGATGTAGTGGAGTTCATGCAGATCCCAAGGAGTCAGAACGTGGGGGCTGACGAAGTCCCAAAACTAGCTTCATCAGAAGAAGGGAAAATTGGCACAGATCTGGAAATGGAGGTCCAAAAACACCCCAGCATTGAAGAAATTGCAACATTCACCATCCAGGGCACAGACAGCTGGATGACGCCCATAATATCCTACCTCCAGGACGGGCACCTCCCTCTGAGCACGGAGGAAGCTAAAAAGATCAAGAAGAGGGCACCAGGTTCACGATCCTTAATGACGCCTTATACAAGAGAGGCTTCTCTATGCCTTACTTGAAGTGTGTCGAAGAAGAAGAAGCCAGATACATCCTAGAAGAAATCCATGGAGGAATTTGCAGCGACCATGCTGGCCCCAGATCCCTGGTAAACAAGGTAATTCGAACAGGATACTTTTGGCCAACCATGCAGGTAGACGCAGCTGAGATCGTCAAGAGGTGCGACAAGTGCCAGCGATACAGGAATGTGCAACGGCTTCCAGTAGAGAGATTGACGACTATAGCTTCTCCATGGCCGTTCGCACAATGGGGAATAGACATCGTCGGCCCGTTACCCCAAGGAAAAGGCCAGGTAAAGTTCCTGCTTGTTGCTATTGATTATTTCACTAAGTGGGTTGAAGCAGAGGCTCTTGCAACGATTACTGAGGCTCAAATTCGGAGCTTTGTGTGGAAGAACATAATCTGCAGGTTCGGGATTCCCTTGACGATCATATCTGATAATGGGAGGCAGTTCGACTGCCAAGGCTTCAGAGAATTCTGTTCAAACCTTGGAATCAAGAATCAGTTCTCATCCCCGGGGCATCCCCAGGCAAACGGACAGACGGAAGTGACGAACAGGACGCTGCTCAAGATTATCAAAACCAGGCTGGACGAGGCGAAAGGTGCTTGGCCAGAAGAACTACCTAGTGTCCTGTGGGCTTACAGAACCACAGCCAGAACCCCGACAGGAGAGACACCCTTCAGGCTTACCTATGGCACAGAAGCAGTAATCCCAGTAGAAGTTGGGGTAACAAGCATCAGACGAGGAACTTTCAGTGAAGGATTCAATGACGATGAACTGCGACTCAACCTGGACTGTCTGGACGAAGTAAGAGATAACGCATCCAGCAAGATGACAAAGTATCAGAAAAAGATGGCCGAGTACTACAACAAGAGGGTTAAACTCAGACGACTGGACATAGGAGACCTCGTCCTACGCAAGACCACTACAGCAACTAAAGACCCTACTCAAGGAAAACTGGGTCCTACATGGGAAGGGCCTTACTGCGTCGTTCACTACTCAAGACAAGGAAGTTACCACCTGGAAACCATGGACGGACAAAGGCTCCCTCGACCATGGAACATTGAGCATTTAAAGAAGTACCACGAGTAAATGTAATAGACGAATGCATTCATTCTTGAAATTAATGAAAAAGTTATTCCTTTGATGTCTTTGTGCAGGCAGTTCTAGTCAATTATAAGGCCCATGAATAACTAAGTAACAAGATTCCGCCTTGACAGATGTAAGTTACTGACGACCACCCTAAAGGGTATGAATAACTAAGTAACAAGATTCCGCCTTGACGGATGTAAGTTACTGACGACCATTGTAGTGGATACAAAAGCTAGAAAGGCGATAAAACGACTAAGTGACAAGATTCCGCTTTGACGGACATAAGTCACTACAGGTACAACCCCCTAGCAAGTGCAAGGGAAAAAGGGAAAAACCATACATCAAATCAAAAGAACACTCAAAATGCGTTCAAGACCATCAAAACAATCAGTTAACAGATTGTTGACGAATAAACAGAGCGCAAGTGACAAGGTCAAGCATCAGCAGCAGCATCTTCAACGGCAGGTGCGTCAGTAGCAGGCTCAGGAGCATCACCATCTGGGGCAGAAGACTGAGCAGCTTCGTCCAGAGCCATCTCCTTGTCCACCTCCTCCAGATCCAAGCTCTCCATGTTGACCCCAGAAGGATGCTTGACAAGATACCTCCTGAGAAGCTCGAAACCTTTAAAATACCAACTGAAGAGTACAGTATTGTACTCGTCAATGGTTTGGAAAGCCTCCACAGATCTGGCAGCAATGGTTACGAGTTTCTCTTTGGCTGAAAGAAGCTGCTCATCCTTCTCTTGAGTCAACTGGCGCTCAACCCTGAGGTCGTCATCCAGCACCTTGACCTTCTCCTTCAATGAAGTTGTCTCGTCCATAGAGGCAATCAAGTTCTTCTTCAGGTCAAAGTTCTCTTTCTCCAAAGCCTCCATCTGGGTTATCAGAGATGCCACCTTGGCCTCTTGAGTGAGGTATTCGGTGGTAATATGGAGGCTCTCTCCCAACACCTGGAGAAAATTATAGAGTCGTCAGTAAAAAAAAGAAAAGGTGTGGAAGGAGAACACCGTACCTGGACGAGCTTGTGCACATGACGAGAGGCGACCTCGTTCAAAGACATGTCAGAAAGAGCCCTTAAATCGGCTAGAGTGACAACCCCGTGAGCCCTGTCCACGGCCAACCTTTCGTCATCCCATATTGTGGACGAACGAGTATCAGCCTTCTCCTTCTCTTTCTCCTTCCCCTTGCCAGTCACGCGTGGCCTTTTGGAGCCGGGAGGAGGGATCTCCTCTATTGACGTGGTTGGAAAAGCCGTCCTCGTCGTCTCAGAGGCTATGGAATGAACGGTATTAAGGGGAGTGGGAACAGGGCCCTTCCCGATCACACGCACAGTTTTCTTCCCCAGGTTGGACAGCGGTTCATCCTTTTTGGATCTCATTTTCGCATACATGTCTTTGTTAAATTTTGTCGTCATCTCTGCAAGAAGAAAACATTTATCAGGAATGCCTAAGTGTACATAAGAAGAATCAGCACTGACGAGAATAATACTTACTTTTTTTGCCCTCAATACCGACTTGTCGAAGAACGTAAGGAGACGGGTCAGGACCGAGGTTGTAGAGAGCGAGGGTCCGGGGGTCAACCAGGTCGTCCCAGTTGTCAATCGTCTCAGCGTACCCGATCGCAGTTTCGATGCGCTCCTTGTGCCGGCTCTTAAGCTTAGGCCGTCTCTTAACTGTACCAAACAAAAGGAGTTAGCAATACTAAAGCCTCAAAGGTGGCAAAATCAAAACGACGGGGAGAAATACTGACGCACCTAAGGTCGGGGTTCCCCACCGACGGAGCAACCTCGGGATATCACCCCAATCACTACTAGATTGAGTCTCGAAGTCGTCCCCAGACACAAAGAAAAAGCGCGACTTCCAATACCTGAAGGACGAGGGTAAGCCCTTGACAATCCTTGTCTTTCTCTACCAAGGTACTAACTCATAATACCCCCACTCCTTGGACTCTTTCAAACGGTATAGATAGGTGAGCTCACCCATCTTGATCATATCCCCGTTGGAGGCCAACCATATTTGCATACAGTTGATCACGATCCTCCACGAGTTAGGCATGAGCTGCCCGGGAGCGATACCAAAGTGAGCCAAAAGTTCCATCAAGAACGGGTGGACGGGGAGTCTAAGCCCGCAGGTGAAAGTTGACTCATAAAAACATACTTCACCTGGAAAAAAGTGGCAGGCCCTATCTTCGTCCCTGGGTAGACGGACACGAACCCTAGCCGGAAACTGGAACCTATCTTTGAACCTATTTACAGTTTCGGCGTCCAAACCACACACCTCCCTAAGGGCGTAAAAAGCCCTAACGTCCCGAGGACCAGAGACGGCTGTATCCCCTTCCGCTGGGTCGCCACTAGACGACAACCCAATCTCGAGATCACTAGACCTAACCTCAAACATCAACTCTCTCCTTGCTAAACCCTCGAACCAATTAAGCGATTGACGGAGCAAAGGCAACAATTCACCCAAAACCACGCTCAGACAATTGCCCTCAAACACAAAATTTTCTAAAAATGGGTAAGTACCCAAAGACCCTCCTAGACGCGCAAAAAGAAATGAGATCGACGGGCAAGCTATCCTAACCTCCAAACTACCAACCATGGAAATATAGAAATCGGAGGGCAGAGAAAAACGATACAAGCTAAATCCCCAGAAAATCAAAGACCAACAAAAGAAGAGAAAGAAAAGGAAACAAAGAATCAGAAACTACACTGCAGCAAAGAAAAGGAAAAATAAAGGTAAGACCAGTAAGGAGAAACGTACCTCCAATGGCGGAACACCAAAAGCACAGCACAGATGATTTGAAGAAAAAGGAAGTCTCAAGAAAAAACGCTCAGAGTATCACTGGGGTATTTTTTCTGTTTTGCTCTCTAAAAAGTAAAAGAAAAATTAAAAGAGGAGAAGTTTTAAACTTGGGCCAAAACGATTGAAAAACCAGCGGGAAACCCAAGGGTCATACCATTAATTCCTCTGATCATCACGCGCCACGTGGCCACGTTGCGTGTAGCGCCGCCACTAAGCATTAAATGCGGAACAGAACCCCAATAGTCACAAGAAAACTTTTCATCTTCCGTGATCGTCGTGACACGTCACAGACGACCCCAGAACCTGGGGGGCAACTGATGGGAATGACGAGATTACATCCCACCGACGAAGATAACATTATTGACGAAGGAAGCATCCTTGACGAAGTCATCCGGAATAACGAGGAAAGCAGTCATCACTGACGAAGGCGGGGGAGTCATTCAATACAGTCAATCAATGACCTGAACAGTTACGAAATCAACCAGGCAGACCATTGGGAACCTCTTAAAAGTCCCATTATTGGACCAGAGGCGTTACTTGAGAAAGCATTAACAACCACAACGGCTAGCCCCTAAGGCTGCAGGTATAAAGCCCTCATACAGCCAATAGAAGGTACATATATACATTCACACTTTGGGAGAGCACTCTGGCTTTTTATCTTCTTTCTTATTACATAGTGTTTACGTTATTCTGACTTTGGATCGGAGGCGTTGTGGCAGGCACCACACCGGTGACCCTGATAGAGCATACACTCAAACCGACAAGGGATTCCATCTGCTCACTTTTACTGACAAGCTCGTGCTTCATCATGATTCAAATAATGCATGAATTCAAAGGCCACTAAGACATTATCTGAAATAAGACGATCCGGAATGAATGCACTTTGATTTTCAGTAATAATACTTGGGAGGAATGGTCTGAGTCTATTAGCAAGGACTTTTGATACAAGCTTATATGTGGTGTTACAGAGGCTGATTGGGCGAAATTCTGCCATTTTGGAGGGCTGGTTGGTCTTTGGGATGAGAGCAATATTGGTTTTATTTATTTCAGTTATGGGCATATTTGAGTTCAAAACATTTAAAACCATGTTTGTGATGCTGTGCCCTACAATACACCAATATTTATGAAAAAAGATTGCAGATATACCATCGGGCCCCGGCGCTTTGGTTCGGTGAAGCTGCTGAAGCGCTGTAGTGACTTCATCTCTTGTAAAGACCTTAGTAAGCTCAACATTCATGTCCTCAATGACACATCTAGGCAATGCATCAACAACCTCACTAATTCCACTTGGAGAGGAGGTGGAATAAATCTTTTCAAAATAAGATACTGCAGCGGCAACAATGCTTTCCTTACTCTCGCACCAAATGCCATCATCATTCCAAATCCCCAAAATGGAGTTCTTTTTCCTTCTTTCAGAAGCACGGGCATGAAAAAACTTTGTGTTTCGATCCCCTTCCTTATACCAATGAACCTTGCTGCACTGTCTCCAAATGGTCTCTTCACTGTCTAAGAGATCATTAATTTCCCTTCTAAGCTGGTTAATTTCAGCCCCCCCCCCCCCTCCAGTGCCACTATCTTCCATGGTGAGAGAATTGAGAGCCCTTTTTTTCTCATGAATTTTCTTTTGAATATTGCCCCCCCATTCTGCTTTTTTATTATACTAAAAAAAACCATCCTTAATTGATACTAATTAAAAAAAAAAAAATGTTTGGTTTGTTTGTTTACTGAAAAAATCAATAAAATATTGAATTTTGAGTATTTCTTTGATTTATTATTATTATTTTTAATATTTTTATATAAAATACTCCTCAGCCACCGTTACAAACGGCTGAGATTAAAAAGGAAGTACACGTCATTTTAAAAAAGAAAAGGCAAACCTCTGAAGTAACAAGACAGTGGTTCCTTCAGAGTTCAGTGTTGACTACGAAGATGATGAAGGGCCTCTTCAAGTCCAAGCCTCTAACTACCCCGAAATCGTTTGCCAAACTCGAGATATTTTCCTCTATGAAGAGAAGGTTTTGTCTTTACCATGCTTTTTCCTACTCGGATCCAGTTTGGTTTCGTCTTTACCATGCTTTTTTGAGGTTTATAATCTGTTTGGTTGCTGAGAAAATTGGGAGGAAAATATTAGGATTATATTTTGGATGATCATGTTTGATACTATTTGATGCTTGAAGAAGTTGTGTGAGAGATTTTGTAATTTTGTTAATTTAGAAATGGTAAATTGGGGAATTCATTTGGTCAATAATTTATCTACTCTACTCATCTTCCAAATCTCTCCAATTTTGGGGAATTAAAAATGAGGGGTTAGAGGTAGTTGAAACCCCTCCAAATCCCTCCCCCTCCTTCCTTAAAAAACTTCCAAACAAGGTAATTGAATTACTCTCCCTCTCTTTACTCTACTCACCCTCCTTTTTTTAACATCCAAACAGGCCATAAACTGGTCATCGAAAGGGACTGTGTACAGGTGATCAACGCAATCAATTCCAGCAAGGCTAACTTATCTCGGCTAGGCCTTGTATATGAAGACATCCAGGTGCTCATCTCGGGTCTAAGGTGGGCAGAGGTACACTGGGTGAAGAGGAGTGCAAATTTGGTTGCCCATAGTTTAGCACATAATGCAAAAAACATTTCAGATGATGTAATTTGGCTGGAGGATTCTCCGCCACCAGCTTTGGATGCCCTGTATCATGACTCTTTATCTATTATTAAATGAAATTTGGTTCCAGTCTCAAAAAAAAAAAAAAAAAAAAAAAAAAAAAGGTGGTTGAAATGGTTTTGAGAATCTCCAAGCACTAGTTATTTGAATATTTTGCATGTTTGCATAACCCACATTCTCATTCGCTCCAATTTCTTCGCTTATAAAAATAATATTCTTTGTGCTTATAACCGCATTTAGCATGGAATCAATTGCTTATGCCTTAGGTTTTGCAATATCACTATATCTTAACAAATGGTACAAGTTCAAAACTATATGAATTAAAGGTAATAACTTTCTAAATGCTCTGAATCGAATAAATGCTTTGTAACCAATTCTAGTCTCAAGTGTATTCCTTTTTTTTTCTTCACAAGAACC
The DNA here is from genome assembly GCA_028535165.1 of Quercus tomentella. Classification (NCBI taxonomy): domain Eukaryota; kingdom Viridiplantae; phylum Streptophyta; class Magnoliopsida; order Fagales; family Fagaceae; genus Quercus; species Quercus tomentella. The sequence goes on from JAPQVY010000001.1 coordinate 30,293,518, forward strand.
TTCAGCTAGATTAAAACACTCTTTGGAACATAAAAATTCAAGTTTCCTTATATCCTTCGACGCACTATAATATTTAGACTTTCTTTTCCAAATAATTAAACCTATTTGTTATGCATAATCATTATATAAAACTAATTGCAAACCCGCATGTTGAGCGTGATAATTTTTTTTGGTGATCTCATTAAATATATTTTTTAGAACCTTACATATAAATTTTTTTTTAAACCTTTACATATATATATATATATATATATATATATATATAATGTGAATCTTTACATATACCTTTAAGTAAACTCTATATATTCCACTTCTTTAGATGCGTAAAACCATAGACTACTACTCCATAATGATAGTTGCTAATTAATATTATAATTTTTTTAATGATCTCATTTGTAATGCTTCTTGCCATTATCATATATTTACTAATTGATGATTTGCATAACAAAGACATTAAATGAGAGGTAGCATTGTTCATTAGATTTTCAAAAAGTAACAATATATGAAAATTATATATATAAGGTTAAATGAAATGTCAAAAAAAAGATTTTAAAATTTTATTTTTTATGCAATTTCTATTATTAGTGGAGAACATCACTTTTTTAGTTATGATTGGAAATATGGTTTCCATGATTAAAGTTTGGTTAATTTTAAGTTTAAATTTAGTACTATGATTTTATTTAATTGTTGATTATTGATTTAATTTTTTAAGTGAATGTAACGGTTTATTCTACTACACTGTAAAAATTTTAATACTCTCTATATGGACATCTCTATTTTATTTTTTACTTCTCATTATAGCCTCTTTGTTTTCCAATTAATGTCTACTAATGACGTTTGATTTTTTTTTTCTTTATCTACTCTTTATTACTTTGTATTGTTCTCTCTCTCTCTCTCTCTCTCTCTCTCTCTCTCTCTCTCTCTCTCTCTCTCTCCATTGGCAACCTATCGTTTTCCAAAATTTGATGATGATTCTATGGTATTGAATATGCATTATTAGTTTCTTCTTTATGTTATATTTGGTTTGATATCCTCATTAATTTTTTTTAATTAAGTGTTTCTAAATTGACATTTGTTTTATATTCCATTTTTCCTTTAATGTATTGGGTGTGAGAATGAGTGTTTCTCTAGCAATGACTCCACTTTATGAGGACAATTTTATTTATTGAATTTAAGTAAAATATTATATGTTTAATTTTTTAATATAAAAAAGTAGAGAAAATATAAATAATTTACTGATATGGAGGATGTAGCTAAATTTAAATGTTGAATAAAATAATATGAGAAGGAAAAAAAAAGTAAAAATAAAATATATAACAATAAACATCAAATTATCAAAAGCATGCTATGTAATTATTTATAATGCAATATGATAACTGTGGGGCCCAGTAAGTTGTGGTCCTGGCCCATCCATTCGTTGGGGCCCAAGGCCCGAGCCGAGGAAGGTTATAGCCTAGGCTCGGTAGTGTAGGTACGAAATGGCCTTGGGACACAGCCGAGGACGATTCAGTCCTCGGCATGTCCAAGGTCTCACCAAAAGAAAAGGGTAAAAATGGTACAATAACAGCTGGAACAAAATCCAAAATATCTAAGTCAATACTAAAATATCAAAGTCAATAGAAAAGGGTACGCTGGAAAGTGCAACAACCAGGGAAAGCTGCCCTTACTGTCATTCAATACTCTGCACCTGACAGAGCCATACTCCCCAGCTTTTACAACCACTTCCAACGACTTTGAGTGTGGGTTGATGGGACAAGTATCAGTCCTGAAAAGTCGACCTTACATGTGGACAAAGAATAAGGAACGTAAGCTAGTATAAAAGGAGAAGTAAGCAATCCATAAGAGAGGCTGGGAAAAATGGCCAAAACCAGAGCCTCCCAGCCCACCTCTAGGAGAAAGACTCCCAGAGCGTGCACGATCTATCTATGTATGTACACGTTTTATTTATGTATGAACACCCCGGAGAACCGTCGTCTTGTGATCAAGGCCTAGCCTTTCAAACCCACGTTCTACAAATCATATTGTGAGGGCCTATTTACGTGCGAACCCTGTATCGTTCTTGGGTCGCTCCAAATCGTGTCCTTACAATTGGCGCCGTCTGTGGGAAAGGCTTGTGCGTTGGCTCAGGCGTTTGGTCGAAACAATCCCCTTGTTACTTCTAAACAGCCGTTTATATTGTATGGTGTTAGCTTCAAGTTCCACCAGGGGCTAAGTTTCTTTAGTAGAGGCTGCGCTGGGTAGCATCAATAGCACGGATGGTTCTAGGGGCTTGGCCGAGGAGCTGATTCCCCGTGATCCAAGGTCTCACGCCATAACCGAGAAGTTAAAACCAACTACTTCTCTAAAAATTGGGTTTTGGACAGAACCAAGGTATTGCATGGTCCTCGGACTCAAACCTATGGGGAAACCAACTACTTCTCTAAAAATTGGGTTTTGGACAGAACTAAGGTATTGCATGGTCCTCGGACTCAAACCTATGGGGAAACCAACTACTTCTAAAAATTGGGTTTTGGACAGAACCAGGGTATTGCATGGTCCTCAGACTCAAACCTATGGGGAAACCAACTACTTCTAAAAATTGGGTTTTGGACAGAACCAAGGTATTGCATGGTCCTCGGACTCAAACCTATGGGGAAACCAACTACTTCTCTAAAAATTGGGTTTTGGACAGAACCAAGGTATTGCATGGTCCTCGGACTCAAACCTATGGGGAAACCAACTACTTCTAAAAATTGGGTTTTGGACAGAACCAGGGTATTGCATGGTCCTCGGACTCAAACCTATGGGGAAACCAACTACTTCTCTAAAAATTGGGTTTTGGACAGAACCAAGGTATTGCATGGTCCTCGGACTCAAACTTATGGGGAAACCAACTACTTCTAAAAATTGGGTTTTAGACAGAACCAGGGTATTGCATGGTCCTCGGACTCAAACCTATGGGGAAACCAACTACTTCTAAAAATTGGGTTTTGGACAGAACCAAGGTATTGCATGGTCCTCGGACTCAAACCTATGGAGAAACCAACTACTTCTAAAAATTGGGTTTTGGACAAAACCAGGGTATTGCATGGTCCTCGGACTCAAACCTATGGGGAAACCAACTACTTCTAAAAATTGGGTTTTAGACAGAACCAAGGTATTGCATAGTCCTCAGACTCAAACCTATGGGGAAACCAACTACTTCTAAAAATTGGGTTTTGGACAGAACCAGGGTATTGCATGGTCCTCGGACTCAAACCTATGGGGAAACCAACTACTTCTAAAAATTGGGTTTTGGACAGAACCAAGGTATTGCATGGTCCTCGGACTCAAACCTATGGGGAAACCAACTACTTCTAAAAATTGGGTTTTGGACAGAACCAGGGTATTGCATGGTCCTCGGACTCAAACCTATGGGGAAACCAACTACTTCTAAAAATTGGGTTTTGGACAGAACCAAGGTATTGCATAGTCCTCGGACTCAAACCTATGGGGAAACCAACTACTTCTAAAAATTGGGTTTTGGACAGAGCCAGGGTATTGCATGGTCCTCGGACTCAAACTTGTGGGGAAACCAACTACTTCTAAAAATTGGGTTTTGGACAGAACTAGGGTATTGCATGGTCCTCGGACTCAAACCTATGGGGAAACCAACTACTTCTAAAAATTGGGTTTTGGACAGAACCAAAGTATTGCATGGTCCTCGGACTCAAACCTATGGGGCAACCAACTACTTCTAAAAATTGGGTTTTGGACAGAACCAGGGTATTGCATGGTCCTCGGACTCAAACCTATGGGGAAACCAACTACTTCTAAAAATTGGGTTTTGGACAGAACCAAGGTATTGCATGGTCCTCGGACTCAAACCTATGGGGAAACCAATTACTTCTAAAAATTGGGTTTTGGACAGAACCAGGGTATTGCATGGTCCTCGGACTCAAACCTATGGGGAAACCAACTACTTCTAAAAATTGGGTTTTGGACAGAACCAAGGTATTGCATGGTCCTCGGACTCAAACCTATGGGGAAACCAACTACTTCTAAAAATTGGGTTTTGGACAGAACCAAGGTATTGCATGGTCCTCGGACTCAAACCTATGGGGAAACCAACTACTTCTAAAAATTGGGTTTTGGACAGAACCAAGGTATTGCATGGTCCTCGGACTCAAACCTATGGGAAACCAATTACTTCTCTAAAAATTGGGTTTTGGATAGAACCAAGGTATTGCATGGTCCTCGGACTCAAACCTATGGGGAAACCAACTACTTCTAAAAATTGGGTTTTGGACAGAACCAAGGTATTGCATGGTCCTCGAACTCAAACCTATGGGGAAACCAACTACTTCTAAAAATTGGGTTTTGGACAGAACCAAGGTATTGCATGGTCCTCGGACTCAAACCTATGGGGAAACCAACTACTTCTCTAAAATTGGGTCTAAGACGCTCAGTCCTCGGACCAAATACCTGAAAAAGGTCAAGGCTATGATAGTTATTAAGGAGATGGTGAAGCGCTTTGCAACCAACAGGGGTTGCACATTTTGGGTTATATATCCTCGGATAATTGCTTCCTACATGGCATCAAACATTCAGCCATCACCTCGTTCAAATTTGGGGTACACAACCCGATTTCAGGTTAGTCTTATTGTGCATGATAGCTCCAACAAAGTTCATATTGGTATCTTTTATCTTGATAAGGCATTTTTGGCCCTAAGTATCGCTTTCTCAGGTCGGCATTATTGTGCCGGACAATTTTTTTAAGTTCGTTATAGACATCTTTTTCTCAGTAAAAATTTCTGCCCTAAATGTCGCTCATTGAAGTCGGCATTATTAGGCCAGATAGTTCCAATAAGCATAGAGCAAGATCTTTTTATTAACTGGGATTTCGGCCCCCGAGCATCGTTTATAGTATAAAAAAAAAAAAGATTTTATTTAGAGGATAGTACGTCTATTCATAGCATAGCTATTTCAAAAGAAGAAACAGAATATACGAAATCAAGGAATAACGACCTTTATTAATGTAAAGAGGTGTTACAGCGTACAATAAAGGGCTTAAATAAAGCCTATATAGAAAATGAGTTACAAAAAAAAAAAAAAAAAAAAAAAAAAAAAAAACAATATGACAAATAAACAGTCAGATGTCTTTTTAAACTCGTCTCCAAAATCCTTCCAAACTCCGCCCCAGTAGCGCCTATATTGAGAGGAGGACCTTCTTCAGAAGAAGAAGGAGGAGATGAAGAGAAAGAAGGAGGAGAAGAAGAGGAAGAAGGAAAAGTACCAGGATGGATCTGGCGGTGGAAAGAAGAAGAAAGAGAGGCAAAAGGAGGCACCAGTGAAGGAAGAGAGGAAGAAGCAGGGATACTTTGTCCCTGCGTCAGTCCTGACTCCTAACACGCTGGTGCCATGTTAGCTATGCTCATGAGAGAGCGACTGGTACTGATAATGGATGACCCCAGCTTAGCCGCGCCGAAAGTTTGACGTGACGAGCCCCTGCTTCGGATTTTGGCTGAAAGGAAGGTAAGAAGGATCTTGAGTCTCCGCCATCCCTGCCCTGACCGAGCCATTTTGAGCTTCATGAGAATATGGTATTTCTGGGAGGGGTATGGTTCCTTCATTACTTATTCCTATCTCGAACGTATCACAATTTAAGGTGTAACTAGCGAGTAAGGTAAACTCTGAAGGAGGCTAAGGGTTTCAGATTTCAGAAGGATGGAAAGGGTCTCTGTATAAGAGGAATAGCCTCCTGCTTTTCTTCTTATATGAAGGACGAAACGGAGGGCCTTTAATCTGCCCGAATCTCCAGGGAAAGCGGTAAACAAGAATATACCCGTTCCACTTCCCCACACCATCGGTAACCGTCGAAATTAAATGGTCTCGTAAAGGGAAGCCATTAAAGGCGCGTTTCGGGTAATCCAACGACAGGAACACATTGTAAATTAATTCAAAGGAATGTCCCATAGCCTGGTATGTTTCCTGGGTAAATGAAGGGACGCCAACATTAATGAAAGGCAGAGCTAAACGAGCCGTGACGAAGGCTTGGCATTTCCAAAACCCTTCTCTCCAACCAAAAGGTTGGACAGCAGGATTTTGAGGGGCTATTGTGGGGCCCAGTAAGTTGTGGTCCTGGCCCATCCATTCGTTGGGGCCCAAGGCCCGAGCCAAGGAAGGTTATAGCCCAGGCTCGGTAGTGTAGGTACGAAATGGCCTTGGGACACAGCCGAGGACGATTCAGTCCTCGGCATGTCCAAGGTCTCACCAAAAGAAAAGGGTAAAAATGGTACAATAACAGCTGGAACAAAATCCAAAATATCTAAGTCAATACTAAAATATCTAAGTCAATAGAAAAGGGTACGCTGGAAAGTGCAACAACCAGGGAAAGCTGCCCTTACTGCCATTCAATACTCTGCACCTGACAGAGCCATACTCCCCAGCTTTTACAACCACTTCCAACGACTTTGAGTATGGGTTGATGGGACAAGTATCAGTCCTGAAAAGTCGACCCTACACGTGGACGAAGGATAAGGAACGTAAGCTAGTATAAAAGGAGAAGTAAGCAATCCATAAGAGAGGCTGGGAAAAATGGCCAAAACCAGAGCCTCCCAGCCCACCTCTAGGAGAAAGACTCCCAGAGCGTGCACGATCTATCTATGTATGTACACGTTTTATTTATGCATGAACACCCCGGAGAACCGCCGTCTCGTGATCAAGGCCTAGCCTTTCAAACCCACGCTCTACAAATCATATTGTGAGGGCCTATTTACGTGCGAACCCTGTATCGTTCTTGGGTCGCTCCAAATCGTGTCCTTACAATAACATTTAACAATCAAAGTGAACCAAAAAAAAAAAAAAATTATCAACCTAAAATAAAGTTCTAAAGATCACAAAAATTTATCAACCTAAAACAGAGAAATAACATTTTTTGTGAGGGAAAATTATGCATAAAATGGAAGAGTGAATAACAAATTTATGCTAAGAGAATGATAATAAGAAGAAATAAAATAAATGAAGATAAAGAGAAAGAGGAAGAGTGATATTAAGTTAGAGGGTTTGGGGAGATGAAAACGTAAAGGGAATAAGAAAAGTTGGAGAAAATGTAAAATATTATATTTTAAATTTTTTTAAATAAAAAAGATGAGAAAATATAAATAATTTAATGATATGGAGGATCTCATCTTATTTCAATGTTGAATAAAATAAGATGAGAAGAAAAAAAAAGTAAAAATAAAAGATATAACAATAAACACTAAATTATCCAAATCATGCTATGTAATAGAATAATATTATTTTTTATAAACTATCTTTAATTTTTCATAATGCAATAGGATAACATTTAAGAATCAAAGAAAAAAAAAACTTAAAGAAGAGATGCAAGAAAAATAAAAAAATCCACCAAAAATTTGAGGGAGAGAGAGAGAGAGAACTTTTTTGTGAGGGAAAACCATGCAAAGAATGTAAGAGAAGATGGCAAATTTATAGTAAAAATGTGTAAATAAGAAGATATAAAATAAAGAAAGTTGAAAGGAAAAATGAATAGTGATATTAAAGTAGAGGTTAGTGGAGAGATGAAAAGGTAAGGGAGGGAGAAATGTTATAGTAAGTATAAATATTAAAAAAATAAGTGACTGTTAAAAAAAATTGTAGGAAAATTGGAAAGAAAATAGAATAAGGACATAGACACTGATGTGGTTTAACTAGAGCGTAGCAACAATAAATGCCATGCTTCAGCTTTTAGATATATATCGATATAAATGTATATTTGATTTACACTAGATACCACCTTATCCAACAACTTTTCATCGCTATTTTCTTGTCATGAAATAAACATGCAATCATCTTTGCTTCTTTCAACATAATTTGGAATGTTAATAGTTGCATCAATTTATATTATAATTATGATATGTTCTAATGGGGAATATTTTGACGACTATGAAATTTGACTACCACATATACATCGTCAGGCCCTCACAAGTTAGTCAGGAGCATGAGAGTCGTCAGATAGACAAAGACTCTTCAGGACCTCATACGTCAAACAATCTCTAAGGGAGTTAAGCCCACGCCTACTCTTCATGTGTCCCAGGATGACGGACAAGCACCTTGTGACTGATGATGGGTTGTACTTGGCCTCGGAGACCATCTTGCGTATTCTCCACACAAGTATCTCCATATGGAAAAAACTTGCACACCATGCCCAAAGATCCTCCTACACAGCTATATCTTCCAAACATGGGAAGTTAGGTCTGGATATCTGGGAGCATTAACTGCATATTTCTCCTATAAGGAAAGAGCCTACACCCACGAGATCTTGGTCAACTCTACATCACTATATAAAGCACCAAGCCCCCTCTTCTCCAAGGTACGTGAAATTTCTTAGCTCTCATACTCTTGAGTTATTGGAGATCATTCAATCACTGACTTAACCTTCAAAGAGTATATGGCCAGCACCCCACCGGTGCTCTCTGTAGGTTCTTCACCTTTCACTCTTCAGGTGCCCATGTCACTGCACGTCTGGATGATTGACTCACTGACAATTTTGTGTATCATCATGTTCATACCAATATTATAAAGAAATAGATTAATCATACAAATGACAAATTTAATGAATTTCTCTATATTTAATTTGAAAGCAAACATAACACTAGACATGCTATAATCAATACTTTCAAAAATAAGATAAAATATACATTCATTATTATGAAATTTTAAATCATATACTAATATCACTTAACCTTTATAATATCATTCTTTGGTGTCTGGTACGTAAAATAAGTGCTTAATACACATAATGAATGGTGACACACTATAGGGATGACAATGGATTAGGGCGGGGCCGAAGGATGGGGTCTTCGCCCCCACCCCACATGGTTTTTGTCTTAACCCATCCCCACCCCGCATAATAGGAAAAAATTTCTTACTCCATCCCCGACTCTTGGGGCCTCACAAAGTCATGCCCCACCCCTTAAAACTCTACTTTTTGTTAATTTTCCCCACGAATATTACAATTTTTTTTTTAATAATACATGTTTCATTAATAAAAAATATACTTGAAATTACAACTAAATTTATCTCATCAAATCCAAATAATTTTTAGCAAAAACTAAATAATATTATCCAAGTGTTTAACAAGACAAAATTACAACAAAAATAAAAATCTCACAGTATAAAACAACAAAATAGAGGCCAAGAACCACGTTGGTTAGAATAAAATAAATTAATATTGATATGTTTGTTTAAATAGTAAGGTTTTAGGGTATGAAAAAATTACAATTATAACATTTATCAGCATGGGGTGGGCAGGGACGGGGCAAGATGGATCTAAAAAATCTAAACCCATCCCTGTCCTAGCACCTTTGCGGGGCGGGAAAAACCCGCCCGAGGTGAAGTGGGGAGATGCTGGTCAAGCAGGGCGGGCCAAATTGTCATCCCCACACTAACAATAGTGAAGTGCAGTATTTAGTGATAATTTTATTCCCCTAGTTTTGCTATCTATTCTCAATCTGACAATGGTTTAAAAACCCAAGAATCCAGTCTACCTAAGCTCAGATTATCAAACAAAACAAAAAGCTTCTCATCAGAGTGTTCACGTAAATATATATATATATATATATATATATATATATATATAAATATATTTAGGATTAAGGGAAAAAAAAAAAAAAAGACTCCTGTTAGGACGTTTTCTTATATGTATAAAGCATTTACCTCTATTTTCTTTGTGCTTTCCTTTGATTTGATCCCTTATGCGCAACTTTTATGTTTCATAACCTAAATTTAAGGTTACACAGCGTCTCATCTCTTGAAACGCTATAGCTAGGATAATAGTCACCGGAATCTATTTTATGGCATTATCATGCCATCATTGGTATTACTTTATTTTTTTATTTTTTTATAAGAAGTAGGTTAATTACTTTGTTCTTCTAATTGATTTTTTATTTTCTCTTTATATTTATTTTTTGTGTGCAAATTGGTGTCTACTATTGTTGTTGTAGTTGGCTGCATACACTTAAATTTATTGAACATGACCCAATTACTCCAAGTGAGTGCCTAATTTTTCTTTCTATAATGCTGAAGGGATTTAAGTTCTAGACATTTAAGGGTTTTGATGGCATGAGTTGTTTTCAATTTAAATTTCACGCCAAAAGCATTCCAATTTTGTTGGCAAAGTTCTAACCCCTTTGCCTTTTTTACTAAAATCTTTTTGTTGAAAAAAATATACTCAATTCTATGTAACCCACCACCTCACAGAATCTAAAAAATGTTGTATGTGGTTTCTCTTACCTAGGTTTGTGTTGTGGATTCTTATTATTGCCTTCTCTATTCGTTGATCCTCGCTTGTGACTTCAGAGGTTGGAAGAAAAGGAGAGGGCACCCCTTTTGTATTCCATTGCTATTTTCAACTTGGTAAATAGAAGGGATTGACTTGGTTTTTTGGGCATTAACTGCAAGGCCGTGAAAGTTCTTAAATGGAAAGATTTACATATACAAATGTTCTTTGTTAACTTAAATTTGTTAAGAGTTTCAACATCTTTTTACTATTCTGGATTAAAAAGATAAAGAAAAAAAAAATCATAATATGCTTTGAGCCATATTATGAATAGAAGGTGAAACATATTCGTTTTGAAACAAGTATTTATTTGAGCAAAGTAAAAATATATAAGTTTTTTTAAATTATCCCGTGCATTGCACGGGTTAGCGACTAGTTCAATCTAAACCTGAAACTTCCCTACCAAAGCTTGGTTACAAAAAGTTCGAAATTCATCTGTTTGTCCTACCATGAGGACAGGTGTAAATAGTTGCTGAGGATGAGATGCTCAAAGCTATTTACCATTGAAACATCTAGGCATTCACACTTTACTAGAAAAATATATTTCCTAAAAGGTTTGTAAATTATGGACTTTTTAACTTTTAGCTGTTATCTATATTATGAGAGAACTCGATATTAATTTGGTCCATACGGTTTTACAGTATCCTATAGTGAATTTTTTTGAAATTAGCACAAATGCTAAAGCAGCCAGTGGCTCATTAGAGCAAATATTGGTGGTGTTATATTGCTAAAATGCTATTTTTAGCTCTACAAACTTCAAAAATTATGTTGCATTAGTAAAGGCATATGTAAAACTAGGGCCGTCCACAGGTCAGGCCAAGTAGGGTTTGTGCCCAACCCGAACTCAACCCAACATTATCAGGTGGGGAAGATTTCAACCCACAACCAACCTAAATGAAGTTTCAGATCAACCTGGTCAGGTCGTATCGGTTTTCGGGTGTAAATCGGTCGGTTTCGAGTTTTCCGATATTGCCGAATTTTGGCCGAAATCTAGCCAGATCTTGTCAAATCTAGTCGGATCTAACGAGATCTGGTCAATATTCCTTCGGATCTATGGAAATCTGGCCGAGATCACCTAATATTAGCGAAGTTAGAATTGGGCTTACCGGAGTCTTGGCCGAATTTGAGTAGATCTGGGCTAAATCCAACCAAATATCACCAGATTTAAGCATATCTGAGTGAGGAAGAGAGTAGACCTTGGCCAAATTTGAGTAGATTTGAGTAAAGGCCAAATGTGGCCGGATCGAAGCTGAGGAGCGCCAGATCGTCGCCAGATCTAGGTAATTTTCGGCCTTCTTTGAGTTTTTGTCAAGCGGGTTGGGTGGCTCGGGTTTTTCAAGATAAAACCTGCCATTCGACCCACTAGAGTCGGTTTCTAAGGGTTGAAACCCGTCACCGACCGTCGGAGGCGTCAAAACTGGCCGTGACGAGTCAGTTCCGATCAAGTTAGTCGGTTTTGTCGGGTCTTCAGTTTGCGTGGACACCCCTATGTAAAACTTTTAACTCTTGAGCTATAGTGCACAGCCATCTATTGCTGTGCACTGTAGCTCAAATGTTAAAGCAAAATAATCTATTTTATCTGTTCACACATTAAAATAATGTTTCTTTTTCTTTTCTTTTAATTCTCTTTCTTTCTTTTTTTCTTCCCGTTACACTCTCTTCATCTTCATTAGTTCATAGTCTCACCTCTCACCTTTACTTTTTTTTCACTCTTCCTCCACTCTCCCAACCCAAGCCTCGACCCACCTCTGCCTGAGATAGGAAGTTGTTGAGTTGGTGGCGGTTGTCTCGCCGTTGGTGGGTTTTGTCCATTGCTGGGATTAGTGGGATGCGTCGCTGGGATCAACCATCTGAGTTCTTCTCAAATCGGGTTGTTGCTGGGATCAGCGACTAGGATTTGTCACTAGGTTGTTGCTGGGGCTGGGATCGATGCTGAGAATCGTCACTGGTGGTTGCTGAGGCTAGGAATCGTCACTGGTTGGTGGGTGTTCTGATTTGTGGCCCTTGTAGGTGGTGTGGTGGTGGTTTTAGGTGGGTTTTTTTTTTGGTGGGTTGCAATTTGGTGGTTTTTTTGGCTATGGTTGTGGCCCTGCGGTGGTTTCCATGGTTGTGGTAGTGATTGTTATCGGTGGTTATAGTTGTTTATTGTAATGTTTATATTATTTTATTGTATTGAATACTAAAATAAAACCACTGATGTTAAGTATTTTGTAAAAAAATGTGGTAAAATAGATAAAGTAGTTTTTTGTAGTGTCAAATTGCTAAATTTTTGGCATCACCAATGCTAATGCTCTTAGTAGAAGAGAAAACTTATATATTATTGCATATTAAATCAGGTTATGAACATTACAGAGTAATTTTGACAAATTTACTTAAGGATAAAATAAAAAAATTATATATATTATAAATGAACAAAAATAGAATAATTTTCACATTGCTCACAAGAACTGGGATTCCTCCTCATAGAAGAAACTCACGAATTCGAACTGGCCTTTTAACGGCATTCGTAAAACCCTGCATGGAAATAGGAAAGAAAGAATTAACAGAGTATCTGCTTCAATTTCTTCACTACTTGCAAATTACAACAAATCCATAAAAATCCAAACTTTTTTGGGGAAGTCACTCGCAGCAGCAACCAACATGTGAATTAAACAATCCTAGTAAACCAAGTAGTAGCTAGCATGAGAAAGGACATGGTATGTGCTTGCTTTTCTTAGTTTTGGCCACAAAAGTGCTTAAGGTGATACTATTTTTTTCCTGTAATTCAATAGTTGGGAAAGGGGGGATTTGAACCCAAAATGCCTCTGTTGGAAACACCAAGAGATGTCAATTGAACTACAAGGCTAGTAATGTTCTGTAGAGAAGATGGTAGTTAAAGAATAACCTTCGCTTTATAAATTCACTAAGAAAATGAAATTATAACCTACATTCTGCAAGCTCAATCCAACGTTCTACATGTGCATTTGCAATGAAAGATCCCTCATGTTCTACACCTACTCTCTCTCTCTCTCTCTCTTTCTCTCACACTAGCCATAACCACCTTCACCTCCCTCACCACTGGATTCAATCCAATTAATTCCTTCAACCAATCCCATCTTCACCATCAAACTGAAAGGCACATCACATCCAAACCTACCATTGATCCCCTTTCCCTTGTAAATCCATCAAGCCCCCTATCCAAACGCACTACCACCATCACCTCCATTACCACCACCATCTCCAACATCATTTAGAATCTAAAGAGATCCACGTTTTACAAAGAGCCATGATACTATGTAATTATTTAATTAATTTGTTTATATTTAATCCAAATTGGGTTCGATTCAACATTTTGATCAAAATAAAGAAATTTCAAAATTTATTAAATGATAAAGAATCCTTTGTCGGTGCATTAGGGACAAGTATGACTTCTTATGCATTTTTAATAAACCTTGGAGGAGGTCAGTGAAAATTTTCTATAACTTTTTATTATTTTAAAAATGAAAGAAAGAATAGTGTAATATACAGCTAGAAGTGATAAAAGGAAAAGGCAAATTCTAAATGCAGTGTGGCAGTAGACTTGATTCTAATAAAATGAACATAATGACTTTTTTTAGGGTAACCAGTGCTCATCTTATCTTTAGTGCAACATATGTGATACAAACCCACAACCAGGTATTCTTATTATAAGACTACCATTTGCATATAATGAAGGATATCAAGTACTAAGAATAGTCATATACCTCATTAAATTTAAATAGTAGCGGACGCAAATCTCTTTCCAAGGTTGCTTCTTTCTTCACAACAATATCAGTACTCTGAGAGCCTTTGCTACTCGACTTCTTAAACCTGATTTTAAAAGTGAACAGGATATATTAGTGATGAATGACTCACAATAGATTCTGATTATTTATCATCCATTATTGCACACTACCTCCAAAGATCTTTTTCCAATGATAGATAAAACAGAATTTTTTTTAAAAAAAATTAAAAAATGTTTTAATCTAAAAATACTATAATTCATCAAGCATTTGGAAACAAAAAATGAGTTCACACCAATAGAATAGAATAACAATCAAAGACTCGTGTCTACATTTGATCTAATGATCAAAACAACTCAAGGAACATACCAAGAGAAATATTAGGAATAAGCTGCCTACAAAAATTGAAGTGATGTTGCATGGGCTTGACACAGGCTTTCTCACCAGAAACTATTAGCCTCAGCCCTACTCAACCTATGTTCTCTTAAGACCAAATGACTGTGTACTAAGTTGAACTTAAATGAACCAACTAACAACAAAGAAAAGGTAAATATAATAAAGACATAAAAGAATTTTGAATCAGGTATTTTACTCTAAAATTTAGTAGTGGTGAATGCAATTAAGAAAAGGAAAAAAAAAGTTTGTTAAATTGAGATCGTGCTGATTAGAAGATAAAGCAACATAGTAACATATTGAATTAAAAATTAAAAGCATAGGTTACCTGCTGAAGAAACTTGAGGAACCACTATAAGGCTTTTTGACATCCCCCCTGGATTTCAGTTTCACACAAGCTGTGGCACTTTCACTAGAAGCCAAGTTTGATGAAATTTTGGAGGTAATTGGATTACATTGCCTTATATTTAACAGATTCTTTCCATTTTCTATGTTTTTCTCAACACATGCAAGCGATTGATCAGTTTTGGCAGATTGAGCTCTGCTAGATTCCACCTCTTCAAAATCTCGCCTTTCCTTAGTGCATCCATCTATTGAATTAACAGATCTTACGATGCTTACTTGCAAGATCTTTTGCTTCTCAACCTGAAATACACAATTTATTATACTGGATCAAGTTCAGCTTGCAGATGGCTAGAAGTACAATAAATTTCAGTTTGATTTACAACAAAGTACAACACCTTTAGTGAGGTGAACTTCTGTATTTAACATAATTAACCAATTCTTCCAGAGCTTAAAAAACAGCAATTAAACTATGACAATGACACCAGATTGTTTCAAGACTAATATGCCTCATACTTGTCACTGTAGTTCTAAAAGAAGCTATCCATGCCTCACAGGTCGCCTTAAGATGGGCCTCACAAAAGATGCACCTAGGCACAACCTTAAAAGCTTAAACTCCTAGAGGTTTACACCTCGAGCATCTCCCCAGCCTTGAAATTCCTTTAGTGCATGTGTCACTGAAAAAAATGAAGGCTCCATAGCCATAATAAAATCTTGCCACTGGCAACAAATCTTTACTGCAACCAGCTTCTATTTTATTTGGAAGCAAAACTGATTGTTCATTGTGTAACAAGAGCACTGCCAGAGTGTCCCTGGAAAAATTACTAGGTGCCATAAAGGACTCTATATAGGTGTCGTTGCTGCTACACATTCAGTAGGCTACATGATGGTATGCCTGGGGGTGTGGGGACAGATTCTCATACATATGCCTCACCTCGAGAATGGGCACAAAGAATTTCCTCTGATGCTTATCTCTGAATACCACACCCCCTATGAGATAAAGCTATCTTAAGGATAAAGGAAGCTAAATCATAGTACAACAAGTTTTCTTAGACTATGTTTGGCCAATTAAATGGGAGGAAAAAAAAAGGAAATGAAGGGAAAGTATTCTATTGCCAAGTGCCTAGTTTGAATGAAAGCGAGAAAGAGAAAGGATAAAGGAAAACAACCCACATTTGGGCTCCACCTTCACAACTTTCTTTGTTCTCCCTCCATTTACCTCTATTTGGGAGTAAATAAATGGTGAGCCTGGGGGGATGCCCACTTACTCCAACCAAGCAATAGATTTCTCATCCTCCCTCCCTTCTCCCTCCTCTTCTTTCCTGTCACTCCCTCTTTTCCCAAACCAAACATAGAGTTATTCTCACTAATTGTGTAGGGTAAATATGAAATTACCCTAGCATAATACATTTTATTTATATGGTGTTCTAATGCATTATGACTAATTTACCCCTAAACATGTGCACTACTGATAACAGTCCCCCTCAAATTGTGAATTATTTTTCTTCCTAATAAAAAGACATCAACAACTTGGGTTCCCTATGCATAATTGTTTCCATAGAGAGCAAATCAGGAGACAATAAATAATTGGGCTGATCAAAGTCCGACTAAAACAAATCAACTAAAAATAGAGTGGGCCAATGAAGAGCACTAGAAACCAAGCCAACTAATGCAAGTGGACAAATTCAACACCATTAAATTGATCCAACCAATCAATGACATCACATAACAGTACCAAGGATTTCCTTAAATATGACCCATTAAAAAAAATCACCCAATAGCATAAACCAGTTTAGCAGTACGAAATCAACCATTAAAGAGAGAATTGGCTCATATAAAAGCTTAGCCAGCCAAAGGCAAAAACGCAAACCAGAGGACAAAACATACCACAGTTTCGAAGCAATCAAAAAATCAACACAAACCAAAGCCCAAGAAGCCAATTAAGATAACTTGGCACCTTATAATGGACTTCCAACAGGTTTTTCAGAGGTCCGAGACTCTCATTAGTGCACTTGTGGTTGCTAGAATGGAGTTTCTGACCAGTAAAGCTGCTACCCGGTGTAGCCAGAGTCAGCCAATTCAACCAATGACTGACCCACAGTGTTGTAATTTTGGTGTCATAATGGCCATAGAATCACTCACCAAAGCCAGTTGACTCATCCCACAAGGAGATCATGGTCACTAGAGTTACAATCAGTGATGTAAGTGTAGTTAAGGTCTTCGTCATTAAAGGTTTAATGATTGTTTGTGGTCACCAATGTCGGGTTTGATTGGTTTTGGTCATCGGTGGTGGGTTGGTGCGTGGTAGCTCTTATACCAATTGTGGCTCCTCTTAACCATTTATAAACTTAAGATCCACCTAGAAGCTCTGATACCATTTGAATCAAGAAAAAGCGCTAACCACGTCTGTACTATACACCAAAAGGACTAGTCTAATCGCATTTAGGTTCCTCTTAATCATCTATAAACCGAAGATCCACCTGGTAAACGCCCAATGTGAGACTTAGTACACGCTCGGCACAACACACACACACACAATCAATATCCAATTGAGTTGGGGCATCACATGATTAATCATAATAAAGCAATTGCATTAAGCTATTAAGCACCCAAAAAAAAAAAACTAAAATATTAATGAATAATCCCACTAACCTACAACAATATACATGACTCACCTCATGCAACACCACTTGCTTCATAGCCGAAGTAAGTATGAAATGACCACAACTATAGCCCTGTTTCATTGTTAGGAAAAGATATTTAGACAATAATTCTGAAATTCAGAAATATATAACACGCAATAAATTGTAATCAACTCAAACCTTGAAGTTAATAAAGTCATTGATGGGAGGATCAAAAGAGATCAATGAAGCATCTGAAGTTGCTTCATGTCTTGGGTTAATAGACAGAGGATCAGATTTGACGTTCTTATATGTTATAGAGTAGGATACCATTGTGCTAACCAACTGAGACAGATCATTCTTCTCTCTCTCTGACAATAATTGTAATGCCACCTGAGAGTGACATCAGACCATATGAGAAACCAGAGTGATTAGCAGTAGGAAATTCTCCACAATTCCAAAAGGAAGAAATATAAGACACTTGTGCAAAAACAGAATACAAACAATCAGGAAAGAAAAAAAAGGATACCAACAACATTACTTAAGCAATCTTCATAGCAGTGCAGACAATACAAGCAAAAGAATGTACCATTCAATTACCTCAAAAATTCTATAACCATTTCAAAGCAATGAAAAGAATTTATTATTCTTCAAATATTATATTCACTATACCATGGTTAACTTAGTAAGGCAAAGACTACCAAAATTCTATTTAATTGTCAAGAAGATAAAATAAAAAAATAAAAAAAATTAGAATAAAAAAGGGGGAAAGAGTGAGAGATTCTGTCAATATCTATCTATCTATGATTAGCAATGAGATTGAAAGCTTATTTATTATTAGGTGAACATGTGTTCAACCATCATCCAAGTTACATAGGATATTTTTGGCAGCCGCCATTACATTTAAATGGACTTAGGTAGAACCACCCCCCCCCCCCCCCCCGCCCCCGCCCCCCCTCCTCCCACACCCACACAAAAGCAAAAAGAAACCCTCCATACCCCATGGCCTCCCACCCGTCTCTTTTTCTATGTGAGTGGGAGTGTGTGTGCCTACCTTTGGCACAAATAAATGCCAGGCAAAAGGAAGTAATCTTTTAGTAATTGTGATGATATGAACTTGTCAACATTGTAATAATGATAAAATAACCATGACCTATAGGTTTTACGAAAATGCATGTCATTTCTCATAAGAATAAGCAGTTCACAAGAAAAAGGGTTCTTCAATTTATATATTTAAAAATTAAAAAAAATAAATAAATAAATAGAAGAGAACACAGGAAGAACAAGGAAATTAAGGAAGAAAAATATGGAAGACGAAGAGGAGAAAAAGGAGCAGGACATTGTAAACTAAGGAGAGTACTAAGGCTATCTGGTACCCTAGGCTCTCCCCAGCCTCAATCCAATCCCATTTTGTTAAGACTAGAACACAAGAATATTTAAAAAGTAACATAATACCAAACAACCATATCTCTCGTGACAGCAATATGACAAGACAACATTGTGGTGTAAACAACTGTACTTGATAATAGTTAAGTATCACATACTTACCCCCAAAAAATAAAAGTCACATTCTTGAATAAAGAATCCATGAACATGTTTTCACTCATTGAGGTAATATGAATCACATAAACCATATGCAAGTATAATGAACTTTAGATATGGGTTTGTTTGCTTTGTGCACCATTTTTGTTTCGTACAACAATGGGCTCAAGAACTATTTAAAAGCTGGATTGCAACTTTAAAAGAAACAAGTTCCACAGCAGTTGGAAAGAAGGGAGGGAACTTTGGTTCTCTATAGAAGCTACTGCCTTCCCTTCATTAAAGAAAAACAGCCATAATCTGTAGTCTACTGAAGGCCACACACTGCGTTCTGTGACAATGAATTCGATTTAGCATCATGTAATTTTCAAATGCAATACAATATACACAAAAGCATTAGGTTCCACATCTATCCTTGATGTAAAAAATAGGTTAAAATTTTCATGCATAGCTGTCCCATTAGGTGCACCTATCTGACTCTGGAAAGTATTTAGGTCTTCTGAGGCCCAGCTCACCCCACCTCAAATCAGCACATAGACAGTTGAAGGAGGTTATTTTTAATTTAGAGAGGGAACAGTGAAGGGCATGACCCTCTTCAAACCCACCATCCCATTCCTACATGCAGCTGGCACCTTTGGAAAGGTGCATGCCTTCCTTATGTCTGCATCGAACTGAGTACATCTCAGCATGGTTCAGGAGAACAACCAAAATTATTTTCAAATTTATTATTTCAAATTTTCTCTCATAGGAGATTGGATTATTGTAGACTTCTATTTTTAATTCAAATAGGGATGAGATTTGAGTTTCAATAGGAATTAGTTTTTAGATCAGCTTCAGTTTTAGTTAGGATTATCTTTTATTCCTAAAAAACTATAAAAGGTTTCTAGATGGTTGTTTTTGGGAGACGATCAATTAATGAAATTTCAAATCGAAAATTTTCCAAATGTTGGGTGTTGAGTCCTGACACCTTAGGTGCAGCCTAAGTTTTCTTGCTTGGTGCTGATTTCAGGTGACCCCTAGGTGCTGATTCTTAGGGTTATCTTTTAATTTTCTTGTTCTTTTATTTTTCCTCTTGATTGTCCTGCATCAATGGTCAAGTCAAAATACTCGGTGGTTGCACTACGCCTTTTTCTGCACTAAAGCTAAATCAGGTTTATATACAATAGTTGAATCTTTATCATAAAATTTCAACTTTAAGTGCATGTCAGACATTAGTTTGCAACGTATAATTTTTTGCAAATAGAAAAGGTTAGGCATATGAACGTTTAGCAGACAACTCAATAATAACTTTTGTCCAAACGCATCGCACATCTCAAATTTGCCATCATACCATTGTAATGGTTGTAAAAAATTGTTGAAACAAGAGATAATAATAAATACTGGAGCATGGATCTGCGTTCTAGTGTATACAAGTGATAACTAATTGCAAACATTATGTAGGGGATCAGAAAAAAGCAAAAGAAATAGAAGATACCAACCCCCCACCCCTCCCAAAAAAAATAATAATAATAAATAAAGTTTAGGTACATTACTGGTCTTAGAGTTGGTGGTGACAAAATATGCAATAATGGAGAAACCAAGTCTTCTACAAAGGACTTAGTAGATAGATGCCTTGAAATATATGGTGGAATTTTGTAGTGCCAAGACCTTATAGCCTCCATCTTTTCCAGCTGCATTGTTCGGCATCTAAAGGTTTGTAAAGATCCAATAGTAAGAAATGGTAAAGATTATGTTTTACATCAGGTTGTACTGTTGTAGTAGATCTAGAGATACCTTTGAAATGACTTAGGCCATTCAATGTTTGGTTTTTGAACTTGGGCTACTAGACGATGTACAGCGATTGCACAAGGAGGCAGATAAACTGCAGCAAAGAGAAAATGAGTTTAGAAGTAGATGATTGAAATTATCTCCAATAGTGGAAGGTAATAAATGATAGATACTGCAGGTCTTTACCATAAATAGGCATCTGCTGTGTACGCAATATATATTGGTGCATCAGATCAGAAACACCAAGGCTCTTTAAGCACTTGACCTTCACATAACATAAGTATAAAGTCACCTGACTTGTACTAACGACAGATTCGGTAAAGCCCAATATAAAACAGACAAACTCAGGTAATTAAGGCTTACAGTTTTTTGCATCACTGGATCATGATAATGGAGCTGCAAAAAGTTTTCATGGATCCCATCCAATATCAAATCATAGTCACCACTGCACAGATTGGCCACTTCAGCAAGATGGTTTTTGCATAAAACATAAGACAAACATATGTTCACAAGAACAAACTACGTACCGGTTAGATATGAGAGAGTGCAAAAGGTCAAACTCATTGGATACACTGCTGGAACTATTATTAGATTTTATTTGCCTCTTGATTTTTCTCCTTTGGAAAATCTAAAGATATTTGCATCATCAAAAAAAATGTTTGAAATGAATGATAAGTAGCTGTAAAACCACATTATGGAATTTCCTGCTCTGCATTACCTCCTTCCAGATATCAAAAACACTTTTTGACATGTCCTTTCGGCCAACCACTTGAGAACTGATTTCCAACTGAAAGCCAGTAAAACATGTTAGTAAATCAAACTAACATTAAATCACTCAACCAAAATGCTCTTATTACAATTTATAAAAAAAAAATTCCCCCCATACATTTTTCTCAAAATTCAGCACTAATTGGTTAGGATTAGTAGGTTATACATCCTATGTAGTCTACTAGTCCTTTTTTTAATAAATTATTTTGACAACAAAAAAACATTAATCACATTTTTGAACCCTCCCCACCCCCCAACACACACACACACACAAAAGAAACAAACAAACAATTAATGAATAATTTTGTGTCCTGAATAGATTTATTTTTTGTTTTCTATTTTCTAATAAAGTAATCCAATTTTTTTATAAGTAAACTTTTTATTGACTAAAAGAAGAAAAAGAGGCACCTCCAAGTATACGGGTTGTGTCCGAAAAATGCAACATAAATTAGTTAAAATTACAACAATCAAGAAAATCCAGCAAATTAGAGAAAGAATGACCACTTAAAGCAGCCATCCAATCATACAAAGTGCGTAAAAAAATCAGCTTCAGACCCACCATAGATTGTTCAAGACCCTTGAACGTCCGATTATTCCTTTACTTCCAAATAATCCACATGATGCACAGAGGGATTGCATTCCAAATATCACCATTATGGTGCCTAGCAAACAGCCCCTTCCAATAGGCCAATAGGCTATCAGATCAACTACCCTTTTAGGCATAACCCACTGCAGCCCATATAAGCATAAAACAAAAGGCCATAGATCTCTAGCCATATCACAATGTAATAGTAAATGGCTTTTCCAATAGTTAGCAATCATAAACTTCAAGAGTCTTTTGAGACTGACAAAATTTGGAGGAGCTATTGGGATGCAGAACACCCGCTGTTGGGATGATTAGATTATTAGGATTATGAAATTCAACCATAGATCAAACTCCCTGTCCAATCCTAACATTTTCTCTACCACAAGAAGTGGACTTTTAGGACAAAATCCACTACTTAACAGCTATAAATACTTCCTTTCCTAAACTTAACTGACTGGTATTGTATCCAACACCAGAAGATCAAGAAGTGTGCAAACTGATACAAGCAGGATAATGGTGGAGCCGAAGATTCGACTGGTTTTTCGATTCTCGATATCAGGCATTTCTAGAAGGAGAATACTCCCCTCTACAGGAAACTTATGTCTTCAATCAGCACAACCAACACAAACAAGAATAAAATTCTTTTTCTTTCTTTTTTTAACGATTGCAGAGTCTAGCCAAACCCATCATCTTTACCATGAAGGCTGTGTTTAAATTGACAACTAGTTTGGAGAAGAGATTATATTCTTACCACATTGAGGGTTTCATTCTTCTTATTGAGGAACTGGAGAGTATTCAAGCATGAGCGTATATCACATTCTGTAAGATGAAAACAAGAAGGCTGAAGATAATAAAAGAAAATCCAAATGGTAGGAAAATTACCATTGTAAATTATAAATACTTTTCATTAAATTGTAACATTTTAGATTGTAATAGGCATAGACTTTGAAGTCCAAACTGGGAACCAAGAAAGACTGTAAATGGTACTCCAAGCATATATGACGTCAAAATTAGACTTTTGGCATTATGAATATCATGATTGATCAAATAGGATAATTCGGACTCTCAAAACATGAAGATATGACTCACCTGTATATTCTGCAAGTGCAGTAAGAGCAATGGAACTCATTTTCATTCCCTCCTTGTTACATATATATTTGAGCCTATAATAACCCATTTTGGAAAATATTCACAAATGTAAGATGAGAAAGACATAAAACTTGTTAAACAGAAACAAAAATGCTATCAGAGATGTGTTTTGAAGTATGTTTAACCCAACAAAAGCTAGTTATTCTAATTATGTTTATTTTTAGACAGAAAACCTCATTATTCACTAAACTAATTTAACATCCTATAAAAAGTTAAGGGTTGTAATTATAGGATTGTTATAAGATCAACTAGACTCTAACATATAGACTATTAGGCAATCAAAAAGCATAACCATAATGTGAGCATGGTTGAAATAGAAATGTTAAGATAGATGAGTGCAACAACAGGAAAGATTAAATGGGAAATGAAGATATTTGTACAAAAGTAATGGTCACCAGTCAAAGATTAGGGGAAAGTCACTGAAGATGGTTTAGTGTGTGTGACAAAGACTTCTAAATGCATCAATGTGAAAGAGTTGAGTAAAATGGACTTTAGTGAGACAAAAAATAAGGTGGTAGAAGTAGCGAGAAAGGACGTGATGATCAAAGACAACGGATGACTGGCTTTACTTAGGGCTACATGTCAAAAAAAGATTCATGTAGCCAACTACTGTTAGTTGGAATTAAAGCCTAGTAAAGTCGGTTAAAAATTGAATACAGAAGCGATAACATAATGCTTGTGTTATAATAATACAGTAGTTAACAATACTTGAGGCGGATCATCACCTGCTTACTACACGACTAACTGTTGGTTGAACAAATACATGAACCCTGTAAGAAAGCAAGTATACATCATAAAGCAACTTAAACACTTAACAAATCCAAATATATGATGAACTTTTTAATGGTCCGATTTAGTATCATGCACAGACAGACAACACATTGTGTGAAAAAAGCTCCACAAAGATCAGCAAGTAAAGTATTAAAGCCAAATCAGGGCATCAATTAAAACTATTCTAAATTGTTGCTGTTATTTTGTTAAAATTCAAAGGAGAGGGTATATGACCGAATTGACTAACGTAAGATAGATTTCAAGCTTAAATATTTGCATCAATCAAAATATTTTCTAATTAGATTACCAATCAACAAAAAGCAGAATCAAATAATTAAATAAAATAGGAATACGACAGACACTTTGAGCCTTGCAAGCCCTACTAGGACTACTACAATGGGAACCTACACCTATGAACTTTGCTCAGACCAATCAGTATAGTTAATTAAAATAGTTGCATGCAATATACAACTAGATCAGTACATATTCAAATGAAATATCAAATTAACTTAACTTGCAGGTTTCTCAAAAAGCTTCCCAGCAACATTAGGGATTTGAAATATTTAGACATGATAGGAGGTGGTGCCAAGTTGAACGCATATCAAAAATCAAGGATAGTTTTAGCAAATAACTGCAAAATATCATCAAATGAATTTGACGGCTTCTATAGAGCAGGTTAAAAACCCCTGGCTGCAAAACATATAAAGATAATTGGGGTAAGAGTAAATATAGTTTGTCTCTTTCAATATGTTAGAAAAACGATTAAATTCATCATTTCCTAATACCTTAAACTTTGGGGAGAATCAATAATTTGTCATGCTATCAAAGCAGGAGATCCTAAGTTCGAAACCCTGCCTTTACTCTACCTCCCATTTAAAATGTTAAAAGTCCCAAGTGTTGGGCCCCCTTTATGAAGGAGGAGTTTATGCCAACACATGAGGGGGAGTGTTAGAAATACGATTAAATGATTAAATTTATTTATCAAAGTATAATTGCTACCAGGCCCATAATGTGGGATATTCTACCATACAGACGCAGTTAGGACAAAAAAATACTCAATCTAGATTACCTAACCTCTCATGATTCTATCGTCCTTCACTTGTTCTCTTATCCTTCGTATTTCTGATATAATTCTTTTTGTTTTTAATGTGCATTGTTCACAGCTCGAGTTCATAAAGCTCCACCAACAAATGATGCTACAATGGACACCTTTTCCTTATCAATCTCAGGCTTTCTATAATTCCTTTTCCACTCCATCAAGCTTATGCAGTAAGAACAAAACCAATCAAAATCCCAATCCCAATCCCAGACTAGCTAGAAAATGCAACAAAGCTAGATTTCATCCCTCTGAAAAGGAAACTATACCTTGAGCAAAGACGCCCATAACCATCATAACCTAGAGCTCATTAGAGTTCCGTAAGGAACACAAAATAGGGCAAAATTTTCTATCCTAAAGGTGACAATATATATATATATAAACCCCTTCATGACTTTCTAATTTACAATAAGGTTAGAAGCTTCAACCTAAATCTCGTTGCTACTTGTCTTCAATCCTTTGCCTCAAGTTGCATAAAATGAGAAATCAAAGAAATAGAATTCTCAGCTCACAACTAAAAGATTTGATTCCATAGGACTCCCGAGAAGGAGTCATATGTAAATGCTTTTATAATATATGTTCAAGAGGGATATGATCACTATAGAAAGTATTTTCTAGTCATTTTACCTCCCCCACTAGACAACTTGGATAATCAAGAAAGAAACTTCACTATTCTCAAAGTCTAAATAGCTGAAAATATCTCAAATGATAACCTAGAATGCAACCAATGAACCAGGATCTGCTAAACCGGTTATGATTCAAGAAATAGGATGAAGTGCAGAGAACATTAAAGGGTTGAATGACTATAAAAATATTTTCCGAAGTAAGGTTCCACATAAGTCATCTTTTTTCACATGGACAACAGCTTTGAATTTTATACTGACCGTAGAAGATAACCTAGTTAAACGAAAGCTAGTGGTGTTAACAGATGTGTGATGTGTAAGGCGGTAGTGAAACAGTTAAGCACTTGTTGCACTGCAGTATTGTTAGAGTTTGTGCCCTAAAATCCAATTTATTGGCATGTTATAAATAATTAAATTGTTTAATTATATGAGACTATTTGTATATGAACTAATTGGACATTATCATATAGTCCTTGAGATGCATTGTATGTGATTTAGTTACCAAAAATATAAATCACAAGTCCTTTGTAAACTCAAAAACATAGTTCGTAGTTGGTGATGAAATTGGGTGTTTAATCTGCGAAGACTATAACATGTCAACTACGATAGTTTGTCTTAATCATGGAAGTGAAGACTTCTAGTTGATGTGTTAGTGTGTCTTAAATGTGAAGGCACATTGAACTGGACCGCTATGAGATTAATTATTCAATAAGCAACTGTCTCCTGAATAATAAATTTTACGACTTCTATTTTCATATACTCTCAATCTTGAGAGGATTGTGAATCCGATCATGAAATTTAGGTTGCTTTGATATATCAGGAGTAATATCTAATCTAACGGTCAAAACCTCAATATGTTGGGTAACTGCACGTAATGTTGAGGGAAAACATATTCTCAAGATGGAATCCGTAATCTCTTTCTATAGAGACACGAAATATCCTCTTGAGATAAGTTTAATGGGAATTGGTTATTCAAGGTGCTGGGTCCAGCCACTTTACTAAAGAGTTACTAAAGTTTAGATGTAATAAAATTAGATTTCATAAAATATATGAATAACTAAAAGATTAAGGAATAAAATAGTGATTTACAAAGTAATAATTTATTATGACTTTGTTCACTATGGATGTTTCATAGAGGGGTCAAATGATATTATATTAGAGTCTTGGGATATAAATTATTAATAAATCCCAGAGTGCGATTATATTTCCATAGTGGTACTTGTTATATAATTAATGGTAACTTTGGGCTTGTCAAGAATTGATGGAAGCCTGAAGCCCATTGGAGCTAAAGCCTTATTTGTCCCTTTAGTCCCATCCCAAGGCACACACTAAAACCCAATTGAGTTGGCCCAAAAGGCTAACCCAATTAGATAATCAGTTGTTTATTTAATAAGAGTTATTAAATAAACTAATAAAGTAACTGTTTTTAGGCAGTTAAAACGTACTAAAGAAGAAAAAATTTGTTTTTTCTCTTTGATCTCAATTCAAAGAGAAAAAATTTGTTTTTTCTCTTTGATCTCAATTCAAAGAGAAAAAACAATTTTTCTCTTTGATTGAGAGACTACACATCTCGGGCACCATGTGGAATTGGGATGAAGATTGAAGGCCTTCTCAAGATACTATCTACTTCTTGTTTTTTATTTTCACTACATCAAGGTACGCTATCTATTCTTTGTTCTAGAATTCAAAGTTGTATGTCATTTCTCATGATGAATTAGATTCTTGTGTTGCTTCCATTGCTTGTTTGTATGAGATGCAAAACAATATTTTCCAACAAGTATAACTAGAGAACTGTGGGCTTTTGGGGTACTTTGGGTAATGCCAAGCATGTAATTGATTTGTTGACAATCTAGAAGGGGGGGGGGGGGGGGGGGGGGGGGGGTGGTGTTTGGATTTCACCAAAACAGGGTTGTGTGGCAAGCTATATCGCATTGAATTATGTGGACCATATGGAGAGAGGAATCGCTGGAATTTTGTGTACAAAAAGCAATCTATGCAAGATATTAAGAACAGCTTTTTGAGTTCTTTGTTTGAATATTGTACTTAGATTGGGAGGGCTTGTAATTCTATGTGGACCTCATGAGTGTTCATTTGTATTTCTTTAAGAGTGCTCGCATTTGAGCAATCCTTCTTTCTAATTAAATATTCGCTTACTTAACCCCCCCCCCCCCCCCCCCCAAAAAAAAAAAAAAGAAGTGCTTTTTGAGATGTGATATCTACAGCAAATTAAAACTATGTTTTTCCCACATTTACATGAAGTATTAAATTTACAAAAAGCTTAAAACTTGAGCAGATTCATTAGACATCTTCTGTATATTTATTAAAACTTTTGAGATGTGACTATGTAACATTGTTTGTTCCATATGCAACAAAGTAATAACTTGTCAGATCAACGGTCTAACATCCACAGCCTCCCCCCCCCCCCCCCCCCCTCTCTCAAAAAAAAAAAGTGAAAGATAGTTTTGCCCTTAAAATACATTTTAGTTCTGAATAAAATCACAATTTAAATTTATCAAAATTGGAAGTACAAGGATGCATTAGATTCCCATATTACAGCTTAGTATTTCATAAAACTTATTGCACATGATATTCTAAGTAATAGCAAGAGAAACTTACTTTGCTACCTGACGCAATGGTCTCAAGACAGGTGCATATAGATCATTACATATGCAAATCACCTACAAAGACACCCCATTATAATTATATTTGGGACAAATATTTAGTAAACTAGGAATGACTATCTCTAACTCACAGGTCTAGACAGTGAAGCAGTTTTACGTCCCTTCTTGGAAGATTTCTTTCCTGGTTGTTCTTCTTTAGCAACATTTTCCTTCCCCATATCAGACTTCTTTTCAGCAGACACCTACACGAACAAAATTCTAACCAGATTAGAGAACATATATATGAAGCAGAACAATAAATGAAGCAACATGGTCTAATACTAAGGTGTGCAGTTCCATGCTCATTAAAACCTGAGAAGATTGAATACAAGACAGGGATAGCCCCAATTGAAAAGACCAAAGAAGACGCAAAGATATCAAAGTACGTGAAAATCTATTATCTGATGATAATGACGCAGTTTCAGATCCTACATTCAACTCCTGGTTTTCACAATCTCAGAGATCCTAACACTGCGAATCTAAAAAGAAGAAAAGGTAATTTTAGTAACGAACTTAATCAAAATAGATTAAATGGGACTTAGTTGTTAAACTCACGGAATCCTACAATCGGAATTCTAACAACCTAGGTTAAGAGTATAAGGTTTTAAGGTTTAATTAGGATATTCTTAACGAAATAGAATTACTTTGTTAGAATTGTTTCTAGGTATGTAACCGTACAATTTGTTCATGTCTCACATTGTTTATATAATACAATGTTGTAATGGTTGTCAAGCAATGCAAAAATATATTTTCCTTCTGTTCTTAGATATTAATGGTGAGCAAAGTACAAACCAATAATTTCCTTATTCTGCAGTAAAGAAACAGAACACCAACAGAAGAAAAACGAGAATTTAAAAAAGATAGGAAACAGTATTTAAAATATGACCAAGTAAATGAATGCATATTCCTAATGCACAGCATAAAATAAATGTTCTAAAACAATCAAAAACCATATAAATTACCATCTTCACAATAACCTCCACAGCACCCTTGCCCTCACCAAGAGCTCCATCAATTTCGTCAATCACCTATGAAAATCACCATCACAGTCAATTTCCAACTATTATATAACCAACTGTAGAACTTTGGAAAATAAAAAAAACCAACCAAACACTTTGGCCTTGAGTCAGCCATGACAGAGTTCATCTGGACCACATCCAGAATTTTAGCTTCGATTGTTGATGATGACCGGTCATCACTAGCATTAACCTACATGGCACCAAACTTTTATTAGAACATTTTCAAATATCGGAGAAGGCTACAGTGATAGAATAATGAAGCTCCAAAATGCAACAGCCTAATACAAATTAACATCAAAAACAAATAAATCGAAAGAAAAAATTTAAGGCAAAATAAAGTTTTAAACTTAATTTACTTGATGATCCATTTGAGAGATGTAATATGAAATGCTTAAAAAAATTAAATCTGATATACCTATTACAAATTATATCCACTGTTAAATCGCAACAATTGCAAAATAACCACTATGTAACAAAGCAAAAGATATTAAATGCAAGGTTTTGTTAATTAAGGCAGGTAGATGAAGTTACTCATCAATATAAATTTAGAAAAAGAATGGTGTAACCAAAGAACTCAATTATGAATGTGTGCATGAGTTAAAGGTAAGAACAAAACCTCCACCACATGATATCCACAATGCTTAGCAGCTACATGTGCAAGTGTAGTCTTTCCAAGCCCTGGAGGACCACAAAGTAAAAGGATCTGCAATGGTCATAAGATTCAGTTGCTATCTGGCTTTCAACACATAAAATCAGCAACAAGTTGAATGTTCAAAAAACTATTATACTACTGCATAAATGCACACATGTGAGAATGCTAGAATTTATGACATGCAATAAATGCAAGCACAAAACAAACATCTTGCAAAAGAATTGTAAAGCAAGCGACCATAGCTGGCACCTTTAACCAATCTGTGGAAATAGATAGATACAGCAGGAAAATAAACCAAGCCATTCAGGGCATTAAATTTACTGTAAATACTTGTTCCTTTGTCGTTGGAGCGTACAATTCACCTTGTGACTCATTCCTACGGTAGAGCATTCTACAGGAAAATGTATCAATCTATCACAGGCCACTCTGTCATTGTCTGATCACACTCAAAATTATGTATTTACTTATCGTATTTTTGCCCCAGTAAGGTGTAAGTCATCGGTATTATTATTTGAAGATTGATATTTTGGCTTTTTCATAAAATCCCAACATAAGTATTCTTATTTGAAGGGGGAATAGGGCATCCCAAAACACTCAGGTGGAAATATGGCTTTCAAGTAAGTTCCGAATTAGTGGATGCTGCCAAAGGAGAGATAAGATGTAGAATCCAAAAGGAAGAACAACATACAAAATACTAGTCTTAGAATCAAGTTAGACAAAAATAAAGGTTTGATTCCTTCGAGAGATCGACAATTGTGCGATACTTTGTTTCCTTCTCATTTGAGATATTATGAGCAATTAATGAAACTACTACTGAATCTATTGAGCTATTAACAAATAATCCATGAATCCATGAGAGCATCTAAAGCTGGCATCAAATTGGAGATCCAAACTTATAGTAGATATGAAGAGTAAAATGGCCATATCAGCCAGAATATCCCAAGTGCAGGGCTGTGGGTTTGGGATATGTGTCAAACAGATCTGCAGTCATACAAATCTATCAGTGTGTCAAACAAAGGAAAAGAGAAATCTATCCCTAGTCACCAGATAATCCCTCTGTTACACTCTTTTTTAACTTTTGCTTGTTTAATGGACATTACACACAAATAAAGAATCTATGCTAAGCATTCTCTGTTAGAAATAAAATCAATCCACTGTAGAGTAAGAATTTAACACAAATTATATTCTTGTTTCCCAGCATCTAAGAGATTGGATGAATCTGTGACAGATAACAACACCACACAACACTCAAACTGAAGTTCATATGAAAACAAACAGTGTGCTGAATTTGAGAAAAGCATCAATCTTATTATCTTTCTCAATCCTCCTTAATAAATTGTACACACAGTCTACAAAGAGTGAGAAGTAAAATCCAAATAACTTATCTCTGCATCTTTAGATTCCAACAGCTACCTCACTGAAGAATCTTGCATAAACTTATGAACCATTGCCATGCAAAACAATAAGACCTAACTATTCTCACAAAGCAATAAGCAAAGAATCTTGCATCACCATTTGTGGGGCTGTAAACAAGCCGAGCTTTGTCAAGTAGTGAATGTTCAAGCTCGGCTCGACAGAAAAAATAGAATGTTCAAACTTGGCTTGAGCTTGATACGAGCCTACAAATAATGTTCAAGCTTGAGCACGTTATAAAGTATAAAAGCTTTAGCTCGGCTTGGCTTGGCTTGGCTTGATTCATTAGTCAAGCCAAGCTCGAGCTCAATATCAAGCCTAAACTCAAGCTCAATATCATGCTTTTGAGCTTGAGATCCAACATAAGTATATTATCAAGTCTATATCAAGTTTATTATCTAGCCTATTTGGTTTGGATGAGTAGTCTTAACTTATAATTAATTAAAGTTTTAGAAAGATATGAGTTTATTTGTCAAGCTCATATCAATTTTATTACCGAACTCATAAATAAGCCTAGGCTCAACTTGTTTTATTACTTTTGTATCGAGCCTTGGTGTTTTCGAGCTTGTTCATGAACAATATTTTTTACTTGGGCTCAGCTCATTTATTAAACAAGCCTAAAACTAAAGTTTAAGCTTGGCTTGTTTATAAACAAACAAACATGAACAAGCTTTTATCGAGCCAAGCCCAAGCTGTTTATTAACGGCTTGGTTCATTTACAGCCCTATTTGTGGATATAGTTCACAGGTAAAAGGTCCAAAATCAAAAGAGGCTTGTAGTCATGCTCATAATCAAGCCAAAATCAGATAGTTGCCTTTCATGCCTCAGAAGCAGCCACAAGAAAAGTCTTTATTTTCCATCATAAATCGCCCTAAGACCAAAATCTTATGTTATGACAATCCCACCAGAATATCATGTAGCACAAAATTCTCATTGGGAACGTGTGCACAAAAGGATACAAAAGAACGAAAACAAATAAAACATAGGTGTCAGAACCAGGCAGGAGAAAGAGAGAAACCTAGGCTTCAACACCTAAAGTTGCTTGGAATCACACCAAGCCATTGGAAGAAAACTCCAAAAATAATTTATTACACACACAAACATGCCAATACTGAGTTTTAGGGCCTTTAAATAGGGTTTCCAAGTTACAGCAAGGGAAAAAATGAACTAACTTCTTACCCAAGGGAAGGAAATAATTTCTTAACCAGGTAGGAAAGAAAGAAATCTTTTTTTTTATAAGTAAAAGAAAATTCTTAACCAATTCCATTAAAAAAAAAGACTACTTAAATTCATAAATTAAATAAGATCTATTAAATATCAGATATGCACTAGTGATGTGGCTCCCCCCCCTCCCCCCCCCCCCCCCCCCCCAAAAAAAAAAAAGGATAAATAAATTTCTAATGAGAATTAGAAGAAGTTGTGGAAGTACTATGAAGGAGAAAGTGAGCATCAAGATAAAGGGGAAAGGGCGGTGAAGCAGTGGTCTAAACCACCTGTTAGTTGTTTTAAAATGAGTGTAGATGCAGCAATTATGAGAGAGAATTTTCATAGCAGCTACATTGAGGAATCATGAAGGTATATCCGTTTAAAGCCAGGATGAGAATAGTGGTGGCCATTATTTCCACGGTTGCAAAAGCTCTAGTAGTAAGATGGGCTATTCAATTGGTCACTGAGGCAACTGGAATAAAGTGATCATAGAGGACGATGTGATCACTGTGCTTGATTTGATTAATGGGCCCAATAAAAATGCTGGATGGGAAGCTGCTATGATGGAGTAAAGTAAAGAGTTAGTCGCAGCAGATACCAGTGGAAATATTTCTTTTAGCTGGGTTAGGAGGGAGTCCAACAGAGTAGCACACAAGCTTGGCCAGTGGGCTTTAAATTGTAAGATCTCTAGGACTCTTCCTCCTAGGGCTCTCCCTGAGGAGATGATATTACACGTATCCATTTCATGCAACATTACACAAAATTATAAATCCTCCCTGAGGCTGTCAACAGAGCCTTAATTATTAATGGATCTTGATTTACTTTAAGAGCATACTCTTTCCTAGTAGACAACTGCAGTAAAGCCTTCCTCATTTCCACTCATAATAAAAGAAATTTTCCCTCTCTATGCACCTTCTTCCAAGAACTCAGTCTCATTTGACACTCTTCCAAAGTGAACCCCAAACAATAAAGAATTTTAAAAGATTTACTCCCAACAGCATCCATGATAATTTATTGGGTAGAAAAATCACTCTGCACAGGAAATTCACTAGTGAGACTTGGCACTTCACTCTCTCTAGAAACCCAATCTTGCTAAGGACAATCTTCAACCTAAGTTGTCTCAACTCTTGAAGCAGCTCAATGCTGGTCTTCACATAATTTTAAATGGTCAGTATGAAATAGTAACAATCTGTCATTGGGCAAATTTAGGATGGGACTGCATACAGCTTCTTTGAATAACGAAACCATCTAGCAAACCAGGATTTCGTTTCATTGACTAGGACTACCCCACCATGATACACAAGGACAAAAAAATCCACTTAATAAGCTCCCCTTAAAAATACAAGGTTTGTTATTTATACATGATAGTGTGAAGTCCATGATATCCAGGAGAGAGAAACTTAAGAGAAAAAATAGAAACTCCAATAGAGCTAAGATATTTCTTCAGAATGAAATTATTATATCCAAGCAAGCAAGGTATTGTTAGAACACATGTCCTTGACTTTCTAAATGTGAGTTAGAAATTGTGGACAAAAGAATATTAAAATAATCAAAACTATAAGAAAATAGTATTAGCTCTTCCAACTGATGGCAAGAAATATCAATCAAATAGTAAAACAGATCATCTCTTACATACCCACCCGTTTACAGTAACTATATATGAGTTAATGGGATACTTCAATACTTAATCTTCACCCAAAAATAGTTTATTAGAAGAGGTAGAGACTCTGAGTCCTACTATAATGCAAATTGAGGAGACAATTGATGTTCTTCACTGTTGCATATTTGTTTGTTTGTTAATGCATATGTGGGTACATCTCTTTTTAGCTGAAGTAATTTCTCAAAAACTGCAAAGATGTTGCAAGTGCATATGATATGAGGCAATGCCACAATAAAAGGTACCAACTAATATTAAAATGGCTTTTATCAAGAGTGTAACCATAAAAGCTTCAGAATTGACACAAAGAAATATGCATTTATAAGATTCTATGCAAGAAAAAAGCACAGGAATGAAACATATCAGCTTTAAAAAATGATAATAATTCCAAGCCATTTTTATTACCTTGTGTTCTGGTGGGCCAGTGAGCCTTGAGTTCTTGTTCCATGAGTCCTGAACCCCTTTAGAAATACTATTTTCGTGATCCAAATTGTTTGAATTTCTAAATCTTTCATTACGCCATCTAGGCCCTCTGTTCTTCCTCAGAAAATTTGAATCAGAATGTTTTTGATGCTGAGCAATAGAAGAATGTCGTTTCAAAGCAGACAAAACCTCATCTGATGTACTCCTAATTTCAGATCCAAAAACACCAGAATCCCATTGTTTCAACCATAAGAGAACCTGTAGTTAGACAACTATCTAGAGTTAAGTAACAGAGACAAAAGTCAAAAGAAACAGCAGCCTCAGAAAAATAAATCCTTTTTGGAACATTTTCCTTATAAGAAGCTTTCAGAGAAACCAAAAAACATATTTACCTCACGATTTGTCTGTTCATCACTGAGAAGCTCAGTAAACGAACTTGGGGCATATTTATCAACCCAAAGTTGTTCATGCACCACTGGTGTTTCAGGAAGAATTATGTCATTCTGGCCTTCAGAACTTGCTTGCAAGGCCTTCAACACCACAAGAATGAGTTATAGGAATCATTCCAATGCATAGGGTATGTCAATCAAAAATCTCACAATTCCTGCTAATAACTAATTAACAATGAACCTTTACTACCGCATGCCAGAAAAGATTATGAGTTCAATCTGGATTCTACATAGTTATGGCTGTCCTTGAGAGAAAGTTAGTTGCTTATACAGCAAGGTGGGTAGATCAAATAACTACAGAAGACCTGTCCATTCTGAAAGTCATATAATCCCCATCACTATCTCCAAAATCATTTATTTCTCAGAGACCCACACCGGTATAATGCTATCACACTATAGGATATGGTGAACTTGCTTTAGGCCCTCATATGTAAGATGATATGCATCTCACCCTGTTAGATGATAAGATGGCATGCCCTATTGACAATTCTGAATCTTTTCTAACCAATTTTGTTAAGCGATGATACACATTGAAGCAAATCTGGAAACCTAAACTGCACAATAATGATCCATCACTGTGATAACTTCGTAGCCCCTCTAACAATGGCTCCAATACCTTACAGAATTTTTAAACATTTGACCTCAATCTGAACCAAATTCTTTGTTTCATATGTAATCCAGTTTTACATTCTCTTAGGAAAGAGAAGAGCGAGAAGAAGAGCATTCCTTTAAAAACAATTTAATGGAATTTTTACAAAGAGAAGAGTGAGAAGGAGAGCATTCATTTAAAAACAATTTAATGGAATACTACAAAACATTATGTGTGTGTGTGTGGATTTTAAATTTACTTGTCAACATGCTTTAAGTAAGAAGGAAAAACAGAGGATCAAGACTTGAGATTTTATGTTTCACCATTGACCCAAGAGACTAAATTTTCAAACCATTGGCATTTCTTTCGGAGTACAACTGAGAATAAATTAAATATCATGATGTTTACCTTAGCAAAAGCCTCTTGCTCAACTCTTTGCAATAGAACATTGACGGGTTCCAAAATAAGTCCTGCAGAGCAGATAGATGTCCAACTATCAACTACCATGAAACTAAAATTGATCATAGAAAACTGAAGGTAAATGGGTATACACCATGACAATATAACAGAAGAAATTTTCAAGTTGAAGATACTGCAAGTGGTCTAACAGAGTTCTGGCAGATAAATCCCAAGGTTTTCGGTTAATTGGTTACTAACAAGTGAAGTATCAATCTAGAAATGCCAACATAAGTGAGGATATGGTGCTAACTATCAAATTTATAAATAAATAAAAATATAGGTGAGCAGTAGAGACTGTGAGACACCACCCAAACCCAAAAGCTTAAACTACCAAGCCCAATTCTCAAAATTAAGAGCCTTTACTCAATCAAGGATGTAGCTAACATGACAGTCTCCTTTACTATGAAACAATGGAAAACCAAGAAATTTTATTGCAAGAGGGGAGGAGCTAAACTCCTGGATTACTTGGCAACTAATTCTGGCAAGTGATGTCAGTTGCTTGTAGGTTTTATAGGCTAGAGACGAGTCCAAAGGGCTCTTCTTTAAAAAGGTTCGTTATCATATATATATATATATATATATATAGGGTCAGATCAAGTTACACCTGGTGTATAGCTTTAAACAATATTACACCACCTAACAACTTTTTAATGGAGTAATATTTTGAAATTCCCACTATTGGATTACATGTTCTCTATGTTCTTAACACGCACGCAAAATTTTGTATCAATCAAGTAATATTTACTATTTAATCCATAAACTCATCTATTAGGCACAGTTTTAAAATATAAAAACTTGAAATTTAAATCATTTATAGATGAGATAGTTATTGGTCTCAAACCATTTTGAATTTTTGCAAGCATGGACGATATAAGGACACATAATCCAACAGAGGATTTGTCAAATTTTGCATTCAATAAAAAAATATTAAATAGTGTAACATTACTTAAAGTTAAAATGGCGGTCCATATATATCAAGTATGCCTTTTAAACTTTTTCTTTTTCTTTTTTTATAAAAGAACTATGCCTTTTGACATGATTTAACATATGTATTGTTTCTTATATGGTAAAATTTACATCAAAGTAATTTTTCCATGACTCAAAAAAAGTTCTTTTTTTTCCCCAATTAGCTTTAACTTAACAAAGTCGTGCTTTACGTTCTTTTATAATTGATTTTGTACTAATTTTCCTAGCAATCTTTGAGATTTTCTAAAGGGTCAAAATCTAAAATTTTGGCATTTGGGATAGATGATTGGATGATAATTTCTTAACCTTGAACACTTTGAAACTTTTTTTTTTATTGGTAAGTTACACACACATCCAACAGCTTGAACCCATGACCTCACCCTCCATCCCATTATTATGGGAGCAGGGAGTGCTGATATTAAATTTTATAAATCAAGTATATTGCCTAGTTAAAAAATTTGTGAAGTGTAAACCACTCTTAAATTAAATTTTATCATAATTCAAAGATCTCAAATCAAGACTTTTGGTTAAATAAGAAGTTGGGCATTTACCATAGAATAAAAATTTAAAAATTATTATACATTACATATAAAGTTGGTAATGGGATTGGGATTTGTTTTTGGCATAATTCTTGGTGTAGAGGTGTAATACTTAAGGATGCCTTTTCAAACATATT
Source organism: Quercus tomentella (assembly GCA_028535165.1). NCBI lineage: Eukaryota > Viridiplantae > Streptophyta > Magnoliopsida > Fagales > Fagaceae > Quercus > Quercus tomentella. The sequence continues at coordinate 30,331,379 of JAPQVY010000001.1, forward strand.
CCAAGTTTCTCGAGCTAAAGAGGCCTCTATTGTAATAGTGGATTATACATGCTGCCACAATAGCAGATTACATGACATGATTCTATCACAAGTTACTCATGATACACTTCTCCACTTCATCCACCATGTTCTTATCATATGATTCACATCATTTTTAATCTCTCTATCCACATGAATTATTGATCCAAGATATCAAAAGTTGTTGCTCTTTGGCATCTCTTGACCATCAAGTCTTATAATTCCATCCTTTTTCTACTTTTACTAAACATACAATCCATGTACTATGTTTTCTAGTCCTCCCACTTAGTTGAAAACCTTTACACTCTAAAGCATCTCTCCAAATTCTAACTTGACATTAACTCTATGTCTATTATCATCCACTAAAACAATAACATCTGTAAAAAAAACATACACCAAGGGACTTTATCTTGAATCAATCTAGTGAACTCATCCATCACAAGTGCAAAGAGATATGAGAGATATGAAGTTAAGGTTGATCCTTGATGCAATTTTAATAGTGACAGGAAACTCACTTGTGGTACTTCCACTTGTTCTCACACTAGACACAGCTCCCTTTAATATACTTTAGAGGAACTCATTTCTTTCTAAAACCTACCACATAACCTCTCTACCAACCCTATCATATGCTTTCTCAAGATCAATTTTTTTTTATAAGCAACGTAAGAAATTTTATTAGAAAAACCAACCAAGTACACTGGAAGTGTACTATAGTGGCACAAATCAAGAACCCAGATTACAACAATCAATAAGATTGAGGAGAGAAAAACAAGAATAAAAAGGCAAAACTAAACTCCAATCCTATGTTGCATGGACACAGACACAGATACGAGAAGGGTAAGGATACATGGGTACGGCAATTTTTGAAAAACAAGAGTACGACACGGCATGGGTACAGCAATTAATTAATATTTAGGTATATTTTTTAATATTTTTAGACAAAATATGTTTATGTCTAGAATTTAAATTAAATAAGAACAACAAATAAGTAAACTAACACCGAAAGTACTGATTTCAGTGATTTTACCTACAATATGTTTCAAGGGAAAAAAATAGTGATTTTACCTAAAATACGTTTCAAGGGAAAAAAATAAAACACACTTATAAAATTAAAATCATAAAACCAAACAAAATAAAAAAATAAAAAATACTAAACCTATTATATATAAGATGCAAGAACACGGCAACACGCATGTAAACAAAAAGCCAAAGGGCCAAAGCAAAAAAAAAAGAAAGAAAGAGCGACGAAAATGATAGAGAGAAGCACAACACCTGAAGGAGAGGGAGAGAAACGGCGGAGGGAGACAGGCTATGAGGTTGCCAGAGAAGCTGTGGTCGTCGCCGATCTACTTTTTTTTTTGATAGATAATCAAAAATCTATTATAAATGAGAAAAAAAAAATGACAAGTACAAGAAGTTCATGATGATGAACAACAAGAAGTAAAAGAAACAATCAGCACAGCAAACAGAGGGTAGTCAGGAAACTAAGCTAAGAGAAGACCTAAACTCAGAGAGAGAAGAACAATCAGTAAAACCCCAACAACAAGACCACTCCAAAAGACTACGTTGGCATAAAACCTTTAACTCATCCAACATCTTCTCCTTGTCCTCAAAGGAACGACGATTTTGTTCCAACCACACAATCCACATTAAGCACCCTAGAACCAAATTCCAAATGTCCGAATTATGCTTCCCTGGCCACTGATGCCAACAAGATAACAAACCCGCCACTAATCTTGGCATAACCCAATGAATACCAAAAGCCTGAATCATAAAAGTCCATAAAGAATGAGCAACAGGACAATGATGAAGAAGGTGGTCTACCGACTCCCCATCACAGCAACACATACAACACCAATTAGCCAAAGGGCGACCCTTAAGCATTAGATTATCCAAAGTGAGGATCCGACCATGTGTAGCTATCCACAAAAAGAACGCCACGCGCTTAGGAATCTTTGGTTTCCAAACACCCTTCCAAGGAAACAAAGAATTCGAAGCATCTCGAATCGCATGGCAGTAAGACCGGGTGTCAAACTTACCATCACCTTTTAGCCGCCAGCAAAGAGTATCTCTCCTATCACCCCAAGGAATACGAGTTTGGATAAGCTGAAGTAGAGAAAAAGATGCAGCCAACTCTCAATCTTCAAAAGCTCTATAAAACCTTAAATTCCATACTCTAACAGTACCCCCTTCTGGAATCCACAAAACCTCAGAGATACAAGCATCCTTGACCGCTGAACACATAGAGCTCAGGATAGAGATCTTTTAGAGTATTATCACCAATCCACCTATCATGCCAAAAGCAGATACGAGTGCCTTCACCCACTACAAATGACAGATGCTTAGAAAAGCTCTCCCACCCTTCATTAATGTTCTCCATAGGCCACACCCATGAGTCCTCCTACAACCATTAGTTCTCCACCCCCCTTGACCCTCACCATATTTTGTGGAGATAACTCGCCGCCAAAGATGGGTAACTTCATGACCATATCTCCACAGCCATTTCCCTAATAAAGCTTGATTAAATGGCACCACACTTCTTATCCCCAAACCACCCATCTCAATGGGTAAGCACACATTTTCCCAAGCCACCAAAGGATATTTGAAACTCCCCTCAGAAGACCCCCAAAGAAAATTCATCTGAATACTTTCCAATCTAGCAGCCACAGTTTTAGGAATAGTAAAAAGAGATAAAAAGTATGTTAGGAGACTTGAGAGAGTACTCTTTAGTAACATGGGCCTACCACCCTTAGATAAATAGAGACACTTCCACCCGATAGTTTCTTCTCCACTTTCTCCAAAATAGGATTCCAAATCGATGCTGTCTCAAAAGAAGTTCCCAACAGCATCCCCAAGTATTTCATAGGCAAACTGCCCACTCTACATTGAAGAATATTAGCCAGTGCATCTAGATTATTCACCTCCCCAACAGGGACAATCTCACTTTTCCTGACATTGACCTTCAAACCCGTAAAAGCCTGAAAACAAGACAACACCAACCTTATGGCCAGCAGCTGATCCCTAGAGGTATCGCAAAATAAGATAGTGTCATAAGCAAATAGCAGATGGGAAATACGCACAACAACGGAGTTCACAGCTCCCACATGAAAACCCCGAATAAGATTATAATCCTCTGTCTTTTTCAAGAGTCTACTTAAAACCTCCATTATCAAGAGAAACAAAAGCGGGGATAGTGGGTCCCCTTGTCTCAACCCACAAGAGCTTCCAAAAAAACTTTCAAGGGATCCATTTACCAGGTCTAAAAAACGGACAGACGTAACACAAGCCTTAATCCACCCCCTCCATTTCAACCCAAAACCCATCCGGCCCAACAAATAAAACAAGGCCTCCCAGTTCACGTGGTCATAAGCTTTTTCAATATCAAGCTTGCAAACCACACCCGGTATTCTGCTCTTTAACCTGCTATCCAGGCATTCATTTGCAATAAGCACTGAATCTAGAATCTCCCTTCTGCCAACAAACAAATTTTGAGTCTCAAAGATGAGATTATCCAAAACCACCCTCAACCTATTAGCCAACACCTTGGACAGCAGCTTGTATACACTACCCACAAACTGATGGGGCAAAAGTCCTTAATGTTTACGGCATTACACTTCTTAGGAATTAAAGTGAGGAACGAAGCATTCATAGACCGTTCAAACACAGAGTGCCAATGAAAGTAATCAAAAAAATCCATGCCATCCTTTTCCACAACACTCCAACATTTATGAAAAAAAGCCATGGTGAAACCATCAGGACCAGGGACTTTATCACCCTTCATCTCCCTTAATACCTAGATGACTTCCTCCTTCGTGAACTCCTTCTCTAAGGATAACTGCTCCTCCTCTTCAATACAAGCAAAATCTAACCCATCCATAGTAGGACGCCCCACCTCAGTTTCCTTATACAACCCTTGATAAAAGTGAACATCAGACTCATCCTCATAAAGAACACCATCCACCTCAATCCTTTTAATTTGATTAGCATTTCTATAAGAGTTTGCTAATCTATGAAAGAACCGAGTATTATTATCGCCCTCCTTCACATACAAGGCCCGAGACTTTTGTCCCCAGAAAGTCTCCTCAAGAGAAGCCAACTGTTCTATGTCTCCTTTGAGTTGAAGGCGACAAATCTGTTCCTCATTTGAAAGACCCACCAACTCCTCTCTCGCATCTAAACCCATCAGCTCAGTGAGCATGTTCTTCTTCCTAAAAGCCAAATCACCAAACTCCTCCCTATTCCACTTTTTTAAATCTACTTTCAGAGCTTTCAATTTTTCTGCCAAGATGAAACTTGGAGAGCCCGCAAAACTGTATCCATCCCACCATTGCTTAACTTTATCAACAAAGTCCTCTACTTTCAACCACATATTTTCAAATTTAAAGGCACTTCGACCACGTCAAACAACACCAGCTTCCAACAAAAGGGGGCAATGGTCTGAAAGAACACCAGGAAGCAACCGTTGGGATACATTCTCAAAGTGCTCCTCCCAATCAAGAGAAACCAAAGCCCTATCAATTCTTGATATAGAGGGAAGACCAGAATCTCTAAACCAAGTGAAGGAGGCCCCCTCTAAAGGTAAATCCACTAAAGAATTGTTCTCAGGGCTAAAAGACTCACAGCCAAGCCTTTCACTTGGGTACCTTATAATATCGAAATCCCCTACTAGACACCATGCCATGGGCCACCTGGCACACACTTGTGATAACTCCCCCCACAAAGTAGACCACTGTCCATTGTCATTAGGGCCATACACATCTGTACAAGCCCAAACAAAGTCATCCACCACTCCTCTCAATAATACACTAACAGAAAACTGTCCTACAATTACATCCAAATTCTCAAAGACCCTCTTATCCCAAATCAACAAGACCCCTCCCGAAGTCTGCACAGCATCCAAAACAGACCAATCAATGAGAGGGCTACCCCATAAGCTCCGAACAAAAGCAACATTGATAGAAGATATTTTCGTTTCTTGAAAACATACAATATCACACTTCCACTCTTTTAGAAGATTCTTACAAACCTCTCTCTTCCGGGGATTGTTAACCCCCCTTACATTCCAAGAAAGTAGTCGTAAAGTCATTTAAAACTACCAACAACCCCCAAAGCAGTCGAAGAAGCTCTGCTCCTGATCTACACCCTACAGTGGTAGCCGACTTGCCGATCTCAACATAGATGAAGGACTGAGGGGCTCGGCTAAGGAGTGTGTGTGTTGTGTGAGATTCAGTCCCAGAATAGAGGCAAGCAAATTTTAGGGCTTTTTAGCACAAGATCGACGGTAAGTGCTTATCCAAATGTCAAAATCTTGAGCTTCTTAATTTTTTTTTTTTAATGATATGCCATGTCCACCATGTCGAAGCAGTGTCAAAATTCAAAAAATAAAAAAGACGGGACACCTTTCGGACACAGATTTTAGGCATGTCCTACCAGTACTTGTGTCCGACACATGTCGAACATGGGTACTAGGCCAAAAACGCCGTGTCCGTGCAACATAGCTCCAATCAAGGAGAGTATAAAATAAATAAAAAAAACAACTTAATGTCAAGAATAGACCGTTCACAATCCTTAAAGCATCTAGAATTCCGCTCCCGTCATAAGCACCAAAACAAACAATGTGGCACCAACCTCCATAAATCTATATTTTGATGTCTACCAAACTTGCCCTGCTAAGAAGCTACCAACTCACTAACTTTATATGGCATAACCCAATGTATACCAAACAAACAAAAAACCATAGACCACAACTCATATGCTATAGTACAATGAAGAAGAAGGTGATCCACCTATTCACCAAACCTTTTACACATTAAGCACCACTCTAGCACTACCATATGCCTCTTCCAAAGATTATATGTAGTTAAGATCTTACCTAAGGCAACAGTCCAAGAAAAGAATGCTATTCTAGGAGGAACCTTCAATTGCCACACCATTTTCCAAGGAAAATCAATGACAGAAGGAGATAAAGAGTGATAGAAACCTCAAAACCTCTACTCAATACTAGCTTCCAACAAAGTTTGTCAGCACCAACACCCCGCACATGTCTTCATTGTTGTTTGTTGTTGCTATGGAGGCAGTTAGCAAAATGACATATCGACCAGATGTTGTTTTTGCGCCTAATTTTGTCATGGTTTGAGATCGTATCGGGATTGAAAATTAATTTAGACACGTCTGAACTAGAAGGTGGGAAGGAGGTAAGCGGGATGGAAAAGATTGTATCGATCCAAAGGGGGGAGACTTACCCTCATAAAAAGTACTTTATCCAATTTAACTACATATCTCCTCTCCCTTTTTCCAATTCTGGTAGATATAGCATACCGTATAGAACAACTTCAACGAAATTTTCTTTGGGGTGGTCTGGGAGATGATTCTAAACGTCACTTGGTGAATTGGTCCAAGGTATGCTCTCCTATCCAGTCTGGGGGTCTAGCAATTCAAAATTTGAGATACTTTAATGAAGCGCTATTGGGAAAATGGTTGTGGAGATTTGGGTATGAGAGAGAAGCATTATGGAGAAGGGTAATAAGGATTAAATATGGAGTTGAGGAGGGAGATTGGTGCTCTAATTTTGTTCCAGAATCCTATAGGGTGAGTTTATGGAAAACTATTAGTAGTGATTGGTCTACTTTTTCTCGTTACATTCAGTTTCAAATTGGAGACAGGACTAGAGTGAAATTTTGGCATTATGTCCGATGTGGGATAATCCTTTGAGTACGTGTTTTCCAGATTTATTCAGAATCAATAATGATAAGGAGGCTTATGTGGCTAGTCTCATGCAATTTCCTAACGGGGTTCTTTTTTGGGACTCGAAATTCTTGCCAGAAATTCATGATAGGGAATCAGATTCCGTCTGTTTTTTGGGATGTTATATATGGAGTCTCGTTGAGAGGTATTGGTGAGGATAAGATGTGTACACCTGCTAAGAGCAAGGGCTTTGAGGCAAGCAGTTATTATCAGGCTTTGTTGGGTGTATGCACTCAGTCCTTCCCTTGGAGAAGTATTTGGAAGTAGAAGGTTCCTCCCAGAGTCGCATTTTTTGTTTGGACTGCAGCTTTAGGAACTATCTTGACTATTGATAATTTACGTAAGAAGGTGTTGATTCTAGATTGGTGTTATATGTGCAAAAGTAATGGAGAATTGATAGACCATCTTTTACTACATTGTCCTATTGTTTATGAGTTGTGGTCTATAGTGTTCACCTTGTTTGGTATCTACTGGGAGATGCCAAAGAATGTGGTTGAGCTCCTTGCATGTTGGCAAGGAAATCTTGGTCATCATCGTAATGGTGTTATTTGGATGGCTGTCCCTCATTGTTTGATTTGTTGCATTTGGCGAGAGAGAAAAAACTGGTGTTTTGAAGATTCTAAAAGGACTGTAACTGATTTAAAACTTTTCTTCTTTAAAACTCTATCGGATTGGATGTCTATCATAGGAAGTCATTCTATTTTTCCGGTCTATGATTTGATGGATGCTTGTCATTTATGTTTTTGATAATTTTGGTCCCCTGCTGTATTCTTTCTATATACTTGGGTGACTCATTATTATGTCTTTGAATAAAATTTTCTTTACCTATCAAAAAAAAAAAAAAAAACCACCCCGAACATTCGTGAAATAAAGCACATCCCAAAAAAGATCCAAGGATACTAATTCCCAATCCTACGGTGGACGACAAATCTAAATGTCCCAATGCAGCCTCCCATCAGAGAACCGCATAGCCTCCAACACTGAAGACTCCCTTGTCCGACCAATACTATACAATTCTGGAAATGCTTCCTTAAGAGAACAATCCCTACACCATTCATCCTCCCAAAACTTTACCCTAGTACCATCACCCACATTCTCAAGATCAATATAAACCATATGTAGATCTATTCAAGCTTCCCTATATGTTATATGAGAGATCTAAAAGAAAATAACTTCCATAATAGATCACCCTGGCATAAAACCAAATCCCTTTCCCAATATTGTTGTTTCATGCATATGTTCAATCACTCTCTCCCCAATCTTCATAATGTGACTCATAACATTAATTTCACAGTATTTTATACAGTTTTAAATATCTCCTTTGTTCTAGTGAGTGTTTCTCCTCCAATCATTAAGCATTTTGTTAACATTTAACATCTTATGGAAAAAAGTTTGTCAACCAGCATACAACCACATAACCCAAGAAATTCCACACTTAATGGAAATTCATGAGGTTCCACAACTTATACCAATTTCATCCTCCTTAATGCATCCTTTACCTCAATTATCATAATTCTTCAAACAAACCTACAATTTCTATCCTTAATTGGGTTATGCAATTCGCTCCACCTTCTAGTATCGCTTCCATTAAAAAGTTTATCAAAATACTTTTTCCATCTCTCTTTAATCTCCTCTTTCTTTAAAAACACTCTTTGATCTTTATCTTCAATGCACTTGACACAATTCAAGTCTCTTCTTTACTCTTGACACAATTCAAGTTTCTGAATATTCTTTTGCACATCCTTTGTCCCCAACTTATAATTTTATTTTATTTTTTGATGACATGGAACCACCAAACCCTTCACAACAGTTCTTACTTGTAGGCTTCAACTACAACTCATTACTCCTTTACGTTCTTGATTTCCCAATGTGGGCATATTGGATATAAGGCAAGTTCTAGCCACTGGAGTTTGTCAAATAGAATTACAAGCAGCAAATCTAAAAAGAAGACCACAAGTTATAACCTAGGAAACACGGACACTTCATTTGGGATACCATACCCATGTTGTATCCGTGTTGTACCCACGTCATACCAGTGGTGTCGTACCAGCCTTGTCATGTTTTAATTTTTCAGAAATTGCTCATATCGTTGTGTTGTACCCATGCTCGTGTCTGTGCTACTCAGATTATAACCTATAGGGGTTGAAAAACTTGAATCATAAAAGTTCTATGTGGCCTGCCTCAATTTAGTAGTCCCTAAAGATTTGGAATACACATTTTTCAAAATTCCTTAATCTATAATTTTAAATCAATACTTAACGCTTGGTACATTAAAATTTATCACTGTCACTAAAACTTCAGTACGCTAATGGTGAAGATAAACTAGCTTCTACATTTCTTTTTTTTCTTATTCCTCAAATGTTCAATTACATTTTATAATGAAACGGACCAACAATTTTACAAGGCAGTCAAATGAAAATTTTACGAATAATTATAAAAAATAGAGGGCAAGATTCTTGCAAACCAAACAGAAAAAGAGCAAAAGTAATAACCCTACCACCGGACTGCGTTTTCGCATGCAATTTGTTCAAACGCTCCTCCCTCACGACCCTACATATCTTCGCATAAACCCTATCTCCGCTCGGTGCAGTCACCGGAATACAATCTCCGTCGATCTGCGACGCGTACCTGGACACGATCTTCTCCTCTTGTTCCTCCACCACAGGACTTGGCTCCCGTGCTGGCGGCGGCGAGTAGCGCAGCCAATCCTCCTCGTCGGGCACCGGCTCCAGGTCGTCAATTCTGGACCGTTTATCATCCGAGGGAGCAGTGTTTTCTGTTGTGGAGGCATGGAGGCCGTCCGATCGATGACGCTTGTGGCCGTTGGTTTGAGTTTCAGAGATAAGTGGCGGATCTGTTGGCGACGAAGGTGAAGGTGAAGGTGGTTGAGGTTCTTCTTGTTGTGGGTAGGGTTCCGGTGGTTCGAGGTCTGGGTAGTCGTCTTCGTAGAGGTGAGAGTTGGATTCAAGGAATTCAAGCTCTTCTGGGAGAGGAATGTCCATTTCCATGTCCATTGTGGATTGAGAGGTGGCTTTGAGTAACAGTATGTGTGTGAGAGAGATAGAGAGATACTAATAAACAGGGTATGCCAAATTGGCAATGCTTTTCTATATTACTAACAGTGCTTTTGGCGCCCTCAAAAACAAAAAAACAGTGCTTTTGGCGGGAAAGTGAAGGGAAGCGCAGAGGCGAGGGCTACAAAGAGTTCCCCTAGTTCCCAAATTACCCTCGCAGTACTATTTAGATGACAAAAATGCCTCTACTCAATCTCAATAGAGGCTATGTTTAGCTCCATGTAAAATATTTTCCGAATATAAAATATTTTTAGATGAAAATTTTTTATGTAAAGGAAAACATTTTCTATTGTTTGACTGTATTGTGGAAATTATGCAAGAAAATTATTTCGTGTGTTTGATCTTGCATGTAAAAAATCTATTTCCAGAAAATATAAGTACAAGCTAGCCACCAGCTACCACCATCAAGGACAAGCACAACCCACTACCAACTACCCAAAATCTAGATCGAGAGGAGGAAAAAAACTGCCACCACTACTCTATTGCTACCAAAACAAACACAAAATCAGAGATCAAAGAAAAAGAAAATTAGTTAGAGAAGAGTGGGGGTTTGGTTCGGGTTAAAGAGAAAAAAGTGAGATGAAAGGGAGAAGACCACTGTGGAGTGGTGTTGCCTGGGGTTTGCTGTGGAGGAGCCATGGAGGCTCCACCTTATCAAATTGAAGAGAAGAAGAAAGGGAGGGTGAGACCGATCCAAATTGAGAGAGGTTATGGGTTTCGGTTTTAGAGAGAAGTTGAGGTTGAGATGTGAGGCCACCGCTGGTGGTGGCGAAGTGATCGGAGTCAAGGCCACAAACAATGTCTCGGCTTCTCTCTCTCTCTCTCTCATAGAAACTGAAAATGGGTGTAATTTGTTTGAAGGTGAAATACAAATGTAAATGGTTTTACACTAAAGGGGGTAGTCAACTGAAATTCATTATCAATTTAACTAAGTTTTTCGGCCAACCCAAACACAACCAATGGTGTAAAATATTTTTTGTATTTCTTTTACACCTGAGACAAACATAGCTAGACTATCTTATGCGCTCGTCCAATTATGGAGAGCTTCTTAGACAAATTTTCCAAAAAATAAAACCCAAGAACTCCCTAAAATTGGGATCATTTTCAAATTTGAGATTGCAATTGAACAAATTGCCTCCTTTAAACTTTTTATCAAGACAAAAAGTGGTCATGTGTTGTGTGGGTGACCACATTTTATTATACAATTACTTTTAAAACATAATTTAATAAAATCAATTTTAAAAATAAATTTTAGTAAACCATACTTGTCAAATTTTATTTATTTTTAAATATTAGTAACATGAAAGGTTTAGATTTAGTATTACTTACCATAAATATTATTATTCCCCAATTTCATACCCTCTATACTTTACACAATTGACCACATATTAAAACTAATATTGATATTCCACTACTCTCATGCACTCTACCTAAAACAAAATCATCAATCAGCAATTTCATGCCTTCTACCCAAGTCAAATCAACCAGTCCAATCCATCCCTTGACATGTCACGCTTTAAGGCAAATTGGAACAAAGAATGGATTAGTGCTCCTGACTTGGGCTTGGGCCTTGATGTTCATGGCATTTTTTTTAGGTTCATGATAGCTTGGATGACATGGGTGGTGATGACAAAGGTAGTGACAACCGGGATTGAGATCTTGTGCAATTACTAAGGTATTGCATGGTGTGCAATAACTTTAATTTCAGCCGTTCATTTAATCCAAAGGCTCATAAATTCAACACCTCACCAAATAATAAAAAGACCATTTCACCCTTAAAATTTTTCAAACCCCATGTGCTTCTTCTTACCTAAAAGGCTTAAAATCAAATTCTCTCTCTCTCTCTCTCTCTCTCTCTCAAGCATGAAGTTGTCTCAACTCTCAAGGAGTGAAGCTCTCTTTGAAGTGCGTAGCCACTGGCCAGATTGCTGGTTCTGACGGTACTTGGCCATTATATCTTGAAAATCCTCAAAATCCCATTTGGCATAGTCATTACCAATCCATCTTTGATTCCTATGTTGCTTCCGACATCATTCGACTCTAGGAGGTGAGTTCTCTCTTTTGTATACATTGAATCAAAAAAAATTATTTTTTGGGTAAGAGGATAGTTGGGTCAGGGGTCAGGGATAGGGCTTGTACGTTGGGGTTTATTTTTAATTCTACTAGTGGTCTATATTTCATCATGGAATAATTATTTGGGTAGTTTTTTGCTCCAACTTGAATGTTGCACATTTTCAAATGGATATATGAAATATGGTCTAGCAAAATTAAAGAAATTGATGGTCAATGATATAGAGGATATAGCTAAAATTCCTATTTTACTAATTAGATGTTACATTGGTTGAATTCTATACTTTTAGGTCCTGAGTGTGTTTAAACTGTAGTGTTTTAGTCTTTGCATTTCATGTTTGTAAACAAAATTTAGTGATTAAAATTTACTGTCATAGAAATTGAAAATTTAGATAATTGAATTTTTGTCTTTGTATAGGTATGATACACTAACAATTTCTTAATAAATTTTAGCTTGAACTGTTCTTTATCAATTGGGTCATCATCTCTCATGATCATATATTGGTTTGTTGTAATTCTTATATATGATAAGTACAATGTTAATACACAAATTTTCAGCTTTTATTTTCAAATAAAAACATTCATTATTCTATATTTATAATAGTAGATATTTTGTATAGTTGTTTGTTAATTACAAGAGTATACTTTAATTCATCGCATGGTGTGGTGAGAGAATTCTCTCAAAACATGGATGCCATTGCAAATTTGAATCCTAGAGTTGGTATGGAATTCGATACATCAGAAGATGCATGGGAATTTGGGGTAAAATATGGAAGGCAAATGGGCTTTGATGTTAGAAAACATTACATAAATAAAAGTAAGAATGATGGAAATGTAACATCGAGGGGACTTGTATGCGCAAAACAAGGCATTCGAGGTACTTCATTCTCACTCATAATCGAGATGATACAAGGACTAATTGTCCTTTAAGGTTATATGTTTCATTAGTGCAAGAAACTGGAAAGTATAAAGTGGCCGATTTTGTTGGAGAACATAATCACACTCTTCATCTATCAGAAACAATTTATATGATGAGATCTCAACGAAAAATTTCAAAAGTTCATGCGAAATTGATTGATTTAGCATCCTCTTTTGAAATCAAGCAAAAGCAATATATGAGTTAATAAGTAGAGAGGCTGGTGGGAGAGCTAATCTTAGATTCACGAACTTGATCATAAAAATTACCTTAGAACAAGATGGCAAAAAAACTTAATATATTGTGAAGCTTGATGTTTATTAGGGTACTTTCAGAAACAATTGACTAAAAATTCATCCTTTCAATATGGAGTATAGTTGGATAATATTGAACAAATAACTAACATTTTTGGGCTGATGCTATTGATTATAATAATTTTGGAGATGTGTTGACATTTGACATTACATATGGTACTAATAAAGAGCTAAGACCGTTAAGGGTGTTTACCAGTTTCAATTACCATAGAGGGTTAACGATTTTTGGGGTTTCTCTTTTATATGATGAAACAGCAGAATCATTTAAGTGGCTTTTTGAAGATTTCTAGTTGCACATGTAGGTAAAATGCCTAAAACAATTTTTACAGATCAAGATCTTGCAATGGCAAAGGCATTGAATGAGGTAATGCTTAACACTTACTAGGGATTATGTACTTGGCACATAATGCAAAATGGGATAAAACATTTGGAGAATTTGATGAAAGATGGTTATTCTTTTCTTCAAGTTTTTAAAATTTATACGTTTGATTATAATGATGAAATTGAATTTGAAAAACATGGGACAACATGATTGACACATATGCTATACATGATCGTAGTTGGTTGGATGGTATCTACAAATTGAAAAGAAAATGGGCAAAGTGTTACATGAGAAATGAATTTACATTGGGAGTGTGAAGTACCCAACTTAGTGAAAGTCTGAATGGAGATTTGAAAAATTACTTGAAATTTAATTTAAATGTACCCAACACACCTACAATATTTTGAATGCTTCATGATCAGTTTGACCTTGTATCAACAGTAAAGAAAAAAAAATCACCTAGAGGGTTTGTTAGTACATACATACATTGTTGAGTTTCTATATAAGCCTAGTGTGTACATAGTCTCTTATGACACTACAAATAAGACATTTTTATGTAGTTGTAAAAAGTTAGAAATAATTGGAAATTTATGTTGCCATGTTCTGATGGTTTTTGACTCGCTTGATATAAAAACAATTCCTGTTATGTACATTTTGAAAATATGGATAAGAGAGCAAAATATGGATGTATCTTGGACAATAGGAGAACAAATGTGGAAGAGGATGTCAACTTGACTGTTACACATCGGTATAGAAGATTATGTCCCAAGTTGGTACGATTAGCTTCTTGAGTAGCAAACATTGAAGAGACATTTGCTTTAATAGAGAAAATGATAAAGGAATTTTGAAAAAAAAATAAATAAATAAAATAAAGGTTGAAGATATTGCAACAAAAAATGTGGCTAGTCATCAATTGCCCCATCAAATGTCATTGTGTAGTAGTAATGAAAATCTTGATCCTAACTAGCATTTGGAAAATTGGATAAATTACAAAGTACCACCCTGAAGTTTAGGGTTGTTTGGATTTTACACTCCAAAGTTTCAGAAATTTGATTTTACCCCTCAAATTTTAGTTCCGTTATCAAAGCATCCCTCTTAGTTAGATTCCGCTGTTAAGTGACACATCATCTTGCTGATGTGTTTTATTTTTGTCAAATCAGCCCTAAAATAACACCATTTTGCCCAAAATAAAAACACAAAATTCAGATTTTTACACGACACCGTTCAGCCAAACTCAAAAATCAAAAACAAAAACCCATGATGAAGGCAAACCTCCCTAACCCAGCTTCTCGACTCAAACCCCGACCTTCCTGACCCAGCTCCTCAGTTGGTGTGAACCTAACTCCATCGTCGAAGGCCCCAGGCGACGACGACCATTGAAGTCTTCAGATTTATAAGTTGAATTGGATTATCGTTCATGATTCAAAACTACATATATTTTTATATTACTATAACTCTAGCCGGAAAGCTTAGAACATTCTACCTCAGTGTATGTTACAAGCATCTTTCAGATAACCACGTTGCTAAAGATGAAGTCTTGCATGGCCATGTTGACAAGAAGATTTTCATAGCCCGCCACATTGCTAAGGAGATATAGATGACATTTTCTAATATTAGTTGTTAAGATTGTTTTGGTTTCAATTGTTTAGATTGCATTCTTTAGATTGAGCTGGGTTCAGAAGAGGCGAGTAACTAGGTTAGGGAGGTTTGGGTTTGAGCTGAGGAGCTGGGTTAGGGAGGTTTGCCTTCACCGTGGGTTTTTGTTTTTTATTTTTGAGTTTGGCTGAACAGTGTCGTATAAAACTCTAGCTTTTGTGTTTTCACTTTAGACAAAACGACATTGTTTTGGGGCTGATTTGTCAAAAATAGAACACATCAGCAAGATGATGTGTCACTTAACAACAAAATCTAACTGAGGGGGGCGAATTGCTAACAAAACCAAAATTTAGGGGGTAAAATCAAAATTTTGAAATTTTAGGGTTTAAAATCCAAACAACTCCAAACTTCAGGGGTGTACTTTGCAATTTACCCTATAAAATTTGATTGAAAGAGTTAAAGGTCTTAAGAAAAGAAAAGGTGGCAAAGGTGGAAAATGAAACAAAAGTTAGGTTGAGAAGCAAACAAAAAAAAGGGTGGAGTTGAATTAAAGGATAGGGTTAGCCATTAGCCAACAGTTTTCCAAGGTAAATTTTATTTATTTATTTTTACCCCCTACTAAGTTTCCATTGTTTGTAAACTTTTATATTGTTATGACTAATAACAATATATATTTTTTCCATATAGGACTCTAGTTTTGCTCCCAACATACAATATAATAATTATGGCTCACATGGGGAACATCATTCGCATCAACTAAGAGTTTTTTTATTCGCAGTGGAATAACTTATAGATAATTTGTGAAGTTGGAGGTTGTGCTACACTTGCCTTTTTATTTGTAAATTTATTAATAAGGTCTTCTTTTATGTGATACAGCAAACTTATCTAGTCAGTCTTTCGGCACCAATGATGACATCTGAATTGCGACTAATACATAGTTACGAAACTAGTTTCACATCATTTTTAAGAGTAAATTTACTTGTTTACATGTTTTGCACTTATAAGTAATTAGATGATTTCTTAAACTGTTTCTTTTATAATCATTGTGGTTACATAGGTACCATTAACTCCATCATTGTCTCTAGTATCAAATCATGCAAATTTTGGTTAAGTAAAATGTAAACGTTTTCATACATGAAATTTTGAATAAACTTACCTGTTTATTTGTTTTGTAGTCATAAGTAACTAGATGATTTCTTACTCTTTTACTCTTATAATCGTTGTGATTACATAGGCACCATTTGTTAGTACCATTTTAACTTCCTCGTCGTCTCAAGTATCAACTCATGTGAATATTGATCAAGTAAAAAATAAATGTTTTCATACATGTTTATCGAATAAACTTATTTGTTTACATGTATACACAGGGAAATTAAGTTAGGTTCAATTATGCACCAACTCCATGTGTTGAAAAAACAAATGCTTGCCTACAAACACAACACTTTTTTGGTATGTAAAAAACTAATAAATGGTAAGGTCAATAATAGTGAAATTTTCTCATGTTTGTTTAAAATGTATCTCGATTTTTTTGACATTTTTTTAGGTTAATATTGATTTTTCAATATGATGGACAATATTTTTGGGACAGTTTATTTGATAGCATATTGCATAGTGGACAGTATTTTTGGACAACTTTATTTTGGACAATTTCTTGGATAGCATATCTAACTATTTAGACAACTGATTGCACATGTAGCAAAATTTTTGGATAATTTTTTATAACTCTCAAACATGTTAGATTGTACAAGTGCATGTTTGAGTAACTTCTAGTTAAACATTAATTATATATGCAAGTGATTAAATATTTTTAAATGCAATGTCATATACCAAATCTTGTTCATTTGTACTTAAAATTTCTATCAAAAGGATAAATCAATAACAACCTTTGGTGGCATGTTTGACCAAGGATTTTATTTATTTTTTATTTTTTCCAAATGACATGCTTACCATTATCATCCAACATGGGCAGAAAAAATAAATACCCAAGTTAAGCCTAAGTGCATATAGAGGCAATATCTTGACAATGAAAGGCTAAAACTTATATAAAGGCAATCTCCATAAATGCAATAATCACAACATCTTTTCCTGTAATTGTCAATGGCCATTTGGCCTAGTTGTATCTACATGTTTTGTCAGTATAAATCTAAATTTAAAGTTGAATAATAAGATAGACAAAAAATAAAATAAAACTCCTTCCCTTGTGGGCGCAAGGGAAAGGAGTGTCGGAGTTGCCACCTAGTTATATGGTCTAGGAATCATTAATATAGGGTCCTTTCGAGGAAAGACCTTTTGGTCTTACTACCGGAGTATGGGTTTGGAATTTAGGTACATTCTTGGGAAGGTGTTAGGCACCCAAGATCGCCAAACCCTAAGGTTGGCCTCCCATCATTGTATCTTACGTCCTAACCTCATTAAAAACATGTTCAACACTTGCATCTTTACTCACACACACACTAGCACACATCTAAGCATACAATCATGACATCATTCATCCCAAAACACATATCCATCCTTAAAGTAATAAAGAGCCGAACACATATGAGAAACCTTAGCATGTGAAACCCTATCATACATCTCAAGGCAAGGCAGCAACCCAAACATGGCAGCAAAGCAAATCACATCATAAATCAAAACAAGGCATCAACTTCATACACACATATCAAAGGAGGATTAAACAATCAACATGCATGTTCATGTGAATGCATGACTTACCTCACTTACCTCGCAGCACCTATGGCATCATGAATGGGCATATGAATGCATGTTCATGGCATCGAAGCAAGAAACAAACATAAAACTCTAATATGAACATGTAATAACAAACAAACATGTTAAAAGACAGACAAGTAGTTATGGGGATTAAAATATATGAAAAATAGGCTACATAGAACAAACATGTGAAAGCAGAAACAAAACAAACAAAAATTAGGGTTTCTAGGTAACGACATCACACATGCTAGAACAGGTCTACGTGCGCAAGCTAGATCATGCGTACGCAAATCCTTACCCAGAAAACCTAATTAACACAAAAACAGAGCAGAAACCAAATAAAATAGAAAAACGTAAATCTAGCAACCTAACATGCTTAAAAACATAAAGAAAGCCTAAAACTAACCAAAACAAACATATATAAACATAAACTACGCAAAGAAACAGATTAAAGAAAAGATTAAAGGCAGAAAAGGAAAACGAAATGTTCAAAGCCTAGGTTTGATTTTTTACCGTTTCCCTCAATCAAATCTATTACAATTCAATAAAATAGTGATTAGTAATCTTAAACTTAAAGGATTGGGGCCAGAAAAGATCCCAATCAAATAAAAAATACTTAAGGTTGTTTTGTGAAAAACTCTCTTTTCATTCACTATTTTCTAGTAAATCTTAGGTTTTTCCCATGAGATTTCTGTGTGTCTTGAAAATGTACCGTGAAAGACTTTTTATAGTTGAAAAAATGGGGTTTGGAAATGCTCTCAAATGACATGGGATTCATTCCAAATCTCAGCCATTATTACAGAAAACTTGTCTTTCATATGCTTTTGAAACCCTAGCTGCATACACAAGAATGTGCATGCGTACACATGTTTTAGCTCGTGTACGCAGGCCGAGGGCCAATTTGGTCATTTAATTTTCCAAAAATAGATTTTTGCTCATTTAAAAGGTTATATTTTTCATTTTAACACTCCTCAAATCAATTTAATATCTGATTGGGCTCTAAACTGGCATTGTGCCTTAGAGTTTGAGCATCATTGGGAAACGGGGACTCAAGTCGTAGGAGATACAAAATGCGGTGTCTACACCCCTCATTCTTAAAATACATACATTATTAGTTTGTCTTTGAGACTCAAGCCATGTATTAAAGGAATGAAGTGCTTGATGTAGATAAATATATTATAAGGAAATATCTTGACAAATTTGTTACAAATGAGCATTTTCTAAAGCAAATTTAGCACAATATAACCAGTTTTTGTAACATTGGCATTGATTTATAATGAGCAAAAAATCAGAATTTAATCTACATTACAAAATAACATTGTGACTCCAAAAACGTATCATACCCTTAAGAGCAATTCCAATTAAAATAGTGTCCCCGAGTGAAGCATATAAATCATGGAATGCTTCAATACATGGTGCTTCAATAGCCTAGGTTGACTTCAAGAGACATGGTGCTTCAAAACATCATGGAATGCTTCATAACCTTTTCTTGTTACCTTGTTAACAAGAAAACAAGAGACATACCCATTACTCCATATAACCTTAAGGCTTCTGAAAACGAAATAAAATGTTAGAGTATAAAACAAACTGGTTTGTTTGTATGGTCAACTCATGTGCCCCACTAATTAGTTGCAATTTTTGTTTTTGTATAAATTAGTACCATATCTGTATAACATAGAAATGTCTAAGTAGAATCAAAGTTCATCTAGAAATACTTGATGTTTTATTCAAAGACAAATAAAATCACCAAATTTTGGAAGATTATTTTGAATTAAGAAGGCAAGAACCCAGAATATTTTGGGCATGCACTAACAAACTTATAAACATATGTAATTTATTACCTAAAATTTGGGTTGAACTTATAAAGTATGAATTGTTACACAATTCAGGACAGTAAAAAAAATTCCTCACAAGTTCATCTTTCAAGAGCCATAGTTTGTATGTATAAATTGAACCACAACAAGCCAAACATATTATCCTACCAGAATAATATATTGCTGCATAGTCAATCCAAATTAAGAAAAAGAACATGTAAAATTCGGACAAAAAAAGAAAAATGTCATAAGGATTTTTGGAATACCTCATGACCAAGCAACATAATTTCTAGTTAATGTCAAAGAAAAAAAAAAAAAAACCTCCTATAATTGCTCAAGAGGTACCAATAAGGCAGTAACACAAGACTCAAAGGTGACAATAACAACAACAACAAATAAGAAAGGCGATAGCAAAAATCAAAGCAAAGGGACAAGAAGATCAATACACATAACTTTACCCTTTATAGATCCAGATTTTTAGATCTGTACTCACGTATTGCATTCTTTTTACACTAATTTAAGCACACTCATGAAACACAAATTTCACTCACACTCAACAACTCGCGTGCACCATGACACGATTTTACACAATAAAGCACATATATATTTAAAAAAGCCCATCCAACCACCATTCATTGGTTTCAAATCCAAAAAAAGCTATAACCACAACACATATTTACACTAAGGACACATATAAGCTTATCATCAAACAGAAATTCAATCATAGCACATTCAGCCATACCCAAGCACAATAATGAGGTATGATGGTTTTTAGTTGAGTTGTGGAAGTATTGCAAGTTATAAAAAACATGTAACCAAAGTGACTACAAATTAAATCCAAAAGGACTAAGATTTAAGAAACAATTTCATTATGGATAATATAGAAAACAAACTTCATGGCCAATGATCTGCATCTGTAACAGTTTCTGGGGATGTTAGGACAAGTGAAAATCTGAAAAAGTAAACTTTATATAATTAAGAATTTGATAATCTATACAACCCATTTACTTTCTTCTATATCTAAGGAGTGATACTCAATATGGATCATTCAACACAATAAAAGCATGCCGTCATAATAACATGTCTACAAGAAGTCTTTAGAGTTAATATTGTATAATTACCTCCAAATGGAAATATAAGTTGTCAATTTTTTTTTGTGAAAGTCTTTCACAGTGTATTGAACATTCATGTTTTGGTCAAATAGCTCATAAAGGTTCAAACTTTTATCATTAGGAGAAGAATAATAAGCCCACTGAATACAAAATTACAAGGATTTAAGCATTTTGATACAATTGACAAAAATGTAGGCAATATAAGAACTGGATTTTAATTAAAACTCATAAAATTCCAAACTTAGAACTAATAATAAGCATAAATCTGCAACCATTACATTTTCCATTACCCAAAAACACACATACAAAACCTCTAAATAGATTTTTTGAAAATAAATTTTAGAAAAACGAATACTGTGCTCCAAGAATCAATCTAAATTCGTTACCCCCGAAACCATAACCTAACAGTCAAACTTCGATGGAGACAAACAACAAGCCATTGAAATTGACGCCCTCTGCTTCTTGTCGAAACCAGTGAGCCAGGGTAGTGGTTATGTTGGAGGCACAGTATGGGTTGAGAGAAGGGCGGAGTGGAGCATTAGGGAGAGGGAGAGAGAGAGAGAGAAAAACCCCGGTGGAAGTATGAGAGAAAGAGAGAGAAGAGAGAGTTTTATTGAAACTCAAATTTGGGGAAGCTAAAGTGAAAAGAGAAAAAAGAAATGGGAGAAATTAAGGAGCACTCAGATTGCCAGCGTATCGAATTTATAAGCCTTTGGATTAAATGAAAGATTGATATTAAAGCTATTGCACACTGTGCAATACCCTAGGTATTGCATGGGATCTCAATCCGTGATAACCGCAACCTCCTTAACTTCGATGAGCTTGAAATAGACTACCTAGGATCTAATACCACCAGGATTTAAGGGATGTCTTAAAAGATAACACAATAGAAGTTAGTGGGAGAGAGAATAAGGGATTTGACCATAAAGAGAGGGAGGGAAAGAGGATAAGAAAACAATGTTTTTAAAATAAATTTATTAACTGTTTTTGTTATACTTAGTGTAGGGGGTTAGTATGGCAAGGAAAAGTGAAACGGAGATGATATGGCAAAAAAAAAATACCAAGTCCAAGTACAAGACGATGTTGCTGTCATGGATGCTATATTTTGTATGGTATCTGTGCCATATTTTGTTTAGTCTTGATGTACATGCTAAAATGTCAATTTGAGTTTTAAAAATCCAAATATTATACTTTTGACATAGAAATAAGGAATTGCATGGAATAAATTTATTTGTCCCAATAGGATGTTGGATAAATCATTTTGATGGTTTAAGAACCCAAAACCTAAAATTGCCATTTTTTGCTGAGTTTGACCAACCCTAATCATGGTTTGACCAAAAGTCTAACCATTTGATCATGATGAATTTATACTCATGCTAAACATCATTCAATTTCCTTTAAAAAGATAGTTCATAGGCCCATATCAAAGATGAAACAGATAAGAAATCGCAAAAACATTGAATCTTTGTTCAAAAAACTTTGCCATCTTTTAAAAGTTTGATTATAGTTTAATTTCAGTTAATTATAATCAAACGGCCACCAATTGGCTTGAGTGAGGAGTCGTTGGAAGGGTTTCATGATGAACTTCATTTTGACATGCTTGGATGGTAGAAACCCCACTTGAATAAAAGGAATTTACAAAAAAAAAGTTGTATAGGGTAAAAATTGTGGCCCAATGTGAGGTTGGGCTTAGGTCACAACCCATTACAATTAATTTGTAGAGATGGGTAAGCGGATCACGACTTAGGCTTCTTATCTAATGTATCAAAGCCAAGAAATGAATCAAGATAAAAAAACTAGACTTAACAAGGTTAATCAAAGACAAAAAGAGTGTATTGTTGTTTTCTCGGAATGGCCGAGGAGCCTTGTTACACTTGGGATATTACAAGTTTAAGTGTGATTCTCTCTCTAATCTTAAGGTTTCGATCCTTGTTCATTGGGATTCTTCCCCCTTTATAATGATTTGATTTTCATCCTGACTCTCCACATGGAGGGTGGTTGATCTTCCTCAAGAGTTTCATCCCTCTGGAGGATGTGCAGAGTGAAATACATACTATCTTGACACATGGAGGGTGGTTGATCTTCCTCAAGATACTCCATTTTCCTTTCATGAACTTTGCCTCTTGTTTCATTGGGCTTTGATCCATTTACAACAATGCTCTCATCTTACTCTCATGGGCTTTCATTAGAATGTACTTAGAGATTTTCAATCTTTTGCCTCAAACATGGGCTCACAATATATTCATCACCTTTGGGCTCTTCTCTTTTCATTTTATTATCATCTTCATTTTTTTTGAAGTAGCCCATTAGTTAGAATATATTGTAACCTTCCTCTCAAAGTCCATGAAGTTCTCATCATTTTGGGCCTAGGCATACAACAAAGAGGCCCAAGATTAGGGAAATCCATATTAACTTTGTAGGATCTTGGATGCTAAGTTCATCGCATACGTGTTATCTTAGGCCCAAAGTCCTCTTTTTCAAAAAGGCTTTTGGTTTGGGCTTATAATAGCAATTAGGCTATGGTTTTATGAACCTTTCAAGTTAAGACATACCTTTGGATTTAGGGATAAGCCTTTTATATGTAAGAACTTATTTTCTTTTGTCTCATTTGTCTTAGGGTATGCCATAACTTTAGGGTCATTCTTCCATTTTTTACATCTTTTATTTGTCCTTTAGAATTAGGTGATCACAAGTAAAAGCTCAAATTTGTGTGAAAACACAAGAGCTGTTTAGACCTCCAAATTAAAATTATGGCTCGGTTGATTTTACTCTAACTTAAACTAAGTGCGAAATAGAGTAAATGTGAGCGAATAAATAATATAACTACTTTAAGACATATTCATCAAATCACAACAGTAAAATGAAAGCTAAAAGAGTAGGGAAGAAGAATGCAAACACAAGATAACACGCCGATGTGTTATCGAAGAGGAAACTGAAGAACTCGGTGAAAAACCTCTCTGCCGCCCTCCAAGCGGTAAATCGATCCACTAGAGAATAAGTTGGAGTATACGAATAACAAAAGACCCTCCAAGCCTAGTCTACCCCATGTACTTGACCCCTCCAAGCTTTTGCTACCAACTGACTTCGCCAAGCCTTGTTCTCTCTAGCTCTCCGAATCATGCAATTCAGCCCGATTGCATCCACCAAACAAGTGGCTTATTCCAATGCTTCCCAGTAGCACCAAAACCTCACTTTACACTCAGGATG
Organism: Quercus tomentella; assembly: GCA_028535165.1. Lineage (NCBI taxonomy): Eukaryota > Viridiplantae > Streptophyta > Magnoliopsida > Fagales > Fagaceae > Quercus > Quercus tomentella. The sequence continues at coordinate 30,355,275 of JAPQVY010000001.1, forward strand.
GGTGTGGTAAGTGTTTGGGCTCACAACCTCTCAAGGATTTGGAAATGGAGAGGTAGGAGTTGAGGAAAACCACAATGGATTGTGTAGAGAATTGTGGCTATAACAATCTCTCACTCTCAAGGGTAGTGGCTAAGGTTTTCTCTTTGAAAAGCACTCCTCAACATATGTGGGTAATGTGGGTAGAGACAAGGTGTATCAGATATGACAAATTGGCAAAACATAATGTTTTGCAGGTATCTCGTGGGAAGGCCTTACCCGCGAGACACTCGCGAAAACCAGCTGTTACCATCTGTCATGACTCTTCGCATTCCAGTCATGTGCTGAGCATATGCTTCACTTTGTGAGAAGGCTACTTGCGAGCTACCCGAGAAAACTTTTTTTTGGTCTCATTTCTCAAAACTAGAAACAATTTGTGTAAACTAATTAACAAACAGAGTATGGGAAGATTAAAATTTAAAGAAAATTCCAAAAGTCAATTAATGTGGCTGGAGAGAAAACCCAACCGCCTCTCGCCATTGCCATCTGTCTGCAACTCCTGTTTTAGCTAAGAGAGTTAGAGATTAGGTATAGAGATGAGAGTGAGAGTGAGAATGAAAGTGAGAGGGATTTTAAATATTTTCCCAAGCCCAATCTCACGTGAGAAGTGAGAACAATGGTTTAGTTTTTTTTCTTCTAAAAAATTATTTTTAATATGATGTTGGTGTACAGTTGGCAGTTGATGTGGCAAATAAATTATTATTATTATTTTATTACATTTGACATATCAGACTTTTCCATCCAAGATATAACAGCAAGGACCAATTGACACAAGTAAAAGGTTAAGGACCAAATTGAAATATGATGTAAAGAATAGGGATTAACTTTGTAATTTACCTTTTTTTTTTTAAAAATGCAAGCTATAACAAAGATGCTATATAACATCTTTGTTGTAACTTGCATTTTGGTGGTTTTGTTGCTAAAATAAGTTTTTAGTATTTATCGCAACTTTAGTGTGAATGCTCTATTCCTTCAAAAGATGAGTATTTTCAATGAGTACAAATTTGTCTCCAAAAAGGATTTTCCAAGTTGATTCCCAATTAAAACCCTCAAAAGGGCCTTTTATTTTTATAATTTTCTATTTATTTTAATGAGAATTTGATTTCCTTGAATATCATATACATTGATATTTCAATGATAGATGGCACACCTAGCAATTTCTCATGTTGGCGGTCCCTTAACTCCCATTGAATAGTCTGTATTTCTACTGAAGACCACCGAAGTTGTTTTTTTTCCTAGGCCAGTACACTGTCGTAATCATGGAGGATAAACATAAAGAAAGCTGAAACAAGGTTTCATTATGTTTTGCAACATTAATAAATAAGAATTTTTTTAAAACGTTTTTAATAAGATAAAAAAGATGTCATTTTCGCTTACATTACTCCTTTTCAACTCTAAAAAAAAGTATCTGCCGTTTATCCTAAAAAAAAAAAACAAAAAAAAAACTCTAAAAAGAAGTATGGAAATTAAAAATAGAGCCATGTTACATCACCAATGTATATATAATATATATAAATAATAAGGGTAAAAAAAAATAGTGATATTATATATGTATTGGTTTTTTTAATGAATCTATATAGTATAAATATTTAATTTTTTGGATGAGATAGTATAAATAATTATATTTGCATTTGTTTTCTTGTTTAAATTTTTAATAATTTGATAATTACAGTGAGGACAAAAAAATCTGAATCTTGGATGTTTTTGTTTAAATACTAAAAAATGTCAATTGAGATATAGCTACAATACTTTTGACTATTTATGCATTTTTTTTTTTTTAAAGAATCTAGTCTACTAATATACTATATATGCATTTGTTGAGATGTTGAATTAGAAACTTTATTGGTTGATGTAGGATTTTTTTGGTGTTTTAATACTTTTTTTTTTTTTTAGTGAGAGATTCAATTTACAGTTTTTTTTTTATATAATAATTTTTTATTATCAGATCAAGATAATAATGAATTTTTAATATAGGCAAAAATTATATCATCATTTGTACTAATAATATCATATGTAAAACATTTTAGAGAGTTTCAACATATTTAAAAATAATATCACATGTAAAAATACTCTTTATATATCATATATATATATAAAATAGGCGGTGGTCGGTCAAAGAAAACTCCCCCACTCGGAACCTCCCAAGGCTTTCCAAATGTGTACACAGAAATTCAAAATAAAGAACCGCGTGATGAGAGAGAGAGAGAGCCACCATTTTCATAAATTTCCTTCCGACTTTATTTTTTCTAGTTTCTACCCAAACATTATAAATATTCTTTAGTTTGGTCCAATAGAGCCTTCTCAAACCGAAAAAGAAAATTCCATTTCCTCTTCCTATTATATATATCACAACCTAATAGCAAGGTAAAAACTCTCTCTCTCTCTCTCTAAATATAAGTAATTTCACAACAGAAACAGCTTATTATTATTACACCAAACCATTTTTTTCTTTCTTTCTCGCAGCGTTTGCTTTCAAATTCTGCAATTTGATTTGTTTTGGTTTAGGGTTAGGGTTTGGGTTTGAATTCTAGATAAATAGAGAGAGAAAAAAGATGGGGCAGCAATCTCTGATCTACAGCTTCGTGGCTCGAGGCACGGTGATTCTGGCGGAGTACACGGAGTTCACCGGAAATTTCACGAGCATCGCTTCCCAATGCCTCCAGAAGCTTCCGGCTTCCAACAACAAGTTCACCTACAACTGTGACGGCCACACCTTCAATTACCTCGTCGAAAATGGCTTCAGTATGATCTAGATCTCAATCTCGGCCTTCATTTTCTTCATCATTTGCTCAAGATCTGTGTCTATTCGACCTCAAATCAATCAAAAATAACGAAATCTCACTAATAATTTTTTTTTTATTATTATTAATTTTTTGAATCATGAAGTTCTGGATTCGTCAGATTTCGTTGTGTTTGAGCTGTATTGTATTTGTTTGGATCTTTTCTATGGATTTTCTTGCTCGATTTGGAATAGGAAGGACCGCTAATAGGTAGATCCGTGGTTCTTTGTTTGGCTTTTGAGAAAATGGATGTGGAAAGGAATTTCAGATTTGTAGATTTGTGTTTTTAATCGTTTCTGTTTATTACTATTGAAATTTGATTCTGAGGATTGGATTTGAATGATCTATCTTGAGTGTTTGTGTTTTCTGTGATTTTAAAATAACATAGATATATAACATTTACATTTAAGGTTGTAAAAAAAGTTGTGTGTTCATTTTCTTTTCTCTCCTGCATTTTCCTCAACAATTGAAATTGGAGATTAGTGTTCGTATTTTTATGAGCATCTGTAATATCAGTGGCAATGTTAGGAGAAATGTAGATTGCTGCAGTATGCAGTCTGAAATGGGAATTTTCAATATTGTAGACCTATTATTTTGGGATGTGGTTTGAGGCAGTGTTATTCAGATTTCTTTAGTTAGAATCTTTGGCCAAAAAGGCCTTTTCCCTCCAAAATTTGAGGTCCCTTGATGTTTTGATTTCTTACCTTTTATATTTCTCTAAAAATGGGTAAGAATAGAAGAGACATGTGGAATGCTTGGGTTTCCAGATTCAATCGTTTGGAATGGAAAAATTAGCATCTTTTTCTTTTGATCCAACTGTAATCTGATCTGGGATTGGATATAACATTGATCACTTGACTTGAATGGGGTCATATAAAACAACAATGGATTTCTTGTAGCCTTTGGAGTTTCTTCTTTAGCCTAAAGAAGGAAAATTGAAATCTTAGGGTGGCTTATTATATCCAAATTGAAATCTGGGCATGTAGGAAGTTTTTAACAGGAAGTTATTAAATTCTTGAATTTGGGTGTTGATAGTTGATAACAGGTTGTTTTTGTGACTGAAGTATGGCTTATGCTTATTTTAGTGTCTGCTTATTTTGACACTACTTTATATTAATTCTCAGTATGGATGATTGTTAAAAAATTTTAAATTGTGTCTGTGTGGGTGACCAATTGGGGGATTATTGGTGTGCTAATAACTTGATGTAGATGGGTTTCAACTCTTGACCATGTGAAGTTGCCTTCATACATGAATTAATGCTATGGTGTCTCATGTTTATGGGAATATCCCTTCAACAACACCATCAAGAAAAACTAGAACCAACCATCTGCCTAAAAGTAAGAATATCACTGGTTTAGAACCCTGAGTCAATACAGTAGATTTACAAAGTTTAGACTTTAACCAGATCCATATTTCAGGTCTGTCGTAAACATTACAACAATTTCTTCAGATTTAATAGTTTCAACAAAGTTCACTTCTTTTGGGATTTGTCCATTTGTAGATGTTCCCTCTTGAGGAAAGGAGAGAGTTCGTTGATACACAGATTATCTCCATAGGCTTACTTTACTGGATTTTTCTAACTTCTAGTTGTTTGTAGTAGGATGTCAACTTATTGATTTAAATTTTAAAATGGAGTAACTCATTTGCATCAATTTTGTAGTTTTTTCTTCATTCCCTTTAAACCAGTGCATGTATTTGTGGATAGGTGGAGGGATTTGTGTGTTTTGAGAGGGAATTATGGCTTTTATAATTTGAGTGATCATATTTTCACTGACCATATCAATTCAATTATACCCAGCTGTATGCATCAAGCCTCCTCTCAAGTGTAGGCATTCAAGTCACATGTATGACATGTTTCTGACATTCTGAAGTGTGTTCTGAGCCATTTCTGGTTTTATTACCATGGATGGTTTCTTTCACTTTGTGCTTTAAGGTTTCAAAATTGCTTACTATGTCTCATAAGGATGCTGCTTTCCTTGGTTTTTTACCTTCATCAATATGATGGTTTTTGTGTAGAACTTTTTCATTGGGGATTCATTGAAAGATAAAGAAGGGACGAAGTAAGATGCTATATCATATTGGCTGCAGCGATTCTTAATTACCTTACTCGTAGAAGGTGCTGCTTTTATAGCCAATGTGCCCTAGCTCAAGTGGCACTTTCTTCTTCCATAAGAATGGGGGGAGGCTGAGGTCATGCATTCAAAACCCACTTGGTGCATGTGTAGCTTACCAATAAGAAATAAAAGATTCTGGGTATATAAATCAAAAAGTGCTCAAGAATTATGGCTTCTATTTCCAATAGTTATTTGATACCATCTTTGATGCTAATACTTAAAAAAATTACATGTTCTCTCCACCATCCCCCCCTGCCGTTTTCTTTTCAAGTTTGTTCTGTTATATCACTTGTTTAAAAGCAAATGAAGAAAGGGTTATTGGAGAGTTTGATTTTATCAAAGCAATTTACAAAATAAAGTGAAATGCTTTATTGGTTTGTTAATAATCTCCAGAGAGCATGCATGATTTTGTTTTAACCCTGCTGCTTTATTTTGGACACTGCAGCCTATTGTGTGGTTGCTGTCGAATCTGCTGGTAGACAGATTCCCATTGCCTTTTTGGAGCGAGTTAAGGAAGATTTCAACAAGAGATATGGCGGAGGGAAAGCTGCAACTGCTGTTGCCAACAGCCTCAATAAAGAGTTTGGGTATTTATTATCCTTTATTTCATTTCATAGGGATGTAGCTTTGTTTCTTCTAAAGTATCTTGACTCTCTGGTATATATTATAGGTCCAAACTGAAGGAGCACATGCAGTATTGCGTGGATCATCCCGAAGAGATAAGCAAGCTTGCAAAAGTGAAGGCTCAGGTTTCTGAAGTCAAGGGTGTTATGATGGAAAATATTGAGAAGGTTTGGTGCTAATGCTGGTTGCTTTTTTAATGTTATGATGTAATTTGGAAGTAGAAGTTGGCTGAAGATAAATCCTGCATTTGCATGCATGTTTTTGGTAAACTGTATTATTGCCGATGGTGTAAATTATTAGGCATTGATGTTAAGGATTTGAAGTTTCCTTCTACTTAAGGTCCGTTTGAATACAACTTATTTTGCTGAAAACTGAAAACACTGTAGCAAAATAATTTTTAAATGGGTGAAAAATGACTGTTCACTCTTTTTTTACTGTTCATATGCTTGTGCACTGTTCATGTCCCATGAACAGTGCACCAGGTGCTGGTCTTTATAAAAAAAGCTGAAAACGTGCAAGCCTGTAAAACGTGAATGTGAACGTGTATCCAAACCAGCACTTATTCCTCCCTATTCTAAAAGAGAAAAAATGCTGCATGTTCTGATTGAGGAAATCCATCTTTTTGTGCAGGTTCTTGACCGTGGTGAGAAGATTGAGCTGCTGGTGGATAAAACTGAGAACCTTCGCTCACAGGTTAGTCCCAGAAAATCTCTTTGGGAGATGAATTGACTGCAGAAAACAATTCCATTCTTGGGTTTGGATAACGTTTTTAGGCTCTGGAAATTACTGGATTGATCCATGCAAGATTGAGTGTTCTTATATAATATTCCATACTTATATGGAAACTGTATTTGTATTGGTTCTCACTCTGTCTCTTTCCTATTTTGCACATTTTCTTCTCCTCTCTGATTTGTTGATATTGAATTAGCTGATCCTAATTAGTTGGGAGCAACACTTTGACTTGGTATATGATATGATGGTATTAATATTAATTCTTCCTTGCAGGCACAAGATTTTAGGCAACAGGGAACTAAAATGAGAAGGAAGATGTGGCTTCAGAATATGAAGATAAAATTGATTGTTTTGGGTATCATCATTGCCTTGATTCTTATCATTGTTTTGTCTGTTTGCCATGGCTTCAAATGTTAAATTGGCTTGGAACTTCCCAGAGGCTTCACCGCTGTCATCTTACTGATTTGGACTGCCTTGGTAGATTCCATTCCACCTTGCAGATCCTTTCTCTTGGGTCTTTGATCTTTTAGGTTATACCTACCTTCTTCTGCTAGCCTTTTAGGATTGGGGAGCATTTGTATTTTGGATTGGTTGTATAGGTAATATGCTTCAACTTCTGCAAGTAGATAAATTTTCTGTATGTTCTGTGTTGTGGATTTTTTGTTTAAGGTGTATTGAAGGAATATTTGGATGCCTGCAATGGTATGTCCTCTCGGAATGTTTTCAATATATACATATGTCTCATTGTTTTTGTTCGTGTAATTTCCTTTCCTTTGTTGTTTTGGGTGATAGGTGGTGGTAGCCTGGTAGGTTTGGTGGTGTCTCTGGAATTGGCTTTTTCATGTTAATCTGAATATTAACAACAAAGTGTGAGGAGTGCGTGCGGGTAGTTCTTGTTGGATTAAATATTCACATTTATCTCATTTTATAGGATTTGAGTAAAATGTTTCTATTATAGGATAATAGGATTTGAGTGTTAATGAGGAAAAAAAATTACTGCTTCCTTGGAACTTTAGGTTGATTTTAAACATCCTCTTTGAATCACTGCACTCGAGCATTATTCCCTGTGAAGTTTCTCAATATTTTTACTTCAAGAAGGAAAAACGCCAATATGTGTGATTTGTGACCTATATGTAATCATTCTTGGGCCAATTGACAATAACAAGCACCCGTAATAATTCCCACACTCTTTAATCTCATCCACTCCCTGTATTATATTTTTTTAGGGTACAGTCATAGTTTAATCCACTTTCAGCAAATCATAGAAAAAAGCTAATCCAAATCAATCAACAAAAGTAGAATTGCCATGGTTGTCCGTATCTTTATCTGCACGCTCCCGTGCCCAGCAATGATGACTGTTTGGGCGGTAAAGCTAGAGGATGTTTGAAAAGATTGGAGTCGGTCTCGTTGACCATTCATTCTGGTGACAACATAACATATTAACAACGAACTTGAGTAAAAACTAAAAAGTTTTACAACCAATTGTAATAATATTTTCACAATAGTTGAGGTTTCAGTTATCAAAAAATAAAATAAAATACAATAATAAAATATTAAATTGGGACTTATCACAAGTGAAAATAAGAATGTTGTAAAAATTTTATGACATTTGTTATATCCTTGGGCTTTCTCACTAAACTAATGTGATTTTGCAAATTAATTCAGGCATTTCTTCTCTATTATTGACATTTTTTATATTTTATCTCCCCTTTCATTTTTATTTATGTTTTATTTTTGGTTGAGCATGAATTACGATTTTATTTTTCTAGTATTCTTTTATTTATTATTATTTTTTTTACCCTTTTTTTAGTGGTATTCTTAGTCATCGTTTGTCGCATGAATAAACCTTTCAATCCTATGGGTTGTATCTGACAGGAGGATGTTTGATCAATTTAGGCCACGCCTTCATTATGATTTTTTACGACACGAAGCTATTCTAGAACACCAATAGTCTACCATTTCGGTTCCATTGTTAGGTAGTCGCAAGTCCCTAAATTTCTTCTCTGCCATTTCAAATGAAGCTTCATATGGGAGGATCAGCAATGATGTAAGCATGTAACCAAAGACAGGACTACATGAGATTCAATCTTGGATTGTTCTGTCAGATTATTAATCAAAACAATATATGTCTTTTTTTTCTTTTTTCTTTTTTTTGGTTGAAAAAAAAAATATATGTCAAGGACTATGAATAAGACAAATAATAATGTAAGGCAAATAGGTACAACAGTTGACTTAGATCTCAAAACAGGGACTAAGAGAAAACCATTAAGACAATAATTAGAGTGTCCTAATACAATAATGTGTAACTAAGAGTATAGATACATACAATTCTTTGATTAGGTATAGAATATATTATGTTAGATTGATAAAAGCCAAGCCCTATTTCTTTGCCATCATTAAATGAAGAAGAATATCATAACCTTATCAATTAGATATAGGGATAAGATTCGTATATGCATAAAGCTTGGTGGACCTTTGCAAATAGTAAATGGACAATTGCCAACCAATGTCTATAATTGCCTTATGTGAAGAAGTTGTACATATCCATACACCAGTCAGAGAATTTTAGTTATACCTTATCGACGCCTATGCACTAGATGATTCCTATTAGTTTGTCTTCTTATTCTTCATTCTTTTTATGTATAATTGTACACTTGTGTCAAGAAAGGAGTAAATGGAAACATCCTAATAGATGAAAAAATGAAGATTCTAAATAAACACAATTTTTTTTATTTTTTTATTTATAAATATTCTGAATGAAAAAAATGGGCAATGCTAAGATCTAATATAAATATTAAAAAATATTGATGTTGTTACTACCTTATCGTAAATCTAATCTTTAGATTGCCATAATAAACAAGTTTACTTGTGACTTGTGATGATAAGGCCATTGATGTTAATCATATAAAATTTATATCTTTTTTGGGTAAAATTCAAAAATCACCTCTAATGTTTGGACTAATGTGAGATAATACCTAAACTTTTCAAAAATATCTCATTTACTTTTTACACACTAAGAATTAAGAATTTAAGATTGCTTGTGTATAGGGGTGTAATAGGTTCGGTTCGGTCGGTTTTCTAAGTGTTGGCCAACCGAAACCGAAATTTTCGGTTTGTGAAATTCTCAACCGAAACCAACCGAAGTACTGAAATTGACCGAAGTAATTGGAAATCAATTGGTTTCGGTGGGCTTTTTGGGTTTCCTTATCATTTATTTCTAAGAAAGCAAACAAAGAAAAAAAAACAAAGAAATTGATCCAGAGAAAAGAAACAAAGAATAAACTCAAAATATAAATCCAGCAAACTTAAATCCAAGCAAAAAGAGCGGTAGCACTTCTTCTGATCTCCAATGGCTTCTCATCTAATATTTAATAAAGAAACCAACCAGCACAAGCAACCAAGCACATGGGTTTTTCAAAACTCTAACTTTATTTGCACATAAAAATTGAAAAAATAGCATTGATTCAATATTAAACAAACCCAGAATATAAAAAAGAGAGGAAATTCTGGAGAAATTAAAGAGAGAGAGAAGGTCAACGTGAGAATGAAAAGATTAGGCTGGCGTAGGGAGGCTGGTGTAGGAAGGCTGACCGACGTGTGGAGGCCGGTGTAGGAAGGCCAACGTGTGGAGGCGGCATGTGGAGCGTTGAGAGTGGAGGGCTGAAGAGTGGAGGCTGTGAGAGTGAAAGTAAAATGTGTGGGCTGTGGGTAGGGTTTTTAACTTTTGTTTTTATAGTTAAATTGGATCGTTGAGGTCCAAAAAATTACAGCACCCAGGCCCAAAGAAATAAACACAAAGGGCCATAGAAAATGAAAAGAGGTAGTAAGCCCAAAAGGCTTGAAGCCCAAAAAACCATAAAAAAAGGGACGAGCCTGAAAGCCTATGAGAAAAGAAAGAAGAAAAAAAAAAGAAAAAAAAAAAGAAGCCCAAATCAGAAGATTGGAGAAGAACCAACGTAAAAAGAAAGCTGAGTCGGGCTGCCAAAGGCTCGGGATCCCCGAGGCGTGTAACACAGTCAAGAGAGGATTAAGACAACTCAAAGGAAAAGCCAAAAGAACACAAGAAACAGAAGATAGATACGTCCTTCTCAGGTACTAGAAATCTAGCAAGAAAAAGAAGAAAGCCTGGAGTGACCTCTCACAGCGCAAGTGGATGGTACCTCGGGGAACCAGAATGAAGGGCTATAAAAACGGGAGTAGCAACAAAGAACTTTCGAACCGACAGAGTAGGATTTCGCCCATTTGAGAAAAAAGATAAAGAGGAAGGACGGCCAAAAGCTGAACCATGAGGAACGTGACATCAGAAACCAGTGCACTCCGAAATAGATAGTTAGCCATGGGCTTTCGGGGAAACAGCACCAAAAGGAAGAAAAAATGAGAAATAGGGAAAACTCAACCTTCTGGGTGATGGGCACAAAACAGGCTTTGGTACCCAGGGGGCAAAACAGGGGAATCAATAGTTTCCCGGGACCCTAAAAATAACACTATAAAAAGGGGGGAAGGATCGTGAAGAAGAAAAAGAGAAAATTACTACAGAATCATTGAAAAAGTTCTGTTGAGAGAGACTCAAAGAAATTAGTAAACTATCTCCTGGTATCCCAGAAACAACCACTATAGCACATACTTGGATTCAAAAAGATTCAAACTTTACAAGTCTTAGAAGCTTGAATAGCCATCTAAGTCTGTAATTTTTGAGCTTACTTGAACCTTGTATCACGTCTTAGTGAGCTCACTGTAATCCATAATTAAGAAAAATAATGAAATATCTCATATTAATTTGAGGATCCCTAACCATTGCTTTGTATTCCTTTTGTTGTTTTGATTTTTGTTCAATACAAATATCCTCGTTTGCTAGTTTACGTGTATTGTAGGAAGCATGCCCTGTGCACCACTTGGTTCTTAAACAGCCCTTTAGCTGTGGTGAACCAAAGCCTAGTCCATCAAACTACAACTATTTGACCTAGAATCCTCGGGCCCGGGTGTTAAAGAAAAAGACACTCTCACATAGATCAAGTTAAATTAGGTTAATTAGATATCTAATTAGGAACTAGTTTAATTATTCTTACTTATTCTAAAAATAAAATAAAAACATGGAAAATGGGAAAGGGCTGGATCTTATTCCTATAATTGATTGATTCCTATAAAAAACAAGAAAAGGCCAAATCATATAATAGAAAAAAAAAAAGAAAGGCCCAAATGGTTTAAAAAAAAAAAATGAAAAGGCCAAATATGTATAGGAGGCCTAAGGCCCAAATATTATATATTATATATTTAATATGAAATATATTATTATGATTCGGTTTGGTTTTGGTTGGTTCGGTGCATTCAAACTTGCCACCGAAAATCGAACTGAATATTTTCGGTTTTAAAAATTCAAAATCGAACCTGAACCAAACCTAAAATTTGGCAACGATTTGGCCGGTTTTTCAGTTCGTTGGTTTTGTGCACACCCCTACTTGTGTACTTTCCCCTAAAACCTCTTTTTTTTTTTTTTTTTTTTTTTTTGGTGTCTTAAATAAACCGTAGTTTGCACTGGCACTTGTTTGAACTGATTTAAAATACAATAAGTCTAAAGATATAATATGAATAAATTTTCTTCAAATCATTTTTGTTTCTTATTTTAAATGTAAGACTCTGGCATTTGGGGTAAACCATTTTTTTTCCTAACAAGTTATTTGGATCCTTAGGAGAGCAATTTATCAAATCTAATAGGGTATGCATTTAGTCTCTACTTTCAAAGAATCAATGTTATTTGCAATTGGCCAAAAGTTTTGAAGCTTAATTGGTTGGTATCTTTTGATGTTTTCAATGGAGACACCCAGATGTCAAATCCCCCCTTCCCATTATAACTATCAAATTATTTATTAAAAAAAAGTTATTTGTAATAGGAGTATTAGTACTGATTGTGTGTATATATATAAAACATAAAACCAATTTTATTTGAATATAAAATATTTTGATTTGTAAGGAGGAACCAGCTCCGATCTGGTCAGATCAAAAACCACAAAAAGCAGCAGGCCAACCACGAGGATTGGCGGCATGAGACCCCACTAAAGAGGTAGAAGAACCCTTAAAACATGGGGTACAGACCACTATAGACTATAGAGCGTCACTCACTGTGGCTGCTGAAAAAGCTTGATGTGCATGTTAACCCAATTGCGCTATCATGCATCATGCAGAGAGACTTTGCAGAGGAAGGGGTTGAGCTTTGATGATATAACATAACCGGAATGTAATCAAATACACCAAAATCCTGTTAGCTCTTAGTGAACTTCCAACTGAGCAACTGAAATTCAAATGCATGGAGTATAATGAAATGTTCCTTTGTAACAACTACATAGATGAGTCACTATTCATGAATTCATTATGGGACAACACTGTCCTATGTTACCAAAAAGATCAAGAGCTATGCATATAGATATTATTATCTTCTTTGTCATCTTCTTAATGCCATGTTCACTATTCTTAGTCTCTCTTAGGCTGAGCAATGTCAAGAATATATTGATTTAGTCGCTGGCCAAATATCTTTGTGGAAAATGACTCAGTAACATGTCGCCGGGCCTCTTCACCCATTCTCTTAGCCATTGTAGGGTCCTGAATAAGTTTAGCCATAGCCAAAGAGAACTCTTGTGGAGTAGGATCACAAAGAAATCCTGTTTCCCCATCCTTAATTGTCTCTACAGGGCCACCACTGTTGCATGCAATAACAGGTTTATGAGCTGCCATGGACTCCAATGGAACAATCCCAAAATGTTCATCCTACAATAATTGAACACTTAGATATAAAAACCAAATTTCCTTTTTCCAAAACTGATCAATTTCATGAGAATAAAAATGCTCAAACCTTTGGTGTATAAAGTACACAGAGACATTGGGAGAGAAGTGCATTTCTTTCATCTGTTGAGCATGATGTAATGAAGTTAACCCGATGAGACACTCCTTCCCTTTCTGCTAAGCTTTTAAGCTCCTCCAGGTATTCAACATTCTCTCTCAGGCGTTTATCATATCCACCTGCAACATATTATGAATTTTTTATGTGGAATAGATGGTTTAGAAGAAAATAAAGGCAATTTTTTTATACTTTGTTTACCAAATCTTGTGAATTCCATTAATTGCATTTTTAAGACCATGATCAAGTTTTATTACCAGTTATAAACATTACTCCATTAGTCCCTTTTATAGAGAATTCCCATACTGAATGTTGTAACTATTTCAAATGGGCGAATGTAGGTCTTCTTTTGCCATGTAAGTAGCAAATTGATTTCATCACATAACCCTTTACATAAAAGTCCATCCCCTTATCATGTATGGCTAAACAGGAGGATGCGCAGACAAATATAGCAAATCCTCTTCAACCAACTATTCTAGCAAGAGTTTTGCTTTATCATGTGAACAGTTTCCCTTATGTCAAAATGACCAACTCATTTGGCCAGATTAATTGTTTCTTACCATCTACATGTCATATTATAGCCAACCATGTTTTTTAATTACAAATTTGGTACACGAAATTTTTTGGGTAAGTAATTTAGTGAGCATAAATTACCAAGCCAGTTATGATATGAACAATGTAGCTCCGCTCAAATATTAATTATATATGGCAGTTGAAATATTTAGGTTTGATTTGTGAACTTACAGAGAGACAATGGAAAGCCTTCTATGTTAAGTTACCAGAAGAGTCCAATGGCAAAACAGAGAGTTGCCCAGCTAATCGTATGAAGAATCTAGTATTGAGGTGTTACTTCTAATTGGTCATGTATACATAATTAGTCTTAGTTTAAGTACACAATGCCTTCTGAGCAATCATAAATTGGTGATAAACAAACCCTACCCCAAGACATATACTTTCACAATTATTTACCCAAAGGTATGAGATATCTGTCAAAAAGACTATGCAGTCACAAAATCGTTAGAGACTTGCCTGCAATGGTCAATGAAGCATCATCCAGGTTACTATTTTGGAGGACATCTCCTTCAAGGTTGTGAAGCATAGCAAAGGCTGAAATTGCTAGATCTATACTCTTTTTTCTTTCAAATCGGTTGATGGACAGAAAATTCAACCTATAACCAACACCCCCCCCCCCCCAAAAAAAAAAAAAAAAAAAGATAAAGATAAAGAGAATTAGACTCTAAGCTTTTAGTGGACAAAGTAAACATAGTAAAAGAAATGTCTACACATAGCATCCTATGCCTAGAACTAGAAAATTTAAAGGGAGATGCACAAACGTTGCTTACTTATTTGAATGGGGTTCATCAAACTGATCCACATTAACAGCTGGATAAAGAACAGCTGGTCGAAGTCCCCGAGTATGAAGATGCTTGAATGTATTTGCGAAGGTAGATGCAGTAAATCTGCTGTTAACAAGTATCATATCTGCCATTCCTAGAGTCCCAAAAGAAAATTAAAAACAAATGGTAGATTTACGTGGCACAAGCATACACTTGGGAGATGAGGATAATTTACAAGAGTAGCCAAAGTCAAGACATGGAATCTAACCAGTGGTTATTTCTTCTATGAAGTCAATTGGTTTCCTATATATCCTCCTGAGAACAGTAGTGTGTTGAGCCAGCAACAGATCTGGAAAATGACAATAGAATACAACCTGGGCAAAAGAATGTGGTGCATGAAACAAAAATGATGCCTGGACATCCAGATTACAGTTTATATGAAAGAAGTATATATACCTTCATTGGCTTTTTAAGTTTCAATAATGGAATGACAACAGAGACTTGATCTGCTAGTATAACATCAAACGAAGGCCACATGAACAGCACACAAAGAGCAACAAAAATGCACTGCAGATATGCACATAAAGCATGAAAACGGTAGAAAATATGTCGGGGAAGGAAGGCACCATATACTGTAACTGAAAAGGTACCTGGACAACCAATGAACATTGGTAAGACATATTAGAATGCTACATGCATTACATATATATATATATATATATATATATATATATGCACATAAACACAAGCACACATACATATCTACAAATATACACATATAGGCTATGTATATTGCGGCCGAATTGGTTAAATTTAACTGTATCCAACACTTGGCACAACCATTGGATTGGAGATAATATTTCCCATGGAATTTTTAATCCTCCATAGGGCATATATGATAATAATAGAAAATGAACTTCGGCTAAAATGGCACTTCCTCCTCCCAAAAGAATATGGATGGAGGGTGAAGTCTGATAAATTACCACTTATCTCAAAAGCTTGAGTTGTTAGAAAATGTTAAATTTTAATCATTTAACCATTTTTCTAACAAATTCTTGTGTTCAAAACTCATTAGGTGTACATAACTTAACAATTAAAAAACATAATGCATAATAATACTATGGAGGAGGTGGTATATACGGCTAATGGTGATAACATAGATTCCTTGTTAGTTGCATAAAAACTGTGATGGGTCACCTTGACGACCACCCACGGTCTCAAGATTGCCACCAGCCACTCAAGCTTGCAGGTGAGAACTGACTTCCAGTAATTTTCTTTAGTCCAAAACAAAGGAATCCTCTTTCCATCTTGATAACTGAAGCTTACAGTTGGCTGCCAAACACCAGCAATAAATTACATCTTTATTATTATTATTATTATTTTTAATTCAATCCAATCCAATCCAATCCAGGTGTGTTCCAACCACAGGATGAGATATCTTATATCCAATCCAATCCAGCAATTTATACGGTGTACCAAACACAGCCAAACATAAATATAAATATCCTTCTACCTTTCATATAATTTTTCAATTGAAGAAGGGCCATCTAATTTTCTTTCCTTTGCACAGTGTCATCAGATCATCACATATATTCAGACTAATTATAAATGGGTGGAAGACAATTTTGTTTAAGTTATACTGGTTTTATATCTCAAGATTCATAAATGACCAAATAAGCAAAATCAACAAAAAGAATTTCTCATGGGATCCAAGGAGAGCCAATAAAATAAGGTCCTGATTTTAGTGACCCTATAGATAGTTCTAGATCTTCAAACATCCTCTTATTCCTCTCCCTCCATAGATGCCACATTAAACAGGAAAGGGTCAGATTCTAGCTAGCCTATGTTCCTGAAAGTTTTTGAACTTGTACGCTAGCATCTATAACTGACTTCTACGCCAACATTGAAGCAACCCTAGCGTTTGCCTTTTGCTTTTTAGCTCATTCAAGTCCATATTCATATTGAGGAAAAAAAAAAAAAAGGAAGGAAGGAAGAAGAACTTAAGGGTAAGTCACTGACCAGCAAGCGTTTCCTCAAAACAGCGAGCTTTATCATGGTGAGCAGTAAAAATATGAACATTGTGGCCATGGGATGCAAGTTCAACAGCCGCATCAACTATTAATCTTTCAGCACCACCTATGTATAGTATGGATAACCAAAATAGATTAAAAACTAAAAATAAAAAAGCAAAAACAAGTGAAATCCATTATCGAAGATTAAAAAAGAAAGAAAGACATACCTATACCAAGATCGGGATGAAAGATGGCGATGTTCAATTTGGAGCTATCCTTCTTTCTCTCCATACTTTTGAGATTTGAGACACCAATTCTCTCTCGATCTCAATCTCAATCTCGGTTTCCTCTTATCTCTTTTTCTCTCAGTCGGGTTAGGGGTAGGAATTTTGGGAATGATGGCTTATTATTATTTTTATTTTTTACTGGGGAGGGGAGGAAACCGTGTATTGCAATTTTTTTTTTAATTATTTATTTATTTATTAAGACATAAATAATAAAGTAAAAAATAAATATTAAATTAGAGTCAAAACCACCTAGTTTCGGGATTTAATGTCAACAGTGGAGGGCTATTAAATAGGAATAGAAGACTGAATTAGGAAATTTTGAAATTTAGATGATTGAAATTAAAAACAGTGAAACTTAAAGAAGTAAGTTTTGGAATTTGGCCTATTTCTTATAATTCAGCTTTGGGAGAAATTATAGAGACTTTTGGTGGACTACGTCACTTGTCCATCATTCCACTAAAAAACTTCCACTTGTTTAAAATTGCTGAATCAGTAATTAATTTCTGTTTAAAAAAAATTTTTAACTAACGATTTTAAACAAGTGAAAGTTTTTTAGTGGAATGATGGACCACATCACTTATCCATCATGTGGATCTTATAATTTCTCTAGCTTTGGACGGCGTTGCGCGAAAGAAAGAAAGGAGAGGGAATTTTATTATTATTATTATTTTATTTCAATTTCTTCAATGTGGGACGAAACGAAACGCCAGTATGTTCAAACTCCAAAGTAGAAACGGGAAAGCGAAAAACAAGAGGCCGTTTGGTCATGGATTTTAAACACTAGTGTTTAGTGTTTAAACACTGAACACTGGTGTCCAAAAATAAAAACACACGTTTGGTCATGTATTCGTGTTTAGGGTTGTTTGGAAAACGTTGTTGAAAATGTGGTTTTTAAAATGATGCTTTTGAAATCACCTTCGGCCTCTTTTAAAACAACAAACAACGTTTCTCAGTGGCAATACTGTTATTATTTTGAACACACTAATGGGCCCACCTGGTGTGACATATTTGTGTAGTGTCTGATCTTCCTCTCATCAGAACCTCTGCGCTTTTCACGCCAAATCCATCTGCATTAACACCGATCAAAACTCACCCACACAGTCATAGCTTTAACCTAGTGCCATTAATCCTCACCAACCCATCTCACCCACCGCCATAACTCTCCTCATCGACCCATGTCACCATAGTCAAAGCTCTCCCCCTCACAACGAATCACCACACCAACGTCATCTTAACCCTATCTCACCCAGCGCCATTAATCCTCACCGATCCATCCGCAGCGTCTTCTACACACTCTGTCCCTCACACCGCATCACCAACATAAGTCAAACCCATTAAACCCCTTGCTCAAAGTTGGGTTCTTCGCCCAACTGCCCCTCACCCTCATAAAGATCCCAACCCTCATCGACACGGATTGCAGTCCACCCAGCCCTACTCCGCTCTAAGTCAAACTCACACAATGCCAGGGGCTTGGTCAGGTAATATTTTTAATTTTCTTTATTTGTTGTCGTAGCTTTCTTTCACCTCTAAATCTACCTCAGATCACTTCACATTAATCCACCTTAGTGCTTATTTAGTCTCACCTCTTCATTCAGATTGAATCAAAATCCTCATCCTCCACCTCAGTAGTGCTATACAAAGCATCAGTGCCCTTGAGTGCTTCCTCCCTTTACTGTGTTCCCTTACTAGTTGGTCTACCTCAATGTAATTTAATTGTGACTGTGTTCCCTTCAGTTCCTTATATATGTGATTTTATTTGTCCTCTTTTTTTTTTTTGGTTGTTCAGTTATAATTTCGTAGTTAGTTCATCATTTGTTTGTTTGTTTTGTTATAATTTCGTACCTAGGTCATGCATTTTGTCTTCATTTTGTGGCCTCTGTGTTGTTGCCTTTAAATCCTTGAGATCTGTATGTGTAACTGTAAACCTGTTAAGTAATCTTGAGTATATGCTTTGGATATTGTTTGATGAAGCTATTTAAAAAAACACAAAAAAGAGTTATTGAATTTATGTATTATGATTGGAGCAATATCAATTTTACTTGGGTCCATGTCTATGACTAACATCACTATTATAATACACCAATCATAATAGGTAATTATGTCGTCAATTGTGAAAAATAGTGTCCTTGCTCCTTAGACTAAATCAACATTTTATTTTTTGTCACGAGGTGCAATCTTGTATGACAATTGCATACAATGATCCTCTTAGTATCACATTCATGCCCATGTAAGTGAGATGTTGAATACAACCATTTGTTGGATGTTGTATACACTATACAACCACTAAAACAAATGATAACTCTCATAAAGCTAAAATACTATTTTGGTTCCTATATTTTGGGGTCACAATCAATTTGGTCTCTACATTTTGGTAGTAGTCAATTTGGTCCTAGTTCTTTCTCAAAAAAAAAAAAAAAATTGGTCCTAGTTGTTTTTAACTTGCAATTAATTTGTTCCCTACCGTCAAGTCACTAACAAAATATGCTTACGTGGCGAACGGTTTGCATTGTTGGCACACAATTGGTTAAAATAATAATATAAAATCAAATAATTAAACATTAAAAAACCACATAAGCATTTTAATGAAAAAGAAAAAGCCATGTCAGACAAAAAATTGAAAAAAAAAATTTAATTGAGAGAAAAAGATGAATTAAATTTTTTTCAATTTCTATTATTTTCTTTTGTATTCTTTTACTTTCTTAGTTACCAAAGATAGGCTTCATTGCATGGGTTTGCGAAGCTGTGGTGGCTGGCGGAGATAGGTTTGGGGCTGTTGGTGGAGGTGGGTTTGGTTTCTTTTCTATTTCGCATTATTGTGATTGGATTCAATTCCTTGATCCAAATCGAGTCTTTTTGTCTAATTGGAGTGAAGTTTAGGTTTAGGAGAATGGTGGTGATTGTCTTGATTTCTTGAATCAGGTTTGGGTGCATTGAGATTCGAATAGTTAGAGAGGTGAAATGATAGATATGGATATCTTTTCAATGTTTGTTCATTATTGGGGTTTGATGGGTCTTTTTGGGTGCTTGATTTGGTAAAGGGTTTCAATTTAGTTTGGAATTTTCATATTATTGTGTGTTGGGTATTATGCTTGGTGGCTAAGAAAGTGCAAGAATACAAAAGAAAATAAAAGAAGTTGAGGTTTTTTTTTTTTTTTTTACAATTTTTTTTTCTTAGACATGACTTTTTCTTTTTCATTAAAATGCTTATGTAGCTTTTTTCATGTTTAATTATTTGATTTTTATGTTATTATTTAGCCACATGTGCAATAGTAATGTAAACCATTTCCAACGTAGGCATTTTTCGTTAGTAAGTTGATAGAAGGGACCAAATTGTTTATAAGTTAAAAATAATAAAGACCAAATTGAATGCTACCAAAAAGTACCAAATTGCTTGTGACTCCAGAATTTAGGGACAAAAATAATATTTCCCCATCCCACAAAACACAGTTGGCCTTAGGATTTTGCTACGTTAATGTTTTAGCTCTCAAATCATGTCAAAATATAAAGTGTATAAAATGAATGTAATAGTTATTCACTTATTCTTATCAATTTTATATAAGTAACTATTTTTATTTGGAATACCTATTATCCAAGTAATAATAAAATAGTGATTGATTTTGAATATGTCATTCTTCCTTATGTTTAGTTTCTTTCATAGAAACAAAAACCATCAAAAAGCAAATTTAATAACACATGCAATCAAGAATATTAAAAACAAGTGTCCATTTTTTAAATTAGGGAGGATAATAAAATATTTGAATTCACTAATATTAATCTTAAAAATTTATATTCTCTAAGCCCTTTCAGTGACATGTTTTATATATGCGTGTGTGAGGGCAGTGTGAAACCAACATTATAGTAGCTTAAATTTGTGCTATTGTGGGCACAAGTGCCTACGATTGTGTGGGTGTTTGGGGGTACACCTTGGCCTAGGGTGGACCATGGCGGCAAAAAAATGGAGTCGACACCTAGATTAGGTCTAGGAACCATAAATATAGCACCCTTCATGGAAGGACTGATCTATTACCAAAGCACATGTCTAAAGTTTAGGTATGGGGATAGGAAGGTGTTAGGCACCCAATCCCACTTGACCCGTGGGTCAGCTTCCACTCATTGTGTTTCATGTCTTAATCCCATTAAAGACACACTCAACATTGTTATCCTAACTAGCATGCATCTAAAGCAAGCAAATATGACATATTCATCCCCAAGCCTAATCATTCATCCATCATGGCATTAAACATATATTTCCAAGGGCAGAAACATCACAAAGCAGATTCAAACAAACGTGCTAAAAGCATCTCATTATTAAGGAAACAGAAAAAAAACAAACATATTTATGTTCATCATCCAAAGCAAGATCATATTCAAATCAATGCATGTTCATATGAGTGCATGGCTTACCTCACTGCACCACAGCACCTATGCATCGATGCATGCACATATTCATATGTATATGTTCATGGCAAACAAACAAATCAAAACCCTAACTAGCATCAAAGAGGTAAACAAACAAAAATAGAGAAGCAGAGACTTATAGATGTGAAAAACAACTCAAACAGAGGCATGTCGTATAAACAAAACAAAGAAACAAAAGCAAAAAGGCTTGGATTAGGGTTTTTAGGCATGAGTATTTGTGCACATACATAGGGCATGCGTGCATAGCCCAGTTGTATGCGTACGCATGCAGTAAGCATATGCACACACATACACGCCCTAAGCCCTAAACCCAGAAACTTGCAGAACAAAAACACAAAAGCAGAAATCTAGCAACCTAACATGCTTTAGACATAAAACAAAACAAAAACTAAACTAAACAGATATATTAAAGCCTTAAAACATATAAAAAAACAAAGGAATCAAAGAAAACTAAGAAAAAATGAAGAGTCAAAGATAGAAACTTTACCTCAACACATGAACTCTTTAGAGCTTGATTTTGACTGTTCCCTTCAGTCAATCTAGTCACAACGAAACCAAAATTAGTTAGTAAACATTTGAAACTCGAAGATAAAGATCATAAAATGTCTCAACCATAAAAATATTGACTTGAGGGAGTTTTGTGAAAAACTCTCTCTTTGATTCACCATTTTCTAGTGAATCTTGTGTGTTTTCCTTTAGAATTCCCCCTCCATTGAAAATCTACAATTTCAAGCTTTTTATAGTCGAAAATAGGAGTTTGGGGCAGCTCCTAAATGATGTGGGATTCGTTCTAAACCCAGTTTTAAATGCAGAAAATCTTTCCTTTTTGGTTTCTAGAACCCTAGCATGCGCACACATGCCCCGTGTATTTGTGCGCATGCTTCAAGCATGCGTATGCAGTGTAGAGCTTGAGCATGCATGCACACACGCGTGTATGCGTATGCATGCCCTAGGATTTCTGTGGTCTTTATTTTTCAAAAATAGATTTATTTAGTCTAAAAAGAATTATATTTTTCCAAAAACACTTCCTCAAGTCAATTTCTTTCCGATTGGGCCCTAAACCGACCTTGGACTTTAGAATTCCAACATCATTGGGGAACGGGAGCCCGAGTTGTAAGGGGTACAATATGTGGTGTCTACAGCTATGTAATTAAAAAGAGTATTGATAAGATAAATATATTTATTTCTATAAGATTTATATGTGAAACAATTGATTTGAAATATGAAATTTATACTTAAATTTAGTCGCTTTTGCAACAAGTGAAACAAAATTCAACATAAGAATAAAGCAAGTTTAATAACACACAATCAAGAATGTAAAAAATAATTTATATGCTTAAGAAGTTAGTGGAAATAATTAACTAACTCACCAAGCTCAAATAGATACAGAGAGATGCCAAAATATTATGTAAGAGGGAGTAGAGTTCATAACCGGTTACCTGGTGAACCACAATAATAGGGTATAAAGTTTGTAATTTCTTAAGAAGAATAAGTTTTATTTGTAATAGGAATATCAGTACTAATTGAGGGAACAAATAGAACTAATATTTTATGAATGTAAAATATTTTGATTTTCAAGGATATTGAATATTTGAGAATGGAAAGTTCTATAAATATATAGTCATTTGCAAGAGTCACCCTTGAGAGAAAGGGCTCTAAAATTCTCTCTCTCTCTCTCTCTCTCTCTCTCTCTCTCTCCCCCCTTTGATGTTACATTTTTTTTGTTTTTTTGACAATTGCATCAATATTTAAAGTCATAATAATTGATGGGTTATTCAATTTTACTTATAATAATTAATTTTTATTACAATTTAGATTATTCAAATCTTTTGTACTACTTTTTGTATTTCATTTTATGTTTCACCAATTATGGTATGCCATGTGTTTGATTTTTTTTTTCTATTTTAAATTTTAATTATTTTATAAGAAAATTCAAGCAAATACATGATAAATGATGACCGGTAAAACATAAAAATTAAAAAATGGTACAAAGGTTTTCTCGTATGTGAAACATATCAAAATTCAGGCTTCTTTCCACACAAAAAAGGCGTACCTTTTATTTTATATACATGTATGTGAGAGACGTGTCCCTAAAAAAAAAAGAGATTCGGGTACCTTTATAGGGCACCTCTCTTTTTGGGTAAGTGGTATGGAGTCATCACTTATTTTTCTTTATACAAAAAAATAAGAAAAAATACTAATTACAAAATACATGACTGAATAGTTTCATTCATTGATTGAATAAAATTACACATCTGAAAGAAAATTAAAAAGTTACATAGCTTTGGGTCCTAGTTACAATCTACCAAATATTTACATGGCTTGTTGTCCTAGTTACATTCTACCAAAAACAAATGAAGATAAGACTAGATCTACTAAATCAAAAACCTAAATCCGGAGGCTAGGTTACAGAATAGGAAGGTGTTAGGCACCCATTCCGCCTAAACAAAGTCTGGTCTTCTAGATTCTTGTGACCAATGTACTATGCTATGCATGTCATGTATGATATGTTGAACATGTGAATGAAAAATTAAATCACACAAATTTATGTATGGATGAAATCTCTTCTTTTTGTTAAAAAAATCAGATCTATTTTTATTGTTAAAAAAAATGATTTTGATTTGTCAAAATATCAGATCTGTTTTGTAGTATGTTAAAAAAAGGTTTTGTGACGACAAAAATTCAGATCTGTTTTGTTATATATATATAAATAAATAAAAGATTTTTGATGACAAAAATTCAGATTTGTTTTGTTATATATTTTTAAAAAGATTTTCTAAGAAGAAAACTTCACTCATAATCTAAATTTATGCAATCATGAATTAAAATAAACACAAACACAGTAATACACAATCTCTTTCTTTATTTCAACAATTTGCATGTATGAAGAAAATCAGATTTGAGAAAAATTTAGATTTGCATCTCATAAAGATGCAGATCTCCTTTTGTTTGAGAAAACTCAGATCTACATTTAAGGAAGATGTAGATCTATTTTTATACTGAGAAAAAATTCAGATCTACATCTTATAAAGATGCAAATTTGTTTTGTTTTAAGAAAAAATTCAGATCTACATCTTATAAAGATGCAGATCTATTTTGTTTTAAGAAAATTTCAGATCTACATCTTATAAAGATGCAGATTTGTTTTGTTTTAAGAAAAATTCAGATCTACATCTTATAAAGATATAGATCTGTTTTGTTTTAAGAAAAACAATTGTTCACATGCAAATTTATTGACATTCAAGAAAAAGATTATAGTAATCATATATAAAAAAAACAATCATGCTTTAAACAAAACGACAATTAACAATTCATAGATATCTGAAAAAGAAAGAGATATAATATGCATCATCACATTACAAGAGAAGGGTGAAGGCAACAACCTCTTGCATCAGCACACTTTGTTCTTGAAATGATGTTTTAGGGTTTAAAGAAATTTGTTCAATTCTCTTTGAAACCTAAAAACCCTAATTTTGTAGCAACACTCAGAGGGAGGATCAGAAAATATGTGTAGTTTGAGAGTAAAAAATGTATGCCTCTCAGAGCGTGGAAAAAAAGGTGCCGAATTATGAGGTTCAATATCTATTTATAAAGGCCAGAAGACTCTAAGAATAGGTACAGATTAGGGTTTGAATCCAGCCGCATCCTTTTGCGAAAAGATTGAAAAGGGTGTTCATTATCGTCACTCGAAAGCCGTTGGGCCAAAGCCCAACCAAGGGAAATTCGGCACTCCGAAAGTGCCGAATTGGCTCTTGGATGCCAAACACACTTCCGTGTTCGGGTGCCATTTGGACTCTCTTTTTAGGGTTTCTTGGCCGGTCCTTGTACCTAGACGTGTTTTCAACCTCCATTTATGATTTTTTGTCCATTTTCTGGATAATTCGGGCTTTTTTAAGAACAAATATCTTGTGGATAAATCTCCTAAAATAAATCTTGATAATGTTCAGATTATCCCCAATTTTGTTGTTATCCAATCATCCTTTCAATCAATCACAAAATTATCTAATTAATTTTAATTGTTTGACCAATCAAAATTAATTTAAACTAATCATGTGCGATCGACCTTACCTAGACACAATGCATATGGACCGTGCAAACTTGATCATGCGATATCTTTCGATCCGATGGTCCGATTCGGAAATCGGAAACACCGTTGCAACCGTTAGAATCTCAAGATCATTTTTATGATATGCAATGAATGAATTAATGCATACAATGCAGGAACAAATTGATGCATGTGATGCAAGAATGATTTTTTTTGTACATGGATGGTCACTCCACTCATCTTCCTTGATTAAATCATGGGTGCACAAAATCGAGTGTCTACAATGTAATGTTATTTTCTATCCAAATAAAATCATTGGGTTTAATTTATTCGTGTAAAATAAGGTCCCTCAACTTCATGTTTTGTAGATCTACTACTTTAGTACATGGTATATTCCTTTTGCTTGCATCGCCTAGATTGCTTTCACATGATTGTTTAACGAAAAATTCAGGTTGGACTTTATTCTCCAAACGCGTTAACAGACAAGCTTGTCCTCACATTACTGCCTTCTTTATTCCTCAATAAGGACAACCAACTATAGGTCAATCATGCTATCTCCAAACTGGTAAAAGACACAAGTCAGGCCCACTAGAAAACGTAAGCACTCCTATTACAAAAAGACACTCGAAGAAAAAATATACAGTACTATGAAAATGCTCATTTGTTACACTTACACTGGCACCCCAGATTCAATTGAATCTCTCCTCACCCTCCTTTTCACATAAACAAACAAGATTCACAATCAAACATTAAAAGACCACATTAACAAGCTAACTGATCTCTAAATGAAGAGATCTCTTCAAAGATTGGAAGTCTCTTTGATCTTATTGGGGTCCATTGGTTCATCAACTGGTCAAGCCCCTCAATGAAAGCATCTTCTATACTTAATCTTGACATGTTTGGAGATGTTGGTGCAGGTTGGTATTGTTCTAATTCCTGCACCAGCTCCTCTGCACGATTTCTTGACTTGGGGTCTTGGGACCCTGCAAGTTTACCCTGCAATACTTCTTCAACAACTGACTGTGCCTCAGCATGTCGACTTTGCTTGATCAGGCACAGGCACAAGTTGCAGGCTTTGTTTGCATCAGGGTCGATTAATTGAGCTTTACGATAGACTACTTCTGCGGCCATATGGTTTCCTTGTTGCATATAGGCCCATCCCAAGTTTCCCTGTGCAAATACTTCCAGAGTCACATCTCTATGCTAACAATTTAGATAATGAAATTGGGGAAGGGAATTGCAAGGTGGGGTTCATTGATTATTTAATTTTTTCCAAGAAGTTTGTGCTTGTATTAGACAAAGTGAAAGCCATTAGATTTACGTATGTAAAATTACATGACAAAGCAAAGGTGAATTTTAAAGCCGGTACTCATGTTCATGAAGCCTCTTCCTTCTTATTTATTAATTTATGTAATTTTTGGGTACAGAAGATTATATATGCAAACATAAGACCACGTGTAAATAAAAGTGAAAACAGGCAACTCATACATGATATAAGCAAAATAGAATAAACATGAGGCAGTAGAGGAAATCCTTAATTCCAAGGGGACATAAAACAAGCAATATGGACTTCAAACAAAACTTGTTGGCATAATTGTGGTTGGTCAGGAAATAGTTTACAAAATCTTAAAATGTCTTAATAGTTTTATGCTTGATTAGTAGAAAATGTGGAACGAAAAAATCACAATTGTGACAAAAATTTGAAAATTTGGCTAGGCTGACAAGCTCAAACAAGTACCAAGCAGAATTTAGATGTTATTTATTACCAGTATTCTGGAGGTCTCTTGCTTGATTGTAACCTGGAACTTCTTTCCATGAGAGCGAGCCGTCTTGGTAGCCTTACCGTTGAAGGCCTCTCCATGGTAAATCATCCGAAGCTTTCGTTTCAATAGTTCAATCTGCTCCTCCATTCTCCCACATTTCTGCTAAACTTATTATGGTTAGTGCCATTTAAAAAAAAAAAAGTTAATGAAGGCAGATAGAGAATCCCAACTGTCTTTTATCTAGCTAGAAACACAACATAAGAAACATAAAAGAAGTGTAAGTGCTTGTAGATATGAGCAGATCATATTCAGGAGGTCTAAGGGTTTCCTTTATAGAAGGTTCTGAAGTAGGGGAAAAGGACTATATATAAAAATTAATAAAAAACAAGATAAACGGGTAATTAATGATTATTAATTTAGAAATAACCCAAGCCATAAAGATTTAAAAATTCATTTGGTTATATAAGTATACCTTGTACAAGTCAATAAGGACATTGTCCAATGATTCCTGAGCTTGTCTGGAGCAACGATCCCTGAAAGATTTTATAGCTTCAATTGCTTCGTCTGCTCTATCTTGCTGTTTCATAACTACTGCCATGTCTTTGAGAGCACTATCTACTCTATCACCCTCATTTATAGCCTTCCAAAACAAAACTATAGCTGCTTCTGGATCCTTCTCAACTAACTGTAAATTAAACCCAAAAGTTTTAGTAAATCATTTAGATTAGAGATCAGTTTTGTACTATCATATATATATATATATATATATATATATAGGAAGAGTTTTAACTGAAAAAGAGCTTTTAACATTTCGAAAAAACATTTGACAAACTACAGTGAATTTTTTTTGGTTTTTTTTGAAGCTGGATACTTACCAAATTGATAAATAGCATTTTTTTTTTTATCATTTTTAAATAAGGATAAATAGCTTTTAAATGTGAGAAATGACAAAATGACATTAAGGTTTAGAATTTCAAGTCGCAACTTTGCGTCTCCGATCCACTCTAGAGTTCAAACTTCAAAGTTCAAAGAATGGAATAACGTATGTGTGAGATTTTTTTTTTTTTTTAATTACTAAGTATTTTAATACACAAGAAGTCAATAATACTATTAAAAATGCCAAATGGCCCAGACCCACAAATTTTATCTTGTAGGATTGTTTTAATTAGTACCGACCAAGGCCTCTATATGAATATGATCTGCTCAATTATGAACCAATGCCTCAAAAAAAAAGAAAAAAAAAAAAATCATGAAGCCACAAATACAAAAAGTAATTCAAGAAATGGAGATATTAGTGTACTAGTGGTTATTATTTCTTAAATTTTTCAGAAATGATAAAATCACCTCTAGTCAGTCTGTCTGTCTCATACTTTTAAAAAAGGAAGAAAATTATTATGAGAGTACAACATTATAATTAATACCCTCTCCATGCAAGAAAGATAAATTTCATCATAAATTAAATTAATAAGATTGGCTACTATATATATATATATATATATATATATATGTGAGAAGAAAGGAGGAAGTAACGCATCGGCATGGCAATGTATTACTCATTAGATTTTAGGTTTTTAAGTTTCAACGCATGCAAAATTAAAGGAGAAAATTCGAATCTTGAGGAAAGTTTTTCATGTGTAAAGCATGTAACTTTTTAACCGTGGTTAATAATGGAAGAGTAACTAATACTAATAGTAGTTTTTTTTTTTTTTTTTTTTGATGAAACTAATAGTAGTTTTTTGGTGTGCCTGTGAGCATAAAATTAATATGGTAACTATTATTAGGATTATCCATCCATCATCATAAATTCATAAAACTATAACTAAATTCTATCCTGAAACTCTATAATTAGTATTACTGATCACTTACCCATGCCATAAAAAATAAAAATAATAATAATGTCCCTTTGAGATTTGCAGAAATAAGATCTCCCCCCATCATTATAATTATAATAATTAAGAACTATCAAATTAATTATAGCCTCTTTTTTTTTCATACATATATTTATATAGTTCTGAACAAGTCAAGTCCACTACTATATACATAATATAAATAAAATTTAAAAATGCAGCGTTTAATATAAGAGAGGAAAAAAGAGAAAGGATAAAAAGAAAAGAAAGTGGAGGGTGTAACCTGGACGTGCTTGGCACGGACGTAAGGGGTGTTTCCAGGTGGGAGCTTATGAATTACATGATACGGTGGCTGAGAAGGAGAACCGCCCTCTATTTCCTTCTTCTGACTCATCATCTGATTTGATATCTCTCTCTCCTCCAACACTTTCAATCTCTCTTTGTAGTAGTGATGGAAGAAACAAAAGAAAAAGTAGATTTGGAGGTATGAACACAGAGAGAGACAGAGACAGATATGCTGATTTTTTATTTTTATTTTTTATAATGTTTGGTTTGGGAGGGAGGAGGGAAGAGGAATGAACTTGGTCGGGTTTGCGACCCAATTCATTTCTCCCTCTGAATGTGCTCACGTTGGTTGGACGTGTTCCTTTGCCACGTATTGGATTTTGACACGTGTTGCTCTTAATGTTTAGCCATTTCGGCTTTCTTTTCGAAAATTAAAATTTATAATAATAAATAAATAAAATAGTGCTTTTTCGTTTTGGCCTCATAACTCTTCTTTGTTTGCGGTTTTGACCCACTGTTTTCTGCGAATCTTCTTGTAATGGGATTCTTCTCACTCACACTTTTTTTTTTTTTTTTTTTTTTTTTTAAATATAATTTTTTGTTTTATAACAACTAGTCGTTAACTCGTGCAATGCACGAAAAAACTATTGACTTTGAAAAAAAATCCAACAATGAGTAAATAGACATTTTGAAAAAAAAAATTAATTGAAATTAATCCAATCAAATAATTAATCAACCAAAAATTTAGCTTTTAATAAGAAAACCAAAAATCACATGAACCTAAATAAAAAGCATTTGAGTTGAAGAATTAAGATTAACCTACTGAAACGCAAGTACCAAAAACCTCAAGACTTAAAACTTCAAAATTTATAGAATCTCCAAATTCTACTTCAGAACCAAACCAAATTCAACAAATTTATATATAACATACTAGATAAAAATTTATCGTTCCCTAAGTTGGAAGACATAGGTTGTATCTTTGATTTTTCTCCAAAAAAATAGAGATGCTTTATCTGCCATATACAATATAAAAAAATAATTAGTAGAAATTTCAACTCAAAAACCAAACCCACGATTATCAACGTGAGTCTTTTTTTTTTTCAACATTAGTCTTTTTTTTTTTTTTTTGAGTCCTATCATAATTTTTGTTTTTATATAGATTATCAACGTTTGAGTTTGAGTTTGAGTTTAAGTTGAACTTGTTAGAGAGATAGAGTTTCACTCCTTGTTAAGTTTTAATTAAACAAAAATAATTTTATTTAAAAAAAATGATAATGATGAGTTTCAGTTTAAGTTTAAGTTGGACTTATTAGAGAGATAGAGTTTCACTCCTGGATAAGTTTGAACTAAAAATAATAATTTTATTTAAATAAAATGATAATTTTATTTAAATAAAATGATAATTTTATTTAAATATTGTGCTGACGTGGAAAATTGTGAAAGTTTCAGAGGTTTCGGATATATATATATATATATATATATTTATATATATAGATTAGTAAACTTTTGTGACATCGCTTGTATGCAATTAATTAACCATTTTTTTTAATAAACAATTTTAGCTTTGAAAAGGAGTTGTAACAATTTATTTATTTATTAGAGGACTTTTGTTATCAAGTGTGTCCTAATTAAGGACACAACTTAAGATACATTATATCTTATATTAAATGATGCTTTTATATATTTTTATTAAAAAATTAAAATTAAAATTAAATTGTACACATCAAAGAAAATACAAACAACCACAATAAATTTGTGCTTGCAAACAAATACATTATTGACAAGTAAATATTTCTTTTAGAAAAACTTAAATAACAACTCTAATTAATAATTTATTACTCTTTTAACTTTTTTGAAATAGTTACAATTAGGGGTGTGCAAGCACTGAACTGCACCGATTGTTCGTCCCGAAACCGATTAAATTGCGTCGCTCTGTAGGCCGACCGACTGAATCGAAGCCAGCAATTGGTGAAGATGGATAATTCCGATGCTGGTGCGGTTTGCTTGATGGAGATAGATGCTGTATTCCGATGTTAACTGAACCGCACCAATATATATGTATATATATATTCTTAAACATGTATAGACTATAGAGTGAGATGCTGAGTTACTGTGAGTTTAGTTGTTTTTTTTTATGAGGCAAACTAACCTTAGAGCTAACTCAACTGAGCGTAAGCGGCGGAAGAAATATCAGATAAGAAATGAAATATGATGTGTGAGAGACCTCGAAAAAAGTGTCCCTCAAAAAAGAGATTCGGGTACCTTTTAGAGCACCTCTCTTTTTGGGTAAGTGGTGTGGAGTCACCACTTATTTTTTTTTATACAAAAAAAATAAGAAAAAAATAAATATATACAAATACATGACTGAATTGTTCTTTTCATTGATTGAATAAAAAATTACATATCCTGAAAAACTTGAAAATTACATAGCTTTGGGTTCTAATTACAATCTACCAAAAATACATGGTTTGTTGTCCTAGTTACACTTTACCCAAAATAAAAAAGGTAAAGACAAGGCTAGATCTACTTAACCAATGACCTAAATCCGAAAGCTAGGTTATGGAATGGGAAGGTGTTAGGCATCCATTTTGCCCAGACAAAGTTTGGTCTTCTAGACTCTTGTGACCTATGTACCTTTTTTTATGCATGTCATGAATGATATGTTGAACATGTGAATAAAAAAAAAATATCAAATCACACAAATTTATTTATGAATGAAGTCTCTTCTTTTGTTTAAAAAAAATTCAGATCTGTTTTGATTGGTAAAAAAAAATTGATTTTGACTTATATAAAAAAAAAAATCAGATATGTTTTTAAGAATGTAAAAAAAAAAAAAAAAAAAAAAAAAAAAGTGATTTTTGGAGATAAAAATTCAGATCTGTTCTGTGATGATAAAAAAATGGTTTTTAATGACAGAAAAATCAGATCTGTTTTTATATGTTTAAAAGGAACGAAAAAGTTTTTTTTATTTTTTATTTTTTTTTATTTTTTTTTATTTTAAGAAGAGAGTTTCACTCATAATATGAATTTATGCAATCATGAATTAAACAAAACAAGCACAAACACAATCATGATTTATCTTTTTCTTTATTTCAAAAAATCTGCATGCATTAAAAAATCATATATGTATCTAAGGAAGATACAAATCAGTTTTTTGATAAAAAAATGTTTGGATTTGCATCTAATGAAGACACAAACCAATTTTGATTAAGGAAAATCTAGATTTACATCTAAGGAAGATGCAGATCTGTTTTATTGTGAAGAAAAATTCAGATCTATATCGAGGGAAGATGCAGATCTGTTTTTATTTTGAATAAAAATTCAGATCTCATCTAGGAAAGATGCAAATCTGTTTTTTATTTTGAAGAAAAATTCAAATCTACATCTAGGGAAGATGCAGATCTGTTTTATTTTGAAGAAAAATTCAGATCTACATCTAGGGATCTGTTTTATTTTGAAGAAAAAATTAGATCTACATCTAGGGAAGATGCAGATTTGTTTTTATTTTAAGAAAAAGAGTTGTTCACATGCAAATTATTGATATTCAAGAAAGAGATTATAACAATTGCATAAAAACAATCATGCTTTAAACAAAACAATGATTAATAATTCATGCTATGAATAAAAACAATCATCAACATAAAAAGAAGCATAAAGAAAAGATAGGGTGAAGGAAACAACCTCTTGCATGAGCACTCTCTGTTCTTGAGAGGATGTTTTAGGATTCAATGAAATTTGTTCAATTCTCTTTGAAACCTAAAAACCCTAATTTAAGCAGCAAAACTCAGAGAGGGGATCAGAAAATATGAGCAATTTGAAAGCCTAAAACGTATGCCTCTCAGAGCGTAAAAAAAAGGTATTGAATTATGAGGTTCAGTATCTATTTATAGAGGTCAGAGGACTCTAAAAAATAGGCACGGACGATTAGGTGTGAATCCGGACTCATCCTTTTGCAAAAAGATCGAAAAGGGTATGCATTATTGTCACCCGAAGGCCGCTGGGCCAAAGCCCAACAAAAGAAAATTCAACCCTTTCAGAGTGCTGTTCGGCACTCCAAAATTGCCAAATTGGCCTTTGGACACCGAACACTCTTTCGTGTTTGAGTGCCATTTGGACTCCTTTTCTAGGGTTTTTTGACCCGTCCTTGTACCTAGACGTGTTTTCATCCCCCGTCTATGATTTTTCATCTCTTTTCTAGATAATTCAGGCTATTTAAGAACAATTATCTTGTAGATAAATACCCTAAAATAAATCTTGATAAAGTTTAGATTATCCACAATTTTATTTTTATCCAATCATCCCTTTTATTCCTATGCATGCAATCCTATTTTAAACACTAATTATCAACCAATCACAGAATTATTTAATTAATTTTAATGGTTTAACCAATCAGAATTAATTTAAATTAATCATGTGTGGTCGACCTTACCTAGATGCAATGCATGTTGATTGTGCAAACTTGATCATGCGATATCTTTCGATTCGATGGTCCAATTTGAAAACTGAAAACACTTGCGACCGTTAGAATATCAAGATCATTTTTATGATATGTAATGAATGAATTAATGCATGTAATGCAAAGACAAGTTGATGCATGTAATGCAAGAACCAATTGATGCATGTAATGCAATCATGATTTTTAGGGTACATGGATGGTCATTCAAGTCATTTTCCTTGATTAAATCATGGGTGCAAAATTGAGTATCTACATGATGAGGAAGCTGTGAGGGTGTGGACGTTAGGGTTTTGCTGCTTATGGGCTGGTTTGTTGCATGAGTTTTCCTTTTTGGACTGTAAGTTTGGTCCATACTGGCTAATAACTCAAATTAAATTTCTTTATTTAATATAGGTTGGGCTTGAGGCCTTGGGCTTTAGCCTTTGGGTCATTAGGTTAGCAATCTATCTCTATCACACACAAACCACAAACCCCATTACAGTAAACGGCTAACACTTTCTCACTTCTTAGACTCAGACACTCAATTTCTTTCAGTCTCTTCCTTACAAACCCAAACTCTATCCATTGCGCGCTATCTCTCTCTCGAAATCTGGTGCCACCACTCCTTGAATCTTGATACTTTGGATGCATTATCAGTTCTTTTTCCTTTGATTTGATTGTTAAGGTATTAACTCTTACTCTCTTCCTTTGTGGTTTTGAATTTTTGGTTCTCTGTGGGATTTCAGATTTGTGGATATGGGTTTTCAATCTATGGTTATGACTTGTGAAGGCATGGGTTTTGATCTATGGGTATGGATTAGAAAGATCGACAAAACTGAGCCGCACTGGTGCTAAAAAACCGCACTGATGAAGGCCGGAGAACCGACCTCCGACGGTGATGAAGTGGAAACCGACCCCTATGGCGCGGTGAAAAAATTGCCTAAAAACCACCCCAACCACACCGTGCACACTCCTAGTTACAATATGCTGATAGTTTTTGGCTCATTAACCCACGCCCTTAAAAGACTTGTTAATAGAACTAATTATATAAGTAAAACACACACACACACACACACACATATAAACAAGGCCATGCAAAAGTAGGATTGAAAATATTGCCTCCTACAAGTTACCATTTGTGCCCTATTAACTTCCTTTTCCTTGTTTATTTTTAAACACCCTTTTTGGGTAAATCATATATATTGTTAAGGTCATATTTTCTATGTATTGGATAATCTTTTGACAAAACGCACTTTACTTGTAATTGGTTAGATCCAAGTTGGGTTTAATGTATCATCAAGTATGTGAAGTTTACTTTACAAGTGGTATCGTTAAAGACATTATGATTGATCCAAAAAACAAGTGAAGAAAAGATGTTTCATTAAAACTTGACACTAGCTACTATTGAGATTTAATGAGGGAGCTTAACACAAGCTTGATCTATTGAGACTTACGAATTCAGAATTCTCAGATATGAATTTTGGCCCATGATGACTTGAATGATTAGGATTTCTCTCTCTACAACCCTAGTATATATAAGGCTTATTTTAAAAGTCATCAAGTACTGTAGATATCGCATTTTGTACCCGTTAATAATATTTGGTCCCCGGCCCCAATAATGAGCTTGGCATATGTCAACCAAGGGTAATTAAAGAGTTCATAATAGTTTGGAAGTAATCACAACTCAAAAGTGCTCAAATCACTTTGAAATCGATACTGAAAAATGACTTTTGCTCCACTATTTTGACCATAACTTTTGCTCCACAAAGAATTTTTTAGTGTGGTTTATTTCATTGGAAATTAGACATCCTGGGCTTCAATTTGAATACAAAATTTTCCTAAGTTGGACTTATATTGAGTGAGTTATGACTATTTGAAGTTAGGCTAACTGGGCAGTCCGATTTTCTGGGTTTTAAAAGTTCATTTTAAGGGCCCAAAACATCATGCTTTGATGTGGGCCAGCCCATAAACCCTTGAGAACGTCCAAAGATCATTAAAAAGTCTAAAAACCCTAATTTTAACTTATAAATACTCATCTTATGCCTCAAATCAAAATCTTAGTTAGAGAGAGTGATTTTTTGGCCTCCATCTTCTCTAATTTTTTTTTTTTTTTCTCTTTTCAAAACTGGAGGGCAGCCCCTTAGCACGTTTTTTAATCATCAAAAAAAGCTCTCTTTAGTTAATTCTAAGTAAGAAAATTTGTTTTTAAAAATTGTTTTCTAAGAACCTTTTCAAAATTTTTTGTTCTTGAGTTATGATTACTAACAAACTATTGTGTTCTTTTGATTATTCTTATCCTATAAATCTAATCTTTGTATTGTAGGCGCTGAGGGGTCAGTTAAACAAACTCTAAACTCATAATCTAAAGCAAGATGAGTGTTCTTTCCATGAACTCTTCCTTTGTTTAGATTCACATAAGTTTCTTAACATAGTTTTTATATTTGTTTTATTTGATATGTTTGATGTTTTAATTATGTTTGATACGTTCTAATATGATTTTAGGTTGTTTATAATCTATCCTTATTGTCCTTGATTTGTTATTTTGGTTTCATGTAAAGTATAATATGTATGTTTATTTTATATAGTTTAGTTTAATTATTTGTTTTGTTTCATGTTTATTTGTTTATGTTAATGCTTTGTATTTTTGTTTTATGTTAGTTTAATTTTTAGGGTTTTTAACATGCTTGTTTGATCTCACATATTATATCTTTGTTTGATTAAATCTCTAAAAATGTAATTTTTCGAATTTGTGTTAAAGGATGCGTGCGCGTGGTTCAACCATGCGTAGCATAGTTGAATATGCGCACGCACCCCAAATCCAGATTAGGGTAAAATCTTGTTTTCATTTGTTTTAATCATTTTTCACATAATCTTTGATTCTGTTTGACTCTATTTTAGGTTAATTATTTAGGTTTAACTATTTTCCATGTTTGTTTTAGTATTTTTGCCATGTTTAGTCTATTTGATATTATTTCCTTGTGTGTTTTATTTAATTGTCAACTTACCATGTTTAATTTATTTTATTTTATTGTGTTTTATTTATTTCCTTTTATATTGTGATATGTTTTTAACATGTTGTATGTGTTATTTTTATTTAAAGTGCATGATGTATGTTTAGGTTAAGGATTAGGGTTCTTTTAATAAACTCTTTAATTAAATACAGCCTAGAAACACATAATGGAAGCCGGCCCACAAGCCGGGCGGTCTTAGGTGCCTAACACCTTCCCAAGCCGTACCCAAACTCTGAACTCATAATCTGGTACGTGGATTCATGTGTGTAAGTGATTGGCCCAAATGGCCAAATATGGTTCCTAGACCTAATCTAGGTGGCGACTCTATTAGTTCACAAGTACGGAAACAGAGACTTAGAACATATACTATGTGAGAAGCTACTGCGTTTGTTCTACTTAGGGTTTTGTAACCAAGTGCTTCCTGATCTTTAACATCATTGAAATGAAGAACTTTACAGCCAACAACAATTAATCAAGTTATTGGAGTTAGTCACGTACTGGGATCCGTGCAAAGAAGTTAGTCACAAATTGGAGATTTGTACAAAGGAAGAAGTCTTTTACAAGATCAAGTCTAATTGGGTATTGGAGCAAAGGTTCAACTGTAGGTTAGTATTTTGGGATAAATCACCAAATAAACTAGGTTGGTATTTTGGGATAGGCCAGGGTAGTGGTAAGATTACTCATACTTGTAATTACTTGATTATTGATTAGTGGATTCTTGGGAGTGGTGACCTGAAATTCACCCGGTAGGGTTTTGGCCTTGCGAGAGGATTTACCCATTCGTCAACAAATCATCTTGTCAATTTAATTTCCGCTGCACTTAATTTATTTGGTGATTTATTAGTGCCTCCACAATTTACATGTAATTTGACTTAATTAATCAACTTAGGTAATTGAATTAATTAACTAGGGTCAATCTATTATAACCCAACATATATATATATATATATATCTACTCAACAAAAATCACCACACGTTCTATCTTATTAACAATTAGAATAAAAATGATCATAAGTAGTATTAAACTTAGGCAAGAATTTTAACTTGCATCTAATTACGTTTATTTTTTTTTTTCAAATAATTTGATTAATTATGTATATTTTCATTATAAAAAAAAAACTGTTTATTTTTAAATACATTTATGCATATGCATAAATTACTAACTAGTAAATTATAAAACCAGACTTAAGTTTTTAGAATCGAGAAAAGAATAAAGATTGTACATCAGTTGAAGAGAGCAATAATTAAACATCAAAAATTGTTTTCACTTTGGAAACATCCTTTGGAGGTTCTAGGCAAAGGCATTCCATTATTTGATTGAAGTAGGGTTGAGGGATCAATGGCAAGGAGAAGTGGACAACAACTTATTGCCTTCACAGACAAAGGCATTAAGGATGTGTTTGTTTGGAGGTGAAATAAGGTGGATCGAAAACTCTGGAGAGAAAATGGGAAGGAAATTTTTTTTAGAATATGTTTGGTTGGGTGAGAAGGAAGGAAAATAAATGATGGGGCTCAGGTATTTTCTCCCTAGACCCACCAAAATGTTTTCTCCTAAAATGAAGAGAAAACTGAGTGGGGATACATTTTTTCTTGATTGAAAAAAATATCCATGTGCATGTGCACATGGGCTTCATCCAGTTGCCTTTTTTTTTTTGTTGGGGGGCAGTAACATTGCCTTTTCTTTTTTTTTTCTTTTGATTTTCTAGGGTCTGGGTGTGATAGTTTAAAAAAAAAAAAAAAAACTAGACGTGTTTTTTTTTTTGGAACATGATTTTTATTTTTTTAATAAATTTGGGTGATTGCTCTTTTTTTTTTGTTGGTTATTTGTCACTTTTTTTGTTTTAATTGGGCATTATTCTTTAACAAGGGTATATGAATAAATTTATTCAAACTCATTTTTTCCATCCCTCCACTTTTCCACTCCCAACCAAATAAAAATGAGAGAAATTAAAATCTTTTTTATCCTCTCACTTTTTCACCTTCTCACAATTTTTTATTCTCCTACTTTTTCACCTCTTCAACCAAACTCACCTAAGATTTTGCTAAGAAGCTTGTTTGTTAGGCTAAGGACACTGACGATTTTTCTGTCTCTTTATCCACACCACGCTGACATCACAAGCCAGCTAAGGATACAATCACTGTTACGTAATTGGGATGCTAAAATTATGCTACATTCATACAATTATACCCAATTTCATAACATACTTATCTCATTATCTAGGCCAATTTGTAATTGAATTACAACACATGTTATGCATGTATTTGGGTGTGTTTAGACGTGTCTCTATAGTTTTCCTTTTTATTTTAAAGCCAAATTCAATTCATTAAGAAGTAAAGGGAGAGGGTCAGCTTCAATTACAAAAGGTAGCCCATATGAAATAGGTTTTGGGATGATGAATTTATAACTCTAATTAAGATTACAATTTTTGGACCAACACACAAACATATATATAGACATACACAAAGAAAGAAAATGATTTTTTTTTGTTGAATAATTCTATAAATACAACAATGGGAGGGAAGATTCAATTCCTAGTTCTTCTTATAAAAAATATAAGAGAACACTACTAAATTATAAGACTCTTAACAACAAAAAATAAAAAATAAAAAATAAAATCAATATCTTTAATAATCGGATCTATATATTCTTCAATGAGGTTCAGTTCATTATTTCATTGAGCCAAAGGGGGAGCTAATAGAGGCATATTCTTTCAAAATAATTTTTGTGGATACCATTTCATAGTTATTAAACTCCATAAAAAAATATATATGGTAAGAAAATCCATATATTTTTCATCTGATTTAATATTTTGAAAGATATTTAAATATTCGGTATAAAAAAGGAAAAATAAACGCAAATACAATTATGCCCAACTATATTATGCATTTAAATGAATAATGTGTGACTAAAGAACAACTATATAAATGTAGGATTTTTTTTTTTCTTAAAAAAAGGTAATAAATGTTAGGTTTTTATTTTATTTGCTATTTCCAATTTAGTAGCATATTTATATTATTTATTTTGTAATATATTATCAAAGCAACTAATTGCACTACAAAAAAATTGTCCTATCCCAGCGTTTTTTTCCCGGCGTTTTTACAAATCGCCGTAATAGATAAGCTTGTACCAGCACTTTTTGAAAACGCTGGTATAGGAAATCCTATTACGGCGGCTCAAAACCGGCGCTTTATAAAGTGTTGCAATAGGAGGCCTATAGCGGCGTTTTTCAAAAATGCTGGTACAGGAAGCCCAAAAGCGCTAGGATAGAAGCGCTAGGATAGGATTACTGATTTCCCTTAGGGGGAAAGACCTATCTCAGTGCTTTTAAAAGCGCTGGAATAGGGTCAATCTATTCCAGCGCTGAGACAGGTCCCTCCATTCTCTTATGAAGAGAGGCCTATCCCAGCGCTTTTTGAAGCGCTGGAATAGGGTCCACCTATTCCAGCACTTCCAAAAGCGTTGGGATAGGTCAACTATAGGGATTTTTTTTTTATTTTTATTTTTTTACACAAGATAGAATTTCTACTCTAGCCTAATCTAAGTGTATATGTATATGAAACTCCTTACTAGAGACTTGAATCCCGGCGCTTGCCCCCCACACCCCACAAGCACTTATACTTGTGGAGAGATTTTTTAATTATCAAATGACCAATACTCACCTAAACCTATAAAAAGACCAAAGTACCCCCCGAAACATTGAAAAAGAGCAAAAACGCCCCGATATCTAGAAAAAGACCAATATACCCCCGAAACCTAATAAATGACTGAAATACCCCCAAAACATCAAAAATGACCTAAGCACCCCCTAAGACATCGAAAATGACCAGAGTACCCCTTGTGTCTAAAACTAGCCAAAATACCCTCGATTACTTGAATAAGAACAAAATACCCCTATAAGTTTGATAATCAAAATGCCCCTAGAAAGACAAAAAATGTCAAAAATACACCTGACACCCAGAAAAGGACTAATACACCCCCGCAACATAAAAAAAAAGGACCAAAATACCCCCAAAACATCGAAATGAATCCTAAAAGCTAAAAAATGACAAAAGCACCCCCCATTCATAAAAAAGGTGGAAAACCCCTTGATTACTTGAATAACACTAGGGGTGGCAAAATCAACCCAAATCCATTTGCTCACCCAAACCCGCCTAGTTAAATGAGACTCAAACCCACCCAATTATTAATTGGGTTAAATGGGTACCCAATTATGATCTAA
This sequence comes from Quercus tomentella, assembly GCA_028535165.1. Classification (NCBI taxonomy): domain Eukaryota; kingdom Viridiplantae; phylum Streptophyta; class Magnoliopsida; order Fagales; family Fagaceae; genus Quercus; species Quercus tomentella. The sequence goes on from JAPQVY010000001.1 coordinate 30,396,112, forward strand.
GTATCATTTCTACAAATCAACTAACTTTAAAATTATCTTCTTTTGAGATTCAAAAAAAAAAAAACTAACTTTAAAATACCTCAAAACCACTAAAATTACCAAAATACCCCTTAAACATAAAAAATGACCAAAATACCCCTAAAACCCAAAAAAAAAGACCAAAATAACCCCAAAGCCTACAAAATGACCAAAATACCCCCGAAACCCAAAAAATGACCAAAATATCCCCCGAAACCCAAAAAATTACCAAAATACCTCCAAAACCTAAAAATGACCAAAATACCCCTGAAACATAAAAAAAGACTGAAATACCCCCCTAAAACCAAGAAAATGACCAAAATACCCCCCAAAACTTAAAAAATGACCAAAATACCCCCAAAGTCCAAAAAATGACCAAAATATCCCCAAAGTCCAAATAATGACCAAAATACCCTCAAAACCTAAAAATTACCAAAATACCCCCAAAACAAAAAAAATGACCAAAATACCCTTGAAACCGATAAAATGACCAAAATACCCCCAAAACCTAAAAGATGACCAAAATACCTCTGAAACCTAAATAAGTAATTTAATGCATTTAGGATATGTTATCATGTTTTACAAAATTTTACCATATTTTCTAGCAAAATAGCAAATAAAATTTTTTATTTTCTCATATTACTATAATTTAAAATATTTTGATTTAGATTTAAAATCTAATATCTATGTGTGTGTATCAAATTAAAAATTCGAGATTCACATAAAATATTGAAAAATGATGTGCTTAGTACAAATATTAATTAAAGGATGGAATTAAAAAAAGTCACTTTTGATAATCTTATTTATTCCATTTAATAACATAACTGCTAAACAATTATAATACCAATAGGAGTATTAAAATTGAATAAAATGGAGTATTTTGTATAAGTGTTTAGAAAACGTTTAATACATTAGCATCCTAAACATTTAATTTAGGACACTACATGATAAACATGAGTTTTTTTTTTTTTTAAAGAATTAATTACACTTAATCCACTCAATCGTGATTTAGTATATTTTAACATTGCTAGCGCTTACTCGTGGTTTGAAAATTAGTATTTTGTCCACCTGTGGTAAATCTATCATGCTTCTATAACCTACCTCTGATTAGTAATAAGCTCTTACAAAAAAAAAAAAAAAGATTTTCCTCGAAAGAAGCTCTACTCACGGTCACTCCATTCTCAACATCAAATAAAAAAAAATCTAGGAGTAGTTGATTTATCATTTTCAATTAATTTGGCTATTATCAAAAAATTACATTGTCAATGGAAAATAGATCAAGTTGCTGAATTGGTCTAGGGTTAATGTGCAGTCAAATCTGAAAAAAGAAAAAGAAAAAAGAGGTGCATGTGTTACATAAATTAAATTATCCACCTCTGTTGTATGTTTTTATTAGATGTATTCGATTTTATCTGTAACGATGTTTACTTGAGTTTGGTGTTTCCTCTTATATGATGTAAATATGTTATTTTATCCCCCAAAAGTATTGATCTTTCAATACACATAGATTAGGGTTTTTATTACATTGTTACATTAATTATTTTGCTATTTTTTCGTTTGTGATAGCATGACTGCGTACACCATGTTTTTTTCCACATTTTCATCTAACAACCTCAATAGAAATTGTGCAATTGTGGGTTAAGTTTTGTTTGGTTTTTTTTTTTTTTTTTTTTTTTTTTTGTGTGTGGTTGTAACATACATCATGTTTTGATAAGTTGGCGGTTAAGTTAAACTTAGGTTCTTTGGGGTAGTCGACTCAAGTACTTACACCAATGGGTTGTTCATTGGCCGCTACCATTACATTTTCTCCAAGGTAAAAGATGATACAATGAGTGATAGAAATAATAAATTAATGAGGACAATAGTTTTCTCATGTGCAAATAATTCAGGTTAGGAAGCATAAAAAATAAACGGGAGGAAATATATTAGTCTATGAGGCATAAGAAGTTGAGGTAATTAAATACGTTTAGCAATGCTAAACAAATATGTTTGGTGAGATTTAATAAATATATATTTGTAATTTGTAAATGCCCAAATTGATACATTCGTCAAGGAATAATATTGTTTTTATGACTTACACATGAGTGACATCAAACATGGCTCGAGTTGTCTCACAAGTGTTCTAAACTCATTTGTTAGAATTTGAGTGGTCTCAAATTGATGTGGAATGACCCTGTTTTGCTCTCCAATCCATTACGCCTATTTTCCCTTTGCTGACTCTCTTTTAGTGAGCTTGGTTCACATAATGGAGGGAAGTACTTGAATATATATGAACAACTTGTTACTCCAGCTGTGGGTTTGAATTGGTTGTTGATTTTTTGTGGGCATTGCTGGGCTAGTTCAATCAAGTGGTTTGGGCCTATTTGGTAAGAGATTTCTAGTAACGTTGTTTAAGTTTTGTAAAAATACGTATAAGTAAAAAAGTATGTGAAAATACGTATAGTGATATTTAAACAATAGTTTTCGTTGTTTAAATACCATTACCAAACAGGGCCTAGGGTCACCGTGCTGCTCATATAATGGGCTTTGAAGTTGTAGAGTTCATCTAGGCTTTGTTGATTCAGCCTAAACACGTGGACCATGGTTGCTAATTTTGGGGGTCTTGATTTCAGCTACTTTGTTTTAATTGGGCCCAAGCCAAGTTAATTTCAAGTCCCCAAACATTTGGTTGGTGGTATGGGCTGTAGCAAAATTAGCAAAGTTAATGGGTTGTAGCCACTCGTGGCTTCTTGTGGGCCATAATCTAAGCCTTAATTTAAATGGGTGATGGACCAATTTGAATTGGTATTGGGGATAGAAACTGGGTCCTTTTAATTAGCAGAATCACTGGGCCTTAGTGATTTATTTAGACGGCTGCTAGATTTGACAATTGTGGGCTTTGTTCCATGGTTCATAGATTCTTGCGGCCCAACTTAGCCCAATTGCGGCTGACAAAGGTTAAATGTGAGGATTGCTTGAATGGTAGCTAATTTTGGGAGGAGGTTTCATGTGTGCAACATGTATGATGTAAAGTTATGGGATTGATCTATTACTAACATGATATGCTTTAGGATGATGAGTAATGTAGGTATTTTTAGTGAATTGGGAGTGAAGTTATTGTAAAGTGTAGATATTCCATTTTGCACCCATAATTTAATCTTGGAAGATGGCTAGAATGACCATTCATATCCCCGAAAAAATCATATTTGCATTACATGCATTAATTCATTCATTGCATATCATAAAATGATTTTGAGATTTTAACAGTCGTGACGATATACCCGATTCCCAAATCGGACCGTTGGATTGAAAGATATCACAAGATCGAGTTTTCACGGTTTGCATGCATTGTATGGGGTGAAACTGATCACGTGTGATTAATTGAAATTAATTTTGATTGGTTAATGATTATAATTAATTAAATGAATTTTTGTTATTGGTTAAGTATTTTTCTTAAAGTGAGATTTGTTGCATGGGATTAAAACAAATAAGCTGATAATATTTAAAGGCTATAGATAATTAGGCTTTTAGGATAATTATATTCAAAATAATTATTTTAAAAAACCTAATTATCACTCTGGGATGAGGTTTATCATGAAAATAACTCTAAAATTCGTCCAAATACAGTTTTAGACTTGCGAAACACTTCAAAAATGTGCTAATCAAGTAGTAGATTTCAGATTCACGTTTCAAGGCACTTTTGGCATAGTATAACTCAAAATTCGGACTTAGCTATTTCTGAAAAAGTTGTAGAGAATCGAATTTCCCTTCAGTTGTCAAAATTTCATCTTAATCAGAATTTTGAATAAAAAAGATATGATCAAAATACTGAAGCTTGTTCTAATTTGAAAAATCAGCTTACTCTTATCCAAATCTCTTTTTTTTTTTTTTAGAATTTTCCCCCATACGTTTTTTGCTTATTTTTTAAGCTGATTGGACTTAATTTTTAAGCAAACCTAACTTATTTTCTAAGCAACTAACACCTCTATAAATAGGGAAGGCCTCCCAACATTCAGCACCCCTTTCTGACCATTTTTTCTGGACCCTTCTTTTCCTGACTTCTCTCTCCCCTTACGATAAAGAAGTTCCGAAAGTCCTACTTTAGAAACTTCTTTTTTGTTAAGAGGCTTCACATAAATCCTTAAAAAAAAATTGTTTCTCTTTGAGGAACTCTTTCCTTGAGGATAAAGTTCATGCAGGTATAACTCTAACTTTGTTTCCATAACATGCTTTCATATATGTTTTAGTTTCAATGGACATGATGTTTTCTTTTGTGTTTAAATAATCATGTTTCTCATATGTTATCACATGTTCTCTTTTGCTTTCAAAGGTTTTCACATGATTAATTGATGAACATGTCTAGATCTAGTGTTGAATCTTGGCTTAGAATTTTAGATATGCAATTTTTTTTTTGTGTTTTTTGTGTTTTTTTTTTTTTTTTTTTTTTTATAAAAAAAAAAAAAAAACTAAAATCAAATTTGCAAGTTTTCTTCATTTTTTTTATCAAGAGTCAGATCTGTATTTTTTTCTCTTTGTTTCTTTTTCAAAGTAAAACCAGATCTGCATTTTTCCAAATAAAAATCTGCCTTGTTTTTAATATAAAATCTGATATACATTTTTTCCAAATAAAAATCTGCTCTGTTTATAAAATCTGATCTGCATTTTTTCCAAATAAAAATCTGATCTGCATTTTTTCCAAATAAAAATCTGCTTTGTTTTTAATAAAAAATCTGCTCTGTTTTTAATAAAAAATCTGATATGCATTTTTTCCAAATAAAAATCTGGTCTGTTTTTTTAAAAAAAAAAAAAAAAAAATCTGATTTGCATTTTTTAAAAATAAAAATCTAATTTTTTTTAATCAAAATCAGATCTGCATCTTTCAATAAAAAATTTGTGTTTTCAAAATAAAAATCTGTTTTTTTTTTTTTTTTTTTCCACATTTAAAAATCTTAATCAAATCTGAATTTTTATTTAAAATCCAATCTTTTTTTATGGAAACTCAAGATTAAATTTTTCATCAACTATTCTCATCAAATTTTTTCACACAAAATAAAATAGCATATCTAAGATTATTGACTAAAAGTTTAACCCTAGATCTAGGATTTGACATAGCATCTGTTGTATAACATTTCATACTTTGAATATGGGTATATAATGGTCATGTAGAGTCTAGAAGACTAGACTCCGTTTGGGCGGAATAGGTGCCTAACACCTTCCCATTCCGTAACCTAGCCCTCGAATTTAGGTTTTTAGATAGTAGACTAGTGTTTTATCTTTTGGTAGATTGTAACTAGGATCAAAGCTTTGTAATTTTTACATAGATTGTATTTAGGACCAAAGCCTTGTAAAGTTATTCTACCAAGTTGTATTTGTATAATCAATTAATAAATTTGAGGTATTTTTGGACATGTGAATTGTATTTTATTTTTTCTTATTTTAAAAAAAAAAAAAATAAGTGGCGACTCCATACAATTACCCAAAAAGAGAGGTGCCTTAAGCACCCGAATCTCTTTTTTGAGAGCACCCTTGCGGTCTCTCACATAAAGATAATGGGGAAACTAAATAATATTTAGAACGAGTCGGGGCTTGATTGTTAGAGGAAAAAAATTGGTCTTGAACTAGAGAAAGTAACTAAGGAGAAAGAAAGGATGGCTTAAGATAATGTGATGGTTTGTGTTTGATGGAAAGGAGGGTTTAGATGATAAGAAAATGATGTTAAGAAGTTTAGCCTAAAACTAATATAAGTGATTAACCAGATTCCATATTGCAAGTATAAAAATATATGAACTAAATCATTTAAATGGCAATATGCAGAAAATAAATCAAATCAAAGCTAAACACCAAGAAGTGTTTAGGAAGAGAAAAACCCAAGCACTTGGGTGGAAAAACCTCTCCCTCAAACACACCCTTGGAATATCTCCACTAGATGAGTATTTGTAGTATAAGTAAGACTATGAACCCTCTAAGCCCAAATCCCCTTATGTACTTGAGCCCTCTAAGCTCCAGCTAGCAACTGGCTTCACGAAGTCATTTTTTCAACTAGCTCACTAGAGACACCACCGTTGAGTTGCCAATGTCAAGCCACCAATAAAATTAGATTTGAGATGACATCCAAGGTTTCCAAACCTTTAACACAAGCTCACAACATTCAATAGATGGTGAAGGTGATAAAATTTCTCTTAAAACTATGGCAATGGTGATAGAAAGGGAGAAAAGAGGTTGGAAGTGTATCTAGCACTTAGGCAAAGGCTCTCTCTTTCTCTACAAGGTGGATGAGATGAAATGAGGTCTCTCATAATATTTATACTCATATCCTACTCTTTAGCCACATCCAGCATGCACAAGGTGTGAGTGTTAGACTTTTGGAAAAAGGCTAAAAAAAAAAAAACAAATCAGCATAAAATAGGACATTCTATTTCCATGCCAATTACGAAATTTTCATGACTTGCCATGGTCGTGACTTGGTAGGTTGCGACTGCCATCTCAAACAGCCTCCTAGATCTTCTGTCAAGTGTTACTCGTGAGCAAGGTAGGTCGCATGGAGGTCTTGAGAAGGTTGCAGAAGCAATTTTGATGGTGGTAGGTCTAGATACTTAATGAAAATAGAATTATTTTACAAATAAGATTTCATTTTGGTTTTTAATTACCGGTCCCTACAAATTAATGAAATGCATTTCACATGCTTTGTTTACAAAATATTTAAAAAATAATAATGTAGTATCCATTGTATTAATTAATCAATATTTCAAAAAATATTATTACAATTTTATAGCAATGATGATGATGTAATTTATGGAGTTTTTATTTTGTTTCTTATGCAAAAAATTATATCATTGTCAATTAAGAATTAAGAATCTATTGAGAGTAAAAACCCATCTAAAAATAAACATGTATATGAAATTAGAAGACTATTATTATTATTTAATTTTTATAATGAAAGAGGGTGATTTGAACCCTAAATGTTTTTAGAATCATTAAGAAGTGTCAATTAGTTGGCCTATAAAGAGATTGATTAAAATGTTGATGAAAAATAGATAGTTTTTCTTTTTAATCAGTATGCCACAATAGACGGCGCAAATAAATCACTTTTTTTTATTAGTCCAAAATAAGATTTACATTACAACATTCCACAAAATGCTTGGTTAATAACAACTTTTTCACTTCTAGGGTTCTACTTAGACTAGCCCAACTTGGGGTCTTGAAAGCAAATATAATGGGAGAGTAGCATATGCAAATTTCCTTCCTTACTTATCTAGAGAAAACATCTTTAACTTATGAAATTCACCATGACAATATAGTATATGTCTGAAAGCTCTATAGTGTAAAACACTATAGCTTGTTTAGACCCCCAATTTTAATTACAACTTGATTAATTTTGATGCTTAACACACTTAATGCGGAATATACGATCGAAGCATTCAACAATTGCATGGATGAAAAAATAAGTGCAATGCTAAAATGGTAAGGGCAGTGGGTGAAGGAATAACAAACTCAAGATAATACAGCGATGTGTTATCGAAGAGGAAAATCGAATAACTCGGCGTAATCTACCCAAAGTACTTGAGCCATCCAAGCTCTAGCTACCAACAGACTTTTCGGAGTCTTGTATTCACTAGCTTCTCGAATCCCGCAATACTGCTCGATTGCACCACCAAGTCTCACCGGCTTATTTTGGCAGATATCCAATGCTTTCCAAGTTTCAAAACACTTTCTACACTCTGAATAGGTGTTGGTTGTGTTTGGGTACAAATCTTCTCTGAAGATATAACAATGGGAGAGGGGAGGAGAAGAGACTGCAAGAATTTCTCTCTTGATGATGAGTAGCTCTCTCTAATAGGTGGGTGTTGTAGAAACTTCTCTCAAGGGTTTTCTTCTAAATAGTCTCCTTACAATTTTGTGGTTAATAAGGGTATATATAGTATGAAATAGAAACCATGTTCTATTTCATGCTTTTGCATCATTTTGATCATCTAGCATCCTTAGCATGTTATGTTTACTTAATACTTTATAGCTTTTTGTTTTAAAGTGTTTTGTCTTTTGTTTGAGCTTTTTTTCTCATTCATTTTGTACCCCTCATTTACCCTTACCCTTGTTCATATCTTCATCTCTTTCCCTCCTTCCTCTTGATCCATTTGTCTATTTTTGACAAAAAAGGGGGAAGTTTAGTCATTTCTATATGACTCTTGTGCACATTTTTAGGGGGAGAAATTCTATCTCTTGTGCACATTCGTAGGGAGAGAAATTCCATGAGGGAGATGCATTAATTTATTTCATTGTATTTTGTGGGATTTAATTGTAATGGGTTTAATATTAAGTTGGTGAAGATTGCTTAAGATAGCTGATCTCATGACTTGGCTCGTGACTGGCTCGGGACTCAGCACTCGTGAAAAGCCATGTGAGGAGCACATGTGGAAGTTCAAGAGTCAGCATATCTCACGACTCATCTCGCGACTAGGCCAACTTGTAAGATGACCCGCGAGATGCATTGACAGCTGGGATTTTAAATGTGACTTTTATTCCCTTCACCTATACTATATATACCCTCATTACCTACAAAATTGTAAGTAGACTATTCAGAAGAAAATCCTAGAGAGAGGTTTCTACAACACCCACTTTGTTAAAGAGAGCTACTTATCTTTAAGAGAGAAATCCTTGTAATCTCTTCTCCTCCATTCTCCCATTATTATACCTTAAGAGGAGATTTGTACCCATACACAACCAACACATATTCAGAGTGTAGAGAGTATTTTGGAGCTTGGGAAGTATTAGGTATTTGCTAAAATAAGCCAGTGAGACTTGGCAGTGCAATCAACCAGTATTGTGGGATCTGGGAAGCTAATGAAGATAAGACTCCAAAAAGCCCGTTAGTAGCTGGACCTTGGAGGGTTCAAGTATTTTGGGTAAATTAAGATTAAAGGGTCTTTTTAGTATCTTTGTACTCCAACTTATTCACTAGTGAGTCATTTCGGCTTGGAGAGTCGCGGAGAGGTTTTTACGTTGAGTTCTTTGGTTTTCTTCTTCAATAACATATCGCTGTGTTATCTTGGATCTGTTATTCTTTCACCCACTGCCCTTTCCATTTTAGCGTTGCACTTATTTGTTCATCCATGCAATTGTTAAATGTTTTAATCGATTAATTTGCTAATCACGTATTAAGCATAAAATTAATTAAACTGTAATTAAAATTGGGGATCTAAACAAGTTATAGTGTTTTACACTATCGAGCTTTTAATGTCAGTGTTGAACTCATGGAATTCACTATGGTACTATAGTCTATGTCAATGTTTGAATCTTAATTATATATATATATATATATAAAGACTTTATTACATTACTCTGATTACGATTTTACTATAATGAGCTTTTAGAAATTTAATAGAAAATTAATTAATTATTGTTCTAATATTTTAATAGATTGTCATTATATTTAAAATATTTTATAATATATTATAATATTAGGTTTTTGACAAAAAAAACCTAATAACTTGAACTTACATAATATGCATTTAAAAAAAAATATTTTTTATTATCTTTTTTGCAATTCAATTTAATTATATTATCAAAATATCTTTTTTAATTTATATATGATTCATGATTAAGCCCGCGTCGCATGAACATTCAATTTATTACCTGAAATATGAGATTTTTGTTTCACAAATTATGGGAAATCATTGCTTTATTAGGAAGGGTATTAAGTGAATGATACACTTGTAGATTTGTGGTATTGGATGATCTCGTTTTAAAAAAAAATAATGATTGAATCTGCCACCCTCCCTCACTTCTTGTAATTATTGAATTATTTAAAAAATGAATAATATTTGTATCTAAATGAAGTAAGTGAATTAGTGCGATTGGATGGGTGATTAGGCAAATGATATTTGTAGTTTCAACCCAAAAAAGATATAGTTTCATTTGTAATGCAGACCAAATAATTGCTTATTGGAACATGAATGTTCCAGGCCAGGGTGAAGCTTCATATTAGTACTTTACATTTATAATGCACCCAGCAAGCTAACTCTTACTTATTCCGTTATGGACAAAGGCCCAATCCTTAATTGCTTTATTTCCTTGAATGCACAGAATATTGAAAGGAACTTAATTATTTGAGGGAAGGGTACAGTTCAGCTTAAAATATTATTATTATTATTCCTTTTTGGTGTTAAAAATTTTGTAAGTCAAATGACATTTTCTGATATTTATAACAAATCCCTCATTTTTCATTATAACTATTAAATTATCTAAAAAAAAAAAATTAAAATATCTTAAAATAGTCTTAGAAAGTTACTTCCGCAATTACTGGCAGTTCAACAAGAAATCCCCCATGCGGTGAAGACGGTACCTAATTAAACGAAAGTCCTCACAGTTGCTTTATTAGTTAAAGACGGTTGAAGTAAGGTTCATTCTCCTGAAATTTGTTTGCAATAACTATTTTATATTTAGGCAAGTTTACAATAGCTATTGACTTCAAAATAGTCATGTCTTTGTCTTGACCCAAAAGTTAAATTCTACTCTTTCGGTACATAATTTGGCATGGAAATGTACCTAACATTAGTTATGTGTGTAGTGTTCGCTGTTTATAACCCCATACTACAACTATAAAAATTAGGTCATTTTGTAATTGTACTCTAGTTATGTAATGTATTATAAACCCGATTTAAAACACTATTATTACTATTTTCGTGTGTGTTCTAATAAGTATTATTGTTCACTCAAAAAAAGAAGAAGTTAATTAGCTTAATGGCTACTGTTTGTTTACAATCAAAGTATTTTTTTTTTTTTTGGTTTCCTATAGTATTTCCTCAAAACTTTCAACCAGAGCCTAATCACTGTTCGCGACGGGTGGGCCCATAGCGGAGTAAATCGCTGGTCTAGGGAGTTTTTTCAAAATGCTGATGCCTGGACTTGAACTAGGAAGCTTCTAATCAAACCCAAGACAGCCACTTTGAGACCGAGTGCCCAACCACTCGGCCAACCTCACTGAGTTCAGTCCAAGTAATTTAAGTCCAATTAGATAAGTAATGGGACATGATGGCACGTACGTAAGGCGTGGTTGAGTAATTAAAACGTTTGATTCACAACATTTTATACTCTAAAAAAAGGGTTCATATTTAAAATTAGAGAAATGTTACATTTATAACATTTTTAGTTTTTACAACACTTTCACAACAAATCTTAGGCGGCAGATTGTTATCGAGTTACTGGTGATCAAGAAAGTAATTTCAGTGGTGAATTCAAATTATGAACCTATAACAACTTGTCACTTAGAATTTGTTGTAAAAATGTTGTAGATGTAGTATCACTTCTCTTAAAATAATAACAGCGGCTATATAACTCGAGGTTTTTTTTGTTTTTTTTTTACTCAACTCAATTTCTTAATGCCTTGTTTCTCAATATAAAGTTCTTTATGACTTACAATTAGCAAAGGATTTAAAAATAAAAATAAATAAAAGGTAGAATTTTATTTCATTACTAAGTGTGCGTTTGGATGCGAATGAAAAATTAAAATTATTTCACTATTCAGCTTATTTTTACTACTATTCATGGGCCTCACTGCACTTTTTGACACTATTCATGTGCCACACTGTACTATTTCAGCTAACTTTTACCTTTATCTACCGTACTTTCAGCAATAATTTTTCAGTTTAAGCAAAATAAACGGTATCCAAATACAATGTATAAAAAGTACAGAACAATATAAATATTTAAAAGCTTTCTATTTCATATAGACATTGATGTTAATTTAACATTGCCTAGGAATAAAAAGGAAAAAAAAAAAAAAAAACAAAAATATGATACTTTCAATCTATCATGGAGCATGGGAATGCGTATTCACGTCTCAATTGAACAAAATTTCTCTCCAAACTAGTTTAGAGAGAAACTCTTCAAACTTCTTATATATTTCTTTTTTGGGTGTGAATTTTGAAAATCTAACCGTTTAATTTCATGTTCCTTATATTCTAAACATGCATATCAAATTTCACTCAAATCGGATATTATTTACTATTTGATCAATTAACTTTTTTTTTTATATATACAACTTTAGATTACAAAAACTTGAAATTATAACATTTATTTGATGACATAACAATTGATTTTTGATTTTTTTTGAAATTTTGTAAGCATTAAGGATGTAATAAGAACATGCAATCTAACGTTTGATTTTTTTGAAATTTTGTAAGCATTAAGGATGTAATAAGAACATGCAATCTAACGGTTAAATTTTCAAAATTCACACTCAATATAAATATATATGATGAATTTGTAGGGTTTCTCTCCAAACTAGTTTGGAGAGAAACTTTGTTTGTCCCAATTTATGTACCATGTTACTGTAGGATGCGTGTTTGAGACGTGGATAATAAATGGATAAAATACTCTTAAAATGATAGAATTGGCCGATAATAGCAATTGGATCACAATGACGTTGAATATTTAGCTCAAAGTATTTAATGATTGAATAAGAAATTTGGTATTCAATCTCAACATACACTAAAAACTAATTAACGTCTTGGTCTAATAATAAATAGCTATCATTAGAAACGGACGCCGAAAGTTGAAACTCTCTAAAAAAAAAAAAATCTATAAGTTAAGTTAGCCTCTTATTTAAAGACTTTAATTATTGGCAATCTATAGCATAATTCAAATTTTGCTAATCTATATACATTAAATAGTGTATCGTATTTCCAATTAAAATTTTGGAAAAATTGATAATTTATCATAGTATTAAAGTAACTGGTCCTAAATTTGAACCATATTTTCACTCTACTTCCCATTGAATTCATTATTTCAGAATTTCTTAAAATTTTGGGACAAAGATTTATCATATCCACCTTTCTTATCTTGTTTTTCAAAAAGGCACCATTTTAAATTGAGTACATTCGCAACATTGTGCACATTTTTTTTCAGCCTTAGGCGATTGTACACAATGTCATATGCTAAATGGTTGAATTTTGAAGATGATATGCCTAACCCTATTGAGTCTATAATTATGAGTCTATAACTATAAGTGTGCATGAATGACAATGTCAACGCACATCACATGGCTAGCTAACTTCTGCTAACGAACATTGCACATTGCATGCAACAGGGAAACCCTGAAACAAGGCCCATAACGGTGAGTAGCCAATGTGACTGAGCTCAGAAAATTAGGTTTATTATATATTATTTTCTGTAGACAAAAAATAATTCTTAGCAAAAGACCAGACCATCCTTGTCTGCTCATTGGCCTAGCCTGGTTGGGTCCATTGTATAATGTACTAATTAATGTGGCCTGTCCTTATGGTAGTGCAGACAATGTCCTTGATTGAGCATGTGGGCTTGTAAGGCAACATTAAATGCAGATTCAGAAGCTGCATTAGACTAGCGAATAACAAAACTAATTCCCCTATTTTTACTGATATTTAAAGGATAGCAATTAAGCAATCACTTAATTAATAATTTGAACAAATGATTTTGAGGGGATCAATCTAATCCAAAGCAGCATCTGCTACGGGATACCATAATCAAGGAGGCAATGTAGCTAGCTTTAAATAACAAATAGTACATATATTCCTTGACGAGGCAAACTTCTCGCATCTTAATTGATCTTCACATGGGATTGTATTTTTTTTGGTTAGGAAATTAGACATGGCCAAGCGGCTCAGTATTTTTCTAACCCGACCCGACCACATACATGATCCGAACCTTATTTTTTTGACCCGAAGCAAAAACGGGTTGACTCGTAACTCGATCCGTGTTTTTTGTAAGTCAACCTGACTTGACCCGACCTGAACCGAACCATTTAAAAAAAAATTGGTAAAAAAAATAAAATTAAGACAATATTGGTTTAATTGTTTGTTGTAAGTTTTAAGGAAACAATTGATACATTTACATAACTGCATGCAAATTAATTGAAATATGAATGGTTGAGTATTCTATAATGAGTAAAGATTTTTAGATATCAAATAGAAAAGTATATGTCAAGATAATCTGGTTACAGTAGAATTAAAAATATAAATTTAAAATTGTAGATACGTGTGAGAAACATTCATAAGTGTAAAAATAATGAAGCCAAAGTATCAAATTAGCATAAATTATGAATGTTTAGACTTATTTTTTAACAATTTATGTCTAAAATAAATGTTTTTTCAAAATAAATTATGATATTTCTTAGAGTGTGTGTTGCTTAACAATGATATGATATTCATAAAAGAGACCATGTATAAATAAGTAAACAATCAAACTTTAATGTATATCTCAAATTGAAATAGAGTGTCAACCACAATTGATAATAAATTATAAAATTAATTTTCAAGATTGTAAATTTCTTTTATGTTTTTATTATTTGTCAAATGAGTAATTCAATAAGCCATTTGTAATTTTGTTTTATATTTTAGGATGTTGATATTGTGTAGAAATAAAACTTGTCTATTTGTTTTACTTATCTTTATGTTATTTTGTTTTAGATAGCAATGTTAGGATTTGTATAATTTGAAAATTATTGAATACGTATTAATAAGTTTAACTGAGTTCATTCTTGATATAAGTGGTGAATTCAAAGTAATGCATTTTACATCAAATAATTTGTTGCATGACTTTCTAAATGGCAAATATATGTTGTTTTCTTTATATATATATAAAAAAAAAAAAAAAATTCATGTGAAAAATACGGGTCAACCCGACCCATAACCCGATTGGCCTGAACCCATTTTTAACCCGCTTAAAATGACCCTTTTTAACCTGCAATTCGATTGACCCGACCTGAACCCGACCTGATCTGTCTATTTTGCCATGTCTAGGAAAAACTAGTGGTTACTTAAGGTAATTTATCACATGATTATTCTATTACTTTTTCCTTTGATTTTCAATTCAAGCAAATGGTTGACAAAAGTGTTCATTATTTAACATGCAATTGCGGCGTACCGCAATTTTCCCTTTTTTGACCTAGCTAATAGCATGTATGAATTTAGCATCCAAAATCCTTTTCAATGTTAGCACGTTAATCAAATGCATGAACTTGTTAGACCGCAACAATAGTTAAAGTCCTTATTCATTAAAACAAATAAATCAAGTCCTGAAAAAAAATCTTTTGTTCACACAATGCCTACATTTGTACACTAGTTTGATTGTTTATTAAGTAACTTAGTTTCCACTTTCCACTTTCCACAATTATCATAATTTTATTTACTCTATTTTGTTATATTATTAGAAGGAAAAAGAAAACTTCCCAAGCCCATTCTCCCTGAACTTTTTTTTAGGTAAATCTTCCCCCCCCCCCAAAAAAAACTGACAATAATAATAGCCACAGAATCCCTTGTCACTACTGTTACTTGACTATGCAAAAATTACAGTGTTATATAGGGTTGTTCATGGGTTGGTTTGGATTGATTTTGGACTTGATCTAGAACCGACCCATCATTGACCACCAATAACCACTGTTGAATCTGAATATGTTTTGGCTCTGGTGGACATTGGTCGAATTTGTCGAATATTTTTAGGTTTAAAGGAGAAGAATAGAAGACAAATAGATAACACCAAGATCAAACTTAGAGAAATGGAACCCAAAGAACACAAACCTAAACAACACACAATCACAATCCAAATAGCACAAATAAGACCACATAAACTTGAGAGAGAGGTGAACCTAAAATTCAAGTTTGAGAGAGAGAGAGAGAGAGAGAGAGAGAGATACCACTCAATCTACAATGGAGATGAGTCGATGACCTTGTGATGGAGGCAAGTAGGTGACTGCAATGACTGTAGAACGGCAAATTTGAAGGCTCAATACTCGCAACCTGAGGATCAATTAATACCCAAGATCTGATGAATGGCCCAGAGTTAAGGAATTGGAGCTTAAAAGGGATGAAAAACCGGACAAAATTGGCTTCTGTCATTTTCGGGCAAAATAAATAGCATTCTACCCCATTTTCCAAACTAATTAGGGAAATACCCCTCTTTTGAAAATCGACTTTCTCAAAATCGAGTTAAGTCCTATAGTGACGTTTTTAAGAACCTATTGTGGCGTTTTTTAACTCAAGCTCCATAGAATTGAGTTATAGGTAAAAAAAATTGCATATAACTCGACTTCATGGAAATCGAGTTACAAAACACCACTATAGGTCATTAAAACGTCACTATAGGCTCCTTAAAACGCCACTATAGAACTCTAGAATTTTTTTTTTTTTTTTTTAACTCGATTTTGAGAAAGTCGAGTTTCAAAAGATGGATATTTCCCTAATTAGTTTGGAAAATGGGGTAAAATGCTATTTATTTTGCCCGAAAAGGGCAGAGGCCAATTTTGTCCATGAAAAACCCTAACTCGCAACATCTTTTAGACAAGTTGTGTTCGTCGATTTTCAAACGCCTTAACTTACCACTCTAACCAATCTTGTCAGTTCCTATGATCGCTAACTTGCAATCAATTGAATCACCACTTTGATTAAACGGTTTTTGTGTAGGATGGCATCAAATTGGGTAGTGTGATTGGGTATGGTCGTGTGGTGGATAGCCCTAGTATTGATATAAAAGGTAGCTTGGGTATTTCAAAATTTTCACTAGGTATTAGACAAAAAAAAAATTGTCTAATTATCAAGGTCTTTTAACGTGTTAAGTTGTATTAGCAAAAAAAAAAATAAAAATTAACGTGATAATTTGACATGGCTATTTAAGGCTATGATCATTTAGAATACGTTTGTTCACTAAGAGACTAATTACTGTTCACGACGGGTGGGCCCTAGAGGGGTAAATCGCTGGCTTAGGGAGCTTTTTCAAAGTGCAAGTATCCGGGTTCGAACTAGAGAGCACACCTAATTGAACTTGGAACAAACACTTTCAGACCAAGTGTCCAACCACTTAGCCCACCCAGCTTGGTTAATTTCCTAAATTTCGACTTATAGCATTTTAGTGCAAATGTCGTGAAAGTTAAATAATATTTGATAACATTGGGTATTGTGCCTGTATTTTGGGTTCACATGGCACAATACTCTGATTCACAAATGTCGTGAAAGTTAAATAATATTTGATAACATTAGCATTCTATCAAAAATTTAACCCAAAAAAAAAAAAAAAGCATTCTATCAAATTCACAAATGGATTTATGCCACCTGGAAGGTCAAAAGGTCCCCCAAAATCTGCCGGGAAGTCATGGAAGCAATCAAAACCAGGATAAAAGAGGCACATTCACGAAAGCGAGAATTTTATTCGTGTAAGTAGATATTATATTCCAAGGATATAATATTTTTATCCAAGAATATAATATTTTTATATTCAAAGTTCAAACTTTCAAGCAGATTCATTTCTTTAGAGTATTTCTTTCACAAATGTTTGTGTTGGTATTGGCCAAAAAAAGGGATTGGGTTTTCTCTGTATGCCAAAAAATAAAAAGGTTAAAATTATCTGCGTATATCAGGCACAATGTTGTATATACGTACATAACATGCCCTTGGACAAGAATGGGTCAAACTTATTAGGTCTAAAATGATTAGCTCATGGAATCAAACTTACTAGGTCTAAAATGTCTGATTTTCTTCTACAAATAAGAAAATGTAAACGACTTTTATGTTATTAGCTCATGGAATCAAACTTATTAGGTCTAAAATCATTAGCTCATGGAATCAAACTTATTAGGTCTAAAATGTCTGATTTTCTTCTACAAATAAGAAAATGTAAACGACTTTTATGTTGCACAATACCTTTATTGCGGTTATGACGGTTTAGATATGAGAAAATCAATGATAGAAAATAGAAAGTATGTAAAATCATTATGATATTGGAAAACTAAAATCACGGCTAAAACTGAATTTGGGGCATAGAAAAAACGCCGATTTCTTCTCCGTTTTCTGCTCCACAAGTCACGTCGAAACCCACGTTGCTACAAATGCATGCCTCTCTAAAAACTGCCCTTATGAGGTGTTCCAAATTACAATAATAGAATACCAAAAATGAAAAATGATGTAGTATTGAACTATTATATATATATATATATATATATATATATATATATATATATATATATAAAATTGATGTAGTATTTTATATCAAGGATAAAGTTTAATTTAGCTCTAAATATATTTGGAGTCTTAGGGTCCGTTTGGATACAGCTGAAAATTGAAAAACACTGTAACAAAATAATTTTTAAATATGTGAATAATACCGTGGGACCTATTTTTAATGAAAAAGTTGTTGAAAAGTGAGATTTGTGGGTCCCGTGACTGAAAAGTTGCTGAAAAAATTACTATGTGTGCACTGTTCACACCTCAAAGTCAACAATCACGGCTTGAAAAAAAAAAAAAGGGTTAAAAACGCAGACATGAACGCTGGGAAGTTTCCATAACTCATAACTCAAAAATGGTGAGACCCATAGCAAAAAGGTTGTTTGGCAAATGATAACTCTGTTTCCATCACTCAATTATCTGATTTTTGAGTTATGAGTTATGGAAACTGAAAGCACATTTTGGCTGTTTTCAGTTTCCATAACTCATAACTCAATGGCAATATTGTAATTAAACACACATAAGGGACCCACAGCCGCAACTTTTGACCACTTTTTGACTTTTTTTTTCTTTTCCTGGCTTGGTTGTTCGTTTTTTTTTTTTTTTTTTTTTTTTTTTTTAAGCTTGGGTGAGTTTGGGTACTGAAAAAAAAAAAAAAAAAAAAAGAAAAGAAAAAGAAAAAGCTACACCGGCTGACAGGTATGGGCTCACAAATAGTGTGAAAAATATTAAGTGATGGAAATTGGGTGATAATGCCAAACGGGTGTAAAAAATTGAGTTATGAGTGATGAGTGATGAGTGATGGAAATTGAGTGATCAAAAAAATGAATCCAAACAGCCCCTAAGTCTTCAACTCACAATAAGAAGATGACTTGTGTCCATATCATGTGCTTAATCACAATCACTTGTTAAATTATATTTGTAGTAAGAGTACTTTAAAAAAATGAATATTGGGTTTTAATTAGTAGCTTTATTTATTTATTTTCTTGATTTAATTATTTATAAAAAAGGCTAAAATGCAAATTGCACTCTCGAAGTTCATTTAAAATTCATTTCAATCATCTAACTTTACTTTTGTTCAATTGAATCCTTTAAGTTTAAAATTATTTAATTCAGGCATTTCATTCAATTCTGTTATACAATTAATTAACTAATGAAAAAAAAAATTTTGAAAAAAAAATTTCATATAAAAAATAGATAAAATATTATTATTAATTTTATAAATTTTTTTATGTGAGAAAAATATTTTTTTTATGAAAATTTTTTAACGAAATTGGACAAAAGGCCTAAATTGAATAAATTTGAAACTTAGAGAATCCAATTGGATGAAAGTAAATTTAGAAGACTAAAATGAAATTTAGAGAATGCAATTTGCATTTTAGCCAAAAATAAATTAGACTGAAAAAAAAAATTACCTTGTAGTGAATTAGCTGTGGTATATATATGATAAGGTCAAATTGAGAATATTATGGAAATTTTGTTTTTTGCATGATAGAGTATCATTGATATTTTGATATAGGGGACACTATTTGTGCAATACATTCTCTTTAAACTAGCTCATCTGTTAACTAAACATGTTTAAAACATTGATAACTATGTTACATGGTTAGAAGAAAGCCTCTTTTTCTTAGAATGAGAAGTGTTGTATGTACAATATTTTTACGACATTTTCACAATAAATCTTAGGTAGTAAGTTGTTATTAGTTCTAGTTTGAACCCACCATTGAAACGATTATTATTTCCACCATTAACAATCAGTAACAACCTACAACTTAGGATTTATTGTGAGAAATATTGTGCCCTCATGATGTAATTTTTGGGTTTTTTCTCACGAATAAAGTTTACAGCTTTCTAATTAAAAAAGAAAAGAAAGATAGATAGAGTTAGATGATCATGCCGTTACCCTACTCCCTCCATAAGCTATTCATGGTATTTATGTGATGGATGAAATAAATCACACAGTCCCACATTTGTATGATTTGTAGTGTCTCGTATTTTTTATTTGAACTCCACATCTTTTTTTTTCTTTCTATTATTTACCTATCTCAAAATAAAGTCTCCTGTGCTTGAATATATTACTTTAAATATATTTGGAGGTTAACAGCTTAACGAAAAAGGGGCGCCCACGGCTGAAAAAACAAAAAGAAGATGTGTATATGACGGTATGGAACTGTGAATGATTGATAGGGGTTGGAGTTGGACAATGATACTTTTTATTTCCATCCTTTTATTTGTTCTTACAACTGCTAGGGATGGACGACGCCTTCTCAATGCAGATATGATTTCTCTTATTGGGACCTCATATTCATGTCATAAAAAAAAAAAAAAAAAAAATTCATATTTTCAATATAAGATGTTACAATGAACAAAGTTTCTCCAAATTAGTTTGGAGAAAAACCCTAAAAACTCCTCATATATCTTTATAATGAATGTGAACTTTGAAAATTTAATTGTTTGATTGCATTTTCTTATTATATTTTTCATACTCGCAAAATTTTAAAAAGATCAAATATCAATTGTTATATATATTATCAAACAAATGTTAAAATTTCAAGTTTTTGTTATCTAAAATTTGTATAAAAAATAAGTTTATTTATCGAATAGTAAATAACGTCTGATTTGAACAAAATTTGATATACATGTTAAAAATATAAGGAACATAAAATTTAACGGTTAGATTTTCAAAATTCACAAAAAAAAAAATATGTATAAAAAGTTTGAAAAATTTCCCCCCAAACTAATTTGGAGAGAATTTTTTTTTTGAGAAAGATTTTGAAGAGAAACTTGTGTTAATAACATCCAAATCCAATCCATATATTTAATGTATCAGTACGTCCCACGTAAGGATATTTTAGTAAAGAAGATTAAAAAAAGAAAAGAAAAAGGTTTTAACCTTAAAAAAACAGAACAACAGTATAATATGCATATATATCTTTCTAAAGTTCGGCGCAGCCGCAGTAGCTTTGCCTTTGCGTATTTTTTTGATTTTATATACATCCCAAAAAGTCAAACTAAATGTGGATTCAAATCCTATAAATACCCTCAACTACTAAACTCCCTAAGCCACGTTTATTAAAAAAAAAAAAAAAAAAAAGAACTCCCTAAGCCACAATTCTTCTCTATTTTACACGCACAAATTCACAGATAGACACTGATCCATATTAACCCAAAATGGCACACCTGCCCAGAAGCTCTCTTGCCCTTGCACAAATTCTCTCTATGTTCATTCCCTTAGTGGTAGCTTCTCCTGATCCTGCTGCTACGACATACAATGTAGTTAGTTTAGGAGCCAAAGCAGATGGTACAACAGACTCAACTCAGGCTTTTGTTAGTGCATGGACAAAAGCTTGTGACTCCACAAATCCTGCCACGATTTATGTGACAGAAGGGAGGTTCTATCTCAGGCAAGTGGTGTTTAATGGACCATGCAACAACAATGCTATCATTATGCGCATAGCTGGGACCCTTGTGGCCCCATCGGACTATAGTGTCCTTGGAAATACAGCAAACTGGCTTGTGTTTGAGCATGTTGATGGGGTTACCATATCTGGTGGAATTCTTGATGCCCAAGGCACTGCCTTGTGGGCTTGCAAAGCCTCTGGCAATAGTTGTCCTGCCGGAGCCACGGTATGTGTTGAAATCATGACTTAATTATTGCCTTATTCTTTGCCTTCTTTTTTTTGGTGAATTTGACTGAGGTGTTTTTATCTTCAGAGTTAATCAATATGTTTATCATCCTCAGTCTTTTCTTTTATCTTTTTTTTAGTTTATTCATTTTTTTTTTAAAGTTAAACAATGGACTTTCATCAACTAAACAAATAATTTTTAACAAAAAAATACATCTAAATGCACACTAACCAGTTTCACATTAGATACTGTCTAATTGCCATGCAATTGGTTTAAAAGTATTAGTTTTTGGGAAGAAGATAAATGGTTTTTAAGGGGGCATGGACATTACCATTTATTTTGCTTACTTAGATAGAGCCAAAGAAAATAAAATTTTGAAATGTAATCACCATTTGGGTTGGATTCGTATATTATGGTAGTCTTAATTCCTCCAATTTATTCATAAAAAATAAAAATAAAAATTACTCCATTTTCTAGGAGTTAAACTGGGAGTGGGTGGGATTTACTAGTAGAAAGTGATGTGCTTTTCCTTTTGGTTTGGTTTGGTTTAAACTATTAACTGATTTTGCTCTTGGTTTGGGAGGGGATTTTTATCAAATTAAACTAGCTACCTTTTACTAATGCCATGACAAGCCGACTTCTAGGGCAATCGTAATGACGATACTTGGGAATAATCCCACGTTCTGGAGTAGAATATTTTATTTTGTGCATCTATTATATAATGATAATCTAACCCTTTAATGCCAATCTTATTACTGTTTAATTAAATCTTCGAGCCTTGTGATATCAGTAAACATGCTTAAAAGCTGATAAGAACGTCAAAGGTCAAACAACTTGCTTAGGCTTTTGTTGCTTGCATTGACGTCCATCCCATTAGGTCCTCATATTTAATTGAATAGCCTTATATAGTCATATTCGTCGTTAATTTAGAGAAATATTCCATATATACTTTAACAATAATAATTGGAACATTTTCTTGTGTGTATGCAAGCAGACACTAGAATTTTCCAACTCAAATAACATTGAGGTTAGTGCATTAAGCTCTCTAAACAGCCAGATGTTCCACATTGTTGTCAATGGTTGCCAAAATGTAAAAATGCAAGGTATCAAGGTCACCGCTGATGGAAACAGCCCAAACACAGATGGAATTCACGTTCAATTATCTTCAAGTGTCACAATTCTCAACTCCAAGATTAAGACTGGTGATGATTGCATCTCAATTGGCCCCGGTACCACTAACTTATGGATTGAGAATGTTGAATGTGGACCTGGGCATGGAATCAGGTAAATAATTTATTTATTTATTTATTTGATCTACATAAAAATATTACGTTATTGTAACAACTATATTATAATGATGCTAAATTGGTAATGGGTGTAATGGTTGGTGTAGCATTGGGAGTTTAGGCAAGGACCAACAAGAGGCTGGTGTACAAAATGTGACAGTTAAAACAGTTACTTTTACTAATACTCAGAATGGAGTAAGGATTAAGTCTTGGGGAAGACCTAGCAATGGGTTTGCTAGGAACATTTTTTTCCAACATGCTGTTATGATGAATGTCCAAAATCCAATTGTGATTGATCAAAATTACTGCCCCAACAACAAAGGTTGCCCAGGCCAGGTACGATTTAAAATATATATATATATAGTGGCTTTAGGTTTAAACTTGGATAAGACTACCTATGGATAATCCTTAACATGTTCAACGAGATTACACAAGATACATATTTTTAAAAATTTTAGTTGGCAACCCATGAATGTAACCTTTAAAACTACTCATACCCATTAGATAGATGAGGCCATGATTATGGTAGACGGAAGTTTTACTCTACATTAGTTTCAGGCCCAAATTAAGGCCCCAAAACCTTCTCAATGTTTTGGACATTTGCTATATAATCCATTATCTCTTTTTCTTTTTCTTTTCTTAGTTGGAGCTTGCATAATTTAATACTAGCTTCTATCAATAAGTGGAAAATTAACATGTTCTTTCTTTTTTTCCTTTTTTTTATAACAGGTTTCTGGTGTAAAAATTAGTGATGTGACATACCAAGACATCCATGGAACATCAGCAACAGAGGTTGCTATGAAATTTGATTGTAGTTCAGGAAACCCGTGCTTTAATATAAGATTGGAGGATGTAAAACTCACTTATAACAATCAAGCAGCTCAAGCTTCATGTAGCCATGCTGCTGGAACATCTACTGGTTTTGTCCAGCCCACAAGTTGCTTGTAGGTGGAAAAGGGATACAAAATCCATATCTTAAAATTGATGAAGGATAGAAAAGGAATCTATCGTTCTTGTCCTTTCATTATTAGGATAAAATTTCTACCATTTATAGTGTGATAGGTCATGGAGTAAGAAGTTTTTTGCTTGAGCCCGTGGTGGTGCTAGCCCATTGGGCTTTCTTGGAGCCTGGCCTCGCAATCAGGATATATAGTCCAAAATGTTTAAAGTTCAAACCCCTATATGGGTGTTTGTATGATGATTGATGAATTGTTGTAAGAGATATGGTTTTTTTAATTGTATTTTTTAAAGATATGTGGTATTTCATATTTGACATTGGGCCTCACTTTTTGGATTAATAGTTTTTTATTGTTTCCATTTTGCAATGACACGTCACATAAAGCATATTCAGATAGATCATGAAAATAAGTTAATTAAGGAAGAAAAAAAGGAAAAAATTATAAAAGAGACTCAAAAGCATAAAAGAGTCACCTTAAAATGGCTATAGTAAATGATTAACCCAAAGCCTAATAGCTGGATACTTGGGAGATTCTTCATAAGGTTGCTCAATCAATCTCCAAATAGCGGAGCAAATGCAGTTTGCCAACCTCTGGGCGAAAGAAATAAATCACAGAAATATCATAGAGATGGAATATACTATCATGCACAAATATAAATAATATGCAAAAAGATAGAATCTCATATCCATGGAAACTCGAAAGGTGTTAGCTGGGTTGCCACTAGTCCACTGCCTCAACCTAATTATTAAGCCCTTATCTCTTCAAGTTTAATTAGAATATAATATATTGCAGTGTATGAATATCGGCTAAATGTTTTTTTTTTCCCCTACTAGTTCTTTGATTTATTGTACTTCATTTAGGAGATTCTGGCAATATGCCCTTAATTTCTAAAAAAAATTGGCAGTATGCCCTTGTTTGCAAACTATATAGGGGCGTGCCCCTGTTTCAATACTCGATTACCCTAAAATCGAGTTCAATTAAATACTCGATTCGTAGAAAATCGAGTTATGCCCGATCAAACTTAAAAAAAAAAAAAAAAAAAAAAAAAAAAATTTGCATGGAACTCGACTTTCAGGAAATCGAGTTCCATGCAAAAAAAATTTTATAAGTGTGATTACCCCATATTTAGGGAGCCCTATAGTGACGTTTTTAAGCCCTATAGCGGCGTTTTCCTACAAATTTTTTTATAAGTGTGGTTGCCCCATATTCAGGGTGCCTATAGTGGCGTTTTTAAGCCCTATAGTGACGTTTTAAAGCCCTATAGCGGCGTTTTCCTGCAAAAAAAAAATTTATAAGTCCCCATACCAGGTTCAAGGAGCCCTATAGTGGCATTTTTAAGCCCTATAATGACGTTTTTAAGCCCTATAGCGGCGTTTTGAAACTCGACTTCCCTAAAATCGAGTTCCATGCATTTTTTTTTGTTTTTTTTTTTTTTTTTTTTAAGTTTTATTGGGCATAACTCGATTTTCTATGAATCGAGTATTTCATTGAAACTCGATTTTAAGGTAATCGAGTATCGAAACAGGGGCATATCCCTATATAGTTTCGAAATAGGGGCATATTGCTAAATTTTTTAAAAATTAAGGGCAAAAGGCTAGAATCTCCACTTCATTTATATTTCCCATTTGAAACTACGTGTGTGGGTCAACTCAGTTGATGAGAAATCGGAGTCCATACTGCAAAAGAATGTTAAAAGAATTTGTTGAATGATTAAATTTGATTTTTTATTTATTATTAATAGTTGTGTTAGAACCCATCTCCTCATTCCTTATGTGTGTTTGTTTCTTAAGAAAAAAAAAATTTAAAGAAGAAAGAAGAAGAAGAAAAAGATATAACTCTTGTCACGGACAAGATTGCTTCCCTAGATCAATAGATTGTAATCTTTCACAGGAGACCAGATTGGTGGCATCACAATCCATTCTGTAGGGTCATGGTTTAAGACCCAAGCCCAAAAGGTATGGGGTCTTGGTCCAATGAGCCCCAAACAATGAATTTGTAGAGGGTGGATCGAAGAACCAGGCCCTTACGAATTGGGCTACGGTCAATATTGGGCTAAACGATGATCAAGCATAAATAAAATGTATTGATGCCCACAAACTTTTGGTCTGAGGAGGCTAAATGATAATATATTGATTACCGTTGGATACTATGACAGTTCAGACTGCTACAGTATTATTTCTCTCTTTTCTCCCTCTCCTATCTCATGGGGATCTCTCCCGTTATATAGCCCTATTCGGGCCATCTTGATCCTACACTTGTTGGTCATCTGAGTTGGTCATCTGAGTTCCCACTTGAGTACCCGTCCCATCAAACACCCCCCTT
Organism: Quercus tomentella; assembly: GCA_028535165.1. Classification (NCBI taxonomy): domain Eukaryota; kingdom Viridiplantae; phylum Streptophyta; class Magnoliopsida; order Fagales; family Fagaceae; genus Quercus; species Quercus tomentella. The sequence continues at coordinate 30,422,269 of JAPQVY010000001.1, forward strand.
TAGCCTTCTATGAGTTGAGGTAGCCAAGGCAACACTGTTCAGAGGTCCTCTCCACATAAATGCGGCCAGAAAAGTAGCTGCAATGCATTTAATGCGGTGGTAGCAGCTTTTCTTTAGATATTTTGTATTTCCTTCTTCCCTGTATGTTTACGTGGCACATTCCTGTCTCTAGGGCCTTTGGAGGGGCCCTCTAATTACTAGAGTTAGGCATTTGAACTACTTCCGTCACGTTCGAGGAAGTGTTCCTCCTTGGACCATCTTTCACATATTCCTTGTATACGAGACCTTAATCGAGGGTCCCTTTAGTAACATTTTTCCTCTCCTCTAACTCGTCAATTGTCCCAGATGAAGCCCTAAGCCCAATACATGATTTTGGGCCTTCATCCCCACAATAGCCCCTCAAAATTCCGATTTTTTCTCTTATTCGAGGAGAAAAAGATGGCATTTTGATTTGTAAGGGATAAGACTCGCTAATCCTTTGATTTACACGTGCAGGAGCACTGTTTTGCACGCTTTATGATTGTTACTGACGCTTTGTAGTTCACAAGGCGCTAGTAATTACTCCAGGCGGCTTTATGTCCCAGCATCCAACGGTGAGGTACCAATCCAACGGCTGACAATTCTCTAGAATTTTGAGCGGGAGTATTCCCACTTATTTCTCCCCCTCCATATAAAGCCCTGAAGGAAATCATTTTTCTCTTCTCTTCAAAAAAACCTTTCAAGTGTTCCAGAGAACTTCAGTGCTTTTCTCATAAAATATTCTGAGTCCCTAAGTCTTCATAGCCATTTCTTGTAAGGATTCTTTGCGAATCTTTCTGAAAGTTTGAGAGACTTAGTATACGAGTTCCCGTAAGTTTTTCATTTCTTCTTATTGTTATTTTTTATCCTCGGCCTCCTTCCTTGGTCTTTTCTTTTATAAGCCTTTTCCTGTGTCACTTCTGGTCACTTAGATGGGTAGGTTCAAGCACCTAGTAGATTCGTCGGCCGGTATGAAGGGTTTTAGGGCCAGATACCGCATCCCACAAGGAGTGGGTTTAGAATATTGCCCTTCGGACCAAATATTAACCAAAAGAGAGACGGGCCAGGTCGCCATTCCTATGATCGCTTTTATAGAGGGAGGAATGACGCTCCCCATGGGTGGGATAACCAGAGATTACTTGTTTAGCCATAGGTGAGGCTGATATCTTGCCTTCCCAAGTCCAAAAAAGGCTTGAAGGACGATTATTTGATCGTTTTCGGGGAATGGCATGACGGTCTTCACTGTCCAGTTAGGGCAGGAACACCAGGTGGGGTGTACTAGGATCAGATCCTTTGGCTGGGATTTTAGACTTCCGAGCTTTACCTTTACTCATTTTAGTTATTTGTTCTCTCGGACTAACCACAGCCTTCCTTCTGGATGTTTTGCAGTCAAAGAGCACGTCACCCCAAGGCTTAGCCTGGTCAACATTCAAGCTCTCAACTATCTCTTACGGTCAGAGATCTTCGTGAGCGAGGACGGGCAGTTGCGGGTTGCTCATCTCATTTTGGAGTACGAGCCGCTGTCCCGTATTTTCCAGGACATAGGCCAGGCAATAAGGGCTGGGAGCTCTAGATTGTCCCGGATTGACGTTTCCAAGCTGGGGTTCTTAGCTAAGAGAGACTTACCTCCCGCTCGGCCGCCCACTCAACCTATTCTTCAAGTAGTTGCCTTCCAAGAGAGGAGATCGATTCTTCCCACTCATCCCTCGAGGCCGAGATAGATCATTTCCATTTTAACAAAGAGGGTGAGGTGTCGGCAAAACCATTAGAGCTTTCGGACTCAAACATCGATCTTGATCGATTCTCTGCGGCACATTCTCCGAGGCTGATCATTGCTCGGATTGATACCAGTCAAGAGATCGAAGAAGAAGGCATGGATTTGAAACAGAGGTCAGGTCTGAAAGGCCTAATGGCCAATAGAAACAAGGGACAATCCTCTAAGGATGCCCCTAAGGTGCAGGCCTTTACCAACCTTCCTCCCCCCCCTCCTCCTCCTCCCACTGACCCCAGGTTGCAGGCCAATCCGAATTTGAGGAGGAAATGGCCAATTGAAGACGTGGAGGAGGGTGAGGTTAAACCTCAGCAGACCAAGCAGCAGAAGAAGGCCAAAGAGCCCAAAGATAAGAGGTCCAAGTCAATAGACAGCCGAGATGAGGTTGCAGTCCGAAGAGGGCAGCGTACTTGGTCCCTTTAGCTTGAGTTAGACGTCGTTCCCATTTCCTAGGACGCGACGCTTTAGGAGTCCTAGAGGGAACAGGCGACGTACCTCACCGAGGCCTTACAGCAACCCCTTCTCCTGCCTCGGGACATGGAGAGGCTTAGGAGTACGAGGTAGCCTGACCTCTTCATGTCGTTGAAGAGGGACCTTGCTATGGTAAATCAGAAAACCCTTCATCATTCAAATTCCTGATTCTATGTTCATTTATTTATTGCCCATGTTTTGATGATTCTTCCACTACCTTTATCCAGGTTACTCAGCAAATTTACGTGGCTGAGGAATGGGTTAGGAACTCCCGAGAGGAGGTGAACGCTGAAATTCAATCCCACCTTGTGGCTGAAAAAGCTGCTGGAGCGCTTAGGCTGGAGAAGGAGAGCCTAGCCGAGAAGGTTAAAGAGGCTATCCAAGCCCGAGACAGCGCTGAGGTAGGCCTTAAAACTATGGAGAGGCAGGCTGAGGATATGCGCCAGCAACTGCACATAGCGGAAATAAATCTGGCCACCGAGAAGCAAGGTGTCCTAGACCTCAAGACACAGCTGCAGCAAGCTAAAGAGGCGGCTCGGGTGGTCAGGGAAGCAGCTGAGGCCATGGTGGTGGCCTCTTATGAGCGTGGGGTGTAGGATACAGTGGCCCGGTTGACCGAGGAGGTGGCCGTCGTTTGCAGGGACTACTGCACCGAATCTTGGGGGGTGGCGATGGATCAGGCAGGAGTCCCTGTGGACTCCGAGCTTAGGATGATCGAGAATATCTTCTTTCCAGAGGATATTCGAGAGATTCCTGATTCAGACCCTCCTGCCGAGAAGCCTCTTCCCGATTCCAGTGTTCTTGGGGAGGCAGGAGTGGACAAGAAGGCTCAGCCACAAACAAAGGACAAGCCATCCGAGGACTCCCTCACGATCAAAGACGTCGTCTCGCAAGCCAAAGACGCTGAGTCTAAATCCAAAGCTGAAGGTGATCATCCCCAGACTGCTGACCCCATGAAAGGCCCACCTAAGGCTAGATCTTTTGGTCTATAATGGGTGCAGGCTAATATTCATGATTTTCTAACCGATTTTTTTTCACAAATTTTTTAGAAAACTCAATTCCTTCAACTACCAGGTCTTTCTCATGTTATCCTTTTATAACATTTGGTCTGATTCTCTTATGATGATACTATGATAGTAACGTGGGAATTTAATAGTAAATTTTTTTGTCTTGATTCTAAGCAAAAAAATAAAGTTACTATGTCTGATTTTTATTTTATATAAATTGACAGAGTTTATGTTTGATTGAACTTGGATCAGTTGAAGGTTTTTTCACTAATTCAGTTTGTTGTGTATGCGCTATACTTAATTTTCTTTACTAAATTTAATGTGAAAAAAATGTTTTCTTACATGGTCTTGACATTGATTTGGCTTAATTTATATTCAATTTATTTTCCATTTTTAAATTATTCAATCAAGCTCACAAATTACAATTCAGACCCTGATATTAAATTCACTTACAAATGGTTTTTTTGTCAAGAAATGTTTTTCTGCTTGATGATTTTTGTTTCCCTTATTATATTTTGTTATATGGATTGGTAGTAATGGTTTGCTGCTCGGTTTTGAACACACAACTTAGTTTCTGAGATTATAAGGAAGACAAACACACATTCAAAATTGAATCTATATTATTGGTCTGAGAGTTTAGGTCTTTGACAGAGATATAATGATTAACTGAGAAATAGAGGGAGAGAGAGAAAAGCCTAGGAAAATTGATACGGATATGGACTCTTTGAGTCTCATCTATATCTCTGCGCTGTTCTTGTAATTCACGGGTTTAATGGAGTGTGCTTTGGCAAATCAGAGAATTGTGGGTCAACTTTCATCCAAAACATTGTATCTTGCCACAAGCTGTTCGGTTTTACTTCCAAAATATAATGTAGTTCTTTTATTTTTATACCTTCCTTCCTACTGTTTTTCTTTTTTGTGTCTTATTTTTATGCTTAAAGGAGGTTTTAATTAATGAAATAATAGGTGGGATTAATAACCAATTAGTTGTGGTGAAATTGTCCTTCTGGCTTAGGCAACCATGCCCACTGACCGATTGGAAATAACTTGGAATGTAAATGTTCAAAGCCCTATTGTTTTGCAACTTATCTTTTGGAATACAGGTAGGACAGGCTTAGCAGAGGTGCAGACATTGTAATTGTTTGTTCAATTAGAAATAACAATGAATTGCTTTGCTGTGGTGTGGATGATTGTTTTGATTCTTGTGGTTTTTAATTGGATCTTTGTCCTTTGGTTCAATTCTTACAGACGCTACAGAAAAACCGCCAATACTGTCACATGCTGTATTTTACAACTACAACCATAGTGTCATGTTTTTTCACCAGTTGAGTATAATACGATTGGACACTTACACTATTGCACACTTTAAGTCTAATAGAAATTCTTACTCTCCCATCCCATATACCAATTTTACTGTTTATTTATTTTGTTATTAAACTGTTTGTCTTTCTTACAAATAAACAATATTGGGTATGATATTGATAGTTTGCTATTTCAGTAAAGCACTGATTCATAGCTTTCATATATATGAATGCATGCTAATTATTGGATTAAGTCTTAAATAATTGTTGACGCATTTGTGTCACTTGGATTGAAGGTTCAGAAAAGTGCATTTTCGAGGTATGACTTCTTTGGGTGTATATTTTAAATTATTGAGAAGATAATCATATTGACAGATTAATAAGAATATATTAGTAAGTGCATTTTTCCATAGAGGATGTATTATGTATATTGGAAGCTTCAAGGAGGCTGAAAATAATTATAAATGAATCATTACAATTCCATTAGTCAATACATTTTTCAGGTGTTTGAGAAAATTATGATCTATGTTCAATTGAGATGAAGATTACGAATAAATTGAGCATCCCATTTTAGAAATTGGGCCAACATGTATTTGCTTCTAATAATAATCTCTCCTTTTTATGCATATGAAGCAAAGGACTTGAAGGGAGATCTAATATTAGTGGGGGAGCCTAGCAGTGTGTCAACATCTTACCCAGCAGCATTACAGGATGCAATCGTGGAGGTTGTAATAAAAGCTAGAGACCTTGGATTTAGACTAATTTTGTTTGTCAATGATTGCAAAAGGATTGAACAGGTTTGCAATGGAAGAAGTTAACCAAGATTGCAAGAACAACCTATGATGACAGACTTGCATTTTCTAACTTAATAAGGTTTAACTTTTCACACCATTTTTGTACCAAAAACTATCATGTGTAATGTGTTAGAAGTAGCTTCAATTCTCTAGCTATTCATTATTCAACCCATTACTGTTGGATCTCTCCAAATCTTATGTTATATAACTTATGTCCTGTAACTGTTTTTATGGTATCAAAAAAAAAAAAAAAAAAAAAGAAGAAGAAGAAGAAGAAGAAGAAAAGAGTTACATATAGTCTTCAACTATGTTAATTAGAACTATTTAGAATTTAATAAAGGGATCCAACACTAAATAAATTTTGAACAAATTAGGATTGAGGTTGTGTAAAAAATTCTAACTAAATTAGGTAAGCTATTTTTTTTTACAAATAGTTCAATTTCATTTTTTTATTTATTCATACTTATTAACCATCAATTATCTATAAATATATATTTTCACAACTAGCCCGTGCATCGCACGGGTTAGCGACTAGTTATATATATAATTATTTTAAAATTTTGAAAATTTAGCCTACAAAAATAAAAGTTGGCCCCTCTAAATATTTGAGTTAGTCCAATAATGCTCTTAAGAAAATAATTGGTCTAATAGTTATGGAGACAATACTTTATTTTTCTCAATTTCATTTTCTTATTGTAAAATGTATTCTTATATTTGTTAAATTTTTGATAAAGTTTAGCATCAAACATGTTTGGATCTATCTTTTCAACCCGTTCTTTGGTGATTAAACAAGTCATTGACTCATTAAAAAAAAAAATTTCTTGTGACTAAAACTACACATGAAATGTCTCTTTAGTTGTCACATAATGAATTAGAGTAAGATAGCTCTAAACATGTTTGGAGGCAAACTTGTTCCTCCAAATTTTGGATCATTCATGTTTTTGAAATTTCATTAGTTCACTTGAAATATTTTTTACTCACTTTGGTATACAATTTGAAACAAATATAATTTTGATAGAAAACATTAAGTTTTTTTTTTTTTTTTTGGGTGTGTATAGATATAACTTATCAAATAAAAAAAGTGTGTGTATATGTGTGTGTGTGTGGGGGGGGGGGGGGGGTTGTCTTGACTAATATATTAATGTCACAACTCGGCCGCTCCAAACATAAATTTCTGACTTTGCCCTGGTTGGTATAATAATAATAGTAGTCATACTACAACATAAATTTGACCAACATAAAGTCCTAATGTACTTAAACTAAAATAATTTGGCCGTAATGCCCCAAAACCATGAGTGAAATCACGATTTTAGTGCAAATTTTGCTTGTGCAGTTCATTGTGTGCAAAAGTATGTCTAATAACTAATAACCACCATTTGAGTTTGAAGAATCTTCATTTAGCCGAAGTCATGTACATTAAATCTTTGTTATCGTAGATAGATGAAGGGAAACAAAAAAGAAGAAAAGAAAATGATTGTAGACACATCCTTCACTTCATTGGAAGGAACCAACGGTTTCTTCACTATTCTCTAAGCACTCAATATATTTATTGGACAATCTTGAAATGTGCTATATAATCCCTAGCAAGTATTTAGAACTCTTAAGACAAAGTTTTACAGTTTAATCGCTTTTAATGTTTAACTAACAACTTAGTTCAATATAAGTGTTAGCCAAATTTCATATTACAAGCAAGATAAACAACAATCTAAAGCAAGTAAGAAGCAATATGAAAATGCGAAAAATAAACAAATCACACAAAAACACCAATACGTGTTTTCGAAGAAAAAAACCTGATCACCTAGGCAAAAAAATCCTCTCTATCGACCATCCATCGGAAAACTCCACTAGTATGAATAGTTGTAGTACATGGATGACTATAAACCCTCCAAGCCTATATCTCCCTGTGTACTTGAGCCCTTCAAGCTCCAGTTAGCAACCAACTCCCTTGAGTCTTTTCTTCATCTGGCTACCCGAAGTCACCACTGTTGAGCCGCCAACGGAAAGACACCATAGGATTTGGATTTTGGATATGGCTTCTCAAGTTTCCATTGTCATTCACTTACTCACAGGATCTATGTATATGGGTGAGGATGGTGGCTATAGAATCTCAATCAATACAATGAAGGAGATGGAAAAGAGAAGTAGGAGTTTGGTTTTTCTTAAGGAAAAAAGCTCTCTCTTTTCATACACTTGATAGGCTTCACTCTTCTCTCACACTACTGGTTTCTAGGGTTTGTTAACCTGTATTTTAAGCCTCTTGCCATGCCACACAGTTATGTGTGTGTGTGTGCGCTAACAGATAAGTAGTGGACAGGTGTAATGCAGAGTACATAAATCATGCAACTCGTGACTTGGTGGCACCTTAAGGCCGCGTGGTGGTTGCAAGGTGCATGACTGCACTCTCATCCAAAACACTTGCCACGTGGATCTTGCGGCTATCTAGGTCGCCTCTTGGTCATGACATCTCTAGATGATGCATCTTCTAAGCTTGAAGGAAAGGCTCAAGTACTCTACCCAAAATACATTAAAAGCCCAGGAAAATATATATCAAACATAAATTGCATTACGAACACTTTTGTCATTGAATTAAGCAAACACTAAAATATGACTTCTTAGATCTCATAGAAGTTTAATTTTGGCGAAAACACCATTTTGGCCCTTATATTTTGGGGTAATAGTCAATTTGGTCCTTATATTTTGGTAGCAATCAATTTGTTCCTTACTATTTTCAACTTGCAATCAATTTAGTCTTTACTGTTAAATCACTAACAGAAAATGCCTACGTGGTAAACAGTTTGTACAGTTGGAGGCTTAATATTAAATTAGATGTCGATGTGTCAAAATTTAAATGGTTGATATGGCCACATCAGCGCTTAAATGAAAAAAAAGAAGGCAAAAAGACCATTTTAGGCTGGGTTTGGATAGTGGCAGACCATGCATCTGCGTTTTTTTGGCTGGGTCCCGTGCACTGTTCACGGGACCCGCAAGTATGGAAAAATGCAAATCTAACTTTAAAACTGGGTCCCACGGCCGTGAACCGCAAGTATGGAAAAATGCAAATCTAACTTTAAAACTGGGTCCCACGGCACTATTCACACATTTAAAAATTATTTCACTACAGTGTTTTCAGTTTTTAACAATAAGTGATATCCAAACAGACCCTTAGTCCCTACATTTTGGAGTCACAGTCAATTTGGTCCCTATATTTTAGTAGCGATCAATTCGATCCCTATTATTTTTAACTTGTAGTCAATTTAGTCCTTATCGTTAACTCACTAATAGAAAATGCCTACGTGGCAAACAGTTTACATTGTTGGCGCACATGTGGCTAACATAATAAAAAAATTAATTAATTGCTAATAAAAAAGCCACATCAGCAATTAAAAAAAATCCACCTCTTAAAACAAAATGATGATTTTAAAGAATTAAATGAATTAATTAAAGAACTAAATGAATGAAAAAAAAAATCCCCAGCTTTTCTTGAATTTTCTCGGCAACCAAACACAGAACAGAACCCAGCCAAATGATTTTAAAAAGTTAAAAAATGAATAGCTTTTGCTAGATAGGTTTCTCGTGATTTCACAAATGGTGAAGAGATATTGGATTTGAGGAAAGCTCTCAAGTTCGAATGGACTCTCTTGAGCGAGAGAATGGGTTTGTAGGAAACTGAGAGAGAGAGAGAGAGAGAGGTCTATGTCTTGTTAAAACATAACTCCACTAAACCTAATTTGAAAAGCCTTTAAATTTTCTTAAAATACTTTGACAAAGAAAGAGAGTGGGTTTGTGTTTCAAATTTTTAAGTTCTTGAGTGTGGGTATGTGTTTCAACCCCACTGCGTTGTTCCTACTTCCTATAGAGTGGGCTTGTGTTTCAAATTTAAACTTTAAAGCTCACACACATTGCTTAGGATATGCTTTTGTGAAAGCTAGTTGGCGATTTTTTTTTTAATGTGTTTGGTAATGTTTGAGAATTTTCTTTGTGGCATTTCATCGCATAATTTGGATCTGTATTTGGTAGTGTTTGGATAGTAGGTGTTGGTGGAAAGTGGTAGTGGAAGTGACGGTAGTGGTTGTGGTTATGGTGGTTGCTGGGTTTTGTGTTTTTCTAAATTGCAGTGTTTGGTTGCCAAGAACATTCAAGAAAAGTTGGGTTTTTTTTTTTAAAATTTTAAATTCATCATTTCAAACTTTTTATTTTCTGAGGTGCTTTTTTTAATTTAAAATTTGTTGATGTGACTTTTTTAAGTAGCAATTAAATGTTTTAGTCACGTGTGCGCCAACAATGCAAACTCTTTGCCATGTAGGCATTTTTCGTTAGTGGGTTAATGGTAGTGACTAAATTGATTGCAAGTTGAAAATAACAAAGATCAAATTGACTGCTACTAAAATGTAGGGACCAAATTAACTGTGACCCAAAAATGTAAGGACCAAAGTAGTATTTTAGCCTATAATTTTATTATTAATTATTAGTGTAAATTTATGAAGGGTTACAAAATTTTCGTTGTGGTGTTTACTATATATAAAAGAAGAATAAATTAATCAAGTAGCTTGAGTTAATGTTGTAAATGAATTAAGCCGTTCATAAATAGTTCAAGTTTGGTTTGATAACATGCTTATTCATGTTTATTTGTTTATTAATAAGGCAAGCTTGAGCCTTAATTTTAAACTCTTTTAATCAGTTAGGTCCAAGTAAAAAAAAAAAAATTGTTCATGAGCAAGCTTGTGAACAATAGAGCTTGATAAAAAGAAAAAGAAAAAGAAAAAGGTTAAGCCTGAACAATATAGACTTAAAAAATAAACTTATATCTTACTAAGTTTTTAATAAATTGGGAGTTAGATCGCTTGTCCACACCAAATGAGTTTGATAATATGCTTAATATGAGTTTGATAATGTACTTTTTGTCGAATCTTGAACTTGAGTTTTAGCTTGATAGAATAACTAACGACCAAACTTTAGACATGTTATTGAGGGTCATACCCATAGTAATGTTACAATCACAGTAGTAGTGCTTGAACTTGTTCGATGATGATGATTCTGAGATTTTTTTTTAGCTTTTGGACTTCGTTAACATCGATGACCAAACTCACCTCTTGTTCAACCTTTCAATCACAGTGGACACCTTTTTTGTGTTTCAGATTTGGGTCTGTTTAGGATTTGTTTATTTTGTTGAAACCGAAAACTTTTTGCTGAAAGTACAGTAGATAAAAGTAAAAATTAGCTGAAATAGTACAGTAGGACCCATAAATAGCACCAAAAAGTACAGTGGGGCCCATGAATAGTAGCAAAAATAAGCTGAATAGTAAAATAAGCTGACAAAATTAATCATGCCAAACAGACACTTGATTTGATTTTTTTTTTTTTTTTAAAGACATGGAAGTGAGATTTTCATTTGTGTTTGTTGGTGTGTTTTGTTTTTGTTTTTGTTGTTTTTTTTTTTTTTGTTTTTGTTGTTTTTTTTTTTTGAGAATGTGTTTGTTGGTGTGTTGGTTGTTAAGAAAGTGAGAGAAAATAAATTTTTATTTATATTTTATTTTTGGATTTTGGAATTTTTATTTAAAAGCTTACGTGGCATCTTTTAGATGTTTATTAAATTTTATTATTATTATTTTATTCGCCACGTAAGTTTTGTGAGTGTTAATGGTCTACATTGTTTGCCACATGGTTAATTTATAGTAGTGAGTTAATAACAGAGACCAAATTGACTATAAATTGAAAATAATCAGTATCAAATTGAATGCTACCAAAATGTAGGGAGTGTTTTCGCTTACTTTGTATTTTTGAATGTATACAGTTTAAAATTAGTTTTCGCAAAATATATAAAATCATTATTTAATAAATAATAATAAAGTATTAAATGCATTTTAATTTTTAATCATTGGCTTGATGATTCGTGAAAAAAAAATCCAAACTTTAAGAGGCTAGTTGGTAGATTTGTTTAAATACATGTTTTCAGTTTTTAAATAACATTACACTTATTTTCACAATTTTTTCATTTACACGTATTTCCACACATGTTTTCAAACAACAAAATACATATACCAAACACCAGCATCTCCAACCGGTTTTGCCATCATATCCTAATTTACCATCCCAAAAAGCTACTTTATCAATTATACTATACCATTTTACAACACATCCAACATTCCAAAATTCTATTTTTTCCCCATTTTATTTAAATATTCTATTTTATTCATTTTTTTACTAATTTTCTTTTTCTATTCCTTTTCCTCTCTTTCTCCCTCAACCTCTAGCACCGGTTTCAACACACACAAACCCATGATATACCGATCCACCTATCCAAACCCATCACCACACACACACAAAAACACAGGTAATCACTCTTTTGAAACAAACTGTTTCATTCTTGAAAAACCACGACAAAAAATATTAAGAATCAAGATTCATAAGTTTCATTTTCTCTTTGTTCTTCCTTAACTTTCTAGGAAACCAAACAGTTCACAAACAACAACAAAACCCAGAACCTTCTCTTATTTTCTTTCATCTTCACACCAAACAAAAACAAAACACAATCCAAGAGTTTCAAACCCAAAAAAAAAAAAAAAAAGACTAATCATACATGCAAAAGAAACCCACCACACCTCCAAAGAAACCCACCACCGATGCCTCGTCAGAATCACGATCAGAGCCATCAGAGCTCCGATTCAAACCCATTCAAACCCATCGGAGCCTTTACGCCGATCCAAACCTAGCCCACTGACCCACCGTCATCAAAACCCACGATCTCCACCGTTGTCAAAACCCACACCTCCAAAGAAACCCACCACCGATGCCTCGTCGGAATCACTATCGAAGCCATTGGAGCTTCGATTCAAACCCATCGGAGCCATCGGAGCCCTCATGCCGACCCATCCGATTCCACCGTTGAGGAAGCCTCGGGGTCTTGGGTCTGAAGAGAGCAGAGAGCAGATGAGAAAGAGAGAAGGAAGAGAGAGAAAAGAAGAGAAATAATGAAAGAGGAGAGAGAAATCCCCGAGTTAAAAAGGGGAGAGAGAGTATTAAAAAATTATTTTTTTTATCCAATTCAGCTACAGTTAAGATGGTACTGTAGCACTATGCCAAAAAAATTGAAACTTTTCCAAGTTTAGCCATCCAGTTGCTGATCTTTTTTTGGGCCTGAATGCCAAATGTACCTTACATTTGGCATATGACAGGCCCACTGCTGATGCTCTAATAGTTGGGTGAGCTGAAGTTGAGTTTACACCATGAATCACAATGGAACTTGTTGTCCAAATCGTAAATGCCAAAAACGGGGAGTATGGACGAGTACGAGAGAAGTAGAAGTAGAAGTAGAAGTAGGAGTGTGAAAGTGGAAGTGAACCACTCATTCAAAATACCACGTGTTCCTTCAACGGCCAAGCCTTGGTCTAATACAAAGTACAAACTAAATATTAGAAGAAGAAGAAGAAGAAGAAGATGATGTAAAAGTAAAACTAAAAGAAAACAGAAGAGACTCTGACAACTTGTTATCATTGAGGCACCAAAACCAAATTGTTCATCTATCTAATCTTAAATCTACCTGTCAAAAAACAGAGAAGAGACTCTCTGCTCTGTTCCACTATGGTTGCTACAGCAACAACACAGCTCGGCTGTTGTGGAACAGAGCCTCTCAGTCTCAGTTTCAGGTGCACCTACTTTCCGGCCCGTTTTTCACTCCCAAACAGATGGACCAGGTCCAACCGGGTTTTCGCCGTCGCCACCGATCCCAAACCCTCCTCCACGTCACCACCAAACTCCGTCAAATCGAAGTCCGTCAACGGAGCTTCCATGGTAATTTTTTACTCCTTCGATTTTTTGATTTTTGATTTATTTATTACTTACATATTTTAATAAGTTAATTAATGGAATGGCAGAGAATTGGAGAAGTATCACAGGAAATAAAAAGAGTGAGGGCACAGATGGAAGAAAATGAAGAGTTAGCGATATTGATGAGAGGTCTTCGGGGTCAGAATCTAAGGGATTCACAGTTTGCTGAGGATGATGTTCAGCTTCGCCTTGTTGAGGTATATGATTGTATATATTGCTTCAATTCTATTGTGCTATTTGTCTGTCTTATTTAAATCAAACGGTTTGCTTCTATTCTATTCTCAGACTCTTCAGACAGAGTATGTTTTTAATGTTTATGAAGAAATCGTAGCAGGCCTAAAATAGTGTACCAAGTAGGAACTGAAGTTGCGAACATGTATATATCACTGAATTGGATTGTAGTTAGAACTTACTTAGAAGCAATGAAAGCTTTATAATAATAATAGTAGGAGAAAGGAACAACACACCATTCATGGAGTCCGCGATCGCGGGAGATTTTCCAATTTTTATTTGTGTATTTTTTTTTTCCCCTAATAAAATGGTTGATATGTAAAAAAAGGTTGGACCGAGTGGACAAAACTCCCACTTTTGCAAGGTGATTGGTAACCAACGTTCTTGCTTTTTGGTCGAATGCACCTGCCATTGCAACTTAACCTCTAAGCTGAAAGTTAGTTAGGAACTACAGGTATGAGATGCCTGCCTTTTGAGATTGCTTTTATGATGCCAAATACTCCTGAGTTCATCATGTTACATACAGATCTATTTGGTGCTAATCATTTGCCTTTGGGCCTTGGGTCAGGTGTAAAGGAACGAGATTGGAGTAGGTAGGGCTTAGGCTCAAACTTGAACTTTTAGAGATATATTAGTCCAATAGCATAGGCCTAACATGAACTAATTAAAATGAAAAAAGAAAAAGAAAAACAATTTCTGGAAGTATATGAATGTGACCTTGTAAGATGGAATACAATTACTTATCACTGTTCCATATACAAATTGTATATATAATTTTAAGTCTTGCACATGATTAGTCAGCTTTTAGAGTGGATGGTGTTTCTAAAATGACCTGGGCAACATATAAGATGGTAACTGTTGGAGGCTACATTCTTTCATGAGAGGTTAAGAAATGATAGTTTGATATCAATGGATGAGATCTTCTCGCGATCCATCATGTTTTCTTTTGCGAGGCCTTTAAACTGAAGCTTTCTAGTTGGTATGACTATTTGCCTCTCGTAATGTTCTTTTTGGTGCTTCCGTAGGTAGATGAAAGCAGTGAGTTTTTGCCGTTGGTGTATGACCCTGCTAGCATTTCAGCATATTGGGGAAAACGGCCACGTGCTGTTGCAACACGTATTGTCCAGTTGCTATCTGTTGCTGGGGGTTTTCTTTCACGCCTTGCTTTGGATGTGATAAACAAGAAGGTCAAAGAGGTACATATTTGTTTCCTTTTTTACGTTTTTTGAGATGATGGTATTTTCACATGATCAATTAACTCATTAAACAATTTGTAGTACATCAGTTTGTTTTTCGTGATTGGGAAATATTTTCGAGTTCATGTACCATCTATAATCTCTATGATGTTTTATTTGTTCTTCATTTGAACCAACTTCCATTATGGTTTTTACTTTTTGTATATCTATATACTGAATTTGTTTCTTAGACCTAATGCAATGGTTTTTGAAAAGCCTTTGCTGTTATGGTTTTGTGAGTTTGTGCACTCTTGAAGGAAAGGAAGCCTGTTTAATACTGTATGTGTTGGGAATGACCATATATTCTTAAGAAAGGTATATGAATCCAAAACTATACAGACAAGTATGGGTGTGTGTGTGTTTGTGTGTACATATGTGTTGTTGTTTTAAAAAAAAAAATTATATTTGTGAAGCCATCTATCTTTTAGTTGTCGAATGACTGCATTTTTTTTTGTTGTTCCTTGATCTCAAGATATGAAGAAACCAAACCTTTTTAGAAGGGAACTGCTCTCCCTCTCTCTCTCTCTTGTGCGTGTCTAGATATGGAATATTTACATTTTTGCAGATACCTTTTTTATTTATAGATGTGCTGTAAAGTTGGTGTCATCTGGACTGACCGCTTTCAGATGATAATTTAGTCTCTATCATATTCTTAGGTGACTGTGTCTAGGTAGACTGATACTGTGAGATGCTTGTGCTGACTTTTAAGTTGTTATTTTCATTTGTCTTTCAGCTTGCTATTCTGCTTCTTTATTTTTGCCAATTTGGATTTAGGAAAACCCTTTAACCCCTCACCCCCCTCCCTAATCCAAGTTACAAAAAAGAGACCAAATAAAAGAAAGAGGCATCAATGTTTGGATGTGTGGAATGCTATCTCTTTGTGCTTGATGTGTGCATTTGGAGGGATAGAAATGCTAGGACCTTTGTTGGAACTGAAGTTTCATTACTTAAACTGAGATGTTCTGAGATCACTCTTCAATTGGATGAGAGCCATAGTAGGTTTTAGTTTTACCTCTTCTTTTTTGGATTTCTTAGATCTTTGTTTTTTCTTGTGAATCTCATGTACTTCCCATGTAGTAGGGCTGCATCCTTTTATTTTTATTTTTTTTCTTTTTAAATTCTTGTGATGGATGTAAGATATTTCAGTTTTAAACTGCATTGATTAATGACAGTAACTTTCACCTTGAAGCTCTTTTTCCTGCTATGGGATTCCTCCATTAATTGATGTCATGCATTGCAAATTATGAGGCAGATATGCTTTCAAAAAACTTGCATGTAGTTGTAGTGTTCCTTAATTGGTCTTAATGTAGCTACAGGTTTGAAATGAGCCCTTTTTCATGTCCAATCTCTCTTTTTTTTGGATAAGTTTGTTTATGTCCAATCTTTAAAAGCAATTTCTCATTTAATGTATGCTTTTTCTCTCTAATTGCTTTTCCATAATCAGAATGAAGTCGCTAGAGCAATCGAGTTAAGGGAAATTGTTACCTCTTTGGGTCCGGCATATATCAAACTTGGTCAAGCATTGAGCATTCGACCAGATATACTGTCACCTTCTGCAATGATTGAGCTGCAAAAACTTTGTGATAAGGTAAAGTGCTTGTGCTTTTTTATCCATTTATTATTATTAGTTTTCTTTTCCATTAGTGATGTGATTGCATTTGATCAAAGGTACTATCCCTATGCTGAGATCTTCTAAAGACAAAAGGGGGGAAATTTTTTTTTTTTTGGATGACAAAGAACCTCTTCAAGTCAGAGCCACTTAGATTTCGTGTACCCACCCAATCGAGTAAATCTCAAATACACAACCCCGTCCACAAGAACCGTGTCTATAGGATATCCATAACATTCAGTTATGTTAGAATAAAGATGGGTACATTACAAGAATATTCAGTTGCATTATGTTGCCTAAATATATATTTATCTGCTAGAATTTACACATGTTTGACATAATTTCAGCTAATACCTTTGATTGGTCAATGAGGCTTTTTGACTGAAACAAATTTGGGGTAAGGTTGCCTACCATAACCTCACAAAAGTGGGAGCTTCGTGCACTAGATACAACCTTTGATCAGTCAGTGAGGCTTTTTTAAATGGGCAGTAAATTATGGGTGTAAAAACAACAAAAAACAATCTGGGCTTGTGGATTAAGATAATTTCCAGCACTGTTTGAATTGTGAGGTATGAGTCTTATTAGAAGATCTATAAAGGAAAGTGTCCAAGGTGGCTCACAAGCTTTGGATCGTGGTGCTCTTAATAAATCAGGATGAGCCAAGCTTGTGGAGAAGGCCTGTCAACTTCATGTTTTACTTAGGCAGACATTGGGAAGGCTTGTCCTGTCCCTGTTGTCAGTTGCAGTTAATGCAATTGAATATGAACTTGAATATCCAGTTTTCATATTTTAAACTCTATAAATACTATATAAACCCCTCCCCCCCCCCCCCCCCCCCCTCTCCCCTTTTCTTATTTTTTGGTAAATGAAACTACAATACATATTACAGTCCCAATCTTGTAACATATCCAATCCATCCTCAGATCTCCACTTGTCAAATGAGGAGAGATGCCACATAGCTTGATTTCTTCTTAATATTGTATGAATTTATATATATTAGGTACCTCTCTTCATAGCTGATATTCTGTTTAATGATACATGAAGGTTCCTTCATTTCCAGATGATGTAGCTATGGCTCTTATTGAGGAGGAACTTGGTCAGCCATGGAATAATGTCTATTCTGAGCTATCATCTTCACCAATTGCTGCTGGTAGCCTCCCAGATAACCTTTTATAGACTAGAATTCTGAAGTTCACTTAGTTCCAAAGTATTTATTCTTTATTCTGCAATGGCAGCATCTCTTGGACAGGTGTATAAGGGCCGTTTGAAGGAAAATGGGGATCTGGTGGCTGTCAAAGTGCAAAGGCCGTTTGTTCTTGAGACGGTTACAGTTGATTTGTACGTCATACGGAACTTGGGTTTGGTTCTACGGAAGTTTCCACAGGTAGTGTTAAGCAGATCTGATTTGTAGTCACTTATCTCTTTCTTAAAAACAATTCCCCTTTTTTGAAGGAGTAACTATAGTTAGCAATAATGGCTTATCCACACCCCATCCCTTGGCTTTCTGCTTATATTTTTCAGATCTCAGTAGATGTAGTTGGATTGGTTGATGAATGGGCTGCTCGTTTTTTCGAAGAGTTAGATTATGTTAATGAAGGGGAAAATGGAAAACTCTTTGCTGAAATGATGAAGAAGGACCTTCCTCAGGTTTTTCTAAAAACTCTGAATGTATACTTTATTATGTTTCAAGAAGTTTCTGTTGATTTATGCTGTCAAGCTTAGTTAGAAACTTCTATTTTGTTTACATATCATGAAGTAATGCTAAAAGGTGTAAATTAGGCAATGAAATAACTAAAATGGTCAAGTTAAAATAAAGCATGGGCAAGATGTTCTAAATTCGGTTAAGCTCTGTGTAGGACTAGTCTATTGACCATTGTCAAATGAGCATGCTGTTTAACAATAGCTGTCATGGTCCCATTGCAATGTTTAACAGTCAATATAGTGTATATAGACTCAGGTGCCTTTTCTAGTATGACATTCTTCTGTAAAGGAATGAAGTTTTTGTCTCCAGGATAATGTCCCTCAACTGCCATTTTGCCATGTTTACATTTAACAATGATAGATATGCTTGAAGTGAAAGGGTCTGTTCCTTATATTTACTTTCATGCCAATCCTTGGGTATGAAATGAATATGGTTATTTTGGATATCAAACCTGCAATAACATGATGCAAATTCTTCAAATGAGCTGTGAGCCTGTGATGCCGGCTGACTGTGAAAACCTTGGCATGTGAAGTATATGTTTATTAATGCCCGGGAATAGGTCTAGACTAGATTTTCTGCTGACATAATTACCAATAGACTGCAATTAATCAGTTCCTTACTCTTATAACATCATGTATGTGCCTTTTCAAATTTGCAGTTCATGTACTCTGGTAAGTGATGATAGTATGTTATTTATCTATTGCTTTTTATTTTCTATTTCATCTTTTTGTTTGTATAAAAATCTTATTTGTTGGGGATTTTTATCTTAATCTGTGGGAGATTATGTCTAATACTACTTAAAAAGCTTGTGTGTTTCAGGTTGTTGTACCCAAAAGCTACCAGAAATATACTTCAAGAAAGGTTCTTACCACAGGATGGGTAGAAGGAGAGAAGCTGTCACAAAGTAAAGAAAGTGATGTAGGAGAACTGGTTAATGTTGGAGTCATATGCTACCTAAAGCAGGTATGCTTTTCTCTAGTTTTCACTCTGTTTTTCAGGATTCAATGTGGAACATGACTAACATACATCTCCTCAAATTTGATTCCTTTATTTTTTTGAACTTCTCTCTCTCTCTCTCTCTCTCTCTATATATATATATATATATTTGGCAACAGTTTACTTTCTGAACCTAAACAATTAACTGTCTTTATTGGTTAATGTGTGATCGTTTGATGTGCTCTCTCACTTTTCAATTTGGGTTTTCAGGTAAGCACTAATAGATGCCTAAATTAGGCCTTATTAAATTCAAAACAATTCTTGTTTGCCCCTTTTTACTTGGTCTATTTTTAATCAATAAATTTATTTTATTAAATTTAAAATAAATAAATTTTTGTTTACGGTGAAGGTGTAACACATAAAATGTTATTTATATATAAAGTACATGATATTACTGTTTTGCCCCTATTACTCATAACACTCCCTCTCAAGCTAGAAAGTATGTATCATACAATCCTAGCTTGTTACATAATGAACCCAAACGAGTCTTACATAAAGCTTTGGTAAACATATCAGCAATCTGGACTCTTGTAGAAACATATGGAGTAGCAATTACACCATCTTCTACTTTCTCCCGAGTAATATGACAATCTACTTCAATATGCTTGGTTCGCTCATGGAACACAGGATTGGAGGCAATGTAAATTGCTGCTTGATTATCACAATGCATAGTCATAGGCAGCTTCATAACAAATCTTAATTCCTTAAGTAAATGCTTAATCCACATAAACTCATATAATGTGTGTGCCATGGCTCTATACTCAGACTTTGCACTAGACCTGGCAACAACAATTTGTTTTTTACTTCTCCAAGTAATTAGATTTCCTCCCAGAAAAGTGTAATACCCAGTAGTGGATTTTCTATCTGACGGTGATCCAGCCTAATCAGCATCAGTGTAGGCTTCTACTCGTAGCTGACCATTAGCTTTATACAAAAGACCACGGCCTGGATGTGCTTTAAGATACCTCACAATCTGAATAACTGCCTCCTAATGTGGAAGGCGAGGATCTTTCATAAACTGGCTCAAAACACTGACTACAAATGATATATCTAGGTGAGTAATTGTGAGATAATTTAGTTTACCAACTAGACGATGATATCTCTCAGGATTAGATAACAGCTCCCCCTGATATTCATACAATTTGACATTAGGATCCATGGGAGTCTCCATTGGTTTAGATCCTAACAAGCCAGTTTCTTCCAAAATATCCAACACATACTTCATTTGTGATAAACTGATGCCTTCTTTAGATCGTGCTACCTCAATACCCAAGAAATAACGAAGTTTACCCAGACCCTTAGTTCGAAAGGAGTTTTGAAGGTATCTTTTCAAATCATCAATACCCTGCTTGTCATCTAGTGATTATAATATCATCAACATGTACTATCAAAAAAATCTTTCCTCTATCAAAGGTATGAGAAAACATAGAGTGATCAAAGTGGCAACGTCGCAATCCAAACTTTAACACTATTTCACTGAATTTACCAAACCAAGCTCTGGGAGATTGTTTAAGACCATAGATGGCCTTATGCAATCTACACACTTTTCCAGACTCCCCTTAAGCAACAAACCCAGGTGGTTGCTCCATATACACCTCTTCCTTCAAATCACCATTCAAGAAGGCATTTTTAACATCTAACTAGAATAATGGCCAGCCCAAATTAGCAGCCAAGGAGATCAAAATCTGGACAGAAGAAATTTTAGCAATAGGTGAGAATGTCTTGGCATAGTCAACACCGTATGTCTGGGTATACCCTTTGGCAACCAAGCGAGCCTTCAAGCGCTCAATAGAACCATCAGGCAAATACTTCACAGTATACACCCAACGACAACCAACAGTAGTTTTCCCTAGAGGACAAGTAACTAAAGATCAAGTAGCATTTTCAGACAGGGCAGACATTTTTATCTCCATAGCAGACTTCCAACCAGAGATGGACATAGCCTCCTGGACAGACTTAGGAACAACAGTAGAATTCAAGGATGTGGTAAAGGCATGAAGAGATGAAGACAAGTGACCATAAGAGACAAACTGAGAGATAGGGTGAGAGGTACAAGAACGCTTACCTTTGCGCAAAGCAATTGGAAGAGAGGCAGGATCAGGAGTCAGAATACTAGGCGGGGTAGAAGTTGCTGTTGGAGGTTTTTGCCGACAACAATATACTTGAAGTGGTTTCTGAGGAGATTCAATAGGAGACGCAGGTGGTAGGAGAGGAAGACAGGGAGGAAAACTGTCACTAGCAACCGAAGGAGAGAAATAGGACTGAGATTCGTCAAATGTGACATCAGCACTAATGAAACGATGCCGAAGAGTAGGTGAGTAACATCGGTTTCCCTTTTAAGTACAAGAATACTCAAGAAAAACACATTTAATGGATCTAGGATCAAATTTGTCACTCCCTGGACCTAAGATATGAACGTAGCACACACAACCAAAGATCTTAGGAGGTAGATGAAACAAAGGTGCATTAGGAGAGAGCACAGTATAAGGGATTTGACCACCTAGAACAGTGGAAGGCATACTATTAATTAGGTGACAGGCAGTGAGAATAGCATCACTTCAATATGATTTGGGAACACGCATATGAAACTTTAAGGCACGAGTGACCTCTAATAAATGACACATTTGCGTTCAGCAACACCATTTTGTTGTGGAGTATGGGGGCATGAAGATTGGTGAATTATACTATGATCATCAAAAAATTGAGACAAAGATGTATGAAATATTCACGAGCATTATCTAATCGAAAAATACAAAGTGAAGCATTAAACTGAGTCTTTATTTCCATATAAAATGAGTACAATTTAGACCGTTCTTTCATAAGACAAAAATAGGTGACTCTAGAATAATAATCAACAAAAATGACAAAAATATCTAAATCCCAACAATGAGGGAGTGTTTATTGGACCCCAAATATCAGAATGAACTAAATGAAAAGGACTATTAACATGACTCATGCCTAGAGGCAAAAGGCACCCTATGGTGTTTACCCAACTAACATGCTTCACATTGTAAAGACTCAATTTGACGACACGACAGAACTAATGACTTCAAATTCTTGAGAGATGGATGACCAAGGCGACAATGATGCTGAAGAGGTGAGATAGACAAATGAGAAGCCACTAAACAGGAAGAACCACATCGATCTAGGTAATAAAGTCCACCGGCTTCATGCCCTCCACCAATAATCTTCCTCGTCTTGAGTTCCTGAAAGATACAATGAGTGGATAAAAAAATGGCAACACAATTCAAAATTTTAGTAAGCTTACTAATTGACAAAAGGTTAAAAGGAATCATGAATATATAAGACAGAAGAGAGAGAAAGATTAGGACTAAGATTGGCAGTGCCCAAACTAGAAACTGTAGTGGCTAAGCTATCTGCTAATGTAACATTGGGAAGACTACTAGATTGCTCAAGGTCAGAGAGTAAACCTGAGGTACTTGTCATATGATTGGTAGCACTTGAGTCAATGACCTAAGGGTCCTGAGTGGCAAGACAAGCAGCGGAAGTACCTTGTTGAGCCAAAGTAGCTGTAGAATCAGACCTAACAAAGTTGGAATGCAGAGACAAGAGGCGATTGTACTCTTCCTCAAGAATAGAGATTACTCTGGATGTTGGTGGAAGTGACTGTGAAGGCGGTTTTTGAACTTGAAAGCTAGCTTGGTAAGCCAACGGTTTACCCTTCAACTCCTAACAAAAGTCTACTGTAAGATTCTCACCATGACAAAAAGTGCACTTACGAAGACCATGTCCTCTACCATGACCCCCTTGTTCACTACCATGGCCCCCTTGGTCATGACCTCTACGGCCTTGGCCCCCACGACCTCGACCTCCACGACCACCTCTATTACTCCCCATATAAGTGGTAAAGGCAAATTTATCACCAGAAGGTAATGCATTAGTATTGGAGGAAGAGAAAGGGGCAGTACTCGAATCAGATAATGTGGCCTGTCAAAGTCTACCAAAAACTTCACTCAATGAAGGGAGGTCTGAACTAGCTAAAATTTGTGATTTAACTAGATTCAAACTTTTAGGCAATCAGAGAGGAAGCGAGCAACATGCATAGAATCTCGTTGTTTCTTCATAATTTTAACATTAGAGGAGATGGGCTGATAAATTTGAGTTCTTCACATACACCCTTAAATTTGTTATAATAGTCCTCCAAAAAAAAACCACTCAAACTCAAGGAGAAATAATTTTGATGAAGATCATAAATCTGCTTCAAATTGATAACACCAGAGTAAAGTTCCTTGGCTTGTTCCCATACAAGTTTAGCAGTTGGTAAGAAAACCAAACTACAACTGATCTTAGACTCTCTGCTATTCCACAAACAACTCCTAATTTGTGCATCTTCAGCTCTCCAATCAGCAAATTTAGGGTCTGTAGGTACAGGGGGTTCATTAATCACGTAATCAAACTTCTTTCTACCAAGAAGAAAGACTTCAACTGCCTGTGCCCATTGAGCATAATTACTTCCATTTAGACGAATGGAAGTAATTGATAACATATTAGGAGATAAGAAATAATTAGGGGGTTGAGCACTGTCTTTGGACTCCATAATAGCAATTTGAAGAACAAACTAACACTAAATAAATATGCTGGACTAAATTAAAACAAACTCCAACCAGCAACCAATGTACTTCAACCAATTAGCAACTCCAACAGCAACTCATTTATCAAAGAATCAACACCAAACTATTCCAAAAACAAGGCAGCAACAAATCCATACCAACACCAAAAAAAAAAAAAAGAAGCCCAATCCACCACTAAACATCAATCAACAAAGTCTAGTCCAACAAATCAACCCAAGGTTGCTTGAACAGATAATCAGAGAACGTATTGAAGAAGAGAAGAAAATCAGACCATGGTTGAAAGTTGAAACCCACAGTTGAAAAACTCCGGCAGCAGCGCTAGGGTGCAAGAGCGACGGCGTGAGGACCAGCGAGTGGGCTAGGATGGGTCGCCGGAGGAGGGCGAGTAAAACCTTGCCTCTCTCGCAGTCAGGTGACGTCGATCTAGTGTCATGAGACCCGAGATAGGGTCACCGGCGCTGGACAACTTCTTCAACCACTAAATCGAGATTGTTGGAGGTCTCTGTTAGGGTCGTCAGAGCTAGCGAGGTGTTATTATGGTTGCCGGCGACAACAGTATCGGTGGGTGGAGGTCAGAGGATTAACGGCAATCAGTGGCGACGCCATGTTGGTCCCAAGGTGTTCCCAAGAACACCCTGAACTGAAAAAAAAAAAAAAAAAAAAAAAAAATTTATATATAATAATTAAAATTTTTTTATTTGTTTATCCTTAAAAAAAATTTAGGAACACCCACAAATTAAAATTAGGAACACCCTAAAAAAAAACATATTTTATTTGTTCTACTTTCAAGCAAAAAAAAAAAAAAGCCCAAAAAAAAAATATTTGAACTAAAATCTGAAAAAAAAAAAAAAAAAAAAAATTGTAACAGAGCAAGCGAAGCCCACAAATTCTCCAAAAAAAACAACGGATGGCAAGCCCAACAGATGGTAGCAAACCCAGTAACCCACGGATTCTCAAAAAAAAAAAAAAAAAAACCTAACCTAATATGCTGAAATCAGATTGGGCCTCAAACACTTCACAGACGCAAGTCACGCAACAACCATGGACGACAACAACCAACGGAACGGACGGAGGAGATCGCCCGCCAGATTGATTAGAGGCAGGGTTTCGAGGCGGAGGTTGTGGCGGTGGCTGTCGTGATTGTCAACGACGGAGGCGGAGGCCATGACATAGAATTGCGATTGCGATTGCGATTGCGGTAGCACGAGTGAGAGCAACTGTTTTGGTTTCTGGGAATGAATAGGATAGATAGGGAAGAAAGAAACAAAGTTAGTGGGTGGTTGGAGTAAGTGTGAGTGACATTGATTTAGGGAAACGAGGGTGTTTGAGTTATTATTGCGTTGCGTGGTTTGTGTTGGTTTTGTGAGATTGACGCGGGGTGGCGGCACATGGGGTTTTTTGATTTGCTTCCTGATTATGAGAACCGTTGGATTAGAATTGGATTGGATTAATAAAAACTAGAGGGTTTTGTGGAGAATCTGGAGATTAGTTTGTAAAATGACTCGGCCCAGTTGAGAATCCGCATCTTGGTCATATACAAAGGCCCAATTACCTGAACCCAGCCCAATCTCTAACAAAGTTTTATTGTACCTTTTGTTTCGGCCCTTTTGGGGGCAATTTTTTTTTTTTTTTTTGGTAATAAAAGATTAGAAATAGCCCAAGATCGAGTTAATATTTCGGCTACCTATAGCTAATTCTAGCAAGGGCATGAGCGTGAGCAATCCTATTAGTTTCCCTGTAAGTATGTAACAGTGTTGAGGTTTTACTTCCTGGAAAGCTTGAAAAATGATCCTGCAACCATCCACAATTAGCTGGGTTAGGTAGCAGGTACAAGAGCAATGACTTTAGTAGCATCCCCATTGACAATTAAATTTGAGATATTAATATTGAGTGATTTAGCCATAGATAATACATCACTTAAGGACTAAAGTTCAATAAGAAGGTTGGTGGAACTAATAATTAATAATTGGAGAAAGCAACTGATAAATAATAATTAATAATTTAATTAATCAATACTTTATATAAGACAAACAAATTAAATTATGTTAGGTTACACAACAATTAATAATTTTATAATTAATAAAATAACAATATAACAAATTATAGTTTATAAAAGACAAACAAATTAATGAAACAACTAAACAACAATACATTTGGGAAAAATTCTTGGAGCCGCTACTGGGAAAAATTATGCTTCTTAAGGAACACCTTGGGAAAAATTCCTGGAGTCGCCATTGACGGCAATGGTGGGTTGGTGGCTCTGATACTATGTTGTTTACGGTGAAGGTGTTTAGGGTTTGATAAGTCAATCCTAACACATAAAATATTATTTATATATAAAGTACATGATATTACTGTTTTGCCCCTATTACTCATAACATAAATAAATAAAACAAAAACAACTTGTTTATGTCAACATTGTGGAGTCTAACAGTAGGAAAAACTAGTGTTAATGAGTGAATTATAATAAAATGTTTGACAAATAAGGTTTATTAGGATTATGTGTAATATATGAGTGGTACTATTAGAAAACAAACATTTTTATTTCTTTTTTGTTTTACTTATAGTAGAGATTACCTCTTCTATTCCTGATTGGTTTTACTATATCCTACTAGAAATTAATTCAATCACTGTGGCAAGCCACAAATTCTGAGGTGATAAATGGTTAGTTAGTGATTCTTGCTCTCCAAATAAATTGGGTGAATCTCTATGTCTGCTATGCTCCAACCCCCCCCCCCCCCCCCCCCCCCCCCCCCAAAACAAATGTTGATCATTCTAGTCAAGGTAATTAATTTTATTTTCTTTGCCTTAGAGGAATACTTATGGAAATGAAATTTCAACTCTCCAACACATGAAAGAAAACATACTTGAATCTAATTATGGTTATAATAAATAACAGATATCTGAAACCCAGTCCTCCACAACCACATCGTCCCCTTTTTCCTGTTCTGATATTATCTCCTTAGATTCCAATGACACCCCCGGTACCATTGCCAACTGATTCGAAACATCCACTCCGCCAATTACCTCTCCCGGTGGCAAAGAGATTTGAAACGGGACTTCACCCTCCTCCCGTCCCGCAGTTCGAGAACCCACTGCTCAGAATTCCCCCATTTCTTGATGACATTGTCTGAATGCTCATGGATGATCCGTTGGATGTCACGTTGCAAGGCCACATCACCTTCAGAACAAAGAGACTCATCCACGGAAGCATCGGAGCACAGAGACCCAGCCACGGAAGCATCAGAGACGTTGACCACTGAGAGAAGCTTCTTGGTGCATGTCAGAACCATGTGTGTCGAAGTTAATTCAACCTCGGACTTATCGCTACCCACCAGAGAAGCACTTGTAGATGCCGAAGTGGTTGGGTCAGATTATAATTGTTGAGAGGAATAGTGGGCTGGGAAGGTTTGGGCTGCCACTTAAAAAGAGTTTTATGATTGGGGTTATAAATGTTGTTGGGCTTTGGGGGTGGGTTTGGAACTTGGCCAAGTTCCTCCTCAAAAGCCTTGGACCAGCTAATCCCCCCCTTACCTTTAGGCCCATGTTCTTTTGGGCCCTTTTCATTAACCTCAGACCACACAATATCCCATCTCCCATTTTGCCTACGCTCTAAACGCATAAAAATATCCAAAGTCAACTCAGCTGTTACATCGTTGCTTTCAATACCATTTACATCGTTCCATCTTGAGAAGATGGAAAGAAAATTAACAAGTTGGAAAAAGTTATATTTATCTAAGGGAGGTAGAGTTACTTTAATTAAAAGCACTCTCTCTAACCTTCCTACTTATTTTCTTTCTTTATTCCCTATTCTTGCTTCAGTGGCCAATCGAATTGCAAGACTTCAGAGGGACTTTCTATGGGGAGGCCTAGGAGATGAGCCCAAATTTCATCTTGTTAATTGGTCTACGGTTTGTACTCCTCTCTCCTCAGGTGGTTTGGGGATTAGGAACCTGAGAACCTTCAATGTAGCTTTATTAGGGAAGTGGTTATGGAGATTCGGGCAAGAAAGTGATGCTCTATGGCGTCAAGTGATAGAGGCGAAGTATGGTTGTGATTGGGGTGGTTGGTGTTCTAGCCCTTTCTCTGGTCCTCATGGAGTTAGTTTGTGGAAAAATATTAGAAGAGGGTGGCCTTTTTTATCTTGGTTTTTTCTATATGAAATTGGAGATGGATCAAAAGTGCGGTTTTGGCTAGATAGATGGTGTGGATCATCTCCTCTTGCTGACTGCTATCCTGATTTATATAGGATTTGTCGAAACAAAGAATCGAGTGTGGCTGATTTAATGAGGTACTCCAATGGAGTCCTTCATTGGGAGATACATTTTTGTAGGGATGTTCATAATCGGGAATTGGAAGCCTTCTGGAGCTTCATTATTACCATTTATAGCACTCCTGTAAGGGGGACTGGGGAGGACAAGGGATGTTGGCTTCCTTGTAAGAGTAAGGGGTTTACGGTTAGTGCATACTACCATCTTCTAGTTGGCCACAGTGATCAGTTTTCCCCTTGGAAAAGCATTTGGAAGCAGAAGATTCCCTCTAGAGTGGTTTTCTTTGTTTGGACCGCTGCCTTGGGGAAATGTCTAACAATTGACAATTTAAGGAAAAGAAAGGTTTGCATTTTGGATTGGTGTTATATGTGCAAGTGTAACAGTGAAACCATTGACCATCTATTCCTTCATTGTCTGGTTGCTCTGGAGTTGTGGGATATGGTTTTTGGTTTATTTGGAGTTTGTTGGGTTATGCCAATGTCTGTTGTTGAGCTTTTTGCTTGTTGGCAAGGTCGATTTGGTCGCCATCGCAATGGAGATATATGGATGGTTGTCCCTCATTGTTTGATGTGGTGTATTTGGAAGGAAAGAAACAGTAGGTGTTTTGAAGACAATGAGCGTTCTATGCTTGATCTCAAGCTTCCTTTTTTCAGAACCTTATTGGACTGGTTCTCAATATGGAGAAACCATCATTTTTCTTCTTTTTTGGATTTTCTTGATTTATGTAATTTCTGTATTTGATTTGTTCACCCCTGTATACTTCCTATGTACTTGGGTGTCTCTCTCTTTTTGTTATCAATAAATCCTTATTACTTATCAAAATAAATAAATAACATATTTAACATTTACTTGTATAAAAAAAAATGCTTTGAATATATTGGAGAATGCTCCCAATCCATTAAATGACACTAGTATTTGTCTTGGTAGAACTAGGGAGTTAAAAGATGCCACTAAATCTAGTTTTCATATCATTTAAATTTACTAAAAGACTAAAGCATATTTAGATAAATATATAATTATGATCTGATATATAATATGGATGAAATAGATAAAACATTACTCTAAAAAATATAACAAAAAGTAAAAATTCCTTGGAATTACATTAGCATTCCTATCACCATACTGCCTGGAATGTAATATCAACAAACGGTGTTAGGTTCTAGTCTTTCTAACAAGTTAAAGATGTTCATATTTCTTCTAGTAGAAATTATATTAATTATTAAATTAAATATTAGTTTATTGAAATGATGCAGGCGGCAAGACATCTCTGTTAGTAGAAATTACATTAGCATTCCTATCACCATACTGCCCATTCAATTTTTTTTCCTCCTATTTTTTTTATTTTATAAATTCGATAGTTACAATGGGGGAAGGGATTTGAACCCTTGCCGGCTCTGTTGGAAGCATCCGGAGGTGCTAGTTGAGTTACAAGGCTCGACTCCTTCCCTTATTGTTGGACTATAAGTGAGGTCATTATAAGGCTTGTCTTAACGTAATGTATAGGTAGAGGTCTATATAAGGCTTGTCTTAACACATTGGGTGGGTAGAAGTTTATATAACGTGTTCTAATGTTTCAAAAGGCAATGAAAGTGGGGTCCATAGAAGCCCTATGTTGAGAATGCATTCATGTTTTCTGAAGGAAATTGAAAAGAAAGGAAAGGGATATGCATTTGATGATGTTTGATGCTCAAGAATCTATGGATGAACCTAGGTTGAATCATCTCTCTTGGGTATGATGTGCAAGAGCCCTAGTGTGATTCTAGGTTGATTTTTTGCCCCCTTGTCTCAGTCTATTTCTCTGTCTTGTTTTCTATTTGTTGCATGCCGGCCTCATCTACTAAGAATTTTCAGCCCCAAACACTAATAGGCAAGCCAAAACACAATCCTGAACTGTACACATGAACCTGTACCCAAAATCCATAGATTTTTTTAGTGACCACATGCTAAACATAAGAGCAATAATACCCCAACCCAAACACAACCCTATCCCATCCACCCTGAATCAGCCCCCAAAATCACTAGATTTATTTTGTCATTGGAAGCTGAATATAAGATCCTGTGTCCTGAAAACTCACTGAGGTTGTTCATAAGTGGCCGAAAATAATCAATAGTCTAAAATTTTGGTGATGTTTAGTTGGTCATGTTGGTTTTTATGCAGATTGAAATGCTTTGTGCATTTTGGGTGCAATGATGTATAATTTTTTTCATTGAATCAATTAGGAAAGTAATTTAGTTAAACCTGATATACACTTCTCTTGTTAACATGGTTGACGTTTAATGCAATTCTGTGCACCTTTGGTCAACAGAGTGAAAGTAGAATAAATTGGCAACTAGATGATTTGTTGTGTCTCTGTGTTTCAATTGGGGTTTGACAAGTTTGCACTTTACATCACTGGCACCCAGTCTCATGCATAATTAATGTATACTTATTTCCAGGATTTATTCATATATCATCTGAATCTGAGTTTTCTTCTCCACAAATGCTTCTGATATTATATTTTGCACTTTATATAACTTTTGCCTACTCATTGAAATGTATGTGTTGTGAATGAAAATAGAAATATACTTGCAATTGTTTTTTTGCTCATATAATTGCATCTTATTATTGGTGAGAATTCCTAGTTCCTACTTGGGCGTCATTTTATTAACTTGTTGCCTTTTTCATTATAGTTGCTGGATACTGGATTTTTCCATGCAGACCCTCATCCAGGAAATTTAATCCGCACTCCAGATGGAAAGCTAGCCATACTTGACTTTGGTAATAATAATCTTCAATTCGAGTATATGATTAAAGATCATCCTTTCACATGGTTAGAAGCATTATAAAGATCATCCTTTCATAATGCATATGTAGTGCTTTTACCATGATTTAGAAGATCTCTCTGTGACACATAATGGACAGTTTATTCTTCTTTTTGTTGTGAAGACCAATTTTTTTGAGCATCCTAAAGTATAATTTTTTGTAACAGGTCTAGTTACAAAATTAACTGACGATCAAAAATATGGAATGATTGAAGCAATTGCACACCTCATTCATCGAGATTATGGATCTATAGTCAAAGACTTTGTTAAACTTGGTTTCATCCCAGAGGGGGTTAATTTAGATCCCATCTTGCCTGTTTTGGCTAAAGTTTTTGATCAGGCACTTGAAGGTGGAGGAGCCAAAAATATCAACTTCCAGGAGCTGGCTTCAGATTTGGCACAAATAACTTTTGATTATCCATTTAGAATACCCCCTTATTTTGCTCTTATAATCAGGGCAATTGGGGTGCTGGAAGGCATAGCTTTAGTGGGAAATTCTGATTTTGCTATTGTAGATGAGGCATATCCATATATTGCACAGGTATAATACTCTCTAAGTCTCTTTAGAAATCTATTATCTTTTTATGAAGAAATATGTTGGTGCACATAGCCCAGTTGCTAACACGCAGTGCCCTTTCGGTCTGTAAACATGACCTTAATGTACACTTCTAGAATAGATGAAATGACCCTTTCTTTTTCTTTTCTTTTCTTTTTTTGTTTTTTGGTTTTTGTTTTGTTTATGCAATTAGCTGGAAATTGTTTAGGTTTATATAAACTGGCATAGTCAATCTAATAACCTAAGATGCGCGGACACTTCATTTGGGGTGTCGTACCCGTGTTGTATCTATGTCGTACCTGTGTCATAATGGTGTCTTATTTGCTGTATCATGTTATAATTTTTTAAAAATTACTTGTGTTGCCATATCATACCCGTGTCTGTGTCTATACATCCTAGCTAATAGGTTGTGGATTTGAACTTTGCCATTAAGATTTGTTAAACTGGAGATACAAAACGTAATCTTTGATTGCTAAAATATATGCCACCTCATTGGTGCATGAACTTATTCCAAACAGTCCCTATGGGAAGGATGTGGTTATATTTTTTTTATAATCAATTCAAGGTTCATTTAATGTTGCCTTTCTTAGCGGATAGTGGACATTAGTATGGCTAATAAAATTCAATGATAAAACTTCTATAATTGGTTGAGCTTGTTAGAAGTATATAGTTAAATGATTAAATTTACCATTTCCTAATAGTTTAAACTTTTGGGACAACTGGTAATTTAACGGTGCTTAATGAATATGATGCATGTCTTGGAAGTAGTTTTACACTAGTTGAGCTTAGGTGGGATTATATGGGCAATAATTCTAGCAGGTTATTCACAATTTGGCCATACTGATGTCTAATCTAATGTTGTTCTCTGAATGCTTTAAACATCTAGATTGGAGTTATTTATGTTCTTACTTCTAATTTTATTGTTAGAGGCTGCTGACTGATGAATCCCCACGGTTACGGAACGCTTTACGCTACACAATATATGGGAAATCTGGAGTTTTTGACGCTGAAAGATTCATTGATGTTATGCAAGCCTTTGAAAATTTCATTACTGCAGCAAAAAGTGGAGGTGGAGAGAGTCTGAATGGGGACATGGCTGAACTTGGCATATTGCAAAGCCAAACAGGATACATCATTCCTGGATTGTCATCCACTGTATCTCAACCACAGCAGCCAATTCAAACAAGGGCAGCTTTAGCATTTCTGTTGTCTGATAAAGGGAATTTTTTTCGAGAATTTCTTTTGGATGAGGTACTTCTAGAACTCTGTAGTTATGAGACTGTAGTGTTGTTCACTATGTTGTAGCATTTTATTAGCTGCATATCCCACTGATGTGTAAGGGCAATGATATGATAATAAAAGTTATAGTAATCATTTATCTATTAAAAAAATTACTATATATTTTTTTTTCCATCGAACTCATCTGAAATGATAATGATATTACCATTAGATCCAGTGGAAAAACAACAATATTGACCACAATTTTTGTTTTCCCAGTAACCCTAAAAATATGCTATCTTAGGTCATTATGCTCATGTTTTTCTTCTCTATTTACCTCTTTTCTCACTTGTATTGATTATGACAAGTAGACTTTTAAGATCAGCAAGACATGAAGGGAGCAATAATTATTTTCTTTCAAGCTATTTTACCGGTTCTTGCTAACTTTCTTTTGTTTGTAATTTATATACGAAGTCTAACTATCATATCAGCAGATGTGACTCAGCATTTGCTTCATCTTTTTCATTTATTCAAATTTCTCACGTGTTAATAGTATCTATTTCTCAGTTTTGATATGTGATTTCATTAATTCTTTTCCCCCCATTAAAAAGCTTTTCTTAACTAGTGCTATGGCTTTGTGATGTTTTTTTCTCACAAGGGGCTGAGCCTAAGATAAGAATTAGTGACATACTGTCTTACTAGTATGCATTGAACTTGATTGTATGGAAGGTATTTCAAATATGTAACTATTGTTATTTACATGGAAAGCAGATTGTAAAGGGCATTGATGCAGTTACTAGGGATCAGTTGGTACAAATATTGTCAGTTCTAGGAATTAGAAATGCTGTCCCAGTTTTTAGTTTGGTTCCTGCTTTTGGACCCTTTAAGCCAGCAGCACTTGTACCAACAATAAACGATGAAGACAAAGTTATATTGAATAATGTTCAAAAGATCGTTGAGTTTCTGACTACAGGAAGTGCAATATCAAGAACATCAAATCAGGTATTAAGGGATTGTGCTTAACCATTAAATTTTAGACTATACACACTAACTCGTCCTTGGGTTCCTTTTCACAAATGTAGACGCTTTTCACTGACCTATTTCTTTCCCCATTGTTTCTTCTGTGTATCAACACAGTGCAGATGTTCTTTCTTGACTGCCTGTCTCTGATTATTACTTTGTTGGTGTCAACAGGATGTGAACGTTGAACAGGTCATCCGAGAGCTTCTTCCAGTGTTGCCAGGCATATCCACCAAGGTGCTCCCGGAGGTGCTCAGTAGATTATCTTCCCGGGTATTAGCACGAATAGTCCGTGATACATTTTTGTAAATATTTTGCTCT
Organism: Quercus tomentella; assembly: GCA_028535165.1. Lineage (NCBI taxonomy): Eukaryota > Viridiplantae > Streptophyta > Magnoliopsida > Fagales > Fagaceae > Quercus > Quercus tomentella. The sequence goes on from JAPQVY010000001.1 coordinate 30,456,008, forward strand.
AACTTGGCGGTTTAAGGCACCTAAATTGTGCAAATTTTGATGAACAGGCACAAATGCACCAAGGTTATTGTAATACATTTGCCAGTGTTGTGCCAACACTGAGATCCAAAATTATGCTTGTATATATTATACACCCTGTGTATAAACTCCACTGCATGTCAAATGTATAGTTGCGCTTCCTGTCAGTTGATTGGTGCGGTTTCTTCCAATCCGGAAAGTTTTATAAATTTTTAACACTCAATACAAGCAGCTAAAACTGCAAACAAAGCTATTCAAACGGCAGAACTACTAAACTTGAACTACAAACAGCTTCAGACTACAGAGAATCATCACCACGAAATAAAACACCTCACTAAGTGACCCGCAATAGAAGTTTTAACTTACAACAATCGAATTGACTCGGACCACATGCAAGAAGTTCATCAATAGCTGGTGCAAAAAGTTAGGCTTTAAAATAAAACAAGGATTCTCCAAAAGCTGCATAAAACTATTTTAAATAGAGTTCAAAATTCCTTTGTCGATAAATAACTGACTCCATACATCAAACAGTAACGATTTTACCATTATGAATCTTTGAATTTCTATCAATTTAGAAGTAATATATATTCTTTGTTTCTTGTACCTTTTACCAATATTTTCTAGATTGTACAATAGACGAGTCAATTATTGGACATATGACGCATATATGTTTAATTTTTTTTTTTTAGGTTAAAAAATTATGTTTAATGAAATTGTTAATAGTTAGTGGAGAGTTTTAATTCAATACGACTAGTTTGAATCGTAATATTTAAACCCGGACCATCTTGATCGTTTGAACCGATAACGCGGTAAATTAGAACCTAAGCCAATTTGATTTTTTAATTGGATCATTCATATAGTTGAATTGGTAAAATCCAGCAGGTTTTTTGCCATCTATGCAACTCGAAAAAGCCGTTTTACCAAACTAGTTTTGTACGTTAGTAATTTGATCAGATTTGACCCAACTTGTAACCCATGACTCATGGATCATCCATATGAGTTATTTGAGAAGTAATTTAAATTTGAGTTCAAATTTAACCCATGACCCATGCAACCAAACTTATTTTATCAAAATAAATCACCAATCACAAAAATTCATTTAATTAATTTTAATTGTCAACCAATCAAAATTAATTTCAATTAATCATGTGTGATCAGTTCCACCCAAATGAACACATGTAGACCGTCGAAACTTGATCTTGTGATAGTTTTTAATCCGACCGTCCGATTTCGAAACCGAACATATCGTTTGATTATTAGAACCTCAAGATCATTTTTATGATATGCGATGAATGAGTTAATGAATGAAATGCAATCATGATTGTTGGGTACTTAGAATGATTATTTTGGTCATCTCCCAAGGTTAAATTATGGGTGCGAAAGTGAGTGTTTATAGGGGGCATTTCAAACATTTTTTAGGTTTTGGGGATACTTTGGTAATTTTTAGGTTTCGGTGGTATTTATGTCATTTTTTAGGTTTAGGGGGTATTTTGGTAATTTTAGAGGTTTCATGGGTATTTTGGTCTTTTTAGTGGTTTTGGAGTATTTTAGAGTTGGCTAATTTGAAGAAATGATACTTGGATTTAATTGAGTACCCAGTTAAAACCCAATTAACATTAGTGTTAATTGAGTTTAATTGGGTTAATACCCATTTAACCCAATTAATAATTGGGTGAGTTTAGGTCTTATTTAAATGGGTGGGTTTGAGTGGGTAAATGGGTTTGGGTTGATTCTGTCACCCCTATGTAATACCAACCTTTTGTGGGACTCAATGCATGGAGATAGAGTAATTTTAGCACGAACAAAGTTTCTCTCCAAACTAGTTTGGAGAGAAACCCTACAAACTCATCATATTTCTTTATATTGAGAGTGAATTTTAAAAATCTAACCGTTAGATTGCATGTTCTTATTACATCCTTCATACTTACAAAATTTCAAGAAGATTAAAGATCAATTGCTATGTCATCAAATAAATGTTAAAATTTCAAGTTTTTGTGATCTAAAATTGGGTATAAAAAAATAAGTTAATTGGTTGAATAGTAAATAATATTCGATTTGAACAAGTATATATATTTTTAAAACAGTTTACTACTTTTATGTGTTGTGGGAAAATATACAAGTATATATATTTTAAAAACAATTTACTACTTTTATGTGTTATGGGTGGTGCGTGCACTTCACTGCCAACATTATAAGCTACTTTTGCTCTACAGAACACCACCAAAGATGTCATCTCTTTACTGTTTTCAATCTTTCCATCCGTGTGCTTGACATAGCACTAAGCCACTAGGGTGGGTGCCTCTCTCTCTCTCTCCCAAAATGTAAGGTTAAAGTAGTTAAAGTCTTCGTTCGTTGCACATTTTTGGTTATAATCTAACATAATAAATAATTTATTGAGAAATCAATCAATATATCAATATATATATATATATATATATATATATATATGTGTGTGTGTGTGTGTGTTGTAGGGTCACAATTTGGAGCCCAAGCCCAACAGGTATGGAGTCTTGGTCCAATGAGCCTAGAAACAATGAATTTGTAGAGAGTGGACTATAGAACTAGGTCTTAGCGAAGTGGACAGTGGTTAATATTGGGCTAAATGACAATTGGACACAAACGAAGCCTACTAATATCCATAGATTCTCAGTCCAAGGAGATGAAATGAGCATATGCTGGTCCCCACTCGAAGACTACGGATGTTTTTGCTGTTCCTCCATTCTACTTCCTTTTTTCCGTCCTCTTCCTCATGGGGACTCCCTTTCTTATATAGTTTTCTTGGGGCCATCGTGGTCTTACACTTGTTGATCATTTGGACCCCCACTTGAGTGCTTGTCCCATCGGACACCCCCCTCCTGCCTTTTGTGAGTGGCGGTAGCCAAGGCAGCATTGTTCACAGGTCCTCTCCACATTAATGCGGCCAGAAAAGTAGTTGCAACGCATTTAATGTGGCAGCTACAGCCTCTCCTAGGATATCTCACGTTTCCTTCTTTGCTACGGGTTTGTGGGACTCGTCCTTGTTACTAGTGTCTGTTGGGGTGGGTCCTTTTAGTAGGCAGAGTGCATGCTTGAGCCATACTCGTCACGTCCGAAGAGACATTTCTCCTCGGACCGCCTTTTGAATGTCTTCAGGCCCACGAGAACTGGGCTGGGAGCCCTTTTGGCACCCACATCTTTTCCTCGGACGTGGTTGATCTTCCCGTATGGGGCTCAAGGCCCATTGTATGATTTTGGGCCTTTGCCCCTACAATAGCCCCTCAAAATTCTGGTTTTTCCCTCTTATCCGAGGAGAAAAAGTGGGATTTTGATATTTGTTGGATAAATTATCACAATTTCCTGATTCATGCATGTGTGAGTACAGTCTCACGTGCCTCATTATTGCCATTGGCGTTTCGTAGCCCACGAGGCACCATTAATTGCATCGGGCGGCTCTATGTTCCCTCGTATCCAATGGTGGGGCGCTTAATCAACGGTAGATGTCCCTCCAATTCTTTAGGCGGGAGTAATCCCGTTTATTATTATTATTATTATTTTTGCTATATAAGGTTTCTGAGGGAGATTACTTTCCCTTTTTTAGAAAAGACACTCAAGCGTTCCAGAGCACTTCAGCACTTTCTCTCACAAAACACTTAAAAGTCCATAGCCATTTTTGTAAGGATACCGGCGGATCCTTTGAAAGCTTGGGAGGTTTAGAACTCGCGCTTCCCGTAAGTGTTCATTTCCCCGTATTCCCTAACTCTCCTCCTTTGTTGTTCTCCCCAGCCTCCTTTCATTAGCAAACCTTTTTCTGTGCCACCTAGGGTTAATAGGATGGGTAAGTTTCAGAATATAGTAGATTCTCCGGCCGGCATGGAAGGTTTTAGGGCCAAATACCATATCCCACAAGGAGTGGGTCTAGAATATTGCTCCTCGAACCAAATCCTAATCAAGAGAGAAACGGGGCAGGTCGTCATTCCTATGATCGCTTTCATAGAAGGAGGAATGATGATTCCCATGGGGAGGATAACTAGGGATTACTTGCGCGGCCATAGGTTAACCCCCTACCAGTGCGCCGCTAACATGTTTCGGATCCTAGGGTGCGTAGACGCTCTAAACGAACAGATGAACCTCGGCCTCTCATGGCACGATGTAGTTCACTTGTACGAGTGCCATTGCCTTAATGAGTCGTATTACCTGAAATCCAGGTCCGACGAGGTGAGGCTGATATCTTGCCTTCCCAAGTCCAACAAAGGCTTGAAGGACGATTATTTGATTGTCTCCGGAGCATGGCACGACGGTCTTCGCTGCCCAGTTCGGGCGGGGGCACTCTAGGATCAAGTCCCCCGGCGGGGATCTTAGTTTTGAGTTTTTCTTTTATTTGTTTTGGTCTCGGTTTTGATTATTTGCCTTCTCGGACTGACGTAACTCTCCCTTTGGGTATTTTGCAGACAAAGCACATACTTCTCCGAAGATTAGTCTGTTCAACGTCCAAGCCCTCAACTACCTCCTAAGGTCCGAGATCTTTGTGAGCGAGGACGGGTAATTGTGTGCCACTCACCTCATCTTGGATTACGAGCCTCTCTCTCGTGCTTTCGTGGACGTGGGTCAGGCGATAAGGGCTGGGAGTCCTCGATTAGCCCGTATTGACGTTTCTAAGCCGGGTTTCCTTGCTCGGAGAGACCTACCTCCAGTCCAACCGCCCACTCAACGCATTCTCCAAGAGGTAGCCGTTCCAGGGGAGGGAATTGACTCCTCGCACTCGTCCCTCAAAGTTGAAATCGATCATTTCCGCTTCAACGAGGAGGGCGAGGTATTAACAAGGCCCGTAGAGCTTTCAGATTCCGGCTCGGATCTTGATCACTTCTCTGCGGCTCACTGCCCTGGACTGGTAGTCGCTCGGATTGACACGAGCCAAGACATTGAAGAGGAAGGCATGGACTTAAAGCCGAGATCTGGTCTGAGGGGGCTTATGTCTAATAGGAACAAGGGGCAATCCTCCAAGGATGCCCTTAAAGAGCAGGTTCCAGCCAAACTTCCTCCTCCTCCTCCCCCTTCCACTGACGCCGCGCTACAACCCATTCCCAACTTGAGGCGGAAGAGGCCAGTTGAAGAACTGGAGGAGGGTGAGGTCGATCCCTAAAAGGCCAAACAACAGAAAAAGGGGAAGGAGCCAAAAGACAAAAGGACGAAGTCCGTTGATAGTCGAGGGGAGGCTACTCTTAGGAGGGAGTAGCGCACCTGGTCTCCCCACCTGGAGTTGGACGGTGCTCCCATCTCGTGGGATGCAACCCTTTGGGAGTCTCAGCGGGGGCAGGCGTCTTATCTCGCCGAGGCCCTGCAGCAGCCCCTCCTTTTGCCTCGTGACATGGACGGGCTCCGAGCCACTAAGCAGCCGGACCACTTCATGTCATTGAAGAGGGACCTTGCTATGGTAAAACGAAGACTCTCTCCCTTGTTCAGGTTCCTTATTCTGTGCTCGTCTATCTGTCGTTTTCGTTTTAATGATTCTTCCATTATTCCTATGCAGGTCACCCAACAAGTCTTTGTGGCCGAGGAGTGGGCGAAGAATTCCAGGGCGGAGATGAATGCTGAGGTTCAGTCGCGCCTTGCCGCGGAGAAGGCTGCGGGTGTCCTTAAGCTGGAAAAAGAGTGCCTAAACGAGAAGATCAAAGAGGTGATTATGGCCCGGGACAGTGTTAAGGCGGGCTTTGAGACCACAACGAGGCAGGCCAAGGACATGCGCAAGCAACTCCATTTAGCAAAAATAAACCTTGCGACCGAGAAGAAATTGTCTCGGACCTTAAGGCGCAGCTGCTATAGGCGAAGGAGGCGGCTCGTTTGGCCAGGGAGGTGGCTGAGGCTGCGATGGCAGCCTCTTATGAGCGCGGGGTGACGGATACTGAAGCCAGGATGACCGAGGAGGTGGCTGTGGTTTGCAGGGACTACATCACTAAGTCCTGGGGAGTAGCCATGGACCGGGCGGCAGTTCTTAGGGACTCCGACCTTAGGAGGATCGAGAATATCTTCTTCCCTAAGGATATTCGTGAGATTCTAGGTTCAGATCCTCCTGAGGAGCCCCCTTCCGCCCCGACCACTGCTCCCAATTCCATCATACCTGAAGGGAAAGGAGGGGACGAGGAGGCACAACCACCAACCAAAGGCAAGTCACCTGACGACGCCCTCACTATAAGAGACGTTGTCGTGCAAGCCAAGGATGCTAGACCCAAACCTAAAGCAGGAGATGATCATCCCGAGGCTGAGGATCCTGTAAAGGGCTCAACCCAAGATAAAGTATAGGGCATTAGTGTAGGGTTTCTCTTGCAGTTGTTTTGTTTTGCTTTCCATTTCCTTGGCTTTTGTTAATGTTTTTAAGATGACTCATTTCGAGCTTAATGAATGATATAATTTCTTCTTTGAACTTTATCTTTACTGCTTTAACTTTCGTTTTCACTGTGAATGGATTTCGACTGTGTTACTAGATTTTCGATGATGATTCATTATTCGCAGTTTAATTAACACGGCTAAGTATGAATAAGAGAATAAGACTCTTCCCCCATGGCTTTGCACCCTTTTTGAGCGACTAATTTTCCCCAAGTCCGTGGTCCAAGGAGCCACGCAGAACCTGGGTTTTGTTTAACACTTGGATAAAAATGCATTGTGGTTAATTTCCACCAAGTCTGTGGTCCAAGGAGCCATGCAGGACCTGGGTTCTGTTTAACACTTAGATAAAATGCGTAGTGGTTAATTTCCTCTAAGTCTGTGGTCCGAGGAGCCACGTAGGACCTGGGTTCTGTTTAACACTTAGATAAAATGCATAGTGGTTAATTTCCTCCAAGCTCGTGGTCCGAGGAGCCACGCAGGACCTGGGTTCTGTTTAACACTTAGATAAAATGCGTAGTGGTTAATTTCCCCCAAGCCTGTGGTCCGAGGAGCCACGCAGGACCTGGGTTATGTTTAACACTCAGATAAAATGTGTAGTGGTTAATTTCCCCCAAGCCTGTGGTCCGAGGAGCCACACAGGACCTGGGTTCTGTTTAACACTCAAATAAAATGCATAGTGGTTAATTTCCACCAAGTCTGTGGTCCGAGGAGCCACGCAGGACCTGGGTTCTGTTTAACACTTGGATTTTTCTTGAAGTAACTAGTTTCCCCATAGGTTTGAGTCCGAGGCCCATGCAAGACCTTGGTTCTGTCTAGTACTTAGATGGTTGCTGAAATACAAGATATATAACAATAATAGACTTAAAACTTGAATTATAGAAATGCTTTTATTAATAATAATACCTTCTAAGGTTATTTACATTCCACGAATGAGGTACAGCTTTTTCATCTAAGTCTTCTAAGTAGCATGCGCCTATTCTTGCTACTGAGGTAATTCGGTATGGTCCTTCCCAATTGGATCCCAGCTTTCCCCAGGATGGGTTCTTGGCAGCACCCACAACTTTCCTCAACACTAAGTCTCCTGGTGCTAGTGGTCTCAGCTTCGCATTGGCATCGTACCCCTGTTTGAGCTTCTGGTGGTAATAGGCTAACTGGATCACTGCCTTTTCTCTGCGTTCATCGATCAAATCCAGGCTCTTCCCCAGTAGTTCATCATTACTGCTTGGAGTGAAGGAGCTCGTCCTCAGTGTTGGGAAGTTTGCCTCCAGAGGGATAACAGCCTCTGCCCCATAGGTCATGGCAAAAGGTGTCTCCCCTGTCGACCGTCGTGGCGTAGTTCGATAAGTCCATAGGACATGTGGCAGCTCTTCTACCCATCTTCCTTTGGCATCATCCAGTCTCTTCTTAAGCCCATTGACTATGACTTTGTTGACAGCCTCGGCCTGTCCATTTCCTTGAGGATAAGCTGGGGTTGAGTACCTGTTAGTGATCCCCAGCTCGCAACAGTATCTTCTGAAGGCTTTGCTATCGAATTGGAGTCCATAATCTGAAATGAAGGTACGAGGGACCCCGAATCACGTGACAATGCTTTTCCAGATGAATTTTTTAACATCCACATCTCTGATGTTGGCCAATGGCTCAGCTTCGACCCATTTGGTGAAGTAATCGGTGCCAACGAGCAGATATCTCTTGTTCCCCGCGGCTTTAGGAAATGGCCCTACGATGTCTAAGCCCCACTGAGCGAACGGCCAAGGGCTAGACAGTGGATTGAGGATCCCTCCCGGTTGATGTATATTTGGGGCAAACCTCTGGCACTAGTCGCACTTCCTCACATATTCGTGTGCCTCTTTCTGCATGTTTGGGCATCAGTAACCTTGAGTTAAAGCTCTGTGGGATAAGGACCTGCCTCCTGTATGACTGCTGCAAATTCCTTCATGCAACTCCTCCAGGATAAGTTCCGTGGCATCAGGGTGCATGCAGAGCAGGTACGGTCCTGAAAACGAGTGTTTATACAGCCTCAAGTCCTCGGACAGCCAGAACCGAGAAGCCTTTCTTCTAATCTTGTCGGCTTCGCTCTTTCCCTTGGGTAAGAAGTCCTCTTTTAGGAATAGTATTAGAGGGTCCATCCAGTTAGGCCCCACTCTGACGTTGTGGACGTGGATCGCTTCTGTCTTCACCACCGAGGGCCTATGTAGATCTTCCACAAGTATAACCCGAGGCAAACATTGAGCCGAGAAGGTGGCCAGCGTTGCCAGGGAATCGGCGTGAGTGTTGCCGTTTCTGGGTATGTGCATTAGGCTAAAAGAGTCAAAACGCGACCGCAGGCGTTTAGCTTGATCTAGGTACTCTTGCATTCTTTCATCCCTTGCTTCTAACTCCCCATTTACTTGACCCACAATAAGTCTTGAGTCCGAGAACATGCTTACTGATTTCCCGCCCAATTTCTCAGTCATGGACATTCCCTCCAGTAAGGCTTCGTATTCTGCCTCGTTATTCGTGGCCGAGAATCCCAGTCTCAGCGATTTTTCTATGGTAATCCCCTCGGGGGAAGTCAGGACTAGCCCCACCCTAGAGCCCCTTTGATTTGCCGCGCCATCGACGTGGACTTTCCAATAGGTGGGTTCTTGCAGGGAGATTGCGCTAACCGATTTTTTCATCCATGCTTCGCATTTCTCCTTCTTCTAGTGAGGGTTCAGCAAACTCAGCTACTAGATCCGCGAGGATTTGGCTCTTTACGGCAGTGCGGGGCATGTACTTAATGTCGAAGGCGCCTAGGATGGTGCCCCATTTAGCAATTCTTCCTGTGTAATCAGCGCTCCGGAGTATAGACCTGAGTGGGAGTTGGGTTAGAACAATGACTGTGTGTGCCTGGAAATAATGGGGGAGCTTTCGTGTGGCTTGAACAACCGCCAGGATGGCTTTTTCTAGGGGAAGGTAGCGAATCTCAGCCTCATGCAATGACTTGCTCACGTAATAGATGGGCCGTTGTACGCAGTTGTCCACTTGTATCAACACTAAGCTTACTAAATGAAGAGCCACGGCAATGTAAGTGAACAAAACTTCATCGGCTTCGGGGCTGGACATGATTGGTGGCCGAGAAAGGTATTCTTTGAGCTGTTGGAAGGCTAAAGTGCATTCTTCGGTTCGAATACCACTTATTTAACAAGAGAAAGAAAGGTCTACACCTATCAGCAGAACGAGAGATAAAACGGTTCAAAGCGGCAATCATGCCAGTAAGTTTTTGGACCTCCTTGGGGTTCCGAGGAGGCTGCATGCTGTGGATAGCTCTGATTTGGTCGGGGCTGACTTCGATACCTCTGTGGGTCACCATATAGCCCAAGAACCTTCCTGATCCCACCCCAAATGAACACTTAGATGCGTTGAGACGCAGCCTGTGTCTTCTCAGGATTTCAAAGATATCGCCGAGGTCTCTCACATGCTCGGATACCACTTTACTCTTTACCACCATGTCATCTACGTAGACTTCAATGTTCTTACCCATTTGCAGCTCAAACATCCTGGTCATCATCCTCTGGTAGGTGGAACTGGCGTTCTTCAAACCAAAAGGCATCACTTTATAGTGGTAGTTTCTGATGGGGGTGACAAAAGCTGTCTTTTCTTGGTCGCCTACAGCTAGGGTTATTTGATGATATCCTTGAAAGGCATCTAAGAAGCTCATCCGAGGATGTCCTGCGGTTGCATCTACCAAACGATCTATCCGAGGCATAGGAAAATGGTCTTTTAGATAGGCCTTATTCAGGTTTGTGAAGTCTACACAGACTCGCCATTTTCTGCTCTTCTTCTTCACTACTACAGTGTTGGCAAGCCACTCAGGGTAAAAGACTTCTTTGATAGCCCCCGCTTTCTTAAGTTTCATCACCTCCTCCCTGACCGCATCAGCATGCTCTTTCGACAAACGCCGAGGGGGTTGCTTCTTAGGTGTAACGGACAGATTAACATTAAGGTGGTGGCATATGAAGTCCGGATCGACCCCCAGGGCCTCGTAAGCGTCCCATGCAAATACGTCCACATTTTTCCTGAGAAAATGAATTAGCATTTCTTTATCTTGGGAAGGCAGTTCTGAGCCGACTTGAAAGAATCTTCCCGGATCAGCGCCCACAGGAACTTTTTCGAAGTCCTCGCACTTTGCCTCCTCGGCTGACCCCCCACCAGTCATGGCCGGGGTTGTTAATTGCTATAAACTGTTCTCGGCGGAGGTTGAGGGAGCGTCGCTTGGCCGCCGTGAGATGGCAGACACTATGCATTGTCAAGCCATGGCCTGATCTCCTATAATTTCTTTGACCTGACCCTCCGACGGGTACTTCACCTTCTGGTGCAGGGTAGAGGAGACAGCCCCCAGGGCATGAAGCCAAGGCTAAGCTACGAGGGTTGTGTAAGGAGAGTATGCGTCCACTACTATGAAGTTCACCTCCACTACGTCCGAGTCTGTTTGTATGGGCAGTCTAAAATGGCCTTTTGGAGTAACGGTTTTCCATCAAAGCTTACCAAGGGGGAATCGTATGCCGTCAAGTCTTTGGGTCTCAGATTCAGCCCCTTGTATAGGTCGGGGTACATTATTTCCACAAGGCTGCCCTGATCAACTAACACTCTCTTCACGTCATATCCCCCGATCCTGAGTGTGATGACTAGAGCATCATCGTGGGGTTGGATAGTTCCGACCTTATCCTCATCCGAGAAGCCCAGAATGGGCGAGGCCATCCTATTAGCCTTCTTAGACTCTCGGTCGTCAATCTTAGCAGGAAATCGGGCCACTGACATTATCCTGGTCGGATGAGAACCGGTTCTTCCTGGAGCGGCGAGAATGACGTTTATCGTGCCAATGGGCGGTCTCAAGGTGCTTTGCCTTGCCTCAACGTTCGTCTGTTCTTGTCGGCCACTGGAATGATGCAGGAGATGACTTAGCTTTCCTTCTCGGACCAACTGGTCCAAGTGGTTTTTCAGGTTTCTGCAGTTATCGGTGGTGTGCCCCGGTTCTTGGTGGTACTCATAATACAGGTTTCGGTTGCGTTTTGTGGGGTCGCTTGCCATCCTATTTGGCCATTTGAAAAATGGTTCGTTCCTGATTTTCTCCAAAACTTGACGTAATGGATCGCGGAACACAGCGTGGACTGCCTGCGCACCGGCAGGTCCAGGTTGCTCCGCGAAATCTCTTCTCGGCCGGTTGTTGTTGCTGAATCGGTCTGACCTGAAGTCCCTCCTCTCTTGAGGGACGACCTTCGCCTTACCCTTACCCACTTGTTGGTCCTCTTCGACTCTCTTGTCCTTGTCGATTCGGTCCATGAGCTAGCGTAGACCAGTGACCGATTTCCCCGTCAGGGATTTCCTTAAACCGTGCTCGGTCGGCAGGCCTTTCTTGAAGGTACTGATGGCAACGTCATCATAATTGCCCTCTATCTCATTATACATCTCCCAGTACCTATCCGAGTAGGCCTTTAGGGTCTCCCCCTCTCGTATGGATAAGGACAGGAGGGAATCCAAAGGTCGAGTGACCCTACTGCTCATGATGAAGCGAGAGCCAAAGACCTGTGTTAGCTGCTTAAAGGAATTTATGGAGTTCGGCTTGAGGCCGTCAAACCATCTCATCGCCATGGGTCCAAAACTGGATGGAAATACTTTGCACATTAAAGCCTCGTCTTTGGAATGGACGGCCATCCTCTGGTTGAACTGACTTACGTGCTCTTCGGGGTTCGTCTGGTCGATATATATGGTGAAAGTGGGTTGGTGGAACCGCAGAGGAAGTTCAGCCCCTTCTATTTTGCGTGTGAAGGGTGACTGGGAGATTCGGTCCAGGGCTTTGCTCATAGCGTCGTTCACTAGGCCCTGGTATGACAGACTTTTGTGACTGCGTTTGTGAGGTTGCTCTTCCTCATAGGAGAAGGTTTCACTTGGTGGGGTTCTCGACCTTCGCCTATATTCGTTGTCCTCTTCATCGTCGGTGTCTGGGCTGGAGGAGGGACACCTTTGCTATGCTCAACGCAACTTCCTCTTCAGGTCATCAATTTCTTGCTGTAGAGCCCTGTTATCGTCCCGCTTTTGGGATACATGACCTTTCACCTTTGAATGGCTTCTGCTCGTATGGGAGGTATGTACACTACCCTCTCGTCGCTTATCCTGGTCTCTTTCCCATTCAAGGCTAAGGAAGTTGTCTTGGCATTGGGAGTCTGCAAGCTCCATTCGGTGCGGGCCTGATCCTACCATACTTAACCGTTGCACTTGCTGAGGCACAAGCTCTCCCCACAGATGACACCAATTGTAGGGTCACAATTTGGAGCCCAAGCCCAACAGGTATGGAGTCTTGGTCCAATGAGCCCAGAAACAATGAATTTGTAGAGAGTGGACTATAGAACTAGGTTTTAGCGAAGTGGACAGTGGTTAATATTGGGCTAAATGACAATTGGACACAAACGAAGCCTGCTAATATCCATAGATTCTCAGTCTAAAGAGATGAGATGAGCATATGCTGGTCCCCACTCGAAGACTACGGATGTTTTTGCTGTTCCTCCGTTCTACTTCCTTTTTTCCGTCCTCTTCCTCATGGGGACTCCCTTTCTTATATAGTCTTCTTAGGGCCATCGTGGCCTTACACTTGTTGATCATCTGGACCCCTACTTGAGTGCTTGTCCCATCGGACACCTCCCTCCTGCCTTCTGTGAGTGGCGGTAGCCAAGGCAGCACTGTTCATAGGTCCTCTCCACATTAATGCGGCCAGAAAAGTAGTTGCAATGCATTTAATATGGCAGCTACAGCCTCTCCTAGGACATCTCACGTTTCCTTCTTTGCTACGGGTTTGTGGGACTCGTCCTTGTTACTAGTGTCTGTTGGGGTGGGTCCTTTTAGTAGGCAGAGTGCATGCTTGAGCCATACTCGTCACGTCCGAGGAGACATTTCTCCTCGGACCGCCCTTTGAATGTCTTCAGGCCCACGAGAACTGGGCTGGGAGCCCTTTTGGCACCCACATCTTTTCCTCGAACGTGGTTGATCTTCCCGTATGGGGCCTAAGGCCCATTGTATGATTTTGGGCCTTTGCCCCTTCATGTGTGTATGTAAAAGCAAAGACCTCATATGCGAGAGCATGAGGTTATGCCAAGTGGCGCATTGTATGATATTTTCCACCTCATCTAAATTTTGCATTTATATCAAACTATTAATTAATGACATATGCATTTATTTCGATGCATTAATAAAATTCAAAGAATCTGTATACATTTATAATTTGAAATACTTTGGATAGATATGGATGGATCTAAAAAGTTATGAGAAAAATAGGAATTACGAAAACTTTTCAATTTTATGCATAAGACTAACTTCAATGCAGAATTGCAAGAGTCAGTTTCAATGAATATTGAGTAATATGATTATTTGTCTCCACATTTGTCTAATATAAATTCTCATTTCCTTTGGACTTAAAAATCAAACTTCCATAATTTCTCTCACAATATCTTTGGTTCCTTTTCTGAAAGGTATATTAACTTCCAAAATATTATGTTCGTCTTTAATATTTTGTTTAAATTTTATGTATTCATTTTTACTGGTGTAGCATTGTAATGTGGTTAGGATGATTTTTTCATATTATGTGCTAATTTAGATTTTGGGTTTTCTGTATGATGCATATACTTGGTAAGGATTTGTAGTATATTTGGTGTTTTGGCTGCTTTTAGTTCAATTAAAACTTGGAAGTTAAATTGTAATATTATTGCGTCATTATGACATTATTGTTTCTGTTGTTGTATCACGAAATTTTAGCAATTTTTATAGCTAATTGAATAAGATATCATTCTTTTAGTTTTCACCTTATTATAATTAAGGTCTTAGAAAATCAAACTTTACTTCAGTTAAAATATTAATGGGCCTTAATTTTATCTCATATCAATTCTGAAACTAAAGAAAAGCTACTTTCATTGACATAAAAATTATAGGTGTTGATATAGTGGAGATAGAGACTTTAGTGGCATAAGAAATGTAGAAATTAACATTATAAAATCTATATATAAAGCATAAATCATACAAGAAAGACACCTAAGAACCACCCGGTTTGTAGGTGACAATGTGAACGTAATACAGTTTCATTTGTTGGTTGCATGAATTAGAGGAAATTTTCCCCAATTTATTTAGTTTGAATTTTGTTTTACTAGAAAACTTCACAGATTAATTATGACAAACAATAATAGTTTCATGAAATCAATGGATCATAAATAATTTCTTACTAAATTTATCAAAATGCACCGCGCATCATGGGGGATATCCACTAGTTCAATATAACGTATGTGTTATACTTTATATGACTATATCCCTATTAATTAAAAAGGAGAATAAATTCAATAAGGATTTGGTGTAAAAGGGGATTTTTACCCCTCCAATAATAAAATGCCACATCAAATTGTTGCAAATAAAAGAAGAGAGTCTGCCACACTGAATCTTGCTCTCATTAAAACACCTTTCATAATACAAAAAACCAAATCCCAACCAAAGCTTCTTTTGGTAGACAGAGATGTTGTTGCTCCGTTGCAGAGCCGAGAAGCCTTTGTCGTCGCTGGTAGAGCAATCATGGGTGTGGCAAATGCTATCTAATGACTATTCTTGGCCTTCACAAGTAGGGGTGTCAAATGGGTGGCTTTGAGTGGGTATAATTGAGTTGGGTATATAAAACTCATTTACCCATTAAAACCCATTTAACTAATTGTTTCTAACCCAAATCCAACCCAACCCAATTATTATGGGTAAACCCCAACTAACCCAATTACCCAATTATCAAAATTACCAAAATACCATTAACGTGAAAAACCCAACACTTTCTTGGATTCCCTTTTCTACTCTCTCTAGTCTCCATTCTTGGGATTAAAAAATTCCACATAAGCACATCCACATCAGTAATTATATTAAAAATCCAAATAAAAAATATTTTCTTTTCTTTTCTATTTTCTCTCACTTTCTTGGCAACCAAATAGTGCAACAAATACAAAGAAATGTCATTTCAAGCTCCATTCTTAAATTACTCAAATTTAAAATAAATAAAATAAATCACGTCGCCGACATTGGTATGTCCGTTGTCGACAACGACGCCGTCAAGGTCCTCCCCTTTTTTTTTTTTTTTGAGAGGGGTATCTCTACACTATCCTTCATTTGGCAACCGAGAAAATGGAAGAAAGAGTAAAGGAAACTAAAACTTAGTTTATGTATATGTGAGAGAGAGAGAGAGAGAGAGAGAGAGAGAGAGGGTAAAGCAGTGGAGGAGCAGAGATTTGCATCGACAAGGAATAGAACGGCCATGGCTGATTCGATCAACATCATTGTTGATTATCGGATTGATTGCAGGAGCTAGATGAGATGAAGAAGCGGTTGAAGGAAATGGAAGAAGAAGCTGCCACTCTCCATGAAATGCAAGCTAAGGTCGAGAACGAAATTGGCGCTGTTCAAGGTTCTAAAATTCTCTACTTTCCTTTTCTGATTTCTATGATTGTTTGCTGAGAAAATAATCCCTAGGAAAAATATAAATTTATACTTTGATTGTTCATATACTGATTTCTTTGTTTTTTTTTTTTTTTTTTTTTTTTTTTTAATGGGAAGGGCTGGGTTGAATTTGTGTATATTGTTTTTGGGTTACATGGGTCTCAATGAGTTTTTAGTTAAAACCCAATAATCACTGGGTCTAATTGGGTTGATGCCCATTTAACCCAACTAATAATTGGGTGGATTTGGGTTCAATTAGAGTGGGTGGGTTTGAGTGGGCAAATGGGTTTGAGCTTACTTTGCCACCCCTATTCACAAGTGATGTTTGAGTAGGTTAGAATATTCTTCCCTTCCCTTGTTTGAGAGTTTAAGTGGGAGGGAATGGAATGGGTAGGAGGGAACACTCATTCCTCTCTATTCCCTTTAAACCTCAAATTTTCATTCTCCTGAAATTGGGAGGAATGGGAGGGAATGAAATTAGATTTAATGAATTTTTTACTAAAACTCCCAAAATACCTCTAGATATTCAACCATTTATTTTAAAATAAGGGTCTAATAGTAATATTGTCATAAAATGATTCCATTCCATTCCCTCCATGTTACTCCCAAACAAGATTACTTACATTCCATTTATTTTCATTCCTTTCCATTCCTTTATTTCCGCTTGGGAGGAGGGAATGGAATGGAATGAAAATAATCATTTCAGAATATTCTTCCCTTCCCTTGTTTGGGAGTTTTAATGGAGGGAATGGAAATCTCATTCCCTTGTTTGGGAGTTTAAGTAGGAGAGAATGGAATGGGTAGGAGGGAACACTCATTCCTCTCTATTCCCTTAAAACCTCAAATTTTCATTCCCCCCGAAATTGGGAGGAATGGGAGGGAATGAAATTTGATTTAATGATTTTTTTACTAAAACTCCCAAAATACCCCTGTATTTTCAATTCTTTATTTTAAAATAGGGGTCTAATAGTAATATTGTTATAAAATGATTCCATTCCATTCCCTCCATGTTGCTCCCAAACAAGATTACTTACATTCTATTCATTTTCATTCCTTTCCATTCGTTTTTTTTTAAACATCCAATCAAGGTTACTTAATTCCATTCCATTCCCTTCTTTTCCATTCCTTTTCCTTACTTAAATACATTCCATTCCATTCCATTCCTTTCCATTCTCTTATAATCATTCTATTTCATTCCCTTCCCTTCCCTTATGAACTCCCAAGCGGAGCTTAACATCCAATCAAGGTTACTTAATTTCATTCCATTCCTTTCCATTCCCTTATGATCATTCCATTCCATTCCCTTATGAATTCCCAAACGAAGCCTAAATGTTGCTGCCTCACCAATCTGTAGAGCTTGGTAAGTTTTCGAGGGACCCCACATGATTCAATTGGATGGGTTGACGGTACTACTACTAATACTATGTTGATGTTGTGCTTGTTGGGTAAATGCTTGGTTTTAGAGCTAGATCTAAACTTGGAATTGGTAGATCTAGGATGGGTTAGTTTGTTCAGCTTATGAAATGAAAATTGTGTTTGGTTGCTTTGTCACCTTTACTCGGAAGCTTATCAGCTTGGTAGCATTGTCAGAGGCATAGCCGAAAGCTTCTCGGCTTGGTGGCATCATCAGTGGTGCGGCAGCAACTTAAGGAGGAAGCTTTGCAGGAGATCTGTTTTTTTTTTTTTCCTTATTATTTTATTATGCAAGTGTAATAGAGTGTGATCCAGTGTAACATGCTCTATTATCTTATTTGCAAAAGTCTAAAAAAGTCTGATGTGTCACGTTATTATTGGATGGTGTAAATGTGGACTTTTACACTACGTCCTTACCAAATTTGCACTCATTAAAAAGATATACATTTTCAACAAAAATTATCCAAAAGTCCATTAATTAACAACCAAGGCTATGTTTGGTTCAGTAAATTGGGTAATATGATTATTTGTCTCCACATTTGTCCAATATTTAAATCATCATTTCCTTTGGACTTAAAAATTAAACTTCCAAAATTTCTCTCACAATATCTTTGGTTCACTTTTTGAAAGGTATTTTGTTTAGATTTTATGTATACATTTTTACTGATGTAGCATTGTAATGTATTTAGGTTGATTTTTTCATATTCTGTGCCAATTGGGATTTTTGATTTTCTGTATGATGCATATACTTGGTAAGGATTTGTATTATTTTTGGTGTTTTGGTTGCTTTTAGTTCAATTAAAATTTGGAGGTTAAATTGTGATATTATTGCGTCACTATGGCATTATTTTTTCAGTTACTATCATGAAATTCTAACAGTTTTTATAGCTAATTGATTAAGATATCATTCTTTCAATTTTCACCCTATTATAATTACGATCTTAGAAAATCAAACTTTTCTTCAATAAAAATGTTAATGTGCCTTAATTTTAACTCTAATATCAATTTTGAAATTAAAGAAAAGCTACTTTCACTGACATAAAAATTGTAGGTGTTGATATAGCGGAGATAGAGACTTAATTCCCATAAGCAATGAAGAAATTAACACTATAGAATCTATATATAAAGCATAAATTATACAAAAAGACACCTAGGAACCAACATGTTTGTAGGTGACAATGTGAACTATGATCTGGTGACATTTGTTGGTTGCATGAACTAGAAGAATTTTTCCCCCAATGTATTTAGTTTGAATTTGGTTTTAATAGAAAACTTCAAATATTAACTATGACTAACAATAATAGTATTCATGAATGGGTCATAAATAATTTCTTACAAAATTTATCAAAGTACACTGTGCATTGTGCGGGATATCGGCTAGTGTACAATAATGAATAAACTAAAATCGGAGGAGTTGCACTTTGTAAGTAGAAGACTGAAGTTCAAGCTTGAAAAAATGAAGTGAGATACTTTGATTAGCCAAAGATGATTTATTCTAGAGCCTTTTTTTTGTTTAAGAAATGTTTAATGAGATTTTTTGGGCTAAAATCAATTAAAACACAATCAACAGTCTAAAGTTTAATTACACAAGCAAGAAACAACAAAAACAACCCAAAAGGGCTTGGAGCCTTGAATGAAATCCCATCAATCCTACAATGATCTTGTTTTGACACGAACAAAGTTTTTCTCCAAACTAGTTTGGAGAGAAACTCTTCAAACTTTTCATATATCTCTTTTTTGGGTGTGAATTTTGAAAATCTAACCAATAAATTTCATGTTTCTTATATTCTTAACATGTATATTAAATTTCGTTCAAATTAGATGTTATTTATGGTTTGATCAATAAATTTATTTTTTATACACAATTTTAAACTTGAAATTTTAACATTTGTTTGATGAAATAGCAATTGATTTTTGATTTTTTTGAAATTTTGCAAGCATAAAGTATATAATAATAACATGTAATCTGACGGTTAGATTTTCAATATTCACACTCAATATAAAGATATATGAGGAGTTTGAAGGGTTTATCTTCAAATTAGTTTAGAAAGAAATTTTGTTATTTTGACACTAATGCTCATGCAATTTGGATCGTTTAGCCAACGATGTTGACATAAGGTGCAATATCCAATAAATATACATAACATCAAACACAAAGACCTTTTTGTGTGGGTGGGGGTAGTACATCAAACATAAAGAAACCAAAGAATGAATTTTTGAATTATCCTTAGATTTCTTCATGATTTTATTGTTTCACCGCTGAGGACAATATCAGAAAAGGGGGAAGAGTAAGGCACCCCAATGATGCTTTGGTCCTTTAAGTGATCTATTCTAGATGAATTAATCTTCTTCACCTTATATCCTAAATCACAAACAGTAAACTGAGAGCATCATATTATAATTATTCCCTTTTTATCCCCCTGCATACATAATTGTCCTCACTCCTGAGTCCTGACTCCACCCACTTGTTACAAACCCCATGCCATGAAAGCAAAATAGCATGGGACTGAAAAAAATAACATAAAGAGATGCTCACAGTGAATAGAATCCCACTACCAGTCAAAAAGTTGAGCATTCTCTAATCTCTACTCTTTTCGTTTCACCCATTTCATCTCACTAATGAGTGTTGAGGCAAAAAGCAAAAGAAAACAACACTTAGTGGAGGAGGCATGAAACATGATGGTACTCCCTCCTATATATTTTTCCAGCTATCTTTTCCCGACCTAAAAAAACCCACTACAACCCCACATCCCAAACAGGCCAGCCCACTCTCTTACATGCAAAGCAAGCTATAATCATTAGGAGATAACCCTCACACTAATTATTTACAATATCTATCCCTCTCATGCTGCTTCACCATTTCATTTGTTTGATCTGATGCCCTTCCAAAACTCATATAGCTTCGAGGCTGGTCATGGTATCAATAAGTACTAGAAACGGCAGTGAGAAATATAACCTTGTTGTCTGTACTCCTGGCGGCGTCGGCGCAGAACAGGTGCTCTGCCTTAGTGTGCTCTTGCTATGTAGCATCAAGGAGTTTGGACAACAAAGGTGAAGAAAGCAACAGAACCAGCAACAATAACAATACAAAGAAGCAATCTCTTGCTGAAAAGGGAGATGGGGTCATGGAAGAGCTCCATAATCATGAATTACAACTTCAAAATGGGGGCAACTACAGTAGGAGTAGTGGGTCTAATGGGCCTCACATTGAACATCCTACTCTTAAGAGTAATCTCAAGAAAACAACAATAGTGGATGGTAATCAACTAAGGCTAGAAAAGAGGAAAGTTAGTTGGCCTGATGCTCATGGCAAAGATATTGCTCATGTCCATGAATTTGAACCAAGGTAAAACCATCCCCCACCAACTTTGCTTTCATGATGGGTTTTCAATTTATTAGAAAAAATGTCAGTACACATATTTTCTTGAATAGTTCCAGTGGTGTTTTGTCATAGACTTAAATCGTTGGGAACTAATTCAAGGACTGCAAACCTTTTTCCCAAATGAAATATGTGACAAGAAGAGATCATGATGGCAAGCTTAGGAACCAAAACCGATCCATAGTTCGTCACAACTTTGTATTAGAATTTGGATTTTGGTTAATTACACCAACTCTGATATATTTCTCACTCTTTATCTGTTTGTAGTGTGTCAGAGGATGGGGAACTCGGGGGAGTAAGGAACTCTTGTGTTTGTGCTATTCAGTGAATCCAGATGTCTAAAGGTACAATGCCCTGCTTCTCAATAACCTATATTCAAGTTTTAAAATTTTCTATAGACATCATGTGTATAAGTATATATGCCACTGAATTCAAACATGATGTATGAAATTTCATACTAGTGTAATGTTCATATGTGGATGTTGAACCCATAATATATAAATAAATAAATAAAAAATGGGCGGTAACCTGCGCACAATACTTCCACTGACCCCATAATATATGATTACATTATTTGAAAAATGATTCTTCTACTTACTTAGAAGGTATAGCTCTTGCTGAACCATTTAATTGAATTCTCAAAAGCTATCAAAGGAGAAAGTTATGGAGCATTGATGGGAACCATTTAGGTGTGCACAATAGCAGAGGAAAATAGTAAGTCTTAATTGTTCAAACAAATGTATCTGAACTTGAGGCATGAGGCAAAAGTACTAAAACATCATTTGAGAGACAAAACTACAGGCAGCACGGGTAAACAATTTTTGTAGTAATCATATATATGCATCATGATATGATATATAATGTGAATACACTGAATAACTTTCACACAAGGTCAAGCAGTCAAATACATTTGTCCGATATAAAATCTTAATTGTTAAATACACACTCTTTCCACTTCAGCCTACCATAAGCTACATATACCTTAACTCAGACGTCTGTTCTAAAAGATGTTTGGTAGAATTTTCATAAGCTCAATCTAGGAAACAAACCCAAATTGGAATTCTCTATAATCAGCAATCATACTACACAACTAAAAGGTGAGAATGCTTCTCAAATGGGAATGCAAGGCAAGAAGTCAAGCTACTTGTGAAAGGCAAATACATATATTTTCAGAAAGTCATCTAATCTGAAATTGTTAGGTGAACTGCTAATGTTAGACAGGTTTCATTTCTTCATATTGCTACCAAGTAAAATTATTCATGAATTACGTATTACCAAATTACCTGGCAAAAGGATAAGCATTGCATATGGTATTCAAGTACCTCCCAACACAATTCAGGGAATGAGATTTGAACAATTGTCCGTTTTGAAGTAGCAAGTTGTCATGAAAAGGACTGACATCTAAAAGAACAATCAATGTGAGGTGATCACAGAAAAACAGATTGACATAAATACACAAAAGACAAAAAGTTTAAATCCAGACGACAATTTATTTGCAAGCAACAGAAAACTCGTGTCATTTTCTAACATTTTCTTTGGTCCTGATTAAGATGTGCTGTCCTTAGTTTCTCAAAAAAAAAAAGATGTGCTGTCCTTACAATCTTGACATTGTTTTCTTCGCGACTAAAACTAACATTTGGTTTTTTTAATTTTGGGTTGTTTTTATTTGGACAGAGTTTGGCAACAAGCTTATTTGTAGCCTTAAAACTACAACCTCATTTAATATATTTTTATTAGATGTGAATTTTGACAGATTCATCATTAGATTACATTTTCTTCTTATATCCTTCGTACTTGCAAAATTTCTAGAAAATCAAAAGTCAATAACTATGTCATCAATAAAATATTTAAATTTCAAGTTTTTGTAATTTAAAACTATGCATAAAAAATAATTTTATAGATCGAAGAGTAAATAATATCCGATAGGTACGAAATTTAATATGTGTGTTAAGAACATCCAATTCAACTATTAGAGTTTCAAAATATGTAGTCATGTTAATTTTTTTAGTGGGAGTTAGGCTACAACCAAGTTTGTAGCCAAATTTTGTTTTTTTGTTTTTATTTTTTTATTTTGAACCTTAACTTTTCAAAATTTTCATTCTGAATTTTTATATTTGATTCTTTTTTTATATTGACCATTTTACATTTCGAAATTTCCATTTTAACCCTTCATAATTAATTCTGTTTTTGTTTGGCTCCTTATGTTTAAAAAATTTCATTTCAAGAGTGGTTGAAAGGCTAAAATGAATGGTCAAAATAAAAATTTTAAAACATAAAGGTCCAAAATGAAAATACTCAAAACTTTAATCTTTTGTTCATTCTAGGAAATAGTATACAATATGCCGGCTCTATATGTGAAGCAACTAATGCAGCTGCCTAAGGCCCCAAGTAGAAAAAAGGTCCTCAAATTTTAACCAATAGGGTTTGTTTTTAATATTATATTATTATAATAGTATTAATTAAGTCCAAATATTAGCCAATAAATAAAATAATATTTTTTTATCAAATGAAAAACAAGAAAAAAAAAATATTACGTTCACAACATTTTTCACAACACTTTTAGAATAAGTCATAAGTGGTAGGTTGTTCAGGGTACTATTGATAACAAAAAATTAATTTCAATGATGGGTTCAAATTAAAACTAGTAACAAATTAACACCTAGGATTTGTTATGAAAATATTATGAATGTAACACTTCTAAAAAAAAAAGAACAATACCAAAAAAAAAAAAAATCACAACATTTTTCACAAGTTGAGTTGACAAACTTTTACTAGTTTTTGTCTAAGTCCACCACTAACATCACTTTTTTACTTACCACTATAATCTGTCACATCAACAGGTGTGAAAAGTTTTGTCAAATTTTTTGGCTATAGACTTTCAAAAAAAATCTATATGATTCCTGTTAATTAATGGTAATTTTGCATCTAAAACAAGATAATAGAATTTAAGTAATATTTAATATTTTTTAAATCATATTTAAATATATAAAATGCTTCAATTTCAGTTTTCGCCTTAGGCCCCCAAATACTTTAAGCTGCCCCTCACAATATCTCCATATAAGCAAGGTGATGTTCCTTTTATAGAGTAGGATATGTGATATATATATTCCCAAAATTTAAAAAACCGTCAAAAGTCTTGTAGCTGAATTGGCACTTCCTCATGCACAAAGTGCTTGGAGGTTTATGGGGAAAGAGTTCGAGTTGCGGAGTTAGATCCTACATTTTTATTACTCTAAAAGTTACCATGGCTTTTGAGTGGAGTTGTGCAATGCTTTTGTGTTAGAACCCCTTTTCTTTCCCTTGTGTGTGTTTGTTTCTCAAAAAAAAAAAAAAAAAAAACAAATTTATACACACGAAAAAGACACTAACATACCGAAAAAAGCATTGTTTATTCAAATTGTATATCTTGCCATTTTATTTCCACACATTAGGATTTTATCAAAGCGGAAAAAACTCATCTAGAAACTATTAATGTTATCTCTCTCTCCAAGAGTTAAAAAAAAAAAAAAAAAAAACTATCATTGTCTTTAGAATAAATGGTGCTATTTTTGCGCATTGGTACGAAACATCTTGTTACATCATCTAAATTTTCATCTGCCCTCCCGTCTAAGATTCTATTCATACAAATTTGACAAAACTATAGTGCATGAGGACTCGAACTAGAAATGACGATCTAATTTGAATGGATAGGTGGGTTCTAGTAGCTCAACTAGTAAAGTTTTAGTGATTAAAGAAGAACTTTGGGATTTGTACTATGTTTACCCTAAAAATCAATTTGTGTTTTCGTCTAATGATAAAAAAAAAATCATTATAAAGCAGACGTTATGGGTTAAAATTCTATCGCATCTATTTAAAAATAATAAATTTTGAATGGGCTGGAATTTGGGATGAAAATTTTAAATTGGTAAAACTTAATTATTCTTTAACAAAATTCTTGAGATTACAATTCTTATGAATATATCAATTCCAATGAAATGTGAAAATTCTTGCTCCTACCTCTTAGGTAGGAAATGTCAATTCTTGCATATCTTGTATATATGAAAATTGCTAATACTTAAATCTAACTTATCACATTTTCTTTTCACTAACTACATAGGGTAAATTTTAGAACAATAATATTTATTTTTCACCCAAATAAGATGTTTATTAATGTTCAATGATATTTTTATCACTAAAAAATATTCATAATTGTCAAATTATTAAGTTTTTAGTTATTGAAATAATATGTATAAGATTATTTTAAATTCTAAATATATTTTTTCAATAATATGATATAAATTCAAATTTTAAGTATATCCAAACAACATAAATGGCATCTCTCAAAATTTTAATTCTTGTTAATTTAAACTCTCGAGAATTTATAACTCTAGTCTTGAAACTCCCAACAACCAAACGGGTCCCACCTCCAAAAACAAAATGGGGTCTCTAGAACCAAGCAAGCATGGGCAAAAGAGAATGGAGTATGCGATAACTAGAGTTTATCTGATTTAATTCACTTCCTTTTCTTCTCTAGTTTACCTTGAAGGTTCCATTTCTCATTTTCCATTGTTGTTTACTACTTACTAGCAGTACTCTTACTACATTTCAACTCACATAATTCTTTCTTTTTCTCTTTTCTTGCAGGTGGATCTCCTTGCATACTTTTCTTCTGAAACATAGTATAAGATTCAAATATTTAGTCTTTTGCTTAGTCAAAGTAAAGTCGATTTGGATGTAGGAAGTCCAAAAGAAAAAGAAAATTCTTATCGACTAGAACAAAGGAAATGAAAAGTTATTTTTTGTTCATCAAAATGCCTCCAAGCATATGAAGGCCCTAGCCTTTTTCTTTATACTTTTTTTTTTCTGTATATATTTTATTTTGTAAATATGAGCCTTGGAATATAAGAAAAACATTGAAATGACCCTAGTTAAGACTTGATGCTTCTAGGTGAATGAGAAGCAAGAATAGGAAGAATGAGCTGATAAATAAATCTAGAGGTTACTCCTATAATAATAAGGTGATATTAGGAGGACTGATTTGAAATGTTTTAGATGTATGCTCATGCATGCAAGGAAAATAAATAAAAACTGAGTTTTAGAATCTTTCTCAAGTTAGATAAAGGTGTGCTCGAGTGAGGGATATGCAAACTTTCTATTTGGACCTTGCTATGAGCGAGAGATAGGTGAGACTTTCTATCTAATTTTGAAAACTATTACTGAAGAGCTCAAGCTAGCAGAGTAGTTCGCCCAAGAGAGGTGCATTCTTTCTTGCCCCTCGAGCAAGACAACATTTTAGGGTATGGTTTCAATAAGTATGATTTCAACTGAATTTGGCAAAAACCAAGCAAAATGAGTCTTGTTATCTCCCCTAACGGTTAGTAACAACCTTGACAACATTTTACAGTGCTTCTCAGTTCTCCCTACATAAATGACCTTTCAAAGGTTTATTTTTTTCATTGGGAACTCTTCATTGCTTACATATAATCATCCATATTCATCTATTTAAAGAGTTATGATAGATTTCACAAATTTAGCACACCATACATAAAAATTCACTTCTAAGATTTGATTCCCACATGAAAATAAAATAAAATAAAACCAGAGGCTGATAAACCAAGGATAACAAGATGCACAAGCAATGATGCTTCCTTTGGAGAATCCAATTCCCTGCGTCCCCTAGAAAGGGAGAAAAATTGAAACGAATTGCTCCTGTTGTTACAAATAGTAAGTAATATATATTGACAATAAAAATGATTAAACACAAAACAAAAGTGAGGACAAATTGTACTTTAAACCCCATAATTTAGATGTGGTTTTAAATTAATCAACAAATACATTTAAAGGAAACGACACCGAGTTATTATTTCAACACATAGACTTATTACATGTAAACCTTATTTCACTCTTAAGTCATATTTAAGTATTTTCCACTAACTGTTTCACGCTGTGGGTTTATTGTTTATAGTTTGAATTGAATCGTTATTGAAAGTGTATCGTGTAATCTGGAACTTCACAGAGGGTTAAATTTGAAACCACCTATAGTTGGATTAAAATTTAATTTGCCAAATAAAATCTTTTGCCACAAATGAAACATCTTAATTACTATTTGTAATCATAACTAAGTCGGGCAGTATAAAATGAAAGTGAATCAAGTAATCTAAATGGTGAAAACATCCACCAATGGCAAGCAATTGTTGCAAGAATCACAATATTGTTTCTTTTTTCCACTCCCACCTCAAGGATCATCACTTCCATCGGGAAGCAAGGCCCTACTTTTTTCCCTTACAGTATCATGAATTTATGAATTAATGAAACACTATTTCCTATTTGTATCTGCTGAGTTCTTTTACTGATCTACATTTATCTTTTACATCTGGGTCTTACTCTCAACACTGTCTTGGCTTCATTGGTTATTATGACTTTTCCCTTTCTTTGATTTGTTCTTCTCTTGCATCTTCTTCTTCTTTGCTTCAGCAGTAATCCAACTGTACTCCAAGGGAATTGCAAATGGGTCTTGAATATTTTCTATCCTACTGCTAGAACTGGCGGTGGATGAGCTAGGGCGGTTATAAGGGGCTTTTATCCACTGAAACCAAGATGAACTCGAGGAGTGCGTCACTGCAGGGCTCTCTCGCCCTGAAGCAGGAGGGCTTGATGGGGGTGTCGCAAACTCATCCAAGGGCTGTAGTTCTTCAAACTTTGTAAAAGTAACCAGGACTTTGATAGTGGGAACCACCGGAATGGCAACCTGAATGTAAGTACAGGGAACTTTTTTAACACACACAAAAGAACAGGAAGATCAATAATGTCTACAATAAAAAATAAAGGCTTCAAATCACATAATACTCCTATAAAAGCTACTTAGCCTGAACAACTCCTACTGTAATCTTCTATTGGATAAAAGTATTCCTTGTATTGCATTTAAAAACCCACAAGAACGAGAAGAAAACATGCAATGTCTTGATCAGTAGCAAAAATTCAGGGAACAATGGACCTCTTCATATGCACAAGGAGAAAGAAAATATTGATCATAAAACAATAGTGAGTATTCATCATCAGAAAACAACAGAACACATTTTCGAAATATTCAAAAACAAAAATCCCAGACAAACTTGTATACTTCTGGTGCTGAAACTATTCTTCAAACTTCAAATATTTCAATCCTATTAACATGCACAAAGTCTTTCGGTGAAGATCCACGGAGGTTATACAGAAAGACCAGAAAACCTTTTTACTAATTCAGAAGTCATTTTTAATCTCACCAGCAGACGATTCCGGATAGTTGAGAAAATAAAGCCGTTTTCTTTCAACCCCCAACCCCACCCCCCCCCCCCCCCCCCCCGCCCGCGGCCGCGGCCGCAAAAGCCCTTTGGCTCTAGCTCAAATTGTAATAGGTGGACTTGATTAGTGTAAGACATTAGTACATTTTGGCATCCTTCCCTTCTCAAGTTTAGCTCCTTAAGAGAGTATGAATAAAGGAGTGAGGAGAAAGGCCTTTTCTGAATAGAAGTGTAAATCCAAGCTTCTCAACTGCATTATTTAAGTCCAGCACTGACATTTACCACTTGCACAGAGGGTGGTCAACTATCCATTAATTAACCAAGTTTCTAAACATGCTGAGAGTTAAGTAGATCACTTCCTATTTATTTATTTTTGTTAAGACATCACTTCCTATTTATTAACTTAGTTCAACGCACATCTTGGGTTTCTTTTATTGTATTCCTCCACAAGGAGATTATAGTTCAAGACATTGCGGGGAAACAAGCACGAAGTTATAGACAAGAAGATAACTTTCCTCATTCTCAGTGACATACCAACAAGATTATCTATGCAACAATTGTCAAGCTATTTATACTAAAAATGTCAGAAAACAGAAGATTCTTTCTGATAATAAGGGCAGAGTCCAACATTTGACACTGACCATAAAGAAACATTTCATAAGGAATGAGGTTAGGATTAATTTTACCCCAATCCCACCCAGAAAATAATAAAAACAAAAACACAAGTTAGTATTACCATAAGACCAGCTATAATCTATAATGTGGAATTATTGGGCCATCGAGAAACAATATGTTCGCATTAAGAAATGAAAATGTTAAAATGGATGAGTGGGCATTCCAGAAAGGATAAAATAGTAAACAAAGTTTTTTTTTTTTTTTTTTTTTTGAGAAACCTAGTAAACAAAGTTATTCTCTAAAGGTGGAGGTGGCCAGTGGCATCTATTGAGGAAAAGATGAGGGGCAGTTGCCTGACATGGTATAGCCATATGTGATGAAAATCAATAAATGTACTAGTAATAAGGAAATAGTTCAAGTTGACAGGGATAAAGGAAGGCCTCAAGTAATTTGGGCAAAAACAGTGATAGAAGATATAATAAATAAGGTGACAGTGCGTACGGCCCTAGGATAAAATGGGAGAAATTGACACAAGCAGCATATCCCAGTTACGTTAATTAATTGAGAAGCATTACATACCATGGCAAAGCACAATCCAGCCTGCATTGTTGTCTGTAACATACCAAAACTAGTAAGGTAGCCATCTCTACTCTTAAAGATGAAGAGAGATGGCAGCCTGAGAGTTGACCTAGTGTTCTTATTTTAGGGGACATTACACATCAATTTGTAAGATGGCACAAAAATTCAAGACATATGCATTTTCTCAGTTCCAAACTTGCATGAGACGACTAGGCATAAGAGTTAACTCTCACTTCATAAAAGGGGACAAAGCATAAAAGAATTGACTCCAAATTCATGTAAAGTAATGTGCAACACAATAGTGGTAGTTGTTTCCAGAAGCAAATAGTTCAATTTTCCAGAATTCCATGTTTTTTAAGAGTAGTTCAGTCATTATAAAAGCTTCACTTCACGTTGAAAATATTAGAACTGTAAGCACAATAATTTCTCTCTCCTCACTTTCCCCTCATCTACTTCTGTGCTATTCTTTCTTTATATTCTAATCTGCAATATTTTGCCAACAAATTTATTTTAATCATCAAATTAAAAGAAAAAAAAAATATATTAAAAGATAAGCACTTTGACAAGGTAGTTGCCAATTGAACAATTATGCACTTCTTTAAATCTAAGTTACAAATTACATCACATAATAGCCTCCTAGCCAGATAGTCAGGAACTCACTAAAGGAGGTTCAGCTCATCCAACCATTTTTAAAGTGCCAGGACTCCACTAGTTAAGTCTAAGGCCAGCTAGGTTGATAGGTTTTCTATTTTGTATAACTGGTTTGTGCAGGTTCAGTTTTAAAAACTCAACCAGTACCCAACCCAACTGGGTTCAGGTCAACCAGAATCCCTCTCCTTAACCGTTCATTTTGTGTGGATTCAGATGGGTTGGTTGGCTTAGGTTGCATTTTCTCAGGTCTACAAATCACAAAATGAAATAAACACCAAGTGGAAAATAACATAATTTAGTGTGAACTATGGTTGCCAAGGGCCCAAAATTTTAAATGAAAATCAATGTCCTATAAAAGAGAGCAGATTAAATGTACAGAAAGGGCACACATCAAAAACAGGAAAGAAACAACTGAAATCAAAAGGCATTTTGGTACTGTGAACAAAATAAAGTTTAAGCACAGGGGAAGATTTAACCTGCAACAGGTAAGGCCATTCAAATGAGGCAAGAACCAAAGTTTAAAAAATTAAAATTAAAAAATTCCCTGGAATTAAAGAAATATGATGCTTAATGGGAGAACCTGACGACAAAGGCCCATACCCATTTGTTCCAACTTTTATTGCTGTGAAATTAGTATACCTACAGAAGCCAAGGCAGTTCAGTTTAAGCTTGGCTTGTTAGCTACCAAGATAGGAAACTGCTTGTAAAAGGGGAACTGATCACAACACTTCTCAATTCAATTCATCCAAGCAACACATCCTCTAAATTCAATAAGCAGTACCAGGTCCAAATCTATGCCATTAAGAAATCCCTATCCATTGTCCTTTTCCACTACCCAAATTACCTAATATACTCAATACATTTCTTGTTTAAAAAAGCATGTTAAAGTAATATATATATATATATATATATATATAAACATTTTCCAACTCTTCAGCCACTTTCTCAAGAAATTCCACTATCTATTAGTTTCAGATGAATGCCATTTTCCTTTTCCAGGTAGTATTCTCTCAATCATGTATTAATCAATAAACGATTGATAGGTCTGGGGCTATCAACAAAACAATGTCTCTATATCCTGAACTCTATTTTTCTTATTCCACTACTCAAGTAAAGGACCAGCATTTGGCCCAAAAACAGAAAAAGAAACAAGGAGGGACTAGTATGGCCATCAGGATAAAACATCATTAATCATGATCTCAACTGAGCATGATAATGAAGAATTTCAACTGGTGAGATCCAGGGAATGCATTTGTCTTAAATTAGATACTCCAATTTCAAAAACTTTATTCCAGACCATGATTAGAAACTTTAATACTTTATTCCAGACTGGCTTCACCATGAGTACACCCCCGGTGTACTTTCTCATTTCCTAAGATGTTCATGACTTCATGCACATGAGATCACCAGCTACATAGGTCATGAAATTTTTTAGATTCATCCAGAAGGTTACCAAGACTAACCTTGAAAAAAGCAATTTCCATCAGATCTGAAACATATAACCATCCCCATGCAACCCAGTTTTTCGAAAAAGGTAATTTTTCCACAATAAATAATTAAAAAACTATCTAAATTTATACAAACACTTAAAAAAAGAAGAAGAAGAGGGAGTGGGGGGGGGGGGGGGGGGAACTAGAGCATCTCTGGAAAGTTAAATGAGATGTCAATTACATATATTTGAACAGAAACATACCTTGACTGGAAAGGTTCCCATTGGAAGTTTTGTTGTAAGCAGTTCCCTCAAACGACGAATTGCCTTAACCTTGTTTGCAAGAATGTCAAGCAATGGTAGCAACTCTTCAGTTTGTAGCGGAAAGCTTGGGGAAAGCCAGAGAATAGGCCTCAATCCTTTCTTATACTCATTTTCACGAACTCCATCCTTGTGGCGATTTCTGCTCTCAGAACTCATAGAAGTAGATGTCTTAGTACTTCCTCTCCGGTGCTCATCCCCCCTTATGACAATCTCCACAGAGTGTCTTCCTGGTTTGGCCTGATTTCTTGATGGAGAATCTCCTAGTAGATCACTCACCTTGTCATCTACGCAGAGAGAACTTCTAGGTGGAGCAATCTTCTTCTGAGCTTCATTTTTTGAATCCCGTTTCCTCCATCCAGCAAACCATCCTTTCTTTTCCTGCTTGGCCTCTCCATTTCTACAACCATCTCCATTCCTACAATCACTCAAATCTTCCACAGGGATCTCCCTGGTCTCATAACAACTATGGCGATGCCCAATAATCCCATCACCATTCTCATTGGTTGATTCTGATGTATCCAACTTAAGTGCAGCTTCAAGTTGTCTCCTTTCATCCTCTGTCAAAATATCACCGAGCTCCTCACTGTCAGTTTCATTTTCATTGCAAGATGAGAAGAATTCATCGTCTGTCATGGCCCCTGGGACTCTCCTAGATTTGATGCTCACAACCACATTGTGCATATCATATACCTTAGCCTTCCATTGGCCCACCATTTCCATTTTCTCCTGTCGCCTCCATGTCAACTGTGGCAAAAGAACTGCCTGAGTCACATCAATCCCAGGCCTGAATATGTTAGTTTGAGACATTGCAACCACTTCTTGTCGAATCTCTTCTTCTGTTGCTGGAGAACCAGCACCATCCAAAGCATTCATCACCTCCTTATCCTTGTGTGAAATCATGCAAAGCGAACCAGGAGGGACCTTTCCATCCTCTGACCCATCACCAAGGAAAATAATACTCTGATCTGACCGCTGAATCCTAAAACCATCAAACCCAGCCAAAGTCATGTCTGCCCTCAAATTCGCACCCCTCTTCCAAATTTTGTAAGTATCCGAAGGGGCAATCCTTGAAATGAAAGGAATCACAGAACTCTCAAAGTGGAATGTGATTTCCATATAGAAGTCCCTCATCCTTCGCATAGTCCCTATCAAGCGAGGCAACCTTCTACACCATTTTGCCCAGGCCAGTGGCTGGTAATGCCTAACTATAATCATGGCAATCCTTTCTTCTCTACTGCATATCGCTTCCTGTAGTGCACTCCACCCCTGCTCATTCTGCAAGCTCCAATCCGCCCCAGCAACCATAAGCATTTCGGTTGATGTCTCATCACCAATCTTTACAGCCAAGTGAAGTGGGGTATCACGGTTTGGAACATCCCGCCGATCAATCACAGCAGAGATGGTATCAGCTTTCTCTTCCTCAGCCAACGAAGCTGCCTCAGTGCGAATCTCAGCTGGGTTACAAAGCCTCGGGAGACCCGCAAGTATCCTCTTGAGGCTTGCATAATCCTTCATGACAATGGCCTTATGCACAGGGCTATGAGCATATTTCGAAACATCAATACCCGCCATGCCTCAGGTGTATATACCACCAACCCAGACTAATGTACACAATCCAATTTACAATTCAACCATCCAATACTAGAATTCAATTGGATGCAATTACAGAGCAGTGAATTCAAACAAACGAAACAGACCCAGTTCACAATTAGTCACCAAAATGAGAAATTCCTTGCAGTTTTTGGAAGATATGAAAAACACCCAATTCAAATTATACCGAAATGGCACAAGAGAACAGCATATAAGACACAGTTGACACCTATATGAGAGACAGAAGAAAAGAATGGAAGGTGGGCCCAAAGCAAGGATCCAAGCGACCAAGAAATCTCACCTTATACTTCTTCTTCTTCTAATTAACCTCCACCTCCTCTTTCTTCTTCTTCTTCCCTTCTTTTGCTTCTTTTGTAACCCTCCCCCAAAAGAGCTTTAGGCACTCAACCCCACCACCTGTTCCTCTCTTTCTCTCTCTCTCTCTCTCTCTCTCTCTCTCTGCAAGTAAAGAAAGAACAAAAGATCCTTGTGATCCAATCCAGATCAGACAAACCCAAGAACATGCATGTGGGTGTGTGAAACAAAACAAAATTCTAAAATTTAAACCATAAAATAATTAACAAAAAGAGTTGGAGGAATCTGATAAAGAAATGGAAAAAAGAAAAAGAAAAGAAGAACATAGAGAATCAAGAAAAGAATACAAGAAAGCAAGAAAACCCCACCATCCCCAAGCAAACCTTACAAAAACTGTTTCTATTGAAAAGGAATAATCACAAAAAGGGAATCAAAGTGAGGTGCTTGTATTGTATCCAAAATTTTTATAAATAAATAATAAAATTTTTTTTTTTCTCTTTTTGTTTTAAATAAAATGGTACAAAGAAAGACAAGAGAAAAAATTTTATGAGAGAATGAATGTACCTCTTGTTTGTTAGGCTTTTAGGGGAGATAAAATGAATGAGGAGGAGTCAGGAGTCAGGAGGAGTGTGATTGATGAATGAAAATAGAGGGTAGAAGAAATAGGAAGAGGATAGGTATCATTTTCTTTTTTATTCTTTTTATTATTATTATTATTATTCAACTTTTTGAACAACAAAGATAAGAACACAAAAGAAAGATGGAAATGTAAGAGTCAGAAAAAGGGAGAGAGGGTCCTAAATGGGAAGGCATCATGTGAGCCAAAAAAGAGGGAGCTTGCTTTCCTATTTCCTTTTTTTTTTTCTTTTTTTTTTTCCCTTTTTTATTAAAAAGTTATTATCATTTTTTTAAATTTAACTGTGTAACGAACACAAGAGACTGGTCTACTCTAATTTTGAACAAAATAAATATATTTTAATTAACTTCAAAAGTATTTGAGCTTTGCTCCAAATATTGCTGTGCATAATACCGTTACCGTTAAGTTTGTAACACGTGACTAAAATGAACCCATCTCATAATTCATTCAGGGTAAAGAAATACTAAACTTGATCTTTTTTTTTTTTTTTTTCTTAAAGTCTAAAATTACGGTTTTATTTACTTATTAAATTTAGAAGGAGATGCCTGAGGTTTAAAAAAGAAAAGAAAAAGAAATAGTATTATTACTAGTCCAGTAGGCTAGGAGGGGTATACTGTCAGACAGACTGTTAGGGTGGAATTGAATAGAGGTTTAGATTCAAGATCTGATTGGCTATTGGCCTGCGTTTTGAATTGGTATCATTATTATTTTTTTTTTTTTTAAGGAATTGATATCATTAATTTATACGATTACTATTATTTATATCTTGCCAGAAAGTGCTTGTGCTTAGCATATTAAATTGGAAGGGAAGGAATCTTGGAGGAAAAAGACAGGGCTTGGACTTGGACCTCTCTCTCTCTCTCTCTCTCTCTCACATCAATTGTTCTACTACTTCACTGTCATAATGATTAATGAACTCTCTAAAATAATAATAATAATAATGATCAATGAAATATAACAAGTAATATGATAACTGGTTTGGGTACTTCTCTTGCTAAAAAAAGGAGTAACGGGCTAAAGATATCCTCATCAACTTATTTCTTTTTGTAAATTACTTAACAAAAATATTACATATCATTTTGCTAATAAACCTTGTTTTCCAACATCCACGGTTATGCTTAAATAGAGATATCCTGGTTATCCAATATTTTTATTTTTTAGTACAGATATCCTCGTCCTCACCCCACTTTAAGTGTATAAAAAACAATTAGGCTTAAATATTCTGTTAGTTCTTGAAATTTAGCCCATGAACAATTTTGGATCATGGACTAAACTTTAGAAACTTTTTTTTTTTTTTGAGAATTAATAGTGTACTTTGACAAAAATAAATTAATTACTTCTATTATGTATAAGTTAAAGTATAATCAAATTTAAATCCGATTCCATTAAAATCAATTCTGGTTTTTTGATATATATATATATATATATTATTTTTCTCAATAGAAATAATAATTGGTCACTTTTTTCTCAAATTTTTTTTTTGGTTATTAATTGTATGCACTTCTCCAAATAAAATTAAAAAAAAATCAAAATAAAATTTGTAACATTAAATTTTGTGACAAAAAAAAATTACTTTTTTTTTTTTGTAACTGCTAGAGATAAAATATTTAGTAATTTTTTCATAATTGTTTTTTTTTAGAAAGTAGTTTTTTCATAAGTTGGTGTCAGGTTGTGATTAATGTCACCAACTTATAAAAAAAAGGGAAATTTACCTGGTGCCAATTGCAGATTAAATGCATGGATGATTCGATATTTCATTGATTTCAATCGCGTTTTCAAAACCGTTACAACCATGTCCATGTATAGTAATTCATTTTTATTATGTTTAATTGATCAATGCGTTTAAATTTTTTTTTTTTTTTTTTTTTTTAAGTATATCAATGCGACCAAAAACTGTTGCAGATTTTTTTTTTTTTTTATATATAATTCGATAATTTTGGGAGAAGGGGATTTGAACATGTAAATCTCATTTGCCCAACAGGAACAGTTTGTACTCGATTACTGAAAATGATTATGCTAATAACTTTTTGTTTTGGGGTGGTATGCTTAAATCTTAATAGTTAATGCCTTTTAGCATAACGGATCCAAGCTAGCATATCCATTATAGGCAGACTCGAGAGATAGCATGATGGCCACTACTTAATTTGACCATTTTTCATCATCTACTTTCTTTTCTTTTTTCTTTTTTTCAGTCGTATTGAATATTTACTGTTATAGTGTCCAAAAATATCTAATCAGTCTGAAATGAATGATTCTTTACTCCCTTTTGAATTTGAACAGATTTCTGTTCACCTTTTTCGCAAGCCTTCAAATAAAATTATTCTTTCAATGCATTTTATGTATAATGAAGATGATATAATAACCATTACCTTTTTTTTTTCATAAAATAATAATAATAATAATAATAACCATTACCTGCACCCCACGTTCCCAAACTTTAAGGGTGTGATTGGTAGGGGGATTTTTGTTTCTGTTTTCAAAACAGTATAAAAACAATTTCAAAAAATTACTTAAAACTAGTTTTCAGATAATAATTTTTATATTATATGTGTTTGACTTCCACTTTTAAGAACGACTTCCACTTTTAAGAACAATTTTCAAAATATTAAAAAAAATAATTGTCTAGGAGACCATATCTATTTTTGAGATTTTAAAAAATATATATATTTACAAAAAGTAACGTGTAAAATCTGTAAATTACTTTTTTGTGGATAATGATAAGGAAATAGAGCTCATCATGTACTTTTTTTTTTATTGATAAGTTTCAAATTTGAAATGTGGGAATTCTTTTTGTGATAAAAATAAACTCCTTAATTTAAGAGATAAAAGAGTTTGGACAAATATGTAGGGTCTATTGTTTTCAATTTATTTACAACTATATCATTAAATACATTTTCTGTATCCTGAAAACACCACTTAACCATTTTCAAAATCCTGTTCTAAATTAGGAAAATAGGATACGGTTTTTTGAAAACTGTATTTATAAAATATTAGGTTATGTTTGATAACATTTTTTGTTTTATATTTTCAAAATTTTGTTTTTGGGAATATAAAGAAAAAAAAAATTCTTATATTTTTGAAATCAAAAACATGTTTGGTTAGTTGAAATTAAAAATATAGTTTTTTGAAGAAAAAAATAGAAAATGCTAAAATATGTTGTTATTAGAATTTAAACTTTAATGTCAACTCATTAAATAATACAGATTCATTAAATTAAATGTGTGTTTTCATTGATTTTTGAAAATTAATTGCTTGTTTTCAGTTTCATTCACAAATTGAGTTTTGAAAACAATTTTTGTTTTCTGTTCATTTTAGGTTGCCAAACAAGTTTTTAAGTCTCAAAAATATAAAATTGTTTTTGGAAACATAAAATAATGGGAAAAAGCAGTTACCAAACATACCTTTAGCCAAACAATAAATTCAAGTGTGAAACCCTCCATTTTATAAATTGCAAAACAAAAAACTATATTTAAATACTCTTACCAAACAGGCCTAATGTTTGGAGTTTTTTTTTTTTTTGATAGGAATGTTTGGAGTTGAGAGAATAGCCATGACTCATTCTAGTCACCCTTTGTACACTTTTTTATTAATAAAAAGAATATCATAAGAGTATTTGTATTAACTTGTTCAAAAATTCATATCTATTTCAACATAAAAACATACTTTTATCGATTTTAGATAATCACTTTTCAAAAACACTTACATCATATTATCTGTAATATTAAAAAATAAATTTGCATGTAAATAGAAATATTA
The DNA here is from genome assembly GCA_028535165.1 of Quercus tomentella. Lineage (NCBI taxonomy): Eukaryota > Viridiplantae > Streptophyta > Magnoliopsida > Fagales > Fagaceae > Quercus > Quercus tomentella. The sequence goes on from JAPQVY010000001.1 coordinate 30,493,801, forward strand.
TATTATTTACAAAATTATTGTAGCAACAATCAAAATTTATACGAGTTCACATAACTTGATGTGGATGATTTGAAAGGTTGGATGTACAAAATTTAACTATTATACTATTATACATAGTTGATGTTTTTTTTTTAGAGAGTTTCAACTTATAGCATCCGCTTTTGATGATAACTCTTTATTATCAAACCAAAACATCAATTGGCAATCGGTTTTTGGGGTAGGTAAGGATTGAAAATCAAATCTCTTATTCAACCATAAGAGACTTTACCAGTTGAACTAAATGGAACTCACATACATAATTGACGCAAGTGCTCTAATAACCACTAACTTTTTTTTTTTTTTTTGAGGAAACAGTTGTTGAGGGTCATTTTTGAGAATCCAAGAAGAAAGAAGAAAGCCCAAGGGCAACAAAGGGTTGGCAAACAGATGGCAGAACCATTAGGCCCAAGCGGCAGGAATAATGGATCACAGGCCCATGAAATAAACAAATGGGCCTTGAGGAGGCAAATGGGCTTAAAGAAGCTCGGAAAGAGAGAAATAGCACACCCATGGGCAGTATATAATATAGAAAAAGTGAGAATAGGCCACTGCAAACTCAAAGTAATGCAAACAAAGAAAGTAAGGGGTTAATGGCAGACCCATGAACCCCAAATATGAGAATAAGGTAATTGGGTCAAGGAAGCCCAATGAAGTTAGTAAAAACCCATGGGAATGTAGAGTTAGTAAAAGGGCTAAAGAAGCCCAAAGAAAGCAAATGGGCCAAGGATGCCCAAGAGAAAGACGAAAGGGACACATGAGCCCATAAGTAGGAGAACCAATGGTCATGCTAAGCCACTGGGGGAAAGAATAAACGGCTGGCCTAAAAGAGGCCCAGCAGGATTGAGTCATTACAGCAGGAATGACAGAGTAATATGGCAGGAAATGAGAGCAATGAAGAAATGGGCTAAAAGAAATGTAAGGCCCAGTATCAAATAAAGCCCAGCTCCTAAGAGGAGCGGGAAATCGAAAAGCAGCTCACATAAAAGGTCAAAGAAAATGGACGGCAGACTATGTAGGCAAGCCTTCAGACCACGGCAGACGGATGAACAGCAGACAGATTTTGGACACACATGGAAGGGAGGCACGCGTAAGGCCCAGGCACCACCAACCTGTACCCAGCCAATACAGGACATGGTGAGGCCGTGGGTCAGAGGTAAAAGGGCATGGTTTGGTGGTGGGGAGAGGGGAAAAATCTATTTTTGAGGTTCCTGTTAAGGCTCTTTTGGGGGAAGTGTCCTGCTGGGATGACCTACTACCCAAAAGAAGTAAGCTGAGCTGGAAGCAAGCTGAGCTGGAACCACTAGGCGCATGCCATGAGGGATAGGGAGAGAGAAAGAACCCAGACCATAGTAGGAAAGGGTGCCACGGCAGATAAACAAACAAAATACCCTTATTTGTCTGGTGATGGAGGGGTGGCACACAGACAAACCAATGGTGGTCGACAAGTACACCCAAACTAGACAAAGGTGATTAAGGGTTAAAACAGTAAAATCCGGTCACCGCAGGCACTATAAAGAGACCCTTGCCGTGAACAATAAAGGGGGGAAGAACAACAGGGGGAACCATAACTAAGGAATAGAGGATCATAAAAGATAGACCAGGAAATAGAAAGATACGAGTGGGAGGGAAAGAAAGAAAAGAGAAAAACTAGAAAGAAAATAGATAGAGAGCTAGAATGGCAGGCATGCATCGGTAGATTGATTCCCTTTCTCCCTCACGAAATCCTGTTCCCTGTCAAAACCAAAAGGAGCCCTTTGTGCATCAACCATTCAGGTTCGTTTCCCTCAAGGTAGTTAATTTCCACGGCAGGACTTTCCTAGGAGATTAATTGCATTGAGAAGGAACGTTCTTTCCTCTCTGGTTTTGCTCCTGCGAACCAGATTTAAACTGATTTCTTTATCTTCTGACTAACCCATATATATTACTATTTGCTCTCTTTTGTTCATTTCGTAAAAGTGATTATTATTACCATGATTATGCTTGGGATCATTTGGTCATTTTCTACCAAGTAGCCAGATATTTTATTTTTGTTATTATTTTTGTCTGTCACAACTTATCTGAAACAGCTCTGTCTATCGCAAGCATGTTACTGGCAAACAAGGCATAATTTGCGCACAAGCCGGACCAAACTGAGTTGTAGTTGGACTGGTCCCAACTCCCTTATCCAGAAAACTTGGGCCTAGTGCAGCAGGAAGCAGCCCAACACTACTAGCACAGCCCACCACCTTTTACAACAGTAATACTTATTAGAATACACACGAAAATAGTAATATTAGTGTTTTAAATCGGGTTTATATTACATTATTGGCTAAAATGCAAAAATGACCCTCTAAGTTTCACCTTTTGTCATTTCAATTTTTTAAGTTTCAGTTTTGTCATTTCAGTCCTCTAAATTTTAAATTTTGTCAATTTCGTCCTCCATTACCTTTCTGTTAGGTGCTGCCGTTTTGGATGATTTTTTATTTTTTAATTTAATTTTACTGAAAAACGTTAATTACCCCAAAAAAAAAAAGAAAACACTAAGGGAAGTAGGGAACGACATCATGAAGGAGAATGCCCTTGGGACATCATCGGCACAATCCCAGCCACAACCCGACCCGACTCCAAATCCCCTTCCTCTGTCGCCTCTGCCCCTAGTGGTCAGAGCTCGAGTCCATTTCACCAACCAGGAACACAAAGGAATGTGATTTTTATTTTGTTTTGTTTCTTTGTTGTTGTTTTTATATTTTGTTTCGGAGATTTAGGATTTATGGGTTCTGTTTTGCAGAGTTTGTGATCTTCTCTTTGTAGGGGATGATTTTGTTGTTGGGATTTGCTTATAAGGAGGAGAAGGTGATGATTCTGTATTGGCTCAGAAGAAGGCAACATAGAGGTTTTGATTGCACTTCACTCTTTTCGTTTCTCAAGAAACCCTTTGGGTTAACATAGATAGTTTCAGCTCAAATCATTATTCACCAAATGCCAAATGGGCATTTTTTCTTTTTCATCAGTCAGTCTTTTGCCATTTGGGTTTTGTTCAACTAGTTTAGTATAGTACAGTATATTATTACAGTTGCTTTGATTGAGTGGTTGCAGTGTCTGAGTGTAATTTTCTCGAGTTACTTTCAATGATCGAAGTGTTCGTTGATGGGTGCTTGGTGAAAGTCCCAAAGGGCATGACAGTTCTTCAAGCCTACGAAATCGCTGGTGTCGATATCCCTCGATTTTGTTACCATAGTCGCCTCTCCATTGCCAGAAACTGCCACATGTGCTTCGTCATTCAAGCCTAGGATTGTGCCGATGATGTACTCGGGGCATTTTCCTTCACACTTTCCTTAGCTTTTTTTTTTTTTTTTTTAATTAACATTTTTCAGTAAAATTAAATTAAAAAATTAAAAAAAAAATCCTCCAAAATGGCGTTGTTTTGGTTAATATACAGTAGTACCTAATAGAAAGGTAACGGAGGACTGAATTGACAAAACTGAAACTTAGAGGACTGAAATAACAAAATCTGAAACTTAGAGGGTCAGTTTTGCATTTTAGCCTACATTATTTAACTAAATTACAACTACAAAAGGGCATGCCCTTTTGTAGTTGTAGACTAAGATTATAAACAGCGGACACTAGATACATACAACCAATATGGGATAACCACTAACTTTGAAATAAAAAATAATAATAAAAAAAAAATTTAATTAAAAAAAAAAACCTGAAAGGTTTTTTAATTAAGTTCGAAAAGTGGTGCTCTCCCAACACTATCACATGTGCAACTGTCATTAACTCCCACAGGTAAGGTATCGCTGAAAACATGACCTTTACAACTGTTTTTGAAAAAACCTTCGTAACTGTTTCTCATGCATCACTATTTATTCCCTCTAAAAACAGTTGTACTATGTTTGCTTTCTCCTTTAGCCGGAAGCAAGGAAAAAAAAAGTGGGTTTTTTTTTTTTTTTTTTTAAATTTTATTTTATATATATATTTTTTAACAATATGTGGGAGGAAGATTCAAACAAAGTTCACCTCCATTACTGGTATTGATTTATAACAGGGATTCCCACCTTCACAACCATATAAATTATAAAGATCACAATGAAATAGAAAGATTTGGGCCACAAATAACAAATTGGGTTAAAGTTGATAATTTCAAATTATTTGCAATTCTTTTTATCTTGTGAGATATATCACCCCTTCATAATTTTTTTTATTAAATCTCTATACCCTTTCTTACGCATGTGTTACTACATAATATTCTAAAAAACTGTTCATTTCTTATGAGAGAAAGGAAGACTCCTCCAGTAGGAATGAAAATGTTTTTCTCCAAACTAATTTACAGAGAAATCTTTCAAACCTCTGTTATATCTTTTTATTATATATGAATTTTAAATATTTAACCGTTAGATTGTATGTTCTTATTATTAATCGAATGGTAAATAATATATGATTTTAACGAAATTTGACATGTGTGTTAAGAAAATAAAGAACATGCAATCCAATAGTTAAATTTTTAACATTCACATTCAGTAAAAAAAGAGATATATAAAGAGTTTGAAGGATTTTTATTCAAAGAAACCTTGTTCATTCTTCCAATATTCTATACAGATAAAAAAAAAACTTCCAAAAATGAGTTTAATAACTACAAGGCATATACTTCTTTTCTTTTTTTTAAGAAGACCTGGGCTCATACTTAATGGAGTCAAAATTGCAGAGAAATCGACCTCCAAATTAATGCAAAATGAAATGTTTGCTTCTTCTTCTTCTTCTTCTTATTTTTTATTTTTTATTTTTTCTCTTCTTTGTTTTTATCCCCTACAAACTTATACTACGCAATGGTTTGTCATATCCATGTGAACAAATTTTATTTTCATAACACATACACTTAATCCTACCCATTTACCTGCCCATACATCTGATGTGAAAAACATGTAAACAATCCACAAAATACAAGAGTATCTTTGATTTAGCCACTTCTAGAAAGCTCAGCTCATAATCTCTCGCAAATTAGAAATTAAATTGACAGCAAAAATAAATTACTATAAGATTTTTTTAATTATAGGCACTAGAAACATTGAATATTTTTCATAATTTCATTTGATCTTTGGAAACAATAGGCAATGATTTGTGGTAGTGATTTTAATGTGTTAAATATCAAAGACCAACTATGATTCTCCAATTCTAGAGAGTTGGCTTAGTAGTTTCTAAGACCTCATGAGATCTCGGGTTCGAAATATTTCTCCAACATCTTGGGGTCACCCTCATGAGATTCCTCCCTGTAATAACCTAGTGCGTGTGAGAGAAGGTCTGGATACTCTCGTTTGTCAAAAAAACTTTGTGATTTTCCAAAAAAGAAAAATCAAAGAACAACTAATCAATGAATTTTCTTGTTTTTTTAGAGAAACTAATCAAAGAAAATTAGTATATCTGCATCTATATATATCTAATATAAATAAATAGAAAGTCTTTACATATGATGTGCAAAGCATATCAAAAATCCGCAAAACACAAGAGTAACATTGATTTAGCCACTTCTAGAAATTTAAAATACTATAAGATTTGAATTATAGGCACTAGAAACATTGAAAATTTTTCATTTCATCTCTGGACATATAGGGAATAATTTTTGGGAGTGATCTTAGCGTGCGTTTAGGTAAGAATGAAAAATTAAAATTATTTCACTATTCAACTTATTTTTGCTACTATTCATGGCCTCACTGCACTTTTTGACACTATTCATGGCCTTACTGCAATTTTTGGCACTATTCATGGGCCTCACTATACTATTTCAACTAACTTTTACCTTTATCTACAGTGCTTTCAGTAATAATTTTTTAGTAAAATAAGTGGTATTCAAACACACCCTAAATGTGCTAGATATCCAAAAAAAAAAACTATATATGGTTCTCCAAAAAAAAAAAAAAAAAAAAAAAGAACAACTAATAAAAGAAATGAGTACATCTATATCTTTCCTTTTTTTTGACTTCTTCTATTATATATATATATATATATACACACACATACATACATACAGATTTCCAAAAATGGAGCTTGAAACCAAATGACTTGAGCAAGGGAACACTCCCAAAAAAGATGATTGCATGATTTAGTTGCATCAAAACAGAACACACAAGAGATGGAATTGGAGATATGTCTACCAAATAGCTTGGTGCGGAGAGGAAGACTATCAGTGCAAGCTCTCCAAATGAAATATTTGATCTTAGGGGGAATCAACAAAGACCAAATGTTGTTCCAAAAAGAATGCACATGACTAGAGTTTGAGGTTAATGCTGTGTTTCCAGTGGAGGCTTCCTCCAATTCTCTTTGAAGAAAATGGGCATTGCGAATTTTGAAATTTCCAAGTCTTATTTTTCATCCAATTTAGAGAATATGAGGGGAATCTGAGATTTAGGGGGATAAATTTAGTGATTTTAGCCTCAAAGGGATAAAAGATAGAATCAATAAGAGTCACTTTCCATCTCAGCTGAAAGAAAGAGGCATCCATAAGATCTGAAACTCAAGCTTTTGAAGGTAGAATCGTTCGAGGAGAAATGACTCTCTGATTGAAAGCCATAGGAAGCCACTTATCTTGCCAAATATTGATCATTGTTCCAGTCCCCACTCTCTTCCAATGACTTCCCTGAATCAAAAGATTACGACTTTGAGTGATACTCCTCCAAACATATGAGGAATGAGATGGAATTGAAGCTTCCAAGAAAGAACCATTTGGGAAATATTTGGACTTAAACACTTTATAAAACAAAGAATCTTGATAGTGTAAAAGTCTCCACCATTGTTTAGCAAGCAAAGCTAGATTAAAACTTCTCAAATCTTGAAAGCCCAGTCCACCATCATTTTTAGAGAAACAAAGGTGTTTCCAACTCAGCCAATATAATTTCTTTTCCACATGCTTTTGGCCCCACTAGAATTGCCCCATCATAGAGTTGAGTTCATTATAGAAGCCAACGAGCAAAAGAAAACAATTCATAGCATAAACCGAAATTGCTTAAGCAACAGACTTAATCAATACTTCTCTCCTTGCTTGCGAAAGCAATTTACCTTTCCAACCACTTAGTTTAGATTAAACTTTGAGTTTGATATCAAAAAAGGCCAGCTTCTTGCCCTTATCAAGGATAGGAGGAAGACCAAGATACTTCTCAAAAGGTACTGAAGAAGTGGCATTCAAAGAAACTCAATATCCTCCCTACTCTCCGTAGGAGTATTTTTGCTGAAAAATATGGAAGTTTTATTACAGTTAACCTTTTGTCCAAAGGCCATCTCATATATATATATATATATAAATCTCCTTGATGGTCTGACATTTTTCATTGGAGGCATTGCAAAATAAAAGACTATCATCAATAAAAAGCAAGTGAGTAATCTTGGGAGCCCCTCTAGAGATTCTGATTCCATGCAATTTGTTGGTTTGAGTAGCATAAGAGGAAAAGATGAGGAGACAGAGGGTCTCCTTGTCGAATACCTCTAGAAGGCAAGATGTATCTAGAAGGAACTACATTCATTAAGAAAGAGTAAGAGATCGAAGTGATCCTAATCATAACTAGATCCACCCAACGAGGATGAAACCCCAAATTCAGCATCAAAGCTTTAAGCTATATCAAGCTTAAGGGCCATGTGGAACGTGTTACCCCACCTTTTGATCTTCATGTAATGTAAGGTTTCAAAGGAGATTAAAATATTATTTGTGATCACATTCTCCAACACAAATGCACTCTAACAATCAGAGATAATTGTCCCCAAAATTTTCTTAAGTTTGTTAGCCTGAACCTTAGAAACAATCTTGAAAATTACATTACATAAACTAATAGGTCAAAATTGAGGCATAGAGTCAGGATTTTTCTTTTTAGGAATAAGAGTGATATGAGAGAGATTAATACTACTTAACACAGTCCCTAAATTAAGACAGTCAATAACAGCTCTAGAAACATCAAATCTGACAATATGCCAGTAATGTTGGAAAAAGAGAGGATTCATACTATTGGGACCAAGAGCTTTGGTAGGGTGCATATGAAAAAGCGCTATTTTTACTTTATCATCAAAAAAATATTTAAGAAGAATGTTGTTCATCTTGGGGGAGACTACCCTTTCTACATGTTGAATGAGTTGTTGGAGAGAATTAGAAGAGACTGAAGTGAAAATATCCTGAAAATATTGAGTTACAACAACTTCCAAATCAAATTGTTGAGAAACCCAATTCCCATTAGAATCTTTAAGCTTCAAAATCTCATTGCTACGTCTTCTTTGAGAGGCAACAACATGAAAAAATTTGGTATTACGATCACCAGATTGTAACCAGGATACTTAAGCCTGTTGATGCCAATAAGCCTCTTCTTGACAGACCAATTCATTCAACTCAGCCCTTGTAGCATTTCTAAGTTGGATTCTAAAGGAATTAGAAGGGTTAGAATGGCAATCCATCTCAAGACTTGAAAGAAGTTTCCTTTTGGCAGCAATAGACTTAAAAAGGCCTCTAACATTCCCTTCTCCCCATTGAAGTAAAGCAACCAGAACAACTTTAATTCTTTGTGTAAGGCAATACATAGGAGTACCCCACTAAGGAGTATCCCAACTAGATCTGATAACCTCTTCACATTGAAGAATTCTAGTCCAAAGAGCCTCAAATCGAAGAAAAAAAAAAAAAAACCCTATGTTTATGTCCTCTTGGAATTACTGATGCAGTAGCTTTGATTTAGTCAAAAGAGCTAAATGATCAAAAAAACCAAATGGAGTATGAAAAAGTTTAGAATAGGGAAATAGATCTAGCCATTCCTGATTATACAACCCTCTATCCAACCTCACATAGACCAGATTGCCCTGAAATCTATTATTGCACCAGGTGAATTTAGGCCCATTGTAGCAATTAAAGAACTTCTGTTGAGAAGCAAATTTTACTCCTATAATTGGTTTTTTTTTTTTTTTTCTTAGGTTGTATTGAGGATATTTTATTTTAGACAGAGTTTGGATACAAATTTAGTTGTAGCCAATAGCTACAACTCTACTCAATATATTTTTATTGGATTTGAATTTTGACAAATACAATTTGGATAACATTTTCTTTTTATATTCTCCATACTTGCAAAATTTCTAAAAAATAAAAAATTAATAGTTATGTTATCAATCAAATGTTTAAATTTTAAGCTTTTGTAGTATAAAATTATGAGCAAAAAATAAGTTTATGAATCAAATAGTAAATAATATCATATGGTACGAAATTTGACATGTGTATTAAGAATATAAAGAACTTGAAATCCAACAGTTTGATTTTCAAAATATGTAGTCATATTATTATTTTTAGTGGAAGTTGTAACCACTGGCTACAATCAAGTTTGTAGCCAAACTTTTTTTTTTTTCTTTTTTATTGATTTGTTTTGTTTTAAATTTAGGATAAATAAAAATACAATTATACTTAACACATAATTTTATTTTAAAAAAATTGTACATAAATTGACAACAATAGTCAAACCACATTAAATGTTGGAGTGGGCATGACCCTCCATAAACTTAAAATTTTCTAATACATATCCCAAAAATAACACTATGTTTGGGAGTTTATAAAACAATGAAATATGATGGAATGGATAATTTATAAAATAATGGATTGGAATGCAATGGAACATGATTTATATTGTATAATGTGTTTGGGAGTTTTTAAAAAGAGAAGCAAAAGGGAAAAAGAGTAGTTTTAACTTTCTCATAACCATTCCATACTTTCCTATGAAACTTCCAAACAAGGGAGGTGATGAATTATTCTTAAAAAAATTCTTTATAATCCATCCCAATCCATTCATTTCCTCCCTTTCAAATGAACCGAACAGTTTATCCCTCCCAAATTTTTTTTTTTGGCCGAATAAGATATTCTATTAACAAATAAAGAAGGACAACCACAAACAAAACCAAGAAGAAGGGATGGAACTTCGCCAACTCCTACTTCCACAAAGCCTCCCCAAATTTAAGCTGCCCAATGCCCCTCCACAAGGTAAGCCATTGGTTTGTTGACCCAATGGCCCAAAAAAGGGGGGGGGGGGGGGAAATTGGCTTAGAGGCCCACTAATTTAGAATAAATAGCTCAAACTTTTATTAAACAAATGGTTCCTTTACGTCAAACCGAAAGAAGTTTGAAAAGTAAATGGCACGAGTTGATATCATTGAAGTCAATGGTAGGATAAGATGGGATTTTGTGATCACTGGCGTTGGCTGCACGTGCAAGGCACGTGCTACCCAGTAGTGAGAAAATTAATATAAATTTTGTGTGTGAAATCGAGAATTTTGGCTCACCTAATTTGATTATATTAAAAAAGAAGTTTAAGAATACAACAAAATATCACAATATTTTCACAATATCTTCATTTTTAGGATCCGAATAGATATTTTTTTATTTTATTTGAGAAAAATGCTACATTCATAATATTTTTAGAACAAATTCTAAATGACAAATTATTATTGGTTTTAGACTAATAACATTGTTATTGTTATTCTCAAAACATTTATTTTCAGTTGTGGTTGGTCACAGTCTCATATTTTATTATTTTATTTCAATTTGTAAGAAATTGATACTTCAATATTTGTAAAAATATTGTGATATTTGTTGTCTTGGTATAACAATATATATGCCAGCTTACATAAATATTTAAAAAAAAAAAAAAAAAAAAACAAACCGATTGCTGGGGAAAAAAAAAACTTTAGGCACGGTAGAAATTAATGTTAAAATGTTGTGGACTTAGCATTTTTTTATTTGATCTATAAGAAACTGAGATTTCAACAATTGTGCAAATATTGTGATAATAATAAGTATTGTAACATTTTCTTAAAACGTTTGTTTTCAATTGGGGTTAGTCATAGTCTAATATTTTATTATTTTATTTCGACTTGTAAGAAATTGACATGTCAATAATTGTGAAAATATTGTGAAATTTGTTGTGTCAGTATAACAATATATATGCCAGTTTACATAAATATTTCAAAGAAAAAAAAAACACAGACCGATTATTGGAAAAAAAAAAAAAAAAATTTAGGCACTGTAGCTACAGTGTCAGTTGAATAAACCAAAAGTACTGTAACTCCAATGCTATCCATCAATAATAGCTTACCTATAATTTGTTGTGAAATTAATATTAAAATGTTGTGGATTTAGCATTTTTTTATTTGATATATAAGAAACTGAGATTTTAACAATTGTGAAAATATTGTGATAACAATAAGTGTTGTGACATTTTTTTTAAAACATTTATTTTCTGTTGTGGTTGGCTACAGCCTTATATTTTATTATTTTATTTCGACTTGTAAGAAATTGACACGTCAATAATTGTGAAAATATTGTGAAATTTGTTGTGTCAGTATAACAATATAAATGTCAGCTTACATCAATATTTAAAAGAAAAAAAAAACACAAACCGATTACTGGAAAAAAAAAAAAAAAGACTAACTAAACCAAAGCACTGTTGTAGCTAAAGCGCTGCATAGTGCAAAAACACTGGATGTACAGTGCCAAGACTCTGTATGCGCATTTACGCTTTTATTATAAACATTTATTTTTAGTTGTAGTTGATCACAGTCTCATATTTTATTATTTTATTTCGATTTGTAAGAAATTGACATGTTAATAATTGTGAAAATATTATAAAATTTATTGTGTCAGTATAACAATATATTAAAAAAAATACAAACGGAAGACTAAAAAAAAGCAACTACAGTGCCAAGCGGCACTGTAGCTGCTGTGCAAAACTTAAACAAAAGGGTTGAAAAAAAAGAATATACAAACGGAAGACTTAAAAAAAAAAAAAAAAAAAGCAACTACTGTAGCTACAGTGCCAAGCGGCACTGTAGCTGCTGTGCAAAACTTAAACAAAAGGGTTGAGAAAAAAAAAAAAAAAAAAAGAAGCAAAGTGCCTCACCAAAGCACTGTTGCCACTACAGTGCTTGCACAGTACAAACACTCTGAGTGCACAGTACCGAAGCACTGTAGCGGCATTCGCGCTTTTATAATATAAGATAATGGAATCGACGTGATGTGCAAAACTTACCATTTGTGGCCGTGAACTATTCTTCTTTTCGGTTAAATCCCTTTGTTTAGACTTCCATTTCATTAAATTAACTGTCAAAATTAGGTCTTCTTACTTCTAGGACTTTTCTTAAAGTCGGACATGGCTTGTGCTCAATGCATTAGACACGTTGGGATACGGACATGTATCTGCATCCTAATGTGTCATGTGCAATTGATGCACTGGACACAATCTCAACCCTTTAAAGTCAATTGTATTGTCTTATATAAATTTCTCAAATTTGGTGATTTTTTTTTAAGCCTAATTTTATACATAACACAATTAGGGTTTCCTAACTATCCTAAGACGTCATTTATATAAATTAGTGGCTGTAGGATCTTGGGCATTCAAACTATTTGATAATAAATTTACAAAAAGTGTTTCTCTTATTTTTTTTGGTGAAATTCCATCAAAAATTTCCTTGTGAATGTAAGGAGTTCATAAAAACTTTATGGGTTGGGTTTATTCTTGAATGGATGTGTTCAATTTCTTAGGACTACCCCTTTGCATCACCTCTCTTCCCAAAAAAAGACTTTTTAGAATTCTTTTTTTTTAAATATATATATATATTAGCGATACTAACAAACTTTCAATTACAAAAATTGAATAGTAGATTTTGTGAGCAAGCAATGGAACTTCATATTGGTAAGTTCAACTATATATAGATTTTAAGGATATTTACAAATCATTCAACGTTGATCATGTATGCAATTTGGTTTAAAAGTTTTATCCTCTTGACCATTGAGCAATATAGACAATCATTCAAGATTTCATTTGCAATATTAAGCTTGATATATCAAAGCATCCAAATTTCCAAAATATGTATGATGGAGATTGCTCTTTTAATTACGCTCATCCTTTATATGAGTCAAGTAATATGAATTTCCACTAGACTTATCATATGTGCTTATTTTTTAGCACATGACAAATAAAACGACCTTCCATGTAGGACGAAGATGATGGATGACTGCCTAACATCCAATGAGACATAAAAGAGGGTAGTTGGACAAGATCTACAAATGGAAAGGCATGGTCACCTAAACTAAGGCTCTGTTTGGATGGAGGGGGGAAGGAAGGGAAGTGGAGGGGAGTAGAGTAAAGTTAGCTAAAAATAGGCTAATTTTGAGCCAATTCTACTTTACTCTACTCTACTCCCCCTCATTTCTCAATCTAAACGGACCATAAAGTGCGAGATTCTTGCCTCATCAACCCACGATTTGTAATAGTGGCCATTAAATCATGAGATGTGTGCCCTTCCCCTTTAACCCCCATTATGTTATGACTTCAGATGGGAGGGGGTATCAGGAAGTGAATGGGCAAGAAATACCTTTATATAAACATCGTACAACACCCATTCCAAATTAAGTATGAGAGAAGAAACCTAGAAACTCTATTACTTTTTTACCTAATTTGGTTCCCAGTGAGTTCCAACATAAGCATCGGAGGAGCTTAGGTCGGAACAACACTAGTGCTCTTCAATTGAGTGTTATATTTTGCAAGTCTTCCAAAGCTCCTGTTTGGACAAGTGGCCCATTGAGATTCTTGCATTATCAATGTATACAATATCTGCGCTATACAAGGAATCGATTAACATTTTCAAGAAAGTAAAAAATCTATCATTTGATTGATAGGCCGTTTCATTTTAGGTTGACTCCTCCAATTATAAGAAATAATAAAACAAGTTTTTACAATCATAAAACTTTTATATAGACTTTGTGATAAACTTAAGGATGCGTTTTTGGCAAACAATTTGATGAAGAAAAATCAGTAAGATTTCTACTAAAATTATACTAATAATAAAAGTATAACTTTGAATGAAGATATATATATATATATATATATATATATATGCTCATTGCTTATGATAGTTTTGAATATATTATTTTTTTCAGAAATTATTTGGTATGTATCAATCGAAATCAATAATTTAGTATAAAATATATTTATGAGATAATTTACTATATTATTAGAAAATAACATTGGTATGTTTTCAACCCTCTACCCTCCATTGGCTAAGAATTATAAAATTTACTTCGCCATATCATAAAACAGAACAGAAATTATTATATCATAATATAAGTTGGTACATGGTTGCTGGCTCTGTTGTAATAAAACAATCTACAACATTAAAATAAAATATAACATACCCAGCGACGCTCTAAAGCGGTAAACACAACAAGCCAAAGAAAGCAAGAGCAGTAAAAATGGACCAAAATAAATCAACATGGGGCTTTAAGCAGAGACGCTGTGGAGCACAACAGTCTCGACGGTGAGCCCAGGGCCGAACCCAAATAGCACACCCCACTCGAGCCCCTCACCGGTGGTCTTGAGCCCATCTTCCTTAGACTTCTTCCTCATTTCATCCAAAATAAACAAAACGCAAGCACTTGACATGTTGCCATACTCACTAAGTACGTGACGTGTGGCACGCATCTTTTCGGGCTTGAGGCCCAATTTGAGCTCTACTTGGTCCAAGATGGCAGGCCCACCAGGATGTGCAATCCAGAAAAGGGAGTTCCAATCAGAGATACCCAAAGGTTGGAATGACTCAGCTAGGCTCTTCTCAATGTTCTTTGAAATGAGGCCAGGAACATCCTTTAAGAGATGAAATGTAAGCCCAACTTCACGAAGATGCCCATCAATAGCTCCATCACTATCAGGAAGAATGGTTTGGTTAGCAGAGACCAATTCAAATAAAGGCTTCTCAACCTCAGGAATTGGGTCAGCCCCAACTATAATAGCAGCTGCACCATCACCAAATAAAGCCTGACCCACAAGACTATCAAGGTGGGTATCACTAGGTCCACGAAATGTGACTGCAGTAATTTCAGAGCACACAACAAGTACACGAGCACCCTTGTTATTCTCAGCCAAGTCTTTGGCTAAACGTAGAACTGTGCCACCAGCAAAGCAACCTTGTTGGTACATCATGAGCCTCTTAACTGAAGGGCGTAGGCCCAAAAGCTTAGTGAGTTGGTAATCAGCACCAGGCATGTCCACACCACTAGTGGTGCAAAAGACTAGGTGGGTAATCTTGGACTTGGGCTGGCCCCATTCCTTGATGGCCTTTGTGGCTGCTTCTTTGCCTAGCCTTGGTACTTCTACAACCACCATGTCTTGCCTTGCATCCAATGAAGGTGCCATGTATTCGCATACATGTGGGTTTTCTTTTAGGATCTCTTCTGTCAAGTACATATACCTCTTCTTAATCATGGATTTGTCACCTGCATATGATAATTACCAACCATTTCTATTACAAAATTGAATTAAAATTTTTTGTTTGATTAAAGCATAATTGAGATTCTTTTTTTTCTTTTTTTTTTTCTTACCATTCATTTGTTTGAAACCTCTAATTAAAGTTATTTGGTTGTCAGACTGAACATAATTGATTAATTACCCTCTACTGCTATGAATGTTAACCTTAATATATTGGTCATAGAGAATTCTATAAGAAGGGGACACATTATCTGTTGTTTTTTTATTTATTATAAATAATATTTTTTTTTTCTTTTGTTTTGTTCAAGTAATTTGTTTTGCTAGCTCGGCAGCTATGAACAATTGATGCCGCTTCCCTATTTTATGAGTAAAAATTTTAAACTAATATTCACGTATTTATATAAACTCCTATATATTGTATGAAATTAAAATATTTCGAAAAATATATTTTTTTTTGGGGATATTTGTATTTGTATTTGTATTTGAAAACATAATACACATTTTATTTTTATTATTATACTTGTACAAAAGTATTATTAAGTTTAAATTTAATATTGTCTGTATATACCATATAATTGTTTATTACATCAGATTGTATTTCTATAATTGATAAATGAACTATTAAATTAATGATTTCATATTCTATTGATTTTTTTCTATGATTTGGATGATTGGATCTTAACATAAAATATGTTTTTTTTTCCAGTATTACTTTTCTTGAAAGTATATGACCAAATTGAAGAAAAGTAATAAAGAAAAAATATGTTATTTCTTTTCTTATAGTACTCAATATATTTAATTACTTAATTACAATAGTTGGCCTTTTAAAATATTTTCTTATAAAACTCTCTTAAAATAACAGAAGTATGCCATTAAATTGAAATATATTAAAAGAAATAATTTAACCTATAAGTTTTGTTACAGGATTTTTGTTTAGCTTTTATCTTATTTTGCTTATATACAACTTATCAAAGTTTTTTTTTTTTTTTTTTTTTCAAAGTACAAATATACTTTAACTTATTTTGTTAAAAAAAAAAAAAAAGCAAAATAAGTTAATGCTAAATTGGATAATGGTGGAACTTTCTTGATATTTCGCCCATGTCCAATCCATACTACATCAATATGTATTTCTATTTATTCTTAAAATTTTTATGTTAAATTTTTAAAAAATTAATAAAATGTGTATTAGACCTATTGGAATGATGATACAGGCCAAAAATGGACATATGTCATCATTATAATGAGTCTAATACAACTGAACACTAGACCCCAAACTTTGTCCTTTTGAACATATTTTTTTCGTTGTTTCATTTATTACTAAGTGAGTAACCTCTTAATATTAATGTCTTCACTATTCACACGGCATAATAAGGACAACTTAGCACCCAGCTTTCTAAACTGAAAACATATATACTATATGCATGTATATGTATATGTATATAACAATATATGGTATTTGATCAGCCAGAATCTAAGAATTAATAAACTACAAGAAGAAGTTAAAAAAGTGATAGAGCTGCTTACACATGCGCTTGAATTTCTCTTTGAGCTCAGTCTTGTGCTCGCTATTGGTGATGCGGAAGTAGTAGTCAGGGTAAGTGCTTTGGTCTACACAATTGGGAGGAGTAGCAGTTCCAATAGCCATGACTGTGGCAGGACCCTCAGCCCTTTGAAGTTTGCGTACTTCATCAACAGTAACCATTTTTTTTTTCTTTCTCTAAAAGAAAAGCTCAAAGCTTAGCACCTTCTCTACCTAGTTGCAGTGGCTACGATTGTATTTAAGTTGTGGGTGTCACAATATGTTGGGAAGGAGTGTTTTTATATATAGGAATTTTGAGAGGAAGGGAGGGTAGCTGGGGATCACGTGCTTGACCAATGCCTTATGTGAAGCTCCCAACTACAACTACTACAAACTAGTAAGGCTGCAGGCTGGCACGTGACAAGTGGGTTTGGTACGTTTGCCTCTCAAACCCACCACATGATTTTCTTATTGGTGGTCTGGTCTAAGCTTGTTCTCTTCGTCTCACTTACCAAACAAAACGACAACTATATATCCTGTATCGTCATCATCATCCCCTATTATTAACCAAACCCTTTGTATTGGAATTTGGAGTGTTCTCATTTTTGTATTTTGTGTACCCATGCATGACAACTCCAAAACTATCACCCCCAAATTTTGGACACTTGTGTAATAAGTCACACGGTAGAAGGTTTTTTTATTTTATTTTATTTATTTTATATATGTATTGGATAGTGATGGCTCTATAAATTTTGCAAGGTGGTCATTATGAAATTTAAATTATACAAAATTGAATAAAAAAAAGAATTTTATATATTGACAAAAAACATGTAAATACATAAAATTTTGCAATTTCCTTCTACGATTTTTTTATTTTATTTTGAAATTGTTATATAATAGTCTCATTATTAATGTTACAAACTAAATCTTTTTCAAAATTTTAGTTTTCTCAACAAAAAAAAAAAAGTTTAATAAATTTTTCTTTGGCTTTTCTTTTTTGTTTGTAAAGGCCTAATATATTGTTAAGGAGACCAAAGTTTAAGGATAAAATTTGGTTATAAACTTCTTTTTTTTTTTTTTGGGGAAGAAATTTGGCTATACAAAGGTAATTGTAGCTTAAGGCTACAACTCTTACTAAACAAATTAATATGACTACATATTTTGAAAATCTAACAGTAAAATTGTATATTCTTTATGTTTTTAAAAAATATCAAATTTCATGCCAATCAGATGTTATTTACTATTTGATCCATAAATTTCTTTTTATGTATAATTTAAGACTAAAAAAACTCAAAATTTAAATATTTAATTGATAACATAGCTATTGATCTTTGATTTTATTGATTTTTTGCAAGCATGAAGGATATAAGAAGGTGGATTTTTCAAAGTTAATATTAATAAAAAAAATATTAAGTCAAGTTGTAGCCTTAATCTACAATCAAGTTTGTTGCAAAATTTTGTCCAAAGTTTATTGCATTGGGCCTAGAAAAATTTAGGATGATCACATTTTTTTTTTTAAAGTTAAAAGATCATAAAATTTTTATTTTTTTATATATAATAATTATTTTTTTCCAAGTTAGGGCGATCCTATGACCACCTTGACATCAATGTAGAGCCATCCCTAGCATTCGTGGAGGTAAAATAACATAAGTCCCAAATTTTGCAACGAAACCCACAAAAATCATCCAATTTATTATGCATTTATTGTGCAAAATGTATTTTGTTATCATACTTGTGCAAATATACACAAGCATTATTGTTATATATTTCAATTTTTATTCTTTCTTTGCATTTTTTGAAGTTGAAAGAAGAGATAGATAGTAGCTGTGGTGTGTAAAAGAGAGAAATAATTATAAAAAATAAAAAATAAAAGACTTTTAATAAAATAGAGTTTATAATAAATAATTTGATGTAGGTATTTTCAAAAGTAGTTAGGTAAAATAAAAGAAATAGATTTTTATATTAAAATAGATAAAATCGGCAGGTAAGTATTGGTACTTTTTTGATGAACAGGTCAGTATTAGTACTTGTTATGTGAGTCGCTGATAGTTTCATGTCATGAGAGGTATAAGGCTTTGGTAATAAAAGGCGTGACCCCTAATTAGGGTGTTAGGAGGATAACACGATACTTGGATGACTAAAATTATTGAAATTGAAGTGTCGTAAAGGCTTAAGAATTTGCAGATAACAAGCATTTCTTGTGGAACAGTGTAAAGGTTATGTGTTTTACATTAACATCATATCATATATATATATAAAATAAAAGTTGGGTTTAGAAATTGTGGTTGTGCCAAGTGGCTTCACTAAATTGCAGCAATTTTTTAATTTTTTTTTAAATATATAAATTTTCTTCTCCTATAATTTCTAAGTTGATAAAAATATTAATTTGATTATAATCCAAACTCTTCATCTAATCCTACATAAAAAATGTCCATCTAATCCATATATATATATATATATATAAGATAAATTATATTACTTCATGTAAAAATTGCAATTTTTTTTTAGATTTATAAAAAAATAGATATAATTTTTTTTTTTATTCTTATATTCTTCTCCTATAATTTCTAATTTAATAAAAATCTTAATTTGACTAAAATTCAAATTCTTCATCTAATCCTTATCTTAAAAGTATAAGTTTTGGTCCATCTAATCCTTATTTTTTAATTACTACACGTAAAAATAAAACAACAACATATAGTTAATAAAGTTTATTTTCAAGCAAATTATCTTTAATATAATATAAGAGTGTAATTTTGAATAAACTTTCTTTCTTTTAATGTACAACTATTCTTTTTATCTTTAAAAAAAAAAAAAAAAAAAAATTGGAATGCGTTTTATTAATTTAGTACATGATCATTTCCCTCCCATTTATTTATTTTATTTTCTGAATGGCTTTGTCATTTGTTCTATTTATGTCTACTATATAAATTCTTGCTAATTTTCTTTAGTCTCATCTAAATCTATGCTAACTTCTAACTTCTCAAGATACTTTGGAAGAAGAAACAAAATCTTCTACATATTATGATCGATAGGTATGAAGCATATGGTGTTCCTCTTTTTCTTTGTATTTGAGATTATAACTTAGCTTTGTATGGTTTTCTCATTAATTTTACGATGTAAATAACTTTACGGAAAGTCATACATACTAATGTATTTTTTTTTTAAAGATCTTATCTCTAATTCTTACCATTTATGATCTCAAAAAAAAATAAAAAATAAAAAATTCTTACCAATTATAATTTTTAAGGAAACAACTTTGGAACGCTTACAATGTTTAACTATTGCTTTATATTTTCCATGATAATACTAATATCCATTACTCTTACTTGAAGCATATACCTCAATGTGATCTCATTCTCACATAAAAAATTTTGGGAAAAAAAATAATGAATATGGAAAGTCTCTAATTTTCCATAAACCAATATGGTAGTCCAAAAGTTCTCTATTCAGACTTGCTATTATGTTACCACATTTAATTTGATGAGTTTATATATATATATATATAAGATTAAATTCTATAAAGACGTGGTGTAAAACCCATATTTTACCCTTCCAATCCTAACATGCCACATCATCTTATCACATATTTAAGAATAAACACAACCACACTCAATCAATTCTAATACCCATATATAAATCCAACCAAATTGGGAATTTATTGAGATGTTATTAGGTGTGGTAGGATGTATTGAATTTTAAGTAAAATGCTGACGTGGTAATCACTTATTGGTTTTACACCCCATCCTTATAAAATTTAATCTCTCTATACACACACACACACAAACACCCATATATGCAACTTAGTAGTTACAAATAAAATTTTTAATTACCAAAATATACAAGGTCTCTTCCTCTTCTCAAACATTTCCCCTCCCATGACACTTATGTATCATTTATACATTTTCCCCTTCCCCTACATATTTTAAATATATATATATATATATATATATATTCTCTTTTTATCTCTTTTAAAACCAATAAGCTTAGTATTTGTGATGGAAAAATTTCAATTATCAATGCATGTTCATCTTTTTATATCTACTACATATCAAAGGTACCTCTCTCTCTCTCTCTCACACACACATTTAGATTTCTCTATAATCTTGACATTCTATTTGTTTTAATGCTTTATGATAGGCATTTTACAAGTTCTAGAAGTTCTTGGATTAATTAGAATGGAGAAAGGTAATATATGAAGATTGATGTAATATATGAAGATTGATAAGTATTGTCAAGATAATAACAATAGTTTTTTATGTCAGTAAAGCAATTTGAATAACATAGCTTAAATGATAAATGGTTGTTAGGTTGTCTATATGTTGGTATTATATCATGAATACGTTTTTTTTTTTTTTTTTGATGTGAAATTCGACTAAAACTTTATTAATCAGAAGAATTGACAAATACATAATGGTTGAGAGCTTGTTCAAGGAAACAAGGAGTCTCTTTTCAACCCAAACAGAGAAATCTGCAATGCCTAAAGCATGTCTAGCTAGTAAATGTGCTGGCCTATTGCCCTTTCGACCAACATGGGCGAAGTCAACACTACGGAAACTATGAGCAACACTTATGGAACTATAGACCAGAGCAGCTACAGATAAAGGGGGAGGAGATGAGTCCCTTAGAGCATTAACCAGTGACAAAGAGTCACTCTCAATCGTGAAGTCCTGAATAGACATGTCTTTGGCAAATTGAAAACCCATCTCAACAGCCTTAGCTTCAACCTCAATGGCGCCTAGAGGAGCATCAATTTTTTTTACTACAGGCACCAATCAACTGACCTGCATCATCTCGAATTATAATCCCCACCCCTGCCATTTTCTGCTCTTTGAACACAGCACCATCCACATTTATTTTGTAGCGAGAAGGAGAGGGAGGCGTCCACACCGCTGCCCCAGCTGGCTGCTTCAAACCCGTTACCTCCATACAAGCCTGATAAGCACATAAATACTCCAACGCATCATGCACTAAGGTCTGACTTGACTTTTTCGCACCACCATTTCTGCGCTCATTCCGGTTCGACCACAACGCCCAAGCTATCACAATCAGTTTTTCCACCCTACTGTGATCCCATTGAGCTACCATCACCACGTACCAGAGCATGTCCATGAACGACCCAACATGGAAACTCCTAGAGCTCTGAAACAAAGTGGAATTGTGCCATATTTCGATAGCACGTTGACACCACCAAAACAGATGGGCTGAAGACTCTTCCTCCACGTGACATTCATCACAAACACTATCCAACAGCACTTTGCTTCTAACTAGATTCTCCTTCGTGGGTAAAACATCTTTGCAAGCCCTCCAAGCGAAGTGGCGGATCTTGTGTGGAACATTGCAGCTCCATAAATACTTCCAAAATCTTCTTAACTGACTACCATCAGACACACCACCCACCGGTACAGTTAAGTTCATCTCCATGGCCAACTTATATGCACTACGAACACTAAAGATTCCATTGTGCGTTAAAGCCCAGACCTGCGTATCCGCTAGCAGATTCGCACTTAGAGCAATGCTACAAATTAAGTTAGCTTCATGAGGAAGGAAGATTTTCCGCACCAACTCATTTTTCCATGCACCAGATGCTTCATCTATAAGGGCTACAACCCGAGAGTCCTCAGGTAGACTTGAGACAGGAGAAACTACCTTATAAGTTGAGGGGGATGGCACCCATTTATCCTTCTAAATCCTTATGCTATAACCATTACCCACTTGCCACCTTTTGCCATTCCGGACAATTGCCTGAGCCGCCAAAATACTCCTCCAAGCAAATGAAAGATTTTTTCCAAGACATGCATCCACAAATTCACACCTTGGAAAATATTTGGCCTTAAAAACCCTATATAATAAGGAGTCATTCCCAGAATGGAGCCGCCACCCTTGTTTAGCCAACATGGCCAAATTAAATTGCTTCAATTGCTTGAACCCCATTCCCCCACAAGCCTTTGGAGCACAAAGTTTCTCCCAACTGATCCATGCCATTTTCCTCTCCTCCTTACATTGCCCCCACCAAAAATTCCTAATAATACTTGTCATCTCATCACAAAGGGAATCAGGAATTTTAAAGCAGCTCATAGTATACGTCGGAATAGCTTGGGCCACCGCTTTTATCAGAACTTTCTTCCCAGCTTTAGACAATAGCTTTTCCTTCCAACCAGCCAATTTTTTGGCCAGTTTTGTCTTGACTTCCTTGAAAGTATTCTTCTTATTTCTTCCTACCAAAGATGGGAGGCCCAGATACTTTTCATGCTGCCGAATGACTTAAGCACCAAATCACACTTTTATCTCTTCCTGGATCTCCTTTGCTGTGTTAGGACTGAAAAACAGAGAAGTTTTGGCACGGTTCAGCTGTTGGCCAGAAGCTTGCTTATACGTTCTCAGTACTTTCTGAAGGGCTTCACATTCTTCAATAGTGGCTTTGCAGAAAATTAAACTATCATCTGCAAAAAATAAATGAGACAGATAAGGGCCACCCCTACACACAGATACACCTTCCAACAACCATCAGCTGTAGCTTTTTTAATTAATGCAGAAAGGCCTTCTGCACAAATCAAAAATAAATATGGGGAAAGTGGATCACCTTGGCGGAGTCCTCTGGAAGGAATAATATGGCCACTAGGTTTACCATTGACACGGACATCATAAGTGACTGAAGAGATGCATTGCATCATCAAGCTTCTCCATCTTGAGTGAAACCCCAATTTCTCCATTATCTTCTCTAGGCATGCCCATTCCACCCTGTCATATGCCTTGCTCATGTCTAGCTTGAGAGTCATCTCACCTTTAGTTCCTGATTTCTTCAAATTAATCTGGTGCATTGCCTCAAAAGCTACTAAAACATTATCAGTAATCAATCTACCATTCACAAAAGCACTCTGGGTATCACTGATAATAGATGGGAGGATTTTTTTAAGTTTGTTGGCTAGAGTTTTAGATGCTAGTTTGTAAATAACATTACAGAGACTGATTGGTCTATACTCAGTTACTCTTTTAGGTGAATCAGTTTTAGGAACCAAAACAATATGGGTTTCATTAAATTTTGGCGGGGTAATGCCTAAATTTAGGAAACCCAATACTGTCTTCGTTACTACACCACCAACAGTAGACCAGAATTTTTGGAAAAAAAGAGGGGACATACCATCTGGACTTGGGGCTTTTAAAGGATACATCTGTTTTAGGGCTTTGTACACTTCACCTGCCTGGAATTCCTTCACCAGCATGGAATTCATTGATTGAGTCACTCGAGGTTGAATGGCCTCCAAAATTTCAGTGAAATCTGATGGTGCTGAGGAAGTGAACAACTCAGAATAGTAGTCAATAAACACCTTCTCAATCTCCCCTTGGTCAACCTGCCACACCTTTTCAGCATCTAGAACCCCCTTAATTAAGTTCTTTTGAAACCTTGCTGAAGCCTTAGCATGAAAGAAGCGGGTATTTCTATCTCCCTCCTGAAACCAGTTCAGTCGTGCCCTCTATTTCCACATGGCATCTTCTTTATCAAGCCAACAATTCAATTCCACTCTAGTATTTCTTAAGTCTTTTATAACCGTAGGTGATGAAGCTTGCATCTCCAACCCTTCTAGGCGTTTTTGTAAACCAGTTATCTTCTTTCCCACATGCCCATACTCATTCACATTCCATACCTCAAAGTTGTTTCTGAATGATTCCATACAAGATAAAATAGGAAAATCAGAAGCCATGCACATTCCTTCCTCCCATGCCTCAGTCACCACTTTCTCACATCTCTCATCCTTCAACCACATAGACTCAAATCTAAATAATTTCTTGTACTTCTGGTGTCTTTTCTTTGAGAATAGATGCAGCAAAAGAGGATTATGATTAGAGACAGAAGAGGACTTATGATGAAGCTTAGCATTAGGGAAAAGAGAATGCCAATCTGTAGAAGCTAAGACCCTATCCAACCGTTCCCTAATTTGAGTGCCATCCCTTTTCTGATACAACCAACTTAGCTGTTACAAATACTGATATCACGCTAAAAAAGTTCTCGGTCTAGGGTTAGGGTTCCCGTTGCCTCCCCAAACCTAGGCTGTAGTAGTGCTGTTACCTTTCTCTTCGAGAAAGACGTGGTATTTCCCTATAGTACTCCGCTACTAGTAGGGCTGGTTGTTTCCCTATAGTACTCTGTTACTAGTAGGGTTTGATTTTGTTTCTTTCTACGTTGATTGGAGATATTGTGGTGTGATGGATGATGGAAGACCTTATGGCTAAGTGTGATAACTTATCACTCTCGGAATGGGAAGGGAAGAAAGCAATGTTGTCGAAGAAAAACCAGAGGCCGGAGTGTGTCTTAGCAGCAAAATTCTTTACGAAGAGGGCTTTAAATATTGATGCAGTGGCACGCACGTTTCGACCTCTTTGGCGCACAAAGGCGAGCTTCCATATTACTAATGTGGGAAAGAATATATTGCTATTTACGTTTGATCAGGAGGTGGATGCTGTAAAAGTTTTGCTTGGGGAACCATGGTCTTATGATTGCCATTTAGTAGTGCTAAAGCGGTTTGAAGGTAATAAACCGATAAAGGAGGTTGTGTTTAACAGGGTGAAATTTTGGATCCAAATTCATGATTTGCCATACAAGTTTATGACCCCGAACACAGCCATTGAAATCGGTGAATCAATTGAAGAGGTGGTTATGCCGCGAGACGATTCCGAGATGAGGGGAGGAACTTTCATGCGAGTTAGAGTTTGGGTTGATGTCTCTCGCCCCTTATGCAGAGGAAGGAAGGTAAATTTTGAGGATAATCTAGAGGGTTGGGTCTCTTTTCAGTATGAGAGATTACCCAATATATGTTTTTGGTGTGGGATGTTGTCACATGATGATAAGGAATGCGAACTATGGCTGAAAAGCAATGGTACTCTACCATTGGACCGTCAACAATATGGACACTGGATTAAAGCTTTGTTATTCAGTCCAGCCAAGAGACAAGTCGTTGAAGTGAAGGGGTATGACTCAGAACCGGTAAGAGGCATGGATAATCAGCTCGTTAGGGGTGGAGTGGGGGTTTCACGTGGGTTTGATCATCAACATGCAGCGCCTTTGCTTCAGGGATCCCAAGTGGAACCACTACAAGAAAACTGAGCTATTGCGGCGGGTGCGAAAACTGCTGCTATATGTCGCCTATTGCGGCGCATTTTTGGCCCGCCACTGTACATGAGATCTATTGAGGCGTTCTATATGCCCGCTGCAATAGCTCTAGTATTTTGCGGCGTACTACAGCGGCGGGCCAATGACCCGCCGCAATAGACCTATTTTAGCGGTATTAAGCTTAGATATAGCAGTAGGTCAATGACCCGCCGCAATATGTACTCATTTTCGCAGCAGGTTGAACTGCCGCAATAGACCTTTAAATTTCCATCTATTTATTTCGCCTTCCCACTTAAAGATCAAATAGTAAATTACACCCGATTGGCATGAAAATTGGCATGCATTTTAAGAACATATAGAAAATGTGATCCAACGGTTGGATTTTCTAAATTTGAATTCAACAATAAGTTATTGGTTGATGTAACATTTTTTAGAGTTACATCAAGTGTAACTTGAACCCAACGCTATATTTCTTAATTCGATGTGAATTTTTACAAATCTACCGTTAGATTACATTATCTTCATATATTTTTCATGTATACAAAATTTCAAGGTGATCAAAGATTAATAGTCATGTCATCAATCAATTGTTTAAATTCAAGTTTTTGTAATTTAAAATAACGCATAAAAGATGAGTTTAAAGATCAAATGGTAAATTACACCCGATTGGCATGAAAATTGGCATGCATGTTAAGAACAAATAGAAAATGTGATCCAACGGTTGGATTTTCAAAATATGAATTAAACAATAAGTTATTGGTTGGTATAACATTTTTAAGAGTTACATCAAGTGTAACTTGAACCCAACGTTATATTTCTTAATCTGATGTGAATTTTGACAAATCTACCTTTAGATTACATTATCTTCATATATTTTTCAAGCATACAAAATTTCAAGGTGATCAAAATTAATAGTCATGTCATCAATCAATTGTTTAAATTCAAGTTTTTGTAATTTAAAATAACGCATAAAAGATGAGTTAAAAGATCAAATGGTAAATTACACCCGATTGGCATGAAAATTGGTAAGCATGTTAAGAACATAAAGAAAATGTGATCCAACGGTTGGATTTTCAAAATTTGAATCCAACAATAAGTTATTGGTTGGTGTAACATTTTTTAGAGTTAGATTAAGTGTAACTTGAACCCAACGTTATATTTCTTAATTCGATGTGAATTTTGACAAATCTATCGTTACATTACATTATCTTCATATATTTTTTATGCATACAAAATTTCAAGGTGATCAAAGATTAATAGTCATGTCATCAATCAATTGTTTAAATTCAAATTTTTGTAATTTAAAATAACGCATAAAAGATGAGTTTAAAGATCAAATGGTAAATTACACCCGATTGGCATGAAAATTGGCATCCATGTTAAGAACAAATATAAAATGTGATCCAACGGTTGGATTTTCAAAATATGAATTCAACAATAAGTTATTGGTTGGTGTAATATTTTTTAGAGTTACATCAAGTGTAACTTAAACCCAACCCTATATTTCTTAATTCAATGTGAATTTTGACAAATCTACCGTTAGATTACATTATCTTCATATATTTTTTATGCATACAAAATTTCAAGGTGATCAAAGATTAATAGTTATGTCATCAATCAATTATTTAAATTCAAGTTTTTGTAATTTAAAAAAACGCATAAAAGATGAGTTTAAAGATCAAATGGTAAATTACACCCAATTGGCATAAATGTTAAGAATAAATAGAAAATGTGATCCTACGGTTGGATTTTCAAAATATGAATTCAACAATAAGTTATTGGTTGGTATAACATTTTTTAGAGTTACATCAAGTGTAATTTGAACCTAATGCTATATTTCTTAATTCGATGTGAATTTTGACAAATCTATCGTTAGATTACATTATCTTCATATATTTTTCAAGCATAAAAAATTTTAAGGTGATCAAAAATTAATAGTCATGTCATCAATTAATTGTTTAAATTCGAGTTTTTGTAATTTAAAATAACGCATAAAAGATGAGTTTAAAGATCAAATGGTAAATTACACCCGATTGGCATGAATGTTAAGAACATATAGAAAATGTGATCCAACGGTTGAATTTTCAAAATATGAATTCAACAATAAGTTATTGGTTGTTATAACATTTTTTAGAGTTACATCAAGTGTAACTTGAACCCAACGCTATATTTCTTAATTCGATGTGAATTTTGACAAATCTACCGTTAGATTACATTATCTTCATATATTTATCATGCATACAAAATTTCAAGGTGATCAAAGATTAATAGTCATATCATCAATCAATTGTTTAAATTCAAGTTTTTATAATTTAAAATAATGCATAAAAGATGAGTTTAAAGATCAAATGGTAAATTACACCCGATTGGCATGAAAATTGGCATGCATGTTAAGAACAAATAGAAAATGTGATCCAACGGTTGGATTTTCAAAATATGAATTAAAAAATAAATTATTGGTTGGTGTAACATTTTTTAGAGTTATATCAAGTGTAACTTGAACCGAACACTATATTTCTTAATCCGATGTGAATTTTGACAAATCTACCATTAGATTACATTATCTTCAAATATTTTTTAAGCATACAAAATTTCAAGGTGATAAAAAATTAATAGTCATGTCATCAATCAATTGTTTAAATTCAAGTTTTTGTAATTTAAAATAACACATAAAAGATGAGTTTAAAGATCAAATAGTAAATTAAACCTGATTGGCATGAAAATTGGCAGGCATGTTAAGAACATATAGAAAATGTGATCCAACGGTTGGATTTTCAAAATTTGAATTCAACAATAAGTTATTGATTGGTGTAACATTTTTTAGAATTACATCAAGTGTAACTTGAACCCAACGTTATATTTCTTAATTCGATGTGAATTTTGACAAATCTACCGTTAGATTACATTATCTTCATATATTTTTTATGCATACAAAATTTCAAGGTGATCAAAGATATATAGTCATGTCATCAATCAATTGTTTAAATTCAAGTTTTTGTAATTTAAAATAACGCATAAAAGATGAGTTTAAAGATCAAATGGTAAATTACACCCGATTGGCATGAAAATTGGCATGCATGTTAAGAACAAATATAAAATGTGATCCGACGGTTGAAATTTTCAAAATATGAATTCAACAATAAGTTATTGGTTGGTGTAATATTTTTTAGAGTTACATCAAGTGTAATTTGAACCCAACCCTATATTTCTTAATCCGATGTGAATTTTGACAAATCTACCATTAGATTACATTATCTTCAAATATTTTTTAAGCATACAAAATTTCAAGGTGATAAAAAATTAATAGTCATGTCATCAATCAATTGTTTAAATTCAAGTTTTTGTAATTTAAAATAACGCATAAAAGATGAGTTTAAAGATCAAATGGTAAATTACACCCGATTGGCATGAAAATTGGCATGCATGTTAAGAACAAATATAAAATGTGATCCGACGGTTGAAATTTTCAAAATATGAATTCAACAATAAGTTATTGGTTGGTGTAATATTTTTTAGAGTTACATCAAGTGTAATTTGAACCCAACCCTATATTTCTTAATTCAATGTGAATTTTGACAAAATCTACCGTTAGATTACATTATCTTCATATATTTTTCATGCATACAAAATTTCAAGGTGATCAAAGATTAATAGTCATGTCATCAATCAATTATTTAAATTCAAGATTTTGTAATTTAAAATAACGCATAAAAGATGCGTTTAAAGATCAAATGGTAAATTACACCCGATTGGCATGAAAATTGGCATGCATGTTAAGAACATATAGAAAATGTGATCCAACGGTTGGATTGTCAAAATTTGATTTCAACAATAAGTTATTGGTTGTTGTAACATTTTTTAGAGTTACATCAAGTGTAACTTGAACCCAACGCTATATTTCTTAATCCGATGTGAATTTTGACAAATCTACCGTTACATTACATTATCTTCATATATTTTTCAAGCATAAAAATTTCAAGGTGATCAAAAATTAATAGTCATGTCATCAATCAATTGTTTAAATTCAAGTTTTTGTAATTTAAAATAACGCATAAAAGATGAGTTTAAAGATCAAAAGGTAAATTACACCCGATTGGCATGAAAATTCGCACGCATGTTAAGAACATATAGAAAATGTGATGCAACGGTTGGATTTTCAAAATTTGAATTCAACAATAAGTTATTGGTTGGTGTAACATTTTTTAGAGTTACATCAAGTGTAACTTGAACCCAACGTTATATTTCTTAACTCGATGTGAATTTTGACAAATCTACCGTTAGATTACATTATCTTCATATATTTTTTATGCGTACAAAATTTCAAGGTGATCAAAGATATATAGTCATGTCATCAATCAATTGTTTAAATTCAAGTTTTTGTAATTTAAAATAATGCATAAAAGATGAGTTTAAAGATCAAATGGTAAATTACACCCGATTGGCATGAAAATTCGTACGCATGTTAAGAACATGTTGAAAATGTGATCCAACGGTTGGATTTTCAAAATATGAATTCGACAATAAGTTATTGGTTGTTGTAACATTTTTTAGAGTTACATTAAGTGTAACTTGAACCCAATCCTGTATTTCTTAATTCAATGTAAATTTTGACAAATCTACTGTTAGATTACATTATATTCATATATTTTTCATGCTTACAAAATTTCAAGGTGATCAAAGATTAATAGCCCTGTCATCAATCAATTGTTTAAATTCAAATTTTTGTTGTTTAAAATAACGCATAAAAGATGATTTTAAAGATCAAATGGTAAATTATATCCGATTGACATGAAAATTGGCATGCATGTTAAGAACATATAGAACCCGACCCGCGACCCGATTGACTCGACCTGACTCGACCCGCCCGTTTTGCCACATCTAAATTATTGGATTTTAATTTTGATTTTTTCTTTTTTTGCTTATATCATCTTTTTCACAACTTAAAATTATTGTTTTAAAAAAATATGTATAAAATATTTATGTAAAATTACACTATTTTAGTGGTAAGACATGTATGTGATAATATTTTGCCCAGGTTCGATCCCCATTAAAAACATTTTTAATTTTTTCTCTCCTAATAACACAAAATTACGTGGGTTCATAAAATATTAAATATTACTATTTATAAAATATTTATGTATAAGATATTAAGGTAGAATTGCACTGGTTTAGTGGTAAGACACGCATGTGATAACTTATTTTGCCCAGGTTCGAACTGTAATAAGAGTTATTTTATTACTATCTCTACATTAGATATTAAATATTAATTTGTACAAATTAACCAAAGAAAGTTTCAGGTATCCTAGTGTCAAGGACACGCGCATTCGCACCAGTCAGCCCAGGTTCGACCCACAGTAAGAGGTTTTTTATTTTTACTCTTCTTATTACCAAAACTACGTTATTTTGGGTTTGCTTTATAAGAGCATCCACAGCAGGTGTGGTAAATGTGCCAAATGCCAAATATTTGGCACATTTACCACACCAAACACAAAAATGGTGCTTTATGAGATATGCCAAATCTCAAAAATTATACAACATTGCTATAGTACCGTTGCAAATTTGCAACGATACGGACAAATGTTGTAAAAAATTTATTATTTTTTATTCTCTTTTCTCTCTCCTCTCTCCTCTCTCTTCATTTTTTCTTTCCTCTTCTCTCTCACTCTCCGGTTCCCTCTCTCTTCTCCCTGTACCGGTTCCCTCTCTCTTCGAAGGTGAAGCTTCCGAGACCAACACGTTTCAAGAACAAAACTCCGGCGTCGATTCAGATTACCGCCGAGCATATCCTCCGTGAAGCACGGGAACGACAAGAGGCTGAGATTCGGCCTCCGAAGCAGAAGATCACCGACGCGACTGAACTCTCCGATCAGCCACGCTCGATCTCGCCGATCTCACCCCGAGGCCGCCGTCGATCTCACCCTTTTCCCTCTCCTCTCTGTCCGCCTTTCACTCTGCCTCTCTTTGGTTGTGGGTTTTTTTTTTTTTTTTTTACTGCAATTTGGGTTGATCTGATGGTGGTGGTGGGCTGTGGGCTATGGCCGGTGACAGTGGCAATGGTGGTGGACTGTGGGGGTGATGGCTGGTGGTGGCTGTCGGTGTTTTTTTTTTTTTTTTTTTTTTTTTTTTTTTTTTTTTTTTGCTGCAATTTGGGTTGATTTGATGGTGGTGGTGGGCTGTGGGCTATGGGCGGTGACAGTGGCCGTGATGGTGGGCTGTGGGGGTGATGGCCGGTGGTGGCTGTCGGTGTCGTTGATGATAATGGGATGGGATAATATATTATTTTAATGTGTAGTAAATATTATTTTAATGTATATAATTAAATGATAAAATATCTGATAAATGAAATGTTGTAAAATGATGTGGTAAAATAATAAACTAGGTCTTTAGTGTGGCAAAATGACATTTTTTTTACAACATCTGGATGCTCTAATCCTACTAACCCTAATTTTCAGCATTTGTCTCTCACTTCAACAGCAGCCGTTCTCCCCTTTCCCTAGTTTTTTCTCCTCTCTTCCAAAACCACCCCTCTTTTTCTATTTTCGTTTGAAAAAAAAAAATTTCTCCAAGTTTTCTGTTGTGATTTTTTTATGTATATGTATTTTTTTGCCTAATGCATGGTTTTGACGTGATTTTTTTGAATTTTTTTTTTTAATCGTATAACCAGTTGGAGCCTGTGAATCTAGGTTTTTTAGATTCAAACTCTCTCTCTCTCTCAAAATTGGTTTCAATTCTTTGCTTCAGTGATTTTCTAGGGTTTCGATTCTTTGTTCAATTTTGCTCAATTCGTTGAGTTTTATTCGAGCTAAATTAAAATAAGGGTTCTGTTTTTTTTAGTTTTTGTTCAAATTTTCAATTTTCCCAAATTTTTGTGTGTGAAAGTTTGAGTCTTTTTGTTGGTGAAACAATGCCTCCATGGACTGTGAAGAGGGGTGCGGGATCGGCGGGGCCGAAGAGGATGACGAGAGTCATAAGAGGAGCCCAGAAGGCTTAGGATCCGCCACCAGAAGAGGTGGCTGTTGTTGCGGCGGCAGCGGCGGTTGTCGAGGCAGAAGAGGCTGTGAAGGTTGAGGAGGTTAAGGTCGAGGAGAAGCCGGTTGTGGTGGTGGAGCCTGAACCTGAGGCGAAACCTGTTGCTAATGGATCGGGTCCTGTGAAAAGTAAGTTTTTTTGCTTTTTTGTTTTTTGGGGTTTATTGAATTTTGATTTGGATTGTTTTGATTGAGGAAATTGAATCTTGAATTACGGTGATTTTGGGTTATGTGTGTATGTGTGTGGCCTTTGTTTGAATTGTTCAAAGTTTGTGATTTTCGTATGGGGTTGTATCAAAAGAAGGATTCTTTTTTCCTTGGTTGGTTTGTACAAGCAGTTTTTTTTATAAAAAAAATAAAATATCTGGATTTTGCGTATGGTATCTTGCTTAATAGCTGAGAGTGTTTGTGTTAATGGATGAGTTACGAAAAGTTATTTTATTTCTCTTTTATTGTTTTGTTTTTAAAAAAATTATTTTGTTGATTATAATCGGAGTTCTAATCCGTTAAGTGAAAGAATTTGAAATGAAAAAACTCATTGACTCTGAGTGTTTGAAAAATTGAATTTGCATTTATAGAAAGAAGGAGAAGAATAAATGGAAGACTTAAGGCCATCCACCCTAAAGGAACCCTCTTCACGACTAGGTAGCATGGGCGCTTATAGTTTTTCAAAACTCTAATTTTTAAAGTCTGATGCATAACTCATGACATCTACTTTTTCACCAAGTGTTATGAATTAATACCAAATTGGAGAAACTATAGGTTTATTTAGCATTTCGTCTTGTGCTTCTTATGAAAAAAAAATTGTTCAATTTTCTAATGCTATAAGTTTTTGCAGACAATAAAATACTTGCTTTCAATGTCTAAAGTAAAAGAAGGTGCAAATGCCGCAGAGGAGGAGGTCCTCGGGTTCAGGGACGGAGAAGGATAGCTTGGAGAAGGTGGAGAAGGGGATCTGGTCGAGCATGTTCCATTCGGGTTGGATGTCGACGGAGGATTTTGAAGAGAAGTCTGGAGACAACTCCGAATCAACCACTGAAGGTTTTCTTTGTTTAAATATGTCATTGTATTCTTTGATCTACTAATCACATTTTTTAATTTTGTGCTATTGAATTAGGATTAATTTAGTTTAGGCTAGGTTATTGTACTAGCAATGAAGCTTGAAAGGAATAATGGACCGAGGTTTTAATGAACTATGATAGCAATTTTAATGTAGGATCTCTAGGAATTTAGGACTAAATTAGATTTATTGATCAAATCTTGAAGGATTGTTGAATAGAGTTTGATTTTTAAGGGTTTCAGTAGTGTTAAGCAATAAAAAAGATTGGATTTTGAATGTGTTTAATGGCTGTAAGAATGAGAAATCCAAGCATTATATGGAAGACATTAAGAATAGTTTTTTTTTTTTTTT
Source organism: Quercus tomentella (assembly GCA_028535165.1). Lineage (NCBI taxonomy): Eukaryota > Viridiplantae > Streptophyta > Magnoliopsida > Fagales > Fagaceae > Quercus > Quercus tomentella. The sequence continues at coordinate 30,528,149 of JAPQVY010000001.1, forward strand.
TTTTTTTTTTTTTGTGATTTTTGTTTGAAAATTATACTACAAAATCAAAATATTCTTGATTTAAATATGATTGTTCTAGATCAAATATGTATTAAATTAATTTCCAAGATGTGGGTCTTGAATAATCTTCAGGGGAATCTCCTGGGCCATAAAGGACAAAGTGCAACAAGCCAATTATTTTGGCTCGCTGACCCAAGCCTCAACAATTCGTGTTGGGTCTTTCCATGGAGAGCATAGTTCTCAGAACCGGACCGGACCGGGAGGTCGGACCGTGAAAACCGGGAACCGGGATGAAAACCGGTTTTTTAAGCATGTTGGTATTGTCCTGAGGACATTGTTTTTTACTCTAATTCTTGTTATATATTTATTTTGACTTTGCCGTTGTCTTGTTCTTTTGAATGTTTGCAAAATCTTGTGGGCATTGTAGAAGGAATGTTCTAGATTCAAAGAATTTTAGTTATACTGTTAGCACCAGATGACAAAAGCCAATTCTTATAACAAAGTAATTATCAAAAAGAAAACAAAACTCTCATAGTTCTTTTGAATGTTTTCCAGCTCACACCAAAGAATCTGCTAATGCTTTGGTGAAAACAATAAAGATGCCATTTGGAGAGGCACCATTGGCTCTTCTGGTTGCAATGGCAAGTGATAAGATATGGCTCTACATTAGAATTTTCTATTAACTGCGTTGGTGACTCAATTCGGTCCATTGGGTTCATTTTGTCTATTCGGACCAATTCAGCCACTTCGGTCCAATTCAGAATATTTGGTCCATTTTGGCCTATTCAGTCCACTTTGGTCTATTAGGTACTTTTGGTCCATTTTGGTCTATTAGTTTCACTTCGGTCCATCCGGTCTAGTTTGGTCTATTTGGTCCTTTTCAATTCATTTTAGGCTAATTGGGCTTTAAATGATTCTATTTAGGGTATACCCTATTATATTCCGATACACTTGATCAGTTACCTTCAAACAACAACCAAAAAAAAAATTAGGGTGGAGTTAGGGATTTTTCAAAAAAGTAGAAGAAGATATGTGTGTGTATATATATATATTATTGTTTGGAAGTCACAATAGTTTTTATACAAACCATCAAGGAGAAGTGTCATTTATTAAGACAATTACGAGAGTACATTTCTATAAAATCACATTAAAATTGGTGTTACCCTAAATTAATTGATTAAAAGAATGAAAAGCATATAGGCATATAATTCTGCATATCGGTGTTGGTGGTGACAGTATTGATTGATCTGAGTGTGTTTTGTTTTTTGAATGGTGGTAGGAAAAACAACTTTTGTGAAGAGACACTCGGCCGGAGAGTTCGAGAAGAAATATGAACATAAGGGTCTCGAATGATGCTTTGGTTTTAGTTAGGGTCCCCATTCAGTTTACATAGAAATTTGTGCTGTTTTGATGTGTTTGGAAGTTATTAATTTTTTTAAATGGGTTTTATTTGCAAATAGCAACTATTGGTGTGGAGGTCCATCCATTGACTAAACAGAACATTTGTTCATACATACACATGAAGATGGATTCTGTGTATGTATGAACACTGTTTTTTTGTTGTTTGTTTATCATGTTATTCTAGCAGTAGAGTTGTATGTCTCAAAAGCCCTTTCAATTATTGCTAAGTTTGAACTATAATTGTGAGTTCTTGTATTTAATGTGTGTGATTCTTTAAAAAAAAAATTAAGAGTGGTGCCTTTGTCAAGTAACTTCCCTATACTGAACAAATTTAAATACACATAAAATGAAGTAAAATAAAAACAAAGGAAAAAAATTGCCTTTCCAATTTTGTTTGTAGGCCTGCCTTTCTTTGCTTAGACCTGTAAGTTTCTTGTTAAACATGATGATTGGAACTATGGAAGTCAAATGGAACAATTAATTAGTTTTCTTGTACTTGAATCTTAAACAAAGTTTGCACCAATATCTCTTTTTCATTGGCCTTTCACAGACTTATTACAATTATAGTCACATTGTATTTTATGTATGCAAGAGGTGAACTGTGAAGGTGGTATAATGCTTTGATTGTGATCATACATTGCAAACATTTTATCATGCCCTTGAAAGAGAGAGAATCTATTTCTAAACAAAAAAAAATTTAGTTGAATCTCTTGTACTTTGAAAATGATGTCATGCGACTATGAATTTAGGGACTTAAAATTTCAGATTCTAGTATCATTTCTTAGTTTTTGGTTGGTGGGACTACAGATCACACAAAATGGGTAGGCACTTTTCACAAAAAGCAGGATTTCATTGATGTAGTAGAGGTAAGCAACTTGTAGCTCCTTAGAAACTGAATGGAGTTAAGGCTCAATTATGTTAATTGTTAGTCTTGCCATTGGAATTTAAATTCATTTTCGTTTATATACTTTTGTGAAACTAGTCTGCCTTGATACTCAAACAATTATAAGCTGCTTCCAATCACCATTAGCACATGCATAAATGTAAAAACATCATCAGCTTTGTTGTGATTTACTTACCTAGTAGTGACATCAATATCCAGAAGACTTTTATTTTCACCAGTCCTTTGTATCGTTAATTGCAAGACTAAGTCCTCTAATATGAATCAAGATTTTGCAGCATAGTTTATTTACAATAATTTCTTTTGAGCGGTAGAGGTGGAGTACTTGAAAATTTAAACTACAACTATGATTTTGTCAATGTTATGTTGGGCCATGAATCAATGAAGGAAAAGCTATCTCTTTTTTCTTTTTCTTTTTCTTTTTTTCTCTCTCCAAGGGAAACACTCTTAAAAAGAAGAGGCAAGGTGGAAACTTTCTCTTCAGCAGTAGATATCGGATACTAAAAATTTTCAAATACCAAAATTGGAGCTGTTTTAGGTGCTAGATTAATATGTGTAAAGAAAAACTATATTGGTTTTATAGTGAGAAAAAGTGATAAGAATAATTGCATGCACTTTTTTTTTTCGTTTGTTTGAATCTTATCTTAATTCTTGTCATTGGTTTGTGAGTAGTGATAAGAATATAATGTTAGTTTGGAGACATTTGTGGTGTTATCTAGTTACATTTGTGGTAATGTCTTAGTGGAGTTAAAATTAATACAGGTTTTGTAATAGAAATGTGGTTTTAGGACCCAGGAGGAAGAAAAAAAAAAAATTAACCTATAGCGGTGAGCAAAAACCGCTGCTGAAGGACTAAAATTATGAAATAATTGAAGACCTATAGTGGTGTTTATAGCCCGCCGTTGAAGCTTCAAACATATAGCGGTGGGCAAAACCGCCGCTAAAAGGTACATAGGGTATGTTGTACATGAAGCCCTATAGTGGCGCTTATTGACCGCTGCTAAAAGGCCATTTGACCCGAATGGCAACCTCATATAGCGGCGGTTTTTAGCCTGCCGCAATAGACCAAAAGCGCTGCTAAATGGTAGATCTATTGCGGCGCTTTTTGCGACTGCCCGCTGTAATAGCACCCGTTGCTATTGGTCAAATGTACCTTTAGCGGCGCTTTTTTGGGCTTTAGCGGCGCTTCTGGCCCGCCGCAATAGCCCATTTTTCTTGTAGTGAACGTGTGGGCCTTGGTAAGTCAAGCATGTTGATCGAGCAGCCTAGGAATGATAATGTGATAAGTGAGTTGGCTGGTGCACCATCCAAGTTACCTGGTACTTCAAATATTCCACATAATGCAGCAGATTTTGAAACGGTGATTGAGGAATTAGATAGGGAGCTTGCTGATAATGTCTCTCCTTCGAATGCATTGGTTGTTAAGGTGATCTGTGACATTAAAAGAAAGGAGGAGGAGGTGGTGGGTCTGGAGGTGATGCATGGGTCTGTGGAGTTGGTAAGGGAGTCCGAAATAGAGGGACGTGCAGCCTAGTATGGGCAACATGGAGTTTTCTATGGGATGGACTGGAGTTTCTGAGAAGAAGCCAAAGGTGAAATCAGGTCACAGTAAACAAGCCTTCAAAGGGTCAATTGTTGCAGCCAGGGATGTTGGAGCTGACCTTACTACAAGAAATAAAAAAGGTACGTGGACTAGGCTTCCTTGTAAGCCCAATAATAACCGGATGCAATTAGAGAATGTGGTAACTCTAGGTCCAAAAAGAAAAGCTGAGGAGGGAGGTAGTACAGAGGAGGATGTGATTGAAATTGAAAAGAAGCAGAAAGTGGATGATGAGACAAAAAGGCTCAGTGTTTTATTTGCTACACATTTGGGATCGGTGGAGGTTGCTGGGCAACCCCGCCGGGTCCAATGAGTCTTTTAAGCTGGAACTGTCGAGGGCTTGGGAACCCTCAGACAGTTAACGCCTTGAAAAAGGTTATTAGGTTAGAAGATCCCAATTTGGTGTTCTTGATGGAGACAAAGTCGAATGAAGAGTGGGTAAAAATTGTACGTAATCAGTGTGGTTTTAAAGACAGTTTTATTGTTCCTAGTGATGGATTAAAAGGAGGGTTAGCTTTATTTTGGAAATTTGATATCAAAGTGGATGTGTTGGATTCTTCGCTCTCCGTTATTGATGCTTTGATTGAGGGGGGTGAAAGAATTGGATGTTGGCATTTGTTTGGTTTCTATGGTCATCCTGAGACTGCACTAAGGATGGATTCATGGAGATTGCTTAATTCCTTAAGGGATAGCTCACAGTTGCCGTGGCTTGTGATTGGGGATTTCAATGAAATCAGGTGTCAAGCAAAGAAGGAGGGAGGGGCTTCTAGGCCGGTACAGCAAATGGCCAGGTTTACTGTATCATGAATACGTTTGCTTTTATCTACCCCTTTTATGTTTTTTATTGATTGACTAAAATCAACTACACATTTAGCTTCTTCTCAAAAGAAAAAAAAATACTACACATTTAGCTTCCTTAGTTTTTCAAAATTTTTAAATTGTGTGTAAAGGAAAAATATTAATCAATATATGTTTTGGGGAGAAATTTTTTTGTAATAGTTGATTCTCATATATGAGTTTAGTGATTATCGAAATATAAATTGTTATAACTTTGTTTAATAGTTCTTATGCGAAAAAATGAAAACAAAGTTTGGATAAATTGCTCATTAACATCTCCAAAAATGCAAAATAATGTTAGCTTTCATATGAAATCATCAAGATTCATTTTCATGTTCTAATAAAAATTATACATTCTCTTTTTTTTTTCTTTTTTTTTTATTGTGTTGCATTTTGGTGCATATCTCACTATATTATAACGTATTACAAAATATTTTGTCATATATAACAATTAAAAATAAAACGCAACATGTTTCCTTGGCAAAAAAAAAAAAAAAAACAAAAAATCAAGATATAGACTTCTTTAGTTATAGAATATATATTATATATTATAGTGTAATCACATTATAGTGAGATGGGTTTGGGACTATTATTTATAAGTCACTATTTTCATTTTTTACTTAACATAAAAGAATATGATGTCAAATTTTTCCGCGTATTGCGTGGGTCTACGACTAGTTTAAATAAAACCTGTGAAAGAAAGTATTTATGCTCTTTTTAAAAATTGCTTTCTCTCACTATATGTATGGACATCCAAATTAAAATACATGCATATGAATGTTTGAAAAAATAGTCGAAATCCAGTCTATTTTGAATTAGCAATTGCTTAGACTTATCTATTTAATTGTAGAGCTAAACAAGTTGGTTCCAATAGCTACCAATTAAATATTTGACATTCTAACTAAAACTTAATTTTGTTATAAATTCTTTAAATTTAAATAAAGCCTGCGAAACAAATTATTTATGCTCTTTTTTAAAATTACTTCCTCTCATTAGTTACTAATTACTTTAGTTGTGCTCACTATTAGTTTTCTGTACCCTTTTCTTTTAACTGGCCTCCTTCTCATGCCACATCTCTTGATTGATAGATTTATTTACTCAACAGGATACACAAACTGAAGTTCCTACTTCGATTGTCCTCTTTGACATTGTTGTTCATGCTATCTAACTCCCCATTCAATATTGCTGCTTCTAACAGGTAAATTTACTAAACCATGGAATTTTGACAAGCCAACACAAACATGTGAGAGTTGTGTGTCTATTCTATAGTATGAAGAGAGGATTGTCAAGTCAAGAAGACCATCACAACCAAAGTTTTCATTGTGCTGTTCAAAAGGACTAATTTATTTAACTTAATTAAAACGTACACCTCCAGTTCTTGAAGAATTTCTGAATTACGATGGCCCTTCATTGCATTTTCATGACAAGCGTCAGCGATTTAATGCAATGTTTGCAATAACATCAATGGGTGGAAAAGTTGTCAAAACTGTAAATGATGGAAATGGTCCTTATGTCTTTAGGTTAAATGGACAAAATCATCATCTGATTGGCTCTTTGTTACCAGTTGAAGGATCAGAACCAAAGTTTGCTAAACTTTACATATTTGATACTAAGAATGAAGTACATCATAGGATAAGGTCGATTTCATCTGATAAAGAAAATGATGGCATTGATCCTAAAATTGTTAACTCACTAATACATATGCTTGATGAAAACAATGCTTTGGTTAAGGTTTTTAGAATGGCCAGGGATCACTACACTGAATGTAATACCGCAGACGTGAGATTGCATCTCATCAATTACCGTACCAATCGTTCTTCACAGTATAATCTACCTGCCTCAAAGTTAATGGTCTTATTGTGGGTGATTTTGACCATAATAATGGGTATCGTGATATTATTGTTGAGGATCATGATAGTGGGCTCTGGCATATAAGTGAAATCCATCCAGCTTTTATGGTTGTGCAATATCCTCTGCTTTTTCCCTTATGGTGAGGCTGGCTTCTATCTGGTATACCAAAAAGATTAAGAGGCTCAACGCATGAAAGTGAAAATTCAACTGTCACGATGAGAGAATATTATGCTTTTCGCATTCAACAACGACTTAGTGAAGGCAACACATTAATTTCTGGTGGTAGACTTTTCCAGAAATACATTGTTGACGCATATTGTTGTATTGAAGGAATTCGTTTAAGGTGGATACAAAAAAAGATCGATTGAAGAAGCTCTTGCATGTGGCAATTTTATTGCAATGTATATTCATGGAGTCATGCTGCTTTGTGAATCAAATCTTAAAGGCACAGGTAACCTTTTCGAAGTTTTGAATGATGAACATGGGAAGCTTTGGCTTCTAAAATGCCAAAAAATACTTTGACTACTTGCTACAGGAACCGCCCTGTATCAAAGTCCAAACTTTCAAGCATGCCAAAAAACTAGAATGGGACATTGGAAACGGAATGAACCTTATCCTTATGGTTATGAAGAATTTGTTGTTAAGTGCAAAAGATGCTCAATTGACCTTGAAATGTTTAAGTTGGTGAATAGGCTTTTTTAATTCTCTCTCTCTCTCTCTCTCTCTCTCTCTCTCTCCATTGTAGCATCACTTAAATAATAAAATGCAATTTTCTGTTTTTTTTATTCATTGTTTGTTGAACTTGGTAAAAGTTTTACAATTATGATTTCCTTAATGGTTTGCCAAAATGAATGATTATGGATTGGGGGACATTTGAAGCGTGATGAACCTTATCCTTATGGTTATGAAGAATTTGTGGTTACGTGCAAAAGATGCTCAATCGACCTTGAAATGTTTAAGTTGGTTAATAGGTTTTTCTAATTCTCTTTTCTTTTTCTTTTCTTTTTTTCATTGTAGCATGACTTAAATAATAAAATGCAATATTTTGTTTTTTTTATTCATTGTTTTAGCTAATGCCATTATCTGTGTGATAAACCAAAAAAAAAAAAAAAAAAAAAAACACCAATAGCATCACTTAAATAATAAAATGCAATATTTTTTCTTTCATTGTTTTATCAAATTCTATCCTCCATGTGATAAACTCAAAAAAAAATATTGACCAATAGCATCACTACAATTAACCATTTCTGTGCGATAGCACAAGTTACATACTAGTGCTAATAATCACTATTACATATGCTTTGACACCAAATGGTCTTAATTAGCTTGATTTCTCTTCTCTAATTTATATGATGAAAATCATCAATTATATTACTTTACATAGAGCATTAGATTATAGGGAGAATTATACTTTACCCACCTGTGGTTTGCTCGAAAAACACTTTGCCTACCTGTGGTTTAAAAAATTGGCACTTTATCCACTGAGGTTAGCTTCATTTGTCTCCTGTTACCCACCTCTGTTAAAAATAGGAGTAAATTTGTATTTTTATTACATTTTTATGTCTTTCTCCTCTCAAAACATAGAAAACTAAAAAATCAAGGTAAAAGAAGATTTAAAAGCTAGGTTTTGTAAAAATTAAAACTTTTACATTTTTTTTTTCATGTATCAACTAGATATTTTATTTTAACACATTAAAAATTGAAATTGTGTGTTTTCATGGTGACGTTTCCGGTTCCCAAAGTACAAATCCTTAGTTGCTGCTGCCCTTGGTTCTAGCAGCCAGTTGTTCACTCTGTAGATCTTTTTATTTTTATATTTTGTTCAGATGCGTGAAGCTTAGTTTATCACATCACTGTCCTGAATGCCCTCTTCATTCTTTGTTTGTATATCCAGCATGGTCTTCATTTTTATGCTTGCGTTGGTTGGTGTATTCTATCCATACAATTGGGGAGCTTTGTTTATTGCACTGGTAGTTACGTATGCACTCACGTCTGGGATTGCAGGATACACAGCATCCTCTTTCTATTTTCAGCTTGAAGGAAAGAACTAGGTTAGTCTAGATGAATTCTGTCTGTGAATTTAGCTTAGGCCGTGGTGCTTCTTAGAGTAAGACCTGGTGAACTTAACTGATTTTTTTTTCCATTCTCTGGTTCAGGTGAGGAAACACATAATTTCAAGTTTTAATGTGTTAAAATAGAAGATCTAAAAATTGATACATGAAAAGAAGATGTAAAAATTAGGTTTTAATTTTTACAAAATCTAACTTTTAGATCTTCTTTTCCCTTAATTTTTTAGTATTTTATGTTTTGAGAGAAGAAAGACATAAAATGGTAACAAAGGTACAAATTTACCCATATTTTAACAGAGATAAGTAACGAGAAACAAACGAAACTAATTTTAGGTGGAAAAAATGTCAATTTTTAAATCACAGGTAAGCAGCAGATGAGTAAAGTGTAATTTCTCCTAGATTATAACTATTAATTAAACCTTAGCTCTACATATTTTTTCAGCCTTATTCACCAAAACCATACTCCAAGTATGAAGTAACTCTAATCCCTCTCCTACACTTTTTTTTTGGTTGATAAGACCCTCTCATACACTTACTGCTGGAAAAGTCTTGCAAGTCAAAGATCTTTAATCCACCCTTTGCCCACAGGATTCAATCTTTCCAAACCCAAATCACTTTTTTAGACCAGTACATCCAATTACTCAAATCTTTCCTTACTTTTTTTTTTTTTGAGGAAAAAATCTTCCTCACCTATGACCACGAACGGAAAACCTCTGAAATTTGAGGAGGGTGTCTACGGCCTCTATTAAATTGAGGGGCTGATATTATAGCACACTCATTAGTTGTTATTTATTTGAATTCGAATTGTTATTTATTTTTTTGGTAGGATTAGATATTATCCTTGGATGTTATTCTTTCATATTTGAATTTATCAAGGTTGCAATTAAGCTACGGCTCGAGCAATCAATAAGAGGCAGCAGATATTATTCCACTAAAAACTATCTCTTCTTGTCTGTTAATATAGCATGGACCCATTTTGTTCACTATGCCAGGAAGTGAAAATTACTTATCATGCTCTATTTCAGTGTTTACGTGCAACAGAGGTTTGGGAAAATATTTCTTTCAATCATGATATTCCATCGGCTAAAAATGGTATGGGGTAGAGGATTTAATACCTGGTTTTTCTATTTCCTGGCTTTTCAAGTATGACACAGTCAGTAACAAATCAACTATTTATAACTGGGTTTTCTATTTCCTACATGGACTAAAAAAACTGGACGACAAAATGCCCAATATCCAAAATAATGCACTATGAAATACTCACAATATTGTAAGATCCTGGCCTAGACCATAGAATCAAATCAAAGAAAGTCCAAAAACTCTCCACCGACTTGTGGTCATGATTAAGCCACGCTTTCCACATTGACCATAGAATTTGCTTGTGTTTGTGTACTTGGGAATCGTACAAAGCTAATTATTTTTTTACCTGAATTTATAAACAGATATGTCAATTGCAAAACATTAATATAAGAACCCTTATCAAGTTTTTCTTCTGTACTTATAAACATATTGCAACGGGGTAAAAAAAAGGTGGGCCTTATGACATAGTGTATAAACAAACCCAACTCCTTTTATTCAGAAGTCGCAATATGTATCACATATATTTGTGTTTTCCTCCAAATCTTCAACTGCCTTCCCCAAAACAACACCACCATTCATCACATCAATCATACCATAGCACACTCTCTAATCACATTCAACTCTCACAGAAACCACATACAAAAGCTATGTCAGTAGTCAGCTTACTCTCATTATACTTAAGGTTTTGGGATCCGTTTATTTTGTTGAAACTGAAAACTTTTTGCTAAAAGTACTATAAATAAAAGTAAAAGTTAACTAAAATAGTTCAATAAGACCCATAAATAGTATCAAAAAGTGCAATGAGGTCCATGAATAGTAACAAAAATAATTTTTTCCAAACACGCACCTAGTGTGCATTTGCGTGCAAATTATTGTGCATTTGCATTTTTGACTAAGTCCCACGGCACTATTCATAACCCAGCCAAAAACTCAACAAAAATGCAGATAAGCAGCACTGTTCACGACCCACGACACTATTCATCATTAAAAATTATTTTACTACAGTGTTTTCAACAATAAGTTTTCAGTTTTCAGCAAAATAAACAGTATCTAAACAGATCCTTATTAATATCACCTGGCTAAAATTTGTTAAGTTAAACTTATAATAACCTTCACCATAGTCCTTTTGGCTAGCCTTCCTATCAACTTTGTGGTGTCTTCAACTTGAACCATAGAAATTCGTTTAGATGCCTTACTATTGGTTATCTTTAAAACAGGGGACATGTACTGCCGTGTATAGTACACATGCTCTGTCTATAGCTGATCTGTAGTGTGAGTCAGCTTGAGCTCTTTAAATTGTTTTCTTTTATAATTTTTAGTATTCTTTTCTTCAAAAACAATAAAATATAAAACACCCGAAAAGAACCTACTTGATTCTATTTTTCAACATTTTTCTCATAAATAAAACAAGAATATAAATGAATAAATGTCAGCACAATTAAATTCCAATTAAAAGTTATTTCTTTTCCTCCACTTACCAAGCAAACAAACGGAGGGATACAAACCCCAGGAAAAAAAAAAACTCCAGACCACCAAATAACAAATACAGCAGAAGATTTTTCTATATCTGTTAGTCTGCTTGACATTAGCATATAAACTATAACCTAAGATTTTCTTTATTTTTGATAGATAACATATGAAGAATGGAAATCCAAAAATAAAAAACAAAAAACAATCAAATACCAAACAGTAATCAGACAAATGCTAAATATTCTTTTCCTCCATATTTTGATCAGTTAATTTTTCACAGAGAGAGAAAGAGACCTATTTGTCAAAATAGGAGAACAATGGGTTTTTAAGAGAGAGAGAGAAAGGGAGAGAGAGAGAGAGAAAGGGCGGCCTATTTGTCAAAATAGGGTATCTGTTGCTGAAACTTTGCCGGAGGAAAGTGTGCTGGGGCAGAGAAAAAAAAAAAAAAAAAAAAAAAAAAAGGTAAAATACTATTTTAGTTCCTAAACTTTACCGAAAGTTTTTTTTCATCCATAAACTTTAAGAAGTTCACTTTTTGTCCCTAAACTATTAAAAAATTCATATTTCATCCCTAAATTATTGAAAATGTTTTATTTATATCTTTAAACTTTACTAGAAGATTGTTTTTCATCCCTACACTATTGAAAAAAGTTTTTTATTTTTTTATTTTTTTTATCATTATTTTTGTCTCTATACTATTCAAAAAACTCTTTACAAAATTTAGGGATGAAAAAAGAATTTTTTAAAGTTTAGGAATGAAAAGCAAACTTTTAATAAAGTTTAGAGACTAAAATAATATTTTAGAAAAAAAAAATATATTTGTCAAAGATAACGAAGAAGAAACTGGGTTTTAGGTCTGTGTGGCTTTTTCATAGATAGTTGGGTTTTCAAAAGATGAATAGTGCGGTATTCAGTTAAAAATTAATTAAAAAATTATAAATGATGTGGACAATTGTGAGAGTTGCAAAACTTATGTCACAAGCTCTCATGAGGTTAACAAATGATCAAAAGTTTCGGCTTTATATTTGATATAGGGTAATTCTACAATATCTCCTTTTTCTTTGAGGGTACGATACCCACTAGTAGGCAACCTGCTATATCAGGTTACCAAAATATCACATTTGATGATACCATCCTCACATTGTGTAGTACTAACATCACATGTGATTGCACTTTTGTCACATTTGGTGGTTCCCTTATTTTTTCTCATATTTAATGGTACTATCTTTACATTGTGCAGTACCAACATTACATGTGATTGTACTTTTGTCACATTCGGTGGTTTCTTTTTTTTTTTTCTTACATTTGATGGTACCATCCTCACATTGTGTAGTACCAACATCATATGTGATTGTACTTTTGTCACATTCGGTGGCTCCTTTTTTTTTTCTCACATTTGATGGTATCATCTTCACATTGTGTAGTACTAACATCACATGTGATTGTACTTTTGTCACATTCGGTGGTTCTCTTATTTTTTTCTCACATTTGATGGTACCATCCTGACATTGCGCAGTACCAACATTATATGTGACTGTACTTTTGTCACATTTGGTAGTTCTCTTATTTTTTCTCACATTTTATGGTATATCTTCACATTGCGCAGTACCAACATCACATGTGACTATACTTTTGTCACATTCGGTGGTTCCCTTATTTTTTTCTCACATTTTATGGTATATCTTCACATTGTGCAGTACTAATATCACATGTGACTGTACTTTTGTCACATTCGATGGTTCCCTTATTTTTTTCTCACATTTTATGGTACCGGTCTCACAAAGCGCAATACTAACATCACATGTGACTGTACTTTTGTCACATTCGATGGTTCCCTTATTTTTTTTCCTCACATTTTATGGTACTAGCTTCACATTGCGCAGTACCAACATCATATGTGACTGTATTTTTGTCACATTCCGTGGTTCATTTGATGGTACCATCCACACATTGCGCAATACCCACACCACATGTGATTGTACTTTTGTCACATTCGGTGATTCCTTTATTTTTTTCTCACATTTGATGGTATCATCCTCTGAGTCCAAATCCTCTATCCCACTTTTCCTGCTTCACATTATATTCCACCAATAAAAATTTGCCATATGTTCACCTAATTAATTAATTACTACCATTAACTAATAATGGTAGTATTAATAAGTCAATAATGGTAGTATTTAATTAGTTAGGTGAACATATGACAAGTTTTTATTGGTAGAGTATAAAGTAGAGCAGGAAAAATAGGACAGAAGATTTGGACTCCCATCCTCCCATTGTGCAGTACCAACATCACATGTGACTATCCTGTTGTCACATTCGGTAATTTCCTTATTTTTCTCACATTTTATGGTACCATTCTCATATTGTACAGCACCAACATCACATATAACTGTATTTTTATCACATTCGATGATTCTCTTATTTTTTTTCTCACCTTTAGTGGTACCATTCTCGTATCATAGAGTACCAACTTAATATGTACACTTTTTGTCACATTTTATAGTACTTTGACGGTACAATCTTCACATTGGGAGTCCTCAATTTTTGAGCCTATGACTTTCTTCCCCTCTCTCTCAGTTTTTCTATAGTTTATGCTTCTCTCTTCAGTTTCGTCTCTCTCAAATTCTTCTCGTCCAAACCATCCACAAGAACCTATCTAGAGCGATGATTACTAAACAAAACCTTAAGCAAGACCCACAAAAGAAGAAACAGATCCCTAAGCCATGAACGGTACCTCACCAGCTCTAGAGAGCGAATTGTTCTCGCCAAACAATAAAAGTCCATTGTTTATTTGCTGTCCTGCGTTCCCTCTCTCTCTCGACCGTGCTCTCTTTCCTCTCTCTTCGACTTCGCTCCATTTTCAAAAAGGATCTCACCATTAATTGACCTCGTCGGTGCAGGGAAAGGGGTTTTACACGGCGATGATCGAAACTCATTTCAGGTACTGTAGAGTTAGTTTGAAATTTCCCCAAATTTTTTTGATTCGTGCTTCACATTTTCACCAAAATTGCTTGATGATAGCATTTGTGAGGTTTTTTCTTGTTAAATAAATTATCAACGTGATGTGTTATACCATGTTGTTTATACTAGAGTGGATGCGGAAGGGGAAATATAGAATAGGAACATTAAGAACACGAGAGTTACGTGGTTTAGCCTTGATGGCCTACATCCACGGAGGAATCCCTTATGGGCTACATCTTTGTTGTGTAAGAGTGTAGTATAATAACCTGTGTTACAATGAACCCTAACATGAGTATATATAGGCAACTAAATCTTAGACTACTAGTACAAGCAGGAGTGGGTTTGGGCCTATTACATTGAGCTAATATGTCTAATATATCTCTAACACCCTCCCTCAAACTCAAGGCGGAAGCTCAATGAAGGATTGAGGTTGGATAAGCATAAGAAGATCACTTGGAGATGCCTTGAAGAAACCACAATGAAGAATGTGCCAATTGACCAATTTCAAAGTTTCAAATGAAGAAACGGAGTCCAAATCGGAATCTACCCGAAAAACTGAGCAAGATAGGCCCTTTTAGAAATTTTTGACTTTTGGTCAAAGGTCAACGCAAAAAGTCAAAGTCAATTGGTCCAGGGTCAAAGTCAACGGATACTGGTTCGGGTCGGATCACAGATCGAGCAGCAGAGCCGCTGACGTCATCCTATGATGTGTCGCTGACGTGGCCTAGGGCGTGCGTGGCATGTTGACGTGGAATAATGACATCACTTGACAACATCAGCATAAGATTTTTGGCGTGTGACGGCGTGTACCAGCGCGTGGTGGCGAGACAGATACTCAGGCGGGGCATGTGGACACGTGTGACGTCGTATGATCACCAGATTCTTATGTTGAGTAGATCGGGGGACGACAAGGCCTTCTTGGCGGCGCGTGTGGCTGAGATCCAAGCTGGGAATCGAAAACCTTCGGCGGCACGTGTGAGAGTTCCAGGAGCCATTGTTCACGCGTAGGGGCGCGTGCGGCTGCCGTTGGAGGTCAAGTTCCTGGGTTTTGGTCGTGATATGCCGTGGAGCATGTATGTCTTGTTGGTTTCATCAGGCGAAGGCTTGATGTGCATATATCTGATAAGGAGAGGCACGGATTGCTTGAGCTTGAGGATCTAGACACAGCAGTGAGCCATGGCGCCTGCGAGATGCCGTGGAGTTTGGATCCAGCAGACAAACATGTGTGACTTCTGATGGTGGTGTGCACGTGAGAATCTTCTTTTGCTTGTTAGAGATGTTTGTTTGATGCCAAGATCGAAGTTTGGCTATGATACCATGTTAAATAAATTAGCAACGCGATGTGTTATACCATGTTGTTTATACTAGAGTGGATGCAGAAGGGGAAGCATAGAATAGGAACATTAAGAACACGAGAGTTACGTGGTTCAGCCTTGATGGCCTACATATATGGAGGAATCCTTTAAGAGCTACATCTTTATTGTGTAAGAGTGTAGTACAATAACTTGTGTTACAATGAACCCTAATATGAGTATATATAGGCGACTAAATCTTAAACTACTAGTACAAGCAGGAGTGGGTTTAGGCCTATTACATTGGGCTAATATGTCTAATATATCTCTAACAGTTCTTTCCAAGTTGACTTTTTTCCCCCTTCTATTCTGTTAGAAGAATTTGATAAAGTTCGCATTTTTATTGATTTTTCGTGAGGATTTGTGATTATTTGGAGTTTGATTTTGATGGGTATTTATCATTTTGGTGATTGGTCATTTTGTTTATGGTTATTTAATCTTGCATGCGTTTCATACTTTTGGTATCCTCTGTTTGGCTGCTTAGAATGTATTGGGAAAAGAGAATAAAATGGAATCTCAAATTTCAATGTTTTGTGTATGACTTGTGATTGATCATGTTCTTGCAGAAAGAATTGGAGTTTATAGGAATGATTGGCTTCTGGGAATACAAATAAACATTTAGAGTTTGTGTTGGATCATTAGCATAATTGGCTTAATATAATGTTTCTTATTATATTGAGTGAGTTCTTTCCAGTTTCGATTTGATTCTTTTTAATAATAATTTCAATAAAAGCTAACATAAAAATTTAATCGCTCTATTATTATAAATATTAATTTCAATAAAAAGAAAGATGGTAATCAGTATACACTGTACCAGACTACACCTAAAGGATTACATATACTCATATTTAGGGAGTCAATGAAATCTATATAAAAAAAATTAAAAAAAAATGATAGGAATGAATGTTGACAATAGCAGTCTTCCATTCATAAGAACATCTCAGCATAGACTTTTTGAGAACATGAATAGGATGTTCAACCCCATCGAAAGTCCTACTATTACACTAACGCCACAGTGTCCACATATAACATTACGGGAGTGCCTTCCATAATTTGCCACCACTATTGACTATGGAAATTTTCTTTCCAACAAGAAAGCATTCTAGGACACCATCTTTGGCACAACCAAGAGTCTCCAAATGATGCAAATATCTTGGGCCAGATATCCTTGCCACTGAACGACTCAAAAGATCAGTTTCAAAATGATTTTTTCTACTTCTTTTATTGTTTTTTGTTTCCCTTTACTTTGATACGTTATTATGGGTAGGTTAACTAACAAGTTGCAATTTTATTTGCATCAATTTCTCCTTTCATGTCATTACTTAACAATTAAAGGAACTATTTTGTTTTTTTGATTGCAAAATTTAAGTTTCAGAGTTCAGACTAATATTTTAAACTACCTTCTTATCCTTAATTTTTATGGGCTTTTAGTACAATGTATTTACCTACTTAGTGAAAGTCTTTGATGGTTTCAGGGAGGCCTTACTGCTACAGATGTTTTTGCGGTTGAGTGGATTCAGACTGGTGTTATTCACTTTGGGATGACAGTCTCATATTTTGGTTTTGTTAGTGATGGTAAATCATGATCCTTGGAATTGCCTTTTTTTTAAATCTTGACTTGTATTGTTGTCAATTAATTTCACATCAGGTCTACATTCCAAGTAGCAAACACAGTGAAATAGAGCACAGTCACAATTTGGTGCTACAAGTACCTGCGTCTTGTTTTTTCGTGTTTCTGGATCACCGTTATTTTTGAATTTTCTTGTTCCTTGAAGTTTGCTTTCTAGTGAAGTTTGAAGAAGAAATGCTTTGTCGCCATGCTTTTGAAGTTTCAGACTTGTAAGCGTGTTTAACACTTGATGCTTGCCTTACATATTGTCAGGCATTTACCCTAGAAGTGATTCATAAGCTTACTTATTTTGTTAAAAAAAGAATTGGTGAATACATTTTGTGGTTAATTTCACACTACTCTTAATTGGGTGCTAAAGTAGGAAAAGGAATAAATTATTATTTTATAATTCTAGACAATAACGTCCTCAACAATGCATGCTAAATTATCCTAATGTAGTTGACGATTAATTTCACATATTTTTGCATTTATTTTGTTTTGGTAATGTGACATATAAGTACATGTGTTTGTACTATCAAAACTACGAATCTAAGTTTATGTGTAGTCTTTAGAATTATCTATATGGTTGTATTTGAGCTTATTATGGTGACTATGACTCTTTTGGTAAATGAGGGCAACATTAATCCATGTATGATGTAGTCCACTATATCATATGGTAGTTAATATATGTGAGCTTTTCATTTTTTTTTTTTTTTTTTTTTTGAGAAACCTATGTGAGCTTTTCATGAAATGACATGTTTCTTCTTCTTCTATTAGCATGGTCATACTGCTTCCAAATTATTTTCTATTTTTATTAAACATGCGAACATGATTGAATTGATCTTTTAGCAATGTTCCGTAGTACCTGCCATTGCTTGTTAGCCTGTTAATGCACATATATACTCCCTTGTTGCACTAATCCATTTTAATTGGTGTCTCCAAGAAGTGAGATTGATTCTTATTCTGTAATCATTGTTCGATCTGCAGTGTTTGAATTTAAAGCAATGATTTGTTGTCAAAAAGATGCTGATTTTGAATCTCTTGTATACAGGATATTTTTTTCATTTAGAGTGCCTGTAAATTAGCTAATGTTATGTCTGATTAGCAGTCCTTTGATAACATTGAATTATATTGATTGCGCTTTGATCCATTATTTTAGTTTTTAATGATAGATTGAGTAGTGAAACAGGAATACAATTACCAGCTAAATATTAAATGGAACGAGTTACTTACTGTCAATGGTTATGTATCACATGCATGTTACAGTAACAATTATCCACAAAAAAAAAAAAAAAAAAAAGCATGGTACAGTAATGTCTGATTAGTTTTTGAGCATTTGTTGCTCGTGTGTCTGTATTTCGACTTTGTTGCAGTGTTGGAACTTTCTGAGAAATATCAGAAGCGCTTTGGTCCTCTGCGTTATCTTATTGCTGGATTGCTAGTTCTTATGCTCGCCAAAGTACAACTATGAAGTGGAATATCTTCCAGCATCAAAAGAGGATCGAGAGGAAAAGTTCTCAACTGACCGGGAGGTAGTTGACATGTCAGAACTTTACACTGACATTATGTGGAGATCAAGTAAAGACAGCATTCCTAGAGCCTCTAGTCTATCTAGTGTTGACTCAATAATGACCCCTAGTCGAATGTCTGGAGAAGATTTAAATACAACCTGCAGTAGTACCCATGCTAGCACTGAACCATTTGACCATGTGCGTGGCCTAGTTCCAAAAGCGAAACGCCTATCATCTGGAAGGAGCAATGTAACAGCAGAGCCAGAGGTTATTCATCCTCAGTCACCTCTGTCAACAACTCCAAAAGGAATGACTCATGGCTACACGATCAAAAGGAATCTATTTTCCAAGTGGGCATATCACATGAACAAAAGTCTAATCGAGTAATCTAATAAGGAGGGCCTTGAAAGTGTTATAAAAAAATAATTAAAAAATAAAAAGGAGGGTCTTGAAGTACTAGGGGTGTTTCTCTCTCCTTGTTAAACCCTTTAACATGATGGTTATATCTTTTATGATATAAATAAAATCAAGTACAAAAAAGTTTAGGAAACATGGTCCTTATGCATCAACTAATAATTGCTCCCTAATGGGTTGGTTCTTATAAATTTGATTGTGCTGGTATTTGAAATGAAATTAGGAGCAGAGGTAGTAATATGGAATGGTGGCATTTACTGTGGTTTAACTTGGCCATTCCCAAACATTCATTTGTTGGTTGGACGCTTATTATTACTAAGCTTTCAACGAAAGCTAGAATCTTGCAACAAGGTCTTCCAAGTTCCAGTGGATGGTTTGTGTGTTTTTTGCGAGTTCAGGGACCATTTATTTTTCGGTTCTTCTTTTACCAAGAGTGTGAGACCAAGAAAACATGGGTGAGATTTAAGTTTATATATATATATATATATATATATATATATATTTTATAATAGAATTTTAATTTTAATAAAATTTTAATTTGTTAAAGATTAAATGTATAACATTGATTTACTAATTAGCAGTTCTTAAAATGTTGATAATAGACTTTTATTTGGAGTAGAAGTTGGGTTTTTTTTTTTTTTTTTTTTTTTTTTTTTAAATCTTTTTTTGAGAAAGAAAGCGTGTGTTGTGGTTTGGGAGTTAAGTTTTTTTTTTTTTTTTTTTTTTAATTAAAAGCTTTTAATTTGAATAGAATTTAAATTTGTTGAAATATTTAAGTTTAGAATTTTTTATAATAGACTTTCAATTTGAATAGAATTTAAATTGGATGAAGTTTAAATGTAACTGCCAAATGTGACAAAAGTACGATAAAATGTGATGATGGAACTGTCAAATGTGAGAAAAAAAAAATTGAAATGTGACAAAAGTACGGTCAAATGTGATATTGAAACTACCCACTGTGACAATGGAATTGTCAAATGTGAAAAAAATAATGCTCCCATGGAATGTGACAATAGTACGGTAAAATGCGATGTTGGTATTACCCAATGTGATGATGAAACTGTCAAATGTGAGAAAAAAAATTATGGAAAATTAGGGTACCATCGAATGTGACAAAAGTACGGTCACATGTGAAACTATTTCAGTAAGTTTCTAGGTTTTGGGGCATTACGGTCATTTTCTTAGGTTCTAAGCATATTTAAGTAATTTTTTAGGTTACGGGGTCATTTCAGTCATTTTTTAGGGTTTCAATGTCATTAAGTTAGTTTTTAGGTTCTAGTAATTTTTGAGGATTTCGAAAGTATTTTGGTCATTTTCAAGTGTTATGGAGTATTTTTGGTCATTGTTTTAGGTGTTTTGGTTATTTCAATCATTTTTTATGTTTTAGGGTAATTTTGGTCATTTCGTTTTTAGGTTTTAGGGTCATTGGGTCATTTTTTTAGGTTGTAAGGGTATTTCGATCATTTTTTAGGTTCTAAGGGTATTCCTTGTTGAGGATTTTTGGGGTTATTTTGGTCATTTTCAAGTTTTATGAGGTATTTTGATCATTTTTTAGGTTTCAAGGTTATTTCAATTTTTTTTAAGGTTTTAGGGTCATTTTGGTAATTTTTAAGGTTCTATAGGTATTTCAGTCATTTTTTAGGTTTAAGGTGCATTACGGCTGTTTCTTTAGGTTCTAAGGGCATTATTGTCACTTTTTAAGTTACAAGGTCATTTTAGTCATTTTATAGGTTTCATGGTCATTTTTTTAGTATCTAAGGATATTTCGATTATTTTTTAGGTTTAGAGTGTATTTTAGTGATTTTTTAGATTTTAGGGTCATTTCAGTCATTTTTTAGGTTTTAAGGATATTCCAATAATTTTTGAGAGTTTCGAGGTCATTTTGGTAATTTTTAATTGTTAGTATGTGTTTTGATAATTTTAGTATATTTAAGGGTATTTTGAGAATTTTAGAGATTTTAGGAGTACTATTTTTGTTATATATATTCGTTGATTATTAGGTAATTTGGTAGGGTTGGGTTGGGTTGGGTTGGGTTGGGTTAGCTACGCCTATATGTAATATTGGTATGGTTTAATGTGACGATAGTTCCCTTATTTTTTTTCCTCATATTTGATGGTTTCATTGTCACATTAGGCAGTACTAACATCTTATTTGACCATACTTTTCTCACATCCGGTGGTACTTTAATTTTTACTCACATTTGACAATTCCATCGTCATATTGGGCAGTACCAACATCACATGTGACTGTACTTTTGTCACATTCGATAGTTCCCTTATTTTTTTCTCACACTTAAAGGGTCCTTTATCACATTAAGTAATATCAACATCACATATGACAGTACTTTTGCCACGTTCGGTTGTACTCGTATTTTTTTTTCTGACATTTGATGGTACCATCTTCAAATTGTGTAGTACCAAAATTGCATGTGACTGTACTTTTGTCATGTTTGGTAGTTCAATTTTTATTTTCTCGCAAATGATGGTTCTATTGTCACATTAGGCAGTACCAATATCACATTTGATCGTACTTTTCTCACATTTGGTTGTATTTTTTTTTCTCACATTTGACGGTGCCGTCGTCACATTGTACAGTACTAAAATAACCATGAAACCTAAAATATGATCAAAATACCCTTAGAAAAGAAAATGACCGTAATGGCCCCTATACGTAGAGAATATGTATAAATACCCTTAGAAACTTGATAAATACCGAGATATCCTTAGTTAGGGGTGTGCATGGGTTGAGTTGAGAAGTTTTTTCAACCCAACCCATTATGGTGGGTTAAAAAAAATCCAACCCAACCCATCATAAGGGTTCAACCCAACCCACGTGGATCGGGTTGGGTCAGTTGGACCCATGGGTTGGACAGTTTTTTTTTCATTATTATTAAATTGAGCGTTAGAACAACACCACTACAATGTTAGCATTAGTTTGTGAAGCATTAAATATTATTATTTGTTGAATAAACGCAACATAATAAGAATGCATGTATGGTACAAAATCAGCAATTATTTGCACATGTAAACAAGAATGATATCACTCCCATGTACATAGAGTATTATTCACTCCTAGAAATTTAAGGCAATGGAGGATAGTCTCCATTAAGCACCAAAAGGGGAAAAAGTTATGTATATTTGTATATAAGGCAGCTGCTTTATGTTAATGGAAATTAAGGACCTTATTCATAGATAAGACCAAATAAATTTGACTTTTTTAGTATTATGATCTGTAAAAATAACCACAGATTCTTTTAACTATCTATTCAGGCTCATCTCTTGCTGACAAACCAAGAGATGTAACGAAATTCCTGTGGCCTCAATTCCATTAGGAAACCACTGCCATGGCTTAAACAGTGAGATCAAGTTTTTCACATATGCATGCATGCCCTTCAACAATCTCATCAAAATACCAATCACATAGACAACTATTTCAACCACCAAATTCTGACCATAATGTAACCCATAAGCAACAGAATAAAGGTACAACCATTAAGGAATGATAGAGGACAGTTATAGCAAGTACCAACACCTTCGAAATTCATAGTACAACATTATTCTCAAAGCATAGGCAAAATATTATAAAATTTTCCAGTCCATCTCTGTCCATATCATTTCAACATCATTCCTACTATCCTAGATTTATATAATTCAAGAAATAAAGTTAACAATTTATTCCTACTATAGTTAAGTCATTATCTTATAAACTCACATTTATACAACAGATTTGATGTCAAAAATACATCATGGACAAAAAATGGACCTTTATTCAAAATCCACTATCAGAGTTTGAAATTATCATTTAAATATCATATTAATTGTGAAAGTGAATCTTCATCTTATTTAGATTCAACAGGACAGAGATAACAACACTGCACTATAAGATAGCAGTGACGAACAAATAGTTCAAGAACTATATATTAAACTTTCTCATAGCAAAACACCAACATAGTTTCTAACTTAAAAAAACAACTAACAAACTCGCCACAAACTTTATCACAAGCCTGAGCTAAGTAAGCTAAAACAACACATACATACAAAAGCATAAAATGCAAATGACTCTGCCCCCACCAAATCAGTAAGCAGTTCTTCCATCACCTTCGGTGATCATATCTTTGAATGCTCCACTTGGAATCATAGGAAGCACATGTTCTTGATGTGGTACAATCACATCTAACAAGTACGGGCCAGGAGTATCCAACATCTTCTGAATTGCACCTCTTACATCTTCCTTCCTGGTCACACGAGCTGTAGGTATATCACAAGCCTCAGCAAACTTCAACATATTAGGGTAAATCTCACTCTCTTTAGAAGGGTCACCAAGATAAGTATGAGCCCTATTAGCCTTATAAAACCTATCCTCCCACTGCACCACCACACCCAAATGCTGATTATTCAATAACATGATCTTCGCAAGAAGATTCTCCACCCAAATCGTCGCCAACTCTTGCACATTCATCATAAAACTCCCATCACCATCAATGTCCACGACAACTGCATCAGGATTTGCCACGGCAGCTCCAACAGCAGCAGGCAATCCAAACCCCATTGCACCTTAACCCCCTGACGTCAACCATTGGCGCGGCTTCTTGTACTTATAAAACTGAGCAGCCCACATTTGATGTTGCCCAACACCAGTACTTATAATCGCATTTCCATCAGTCAATTCGTCAAGCAGTCAAGCACCTGAATGGCATACTGTGGCAGAATCAACTCATCAAAAGTCTTGAAACCCAAAGGGTTCTTCTCCTTTACTGCCTTCAACTCATCCCCTCCAAGCCGAGAAATCAATCTTAACCTTTTTAGATTTCGCTTCTAACAACTTATTCATCCCTTCCAATGCCAATTTCACATCGGCACACACCGAAACATGAGGTTGCTTATTCTTCTGAATCTCAGCTGAATCAATATCAATATGAACAATCTTCGCCCGACTCGCAAAAGCCTCAATCTTTCCAGTAACACGGTCATCAAACCTAACCCTAAATGCAAGCAACAAATTAGACTTATCAACAACGTAATTCGCATAGACCATACCGTGCATTCCAAGCATTTGAAGCGACAAGTCGTCTGATAAAGGAAACAGGCCGAGACCCATCAAAGTACTCACAACTGGGATCCTAGTCAACTCAACAAACCGGGTTAACTCAAGGCTTGAATTCAAACACCCACCATCGACATACAAGACTGGTTTTTTGGACTCGGAGATCAACCTTACGATTTGTTCCAACTGGGTTTGGCTAGGAGGCTTTGGTAACCGAGAATTATAGCCTGCTAATCCAATGGGTTGGTCCTAATTGGGCACTACAAGCTATTGCTGAATATCTTTCGGGACATCAATAAGAACTGGGCCGGGTCGACCCGAAGTGGCCAAGTAGAAAGCTTCTTTGACGATTCGAGGAATGTCCTCCAAATTGAGTACGAGGTAATTGTGCTTGGTGATGGAGCGCATGACCTCCACAATGGGCGTTTCTTGAAACGCATCAGTGCCAATCATGCGGCGAGGGACCTGGCCGGTGATCACGACAATGGGGACGCTGTCCAAGAGTGCATCGACAAGGCCACTCACGAGGTTGGTGGTGCCGGGCTTGAGGGGACAATACAGACGCCAGGGAGCCCCGACGGGCGTGCATAGCCCTCGGCCGCGAAGACGCAGCCTTGCTCATGGAGAGGGAGGACATTGCGGATTGAATTAGAGCGCGTGAGGGCCCAGTGGATCTCCATCGACGCGTCGCCGGGGTAGGCGAAAACATCCCTCACCCCTTGGCGCTTGAGGGCCTCAACAAGGACGTCGACGCCTTTATGAGGCTTGTCAGGAGCAAATATGGAAACGAAGGGCTATTTTTTTGCTGCTTCTTGTTGTTGTTGCTGCTGCTGCTGCTTGGGGGGTAGTTTGGGTATTTGAGGAGTTGTTGGGGCAGCTATGTTCGTTGTTGTGGAGGTTGAGTTTGGGTGAGGGAGGGAGTTAGAGATGTGGAGAGTGCGAATGGGTTTATGGGGAATGTGGGAAAAAGGGAGAGTAAATCCGGAAATGAGAGATTTGGATGATAAAGAAGAAGAAGAATATAGCTTACAATTAGGGAAATTAGTGGCGGTGGCAGTGGCAGTGGTGGTGGCAGCCGCCATTTCCGACTATTTGGAAAAACACGGAGATTTTCGTTTGAGAACAGAGATGGGGAGATGTGGCAAAATAAAAAAGAGAAAGGATGTGGCGCTAAATACAACGATGCTGTAGTGGTAGGGTTTTATAAATAAAGGGTTGTGGTGTCTTTTGCTTAAAATAACCATGGGATTTTTATATTTTTATGGGTATAATAGGAATCTGATAATTTTATGGTCCAAGATGGAAGATCCCCATGAATCGCATTAATCAATTGTCTTTTAGCTCAACTGGTTAGCTTAATTGGTAAAGTCTCTGATGGTTGTATAAGAGATCTGGGGGTTCAATCCCCACTTATACCAAAAACTAATTGGTGTCTTAGTTTATAAAAAAAAAAAAAAAAAAAAAGTTCCAGAGGCATCTTCCATTCATATCAATTTGGGTTTTTCCGCACTATATTTTGATCTGCCTCTTCTTTGATCCAGAATTCCCATCAAATCCTTGACTCCTCAAATACAATGGGATTTCACACCTGGCAAATCTTTCACTCTACCTCCTCTTATTAAGACCATAGAATGTTCTTGCAAATTATGATGTATTAATTATTATGATTGTAGTTTGTATATGAAATTAGGACATGGGTTAGCTCCAGTGCATTGGAGCTAAGCTAACATGATACGGACACGTGTCTGCATCATGTCGACTCTAATTAGAGCACTTAAACTAACCCTCACCCATGAAATTATATATTTCTACTATTTAAAAATTTTAATGTACCAAAATTCTAATAGTGGGTTTAAATATATCATATAATTTAAATCTATATATATTAATAGGCAAAACTGAGAGAAAATCCAATTAGATTTTAAATTGAAATTCAATTAGAGTCTAACTTTGCGTCATGTGTCCCATCTAATTTAAGTTTTTAAATTTTTGTGTCAAATGAGTTAATTCAATGTAAAAATTGAATTTCAATTAGAATTTAATTTTGCGCCATGTGTCCCATCTAATTTTTTTTTTTTAATTTTTTTTTAGCCAAATGAGTTGATTTAATGTAAAAAAATGAGGAGCCCAGTATAAATAAACCATAAAAAATCTAATAATATAGCTAACTCTATATATAAAATTAGAGGAAGAGAGAGTTTGAATAATTTTATATTTATGAGCTCTTTTTTGTATAACTAAAAATAATTCAAATTTATAAGTCATTTATATAATATACCATGACTATATACAATCTATTACTAACTAGGTAGTATATATTTGTTTTTCTAAACCAAACTTTAGAGAAAATTCATTTAGAATCAAAATTGGATTTTGCTCTTGTTAGATTTCTATACAAATTAAATTGTTTAGATTTTTGTTGTTATTTTTTCTCTGAACTAATGAGCATATTTTTATATTTTATCTATTCAAATATTTTGTATGCAAAGATATTGAACGTAACAAACTGTAATTGAGTTGAACGATCCCATGCACCTATTCCCATTCAATTTAGGAGATACTATTTAACAAATTTATTATTTTATTTTGTGTTGTATTTAGTAGAATTTCACAGACAATAATTGTGAATTGATATTGTATATATAGCATCCAATAGTGATTTTCAAAATTATATACATAATAGTAATGTAATGAGAAACTTGGTATAACCAATATCATGAAAATTGTAAGGAAAAAATATATTAGTACATCCAAATGTCCTGGTCCAACTATATCCTATATGTTTAATAACCCAAACTAATTAAAAATATATGTAACAGAGTAATAATGTGTAAGATTGTGAGACTTGAAATTTATGTGGCAGAATATTATGATGTCAACTAAAAGTCAAATGGTTTTGATAGGTAGTAATATCATAATATCTATGCAGTAGGCACACCTATATGATGTATTAGTAATATCATCCCCAAAATCACTTTAATGATGTCTCACCATATGAACATCAATCAATCCATTCATCCGCATTTGTACTTGCATCACAAAGTTTGTTTAACTAATTTGTAAAAAGTTTGAATGTAGTATTATGTTCTTATCCATTCATCAGTATGTTTATATTTTTTCTGTTCTTACCAGCGAGTTGAAGTTCTGACCACATAATTGTATGATGTATTGGTGGAGACTAAAAGCAATCCATCACATAATGCTAATACCTTCCCGTATTCTTTTCAAACATTAGACTAAAATAGAAAAACAACAAATGCGTGCCCATGGCTATAACATTATTATTTACCCCATAAGAGCATTCGCATTAGCTTGAGTAAATATTTTTTTTTTGTCTATTTTAGTATAAGAACTTACTTTTTCTATTTTATATACTCAATTTTCAAAACACCTCACATCAAATTATTTATTTTACACTATATTTCATTAAAATAGCAAATTTTCTTGATTTTTTAAATTGTTTATTTTTCTTTACGCATAATGATCACCATCCACTATCTTCCTTCATCAAGATATGTAAAAAAAGAATAAACAACTAAATATAAAATGAATAGTGTCGATATAGTAGCGAATTTGTAAATTTACACAGATATAGTAGCAAATTTGTAAATTTACACAATTATACCTTTATTGATGTGGGTCATTTATTGGCAAAATTGTGTAAATTTTACTTATTTTTCTATTATACACGGATTAATGTGAACGTGCTAATATAGGTAAAATTTGTTTGACCAATCATAAACTTATAATGGATGTGTCATCATTTTAACAGATCCACAACACTAAAATATTGGACCCCATTACTAAGTCCCAATATTATAAACCCTTATTGACTTCAACTTTTGAGATTTGATTACACATATATTGTTCGGCAAGCTTACTGTCCAAAGCGGATGAGTTTTGGTAAAAACAGAATTAGTGGGTGTATATATATTGAAAAAAAAGAAAAAAAAGGAGTAACTTTTCATGAAAAACCCTCCATATATATGTCTAATAACTATTATACATCAAGGACGAGTGGTCTAGTAGCATATGTTTACTTCCATGTGGTTTGGAACACCTTGAATTTGAATATTTTGGGAGACGAAGTTGGTTCTCAAATGCCTATCAAAAAAAAAAAAAATTTATTTATATATTTTACTTTATTAATCGCTATTATCAAAGATATATTTAATAAAATTAAAACACAATTTCCATTAAACTCAAATATCAAAATTTTCAATAAATTTAAAAGGATTTCATTATTTATTTTAGTAATTCTAAAACTTGGTCTTATATGATGTGCAATTGTCAAGTAACCTAAAGTAATTTTTGTTCTTTTATTTTCACTACCTATGTTATTAATAAATTTTAATTATATTTTGAAATAGTTTCTTCATATGGCATGATACAAGTCTAACATAATATTAGGACCAAGAAATTGTGCAAGCATATTTGGCTTGAAAATTTAAGTAAAATTTACAAAATAGCAAACAAGGTTTATTTGAGCAAGGGCATAATTGGCATGATTTGATTATCACACTTTTTTTGGAAAGATGCATAAAATATAGAAGATATGTGTATCACGTATAAATCTAAAACAACATACCCCTTGTTATTTAAATAAGTTGATAGGAAAAAACTAGAAAATTTATATGTTTAAAAGTTTCATAAGATATTAGAGGGAATTAATATGAATCATCATCTCAGGTATTTAACTACTCAGTAAACTGTATAATCCACGAAAAAATTAACATCATATAATTTTTTTTATTTTGTTATTTAAATATGAAATATGAAATTTGATAAATATGGTAGTTAATAGACATTTATTATGTTTGTATTTGTATATATTATTATTTTTATTCTTAAGAATTGCTTTTGCTTGTGTTTGTATATGGACTTATATATTTTATCATTTAAAGAAAATACAATGTACACGGTTTTAATGGAGGGTTTAAATATAGACTAAAATTATATATATATATATATATATATATATATATATATATATATATATATATATATATATATAAAGAAATGATGACATATAAAATTGTGATGCTTGAAAAACTTGTGTCACAGGTCAACCAAAAGTCAAATATTTTTTATTTTATACGTGCTATAAGGACATACAGGTTGATGTTCAGAGATGATTTCTGAGAGTGGCACATAGCAAATTGATAGTCGGTGATAAAGCATGGCATGGTTTGGATACACAAATGAGAGCCTTGAATGGCAGTCTTGAAAATATGTTCTCAACCAAGTTTATATGTTGCATTGCCATGCCTTGCAAATATGTAGTCTTGAAAATATGTTCTCAACCAAGTATGTATGTTGCAAGTTTCCCAACAAAAAAAGAAAGAAAGAAAGTATGTATGTTACATAGCCATGCCTGTTGGTGTTTGAGTTAATTTGTATCTAAGAAAGAAAGTAAGTTCCTCAAAATTCCTGGCATGCATCTTTAAATATATTAATTTGTATCTATGTCAGCAATTTTTAAGTTGGTGTTTGAGTTATACTGATCGTCTCATCTCTTCTTATTTTTAATGGGCAAGTTGTAAATATAACACAAAAACTGTTGTAAACCAAGTGTATATCAATAAAAATTTATAGGGTTTTTTTTAGGCACATCAATAAGAATTATGTCAATAATAATTCAAATTAATAAGAATTTATACTATTTCAATCATATGAAATCATAACTAATTAATTATCTATCATAACCATTGCGCACGCTTAGCATGATAGTCATTCTACAAGTACAAGATTCTTATGGGGTGGAGGTGAAGGGCAAAGGTCGGGATTCAAGTTTTCAAGAGGGAATTTCACACATATATACAGGGACGGAGCCAGGACTTGGAGTTAGGGGGGGCAACTTTGCTATTAGCTGTGTGCGGTGGCTTTGGTCTTTGAGTCTACTACTTTACTACTAAGGATTTTTGTTTAAAATTTTTTAAGGCTGTGTTTGGTTCGCGTAAAAGCATTTCCGGAAAATATTCCATTTTCCGGAAACGCTATTTTTTGGAAAGGAAAACGTTTTCATGTGTTTGGCTGTCACAAAATTCGTTTTACGGAAAATTAATTCCGGTGTTTGGTTCATTCAAAATTTTTTACAGAAAATGCATCAAATCCGGCAAA
Organism: Quercus tomentella; assembly: GCA_028535165.1. Lineage (NCBI taxonomy): Eukaryota > Viridiplantae > Streptophyta > Magnoliopsida > Fagales > Fagaceae > Quercus > Quercus tomentella. The sequence goes on from JAPQVY010000001.1 coordinate 30,558,369, forward strand.
AGAAACAAAACCCAGCAAAAGAAAATTCATCAATTCCACACTCATCCACAAAAGAAACAAAACCCAGCAAAAAAATTCATCAAATTCGGTCAAATTGAGATCGCGTGGCGGAGGAGAAGATGAGATCTCGCGGTGAAGGCGACATCGAACGGAGGCGAGATCGGTGCGATCGTTCGACGAGCGGCGCGATCGACGATCGCGATCGTGTCGCTCGTCGATCGACAAGCGGTGCGATCGTCCGACGAGCGCGCTCGTCGATCGCGCCGCTCGTCGGACGATCACACCGCGCGATCTCATCGATCGCGATCGAGCGGCACGATCGCACCACGCGATCTCATCGATCGCGCCGCTCGTCGGCGCGGTGCGATCATCCGACGAGCGGCGCGATCGACGATCGGTGCTCTCCGATCTGGGCTCTCTAGCTCTCGCTCTCTCTGTGTTGTGTTTTGCCTTTTCTCTCTCGCTCTCTGTGTGTTTCGCGTGACCCCGGAAATGATTTGAAGTAAAAATAGGAGTGTAAAATCATTTCCGGGTCAAAGGAGAAAATTTCAGTCAACAGGAAGCTATTTTCCGGAAAATAACATTTACCGTCGCTGCCAAACACGTGGGCTTGGGGGAAAATGATTTCCTGAAATCATTTTCCCCCAAAACAAACGCACCCTAAATGACCAAGTTGCTTGTTTTGGGTAAAATAGATTGATTGGGCTTAACTTTTTAGATTTATTATTGGTGATTTTTGTTATTGGGCTAATTTTTTTGGGCTTGTATATTTTGTTTTAAATTTAATCTATTAATTTTTTATGTCCTTTAAAAGGTGAAAAATGCTAAAATTGCAAATTTTTTACAAATTGCTAATGTGGTGAGTAGTTATTAGTAAGTAAAAAGTGACGCAAGTGTACGAACTAATAAGAATTTGCTACCTCAATAGTTTGTATAAACATTGTAAAAATGTTTGTGACTATAATATTACTTTCAAAAGAATTGATGGCATTATTATGTGGGGCAAAGTGTAATTTTATTGAACAAAATTGCTAAAGCTAATACCTATTAATATAGTAATATTATTTTAAAAAAAATTAGGGGGGGGGCCATTGCCCCCCCTAGTCCAATAATAGCTCCGTCAATGCATATACATTTAGATTATGTTAGAGTAAAATTTCTATCTTGTGTAAAAATAAAAAATAAAAAATAAAAAACTATCTACCATAACTAGGTAAATATCTATCTTTGCGTTTTGGGCCTTAAAAAAGAAAGAAATATAAATAAACAAAAAGTAACTTAAATGAAGCATTGAAAAGAAAGAAATATAAATCAACACATAAACTCAATGTTAAAAAGAAGTTCCTATTTTTTTTTTTTTTTTTAAAGAAAAAGTTACAGAGAAGAAATTGAAAACAACAGTTATGGAGAAGAAATTGAGGGAATGAAGTCTAATCTATGTGCAATGTTAGCAAAAATAGTGAAGGAAAAATCAAAAGATAACAATAACTAAGTTTTTGTATTTATCTAAAAAATTGATAGAGATGTATAGAAAAATTTGATAAGAATAATTATAATTTTGTGTCTATCATGGGGTGTTTTTAAAAAATAAAAATAAATTAAATTAAATGTTTTTTTATAAGAAATTAAATGTTAAAGACTTTGGATTGTAATATTAAGAATAAAAAAATGATTAAATGAAGAATTTGGGTTGTATTTATTATTAGTATTATTATTTAATGGAGTATTATTATTTAATTAAACTTGGATGGATTATTTGGTTCAGTTAAAAAATATTTGCTAGATAGATACTGTTCCTATCTCACCGTCCTTTGCTTCTCATTTACAGCTTTTATTGCACTGTTTGACTCATCCAATAATTTACTGCAAACAACGAACACAAAAGGGATTAGAGTTGCAAGCAAATTAAAATTTTTATCAATTTAGAAATTGTAGGAGAAGAAAATAAGGACAAAAATTATATATATATATATATATTTTTAAATCTAACAAAATTTCTGTAATTTGGTTAAGCCACTTGACGCAATCACGGCTTTTAAGCTCAACTTTTATTATATAGTATATGATATGCTACATACCATTATGCATGTTGTTCAAACTCATCAATTTAGGCGGGACTCTAATTCTATATTTAAAAAAAAAAAAAAATTATGGGACGTTTAAACTTTTTAAAAGAAAAAAAAAATCTTAAGTTTCTATCGTATGTATGAATCTTCCACATGTCAAATTTTTATCTTCACCAACAATTTTTTTTTGGATATGTTAGTTCTCTAGTATAGCGGTTGTATGACACCAACCAACTAAATTAATTTTTTTAAAAGAAATTTAATGAATTTTTTGTAATTTGATGTAGCCACTTGGCACAATCACAGCGTATAAACCCAACTTTTATTATATAGTATACTAGTCACTAACTCGCGCTATACACGGGATAATTAAATAAAAATTAAAAATATTTATTTTGCTTAAAGGTCTATGACTTGACTTATACAAAAAATGTATAACTTGAAAATGAATGAAAATAAGTAATTTTTTATTCAATATAATGGTTTAGAAAAATTCTTTTTCTTTCGCATGGTGATGATTTCACACAATACTCAACTGCAATTAAATTTACTATCCACCACCAATTTAATTTATGTTATTATGATAGATGATTAAAACAATTAAAACAAAATCTAATGTTCTAAAAAAATTTTGAAATAGAATTTTAAATTTCTTAAAACTTAGTTAATAGAGTTTCTATTTTACCTAAAAGTGAAGATAGCTATAGGCCCAATTTTTATTTTATAGCATAGAATATTATAGCTAGCTGTGTGTAATATATTATGATAGTTCTAAATAATATCCTAATGCCTATCCATATGAGTTTTCTTTTTTAATGATGCCATAAAGGATGGAGTTTAATAGAAATCATTTAAGATCTAACATGTCCAATAATTTGTTTTTAAAAAAATTTAATTTCAAAAGTCTTTTAATTATAAATTTTTTTAATCATAAAATAGACTCTATCTAAACTCTTTTTTTTTTATTTGATAAACACACACACACATATAGGGGAAGGGGGATGAGATAAGGGAATACACTCACATGCCAATACCAAAACTGCATGCAAACTCTATCTAAACTCTAAAGAAAAGAATTCGGAATAATCACATCATTGATACCGTATCGATATGGTTGCAAATAACAATATTATTATTCATGATTAATAGATGAATAATGAAACTGTGAATTAACAATTTAACAATTCAAAAACCAAGTTTAAACTACAACAATACATATATGGATTGCAGAAGACTCCAAATATTGGAACATACTTCTTTCATTATTCAATCAAAATCAAAGTTTCAAAGATAATTCCAATTTTATTAAACCCAATACATACATACACATGAACTAAAAGAATTCCAAAAATAAAAACAAAAATCACCAAAAAACTTTGCCTAATATAGTCACTATATATATATATATATAGATTGTGTGGTCTTTAGTTCTTTTTCTTTTTATGTTTCCTCAAACTTTTTCTCATTAAAATAAAAACTTTTTCTTTACATACCTTTTGTTTTGAAAGTGCTCTAAGAACCAAAATCAATGCAAGAGACTGTTAAGGAGAAAATACCCAAACCTAGAAAATACCCAAAACAAAATAGCTCTCCCTCACAAATTCAAAAATTAAGGGTTGCACCTAAAACAAAGAGAAATTTACATTGCTGATCAATACCTTCAAAGAGATATTTATCTGTGACTCAAACTAACAAACCAAAACCTAATACAAATTTCCATAGAGCATAAATCAAAGAGAAGACTACCAAACGTATTTGCAGCACACACAAACCAAAAACAAACATTGTTATAAAAATGAAAATCTTGCTTTTCTGAACTTAGCAACTGTTATTTGTAACTCTTTTTAGGTCTATCCCAAAGGAGATTCTAATATAAAAAATCTAGTGATATCAGTCTACTTGTTCTTATACAATTGTCTTCCATTAGAGCAAAATGTTTTTGTAGAATACAAGCTGCGCATAAGGGATCAAATCAAAGGAAAGCACAAAGAAAATAGAGGTAAATGCTTTATATATATAAGTGAGAGTCCTAACAAGAGAGGTAAATCTAACCAAACCGGTTGGAACAAAATATATAAAGAATTAGAAGTTGATGGACTTTGGAGTCCTTGTTTTTAGTCGGAGGTCCCATTTTTATGCTTTTGAAACATTAGTGGATTTGTATAAATTTGATAAGTTCTTTAGAAATAAAACATTGAGAATTATCTAATTACAAAGACCGATGAGTTTTGTTTTTCCTGCAAGAAAAACCTATTATGTTTTTTAAAGTTTATTTTTATTATTATCTATATATATATATATATATATATATATAAATAAAAAATGTTGATGTGAAAAATTATGAAAAGGTCAACCAAAAGTCAAAGGCTTCGGTTTTATATATATATATAGATTAGTCGCTAACCCGTGCAATGCACGGGAACTTAAATTTATTATAAAACTATACAATTGCATAAACTGCTCCTATCTGACTGGAATTTGTGTTACAATTTGATAAAGAAGTCAAAGCTTAAAATATTTGCAAATCGACAGATTCATTACCTAGGAATTGTTGAAACAAAACAAAATATATATGGCTACACAATAAAGAAATATTAGTTATCTTCAATATATATATATATATATATATAATGCGACTTCTTTTTCTTCCTCACCAATCAAGCAATCACCACTGAGAGCCATCTATGCTTGTTGGTGCCAATAATTTCTCCACCAAGCGGTTAGTCTCCCAAAGTTCTAATATATCACGATCTTTTAGTATTTGAAGAGTTCAATTATTATATATACATAAAAAAATAAAAATAAATAAATAAATAAATAAAACTCTCTCAATCTGTTTAATAATAGGATTCAGATTTTGATGTTGGTTTGTTTTTACCCTTTTAATCTTAGGGTTTCAAAAAAGTGTTTTTCGAAGTATTATCCAGTTTTTTATTACATCTTTAGTAAAAAAACCTGATTATATACATTCTCCATTTGTATATATCCCCCCTCCAAAAATAAAAAATAAAATGTTTGATATATACATAGTATTAACGTAGAGTTCAAGAATTTTGAGGTATTTAATTTTTACTTGGACTCCTTTTAAGTGGAGAATGTATATATATCTACACGGTTAGTTGTTTTTTTTTTTATGAAATTTTGTGTTCATTAGAACTCTACTTTGGATTGATACAATTTATGTTTGTATTTTTAAGTTTTTTTTTTTTCAATATAATTGAAGAAATTAAAAAATAAAATAAATTATAATGAGGTGTAAAAAATTTAAATAATTTAAAAAAAAAAATAATGATGTTGCAAGTTCTGGAGAGGTCAACAAAAAATCAAAGGTTTCAGTTTAAATTTGAGTTTGAGTTTGAGTTTAAGTTGGACTTGTTAGAGAGATAGAGTTTCACTCATTGTTAAGTTTGAACTAAACAAAAATAATTTTATTTAAATATTAATGATAATGATGAGTTTGAGTTTAAGTTGGACTTGTTAGAAAGATATAGTTTCAATCCTTATTAAGTTTGGACTAAACAAAAATAATTTTATTTAAATAAAATGATAATTTTATTTAAATATTGTGCTGACGTGAAAAATTGTGGAAGTTTCAGAGGTTTTGGTTATATATATATATATATAGACTAGCTTTTGAGCACGCGTGTCAGCCCGTGCTCAGAGGCTCTTTAGTTTTTTTGGGTAAAAGTTAATAATTTTTATCTATTATAATTTATAAATATATATATTTTTATTTTTCAAACAAATAAAAATGATAAACTTTAAAGATAAACATTAACTGTAATTTCTTTTTGAATATGAAGGGAAAAAATCTTAAATTTTAGGAATTCTCTTTTTGAATTCAAAATGAAATTTTTTATTTGACATTTATGACCATATTTCTAAATGAAGTTACCCTTCATTAATGAGGGTATTTTTGAACCACATAAAAATCAAGTTGAAAGAGGGGAATCCTCTTTATTTATATATATATATATATATATATATATATATATATATATATATATATATATTATATATACTTTTTGTCACACATGTTATTTCCCAAAAGTTAGTATTTTTACATTACTTAAAAATATTTTTTATTTATTTAATCAATTTGTAAGCTATGAAATACCTTTTAAATCATATGGATATTTTTTAAACGTTTTAGATCAAGATTTAAAAAAAAAAAAAATTAATTATAGGTTACACAGTTAGAGTATATTAAGAGTTCTAAACAATTTGAAACATATAAAAATCTAATAAATTTTGAATAATTTAAATAATAATAAACATAATTTTATTTATTTCTAAACATATGTAAGTCAATATAAGTAAAACACAAGAATAATAAAAACTAAAGAAAAACATTATTTTGCATGAACGACAAATGCCATATTGATCTCTAAGTCTCTCAACCAAAAAATCCGCAGTCATTTTTTCTTCTAATAATTAAAAAAATAAAAAATAAAAATAAAATTTCAATATCCATATCTTGAATTGTCTCAATGCAATTATTTATTTATTTATTTTAAAAAAAGCTCTTAGTTTTGGTGAATAAAGAAAATTTATATTAAAGAGATTGACTCAGCTATTTCTAGGAGCTCAATTGCTCTCAATCTCATAAGTGATATTAGAACCCATAAAGCTTAGCTAAAGGTAAGGACACAACTTTATTCTCTTAAAGGATGGCATTCCAACACCAACAGGTTAATTGAGACTTGGCCCAACATGACCTCTACCTTTGCAATATATTGGACTTGGCCCACTAGGCCTCCACCCAACAATATGAAATTATTGGGCTATCAAGAAACAATATGTTCATAAAACTAGGCATAGAATAAATGAAAGTGTTAAAATGGTTTGAGAGACCGCGCCCCCGGTCCCTTTTTAAGTGTTGGGCCAAACCCACGTGAATGGGCGGAGTCATGTTATTGCCCCTTAAAATGGAGGTTCAACTAGTTATATTTTTTTCCTTTAGATTAAGAGTTTTACAATAGAGTCACCACTTATTTAATTATTGGAAAAAATAAGAAAACCAAAATTGAAAAATTCCTCATTTGATTGATTTGCAAATGAATTTACATTAATCATAGAAAATTACATGGCTTTGGTTCTAGATACAATCTAAAATAAAGTACATGACTTTATTTCCTAGTTACAATCTAGAAATTGAAAATTATATGGATAAACATTTGATCTACTAATCTTTTATCTAAACTCGGAGGCTATGTTACAAGGTGGGAAGGTGTTAGGCACCCACCTTGCCCAGTGAAAACGGTATTCTATATTATGGTGGTCAACATTCATATCATATCATCTAATATGTCAATCAATTTGCATGTTGAATTTAATGTGTGTGCGTGTGATAAACCCTAATTCAATTTATTAAGCATTGCATTTAGATTAAAAAATAAATTCTAGTGTATGTGTGTGGATGGTGATATCCTAGATTCAAAGATTTGAAAGAATTGTGAAACAAACATATTTTTTTCATATTTTTGATGTGGATTTAAGATCAAAGCTAGTGTTTTACATGAACATGTGATGAACAACTAAGAACATTTAAGAACATTCAAACATATTCAAGGAAATTTAAATAATTACTATCATGTTTTAATTTTAAATTCTCATTATGATAACACAAAAAACAAGTTAGTGTGCGTTTGCGTACTGCTTTTTTGCATCTGTGTTTGCATTTCCCTGAGTCCCGTGCATTATTCAGGGGACTTGTAAGTATGAAATCTGACAAATTTTGCTTTAAAATTGGATCTCATGGCACTATTCACACATTTAAATATTATTTTGTTATAGTGTTTTCAGTAATAAGTTTTCAGCAATAAGCGGTATCCAAACAGACCCTTAGAGAAATAGATTATACATTCATGCAAGATCCATACGGTGGAGGAAGAGACTCTCGGTGGAGGTCTTAAGGGTGGAGGAAAAGAAGAGTTAGGAGAGGGAGCATGAGTCTCACTCAATACCTTGAGTCTCAGAAAGACTAAGATATGACAAAACTACTCTACTTCACTAGAACTCAAGAGAGGAGAAGAGAGAGGTTTTTTTTTTGTGTCTTGGAATGAAGGAGAGGGGGGTTTATATAGTATTGGTGGAGAGAATATGAATGGAATGTCATTTAATGAGGATTGACAAAGAATCATGAACCTAAACCTTATTTTAGCTTTTGAGAAAATCAGGTGCATTAAATGTAGAGATTGGTGGGAGTGAGGAGCAATCAAAATTCGGTTTTCTCGTAACTATTGTAACAGCCTGTAGAGCCAAATTCAAAAAATCATATCTTACTTAATTCTGATTGGAATTGTCTCGTTCTTATGTTCAAATTGAAGCCCCGGATGTCTAGTTTCTGGGAAAATTAACATCATTCACAGATTCAAAATATTATGATAGATATCAACGAAATGGTGAGCAGAGGTCATTTGTTAGAAAACAATTTCAGTACAATTAACATTAATAGGTCCCAAATTAGTTTCCAATTAACATTAATAGGCTCCAATCACTCTCATTTCAGACTTAATTAGTTCCAAATTTACCCTAATTAAAAGATAATTGTATGAATTACTCATTGAATAATTAATGTGTAACTATCTAATTAATTAAGTGTGTGCAACCTTACCATAAAATGTAGTCCTAGTCAATCAAATTATGATACGTCATTAATCTTAAATTGATTATAATTATAACTAATTGGAATCAATTATTCATAATCACATATAGTCGGACTCAATTTGTGATAGTGCATCTCGGCCATTAAAACTTGATTTGATGATAACTTTCAATCTGATGGTCCGATTAAGACTTATGACCAGTCGATTTGATCATTACAACATCAAGACCAATTTGGTGAAATGAGATTAAGGATTTGATGACCAGAATTAATATCCATATTTTCAAGGCGAAATTACCCTTTTACTCTCCATGTGAGGTTAAATGCTGGTTGCAAAATGGGGTATCAACAAATGGATGAATGGGCATTCCAAAAGGGATAAAATAAGGAAAAAAGAATTATTCTCTAAAGGTGGGGGGTTCTTAGAAATTTAACCCAATTTCTAGATATGTGAGATGTGAAAAATAAATATGTGCTAAAGAAAATAGTCATACAAGACAAGATTTACGTGGTTGGACAATGTACCTATGTCCACAGAGCTGTAGATATTTCACTATTATCAAATCAATTACCAAATCCTTTCAAGTTTATGTCTAACTTAAGATCCATAGCAAATACAATAATACTCTATGAATAATATAAACTCACCTAAAATCTTTAGTCACACTCAAAATAAGACAACTACTCGTGGTTGTAGTATCCAAAAAACTTATCCCTCGAGAAAATCTCAAATTAATCTTCTGTTGTGTGTGTCTCACTACATCATACACCTGGCTGCTCTTCTTTTTCTTTATTCACTCTAGGTTGAACACTTCACTTCTCTCTTTATGCAACTACCTCTCCTTTTTTCATAAAACCCCCTTTAAAGCAATCGCATCAAAAGTTGCCAAATTTTGTAAAATACAAAAAGTGATTAATTTTACACATTTTAACCAAAAAAACACGCACATCAGTGCTTGCAAAATTGTGCATATATACAAAAGTTCTACAGTAACCATGCATATATGCACGGTTACTGTAGTTTTGCATTTAATATTTTATTATTTGTTTCTCTCTCCTTCACCTCACTCTCTCTTTTGCATCATTGAAGGAAATAATAAAAAAATGTAAAAGAATGAAAAAGTATGTTTCTTTTGCAAGATAGACAGAAATTTTACATCCTCTGATGTGGTTGCTCTTACGTTAGCTTCACTTATATATCATTTCCTTCCCTTAATTCTATTTGGAATAGGAGACCAAGGTTAAACTAACAAGGACACGCCCATACAATTGGGCCTTCACCACCTAGGCTGGACCAAGGTGTTTTATAAACCTCAACAGGGGTGGCCAGTGGCATCTATTGATCAATAAATGTGTCAGTAATAAAAGGCAATGGATTCAAGTTGATATGTAGGAAGGCCTCAAGGGCGAAAATAGCCAAATAGCTTATTTTTTCATACTATGTTGCAATCTTTTATTATTAGGACATTCTTTTCTGGTTGTTTACTCTTTTCATTTTGCTAAGAACATATATTTAATGAGATGATTAAATTAGCAGCTAATTTAGCGGCCTATGTTCCTCTAAGTTACCTTAAATTAAGAACAACTTTCCTGCAAAAAGAGATGGCACTATCGACAAGATATTGAAGACAATTAAAGAAACTTGGAAAGAAATGGCTTTAAGCATAGTAAGTGATGGGTGGACAAATGCCCAAAGAAGGCAACTTATCAGTTTTATGGCTCCGTTTACTTTTTATAAAAGCCATTGATGGTACCAAAGAGTACAAAGACAAGAACTACATTTCTAAGTTGTTTCTAGAGGTCTTACTTGAGGTTGGATATCAAAATGTTGCCCAAATCATTACTGATAATGCAGCTGTTATGAAGTCGATTAGATCTATTATTGAAGCTAGATATCTGATAATGATACAATTTTATGGATAGAACCCACCCTTGAAAATAGGCTTGCAAGGGAAGGGTGTCCAAGAGTTATATACATTTGGATTACCTTACACTTAATCCATGTGGGACATTAAGATTATAACATACCACCATGCTCCGCAGTCGACATTCACGACGATTCACTCTATCGACACTTACTCGATGGTAGTCCTTTCTCTTTTTGGCGACTCCATTCATCTATCAGTTATTTTAATCTAGCCTCTACGTCGCCCCATCTGAGATCTGACCTCAAAGCCGCAACTCATTTGATCCCATATTCAAAAAGTTATGTTCTATTACTCGGCGTGGTGGTTGGCTCTGATACCAAACGATACAATTACAAACCCATGGGTAGAACTCACCCTTAAAAACCGGCTTGCAAGAGGAAGGTGTCTAAGAACTTATATACACATGGTTAAGATTACATTTAATACATGTAGGACTCTAGGATCATAATAATATCCCAATATATTTTGGTCACCATGTGTTGTGCATACCCTCAAATTGGCTTTGAAGAATATACGTGCACCTAAATGCTCTCCACAAAATGATTTCACATATAATGAATGTCAATGGATTGTGCAGGTTGCTGATGAGGCATCTTTAATTCATATTTTTATCATGAATCATTCAATGAGATTGGGAAATTTTAATATATTTTCCCCTTTGAAATTACTTGTTGTTGTTGAAACTTGATATGCTTCAACAATCACCATGCTTAAAAGATTACAACAAGTAAAAAGAAATCTTAGAGCCATGGTCGTTAATGACCAATGGATGTCTTATAGAGAAGATGATTATGGAAAAGCTCAAACTGTGAGAGATTTTGTTTTGAATGATACGTGGTGTGTGGTTGACTATATTTTTGGATTCACAAGACCTATTTATGAGATGCTTCGAATGGCTGACACAAATGCACCTATTCTTCACAAGGTGTATGAAATGTGGGATTTAATGTAACGACCCGAGAAAAAGCGCTAGCCACATCTGCGCTATATCTCAAAAAGACTAGTCACAATTGAGACTCCTTGTAATTGTTAATAAAGCCCAAATCTGTCCAGTAAATACCCAATGTGGGACTCATCATACACATACCCACACACATCACACAATCAATCAAATTGGGGCATCACATTTAATGATAGAACAAGTGAAGAATGAAATATACTGGCATGAAGGCAATCAAGAATATGAGTCATCTCCATTTTATGAGGTGGTACACAATACACTCATTAATTGGCGGAACATAAATTACACACCACTTCATTGCCTAGCTCGCTCCTTGAATCCTAAGTTAGTTTTCTATCTTTTTAAATATTTTTTCCTTTTCAACCTTTTGAAATAAAACTCATTAATATAATTGGTATTATTACTACTTATTTATTTATTTTTAACTAATTATTATACCATCATTCAATGGATTAATGAAGCAAAAGATTGAGTTTTTCCACAAAAGGATGTTGAAATTTTAGAGGAGAGAAACAACTGTTTCAAAAGATTTTTTTTCCTAATCCTAATGATAAAAAGAAGGTGAATGTGGAGTTTGGTTTTTTTTCAAGACATTTGAACTATGATGATGATTGCAGGGAAGAAAGGTGGAGCTTAGATTCATCGCTTTGGTGGTTAGTCCATGGGTCCAAATTACCTATGCTTTAAAGCATAGCTGTAAAGTTTCTTGGACAACCTTGTTTGTCATCATGCATTGAGAGGAAGTGGAGCACACATGGTTTTATTTATTGTTTAAAGAGGAACAAAACTACTCCTAAAGGTGCTAAAGATTTAGTATGTGTTCATTCTAATCTTCGAATTTTTTCAAGAAGAAGGAAAGAATACATTAAAGGAAATCTCAGAAGTGGGATATTGGTGGATATCCTTGGGATTAGCCATCTAGAGGACTCGGGTTGCTTGAGAATTTCATGTATTTATGTGTATGTGTTTTTTTTTTTTTTGGATGTCAATATATTTAAATTCTATTTTTATTAAATTTTGTATAACTTAAATTTTTTAATGATCACCTAAAAAAAATTCCTAAAGTTGCGACTGAAACTGACTATTTAGTAGTCACCCTCTATATAGCTTTCTTTACAACCCAACCTAAAACTCACAACTACAATATAGATGAGTTGTAGCAAAGTGTGTTTTAGTTGTGGTCCTCAGCAATAGTGTGGATGCCATCCTTTTAGGAAAAATTCTGGGTGAGGGAATTTTTGGGTTTGGTCATACATTAGGTCTTTGGCAAATTGACTCTTGTGTACTTGTGTTTCTAGGGTGGGGGGAGTGTGTGTGTGTGTGAGTCCACTTTTCTTATTTTTATTTTAGGAGTCGCCACCAATCATTGGTTTTGTATTAGGTGTAATTGGTCACCTAGATGTCTAATTTATTTTGAGTTATCTAATTAACTAAACCAAATTTCAAAGGTTCATTAATTAAGGTATACCAAAAGTTTTTGAATAAAAAATCTTAGATTCGGAAGTTTGGTTACGTGTGAGGAAGGTGTTAGGCACCCCATAACGCCTATCCGAAGATAATACTTCATTTTAATTTATTTCAAATGTTAACTTTTTATGAAGAAATAGAATACTTGGCATTTTGATTTTTTTTAAAGGTTTTTGCAAATAATATACGTATATATGCATGTGAGTAAATATTTATGTATGGGGCAGAGCCCCAAGCCCGTTGGGCTTTGGACCCTAGCCTTGTGGTACCGTATAGGGCAAAGCCCCAGGCCCGTTGGGCCTTGGACCCTAGCCTTGAGATACAACACCTGGCCCTGTCCTTGTCGGACCTATGAACTTGATCCGAACACACCTCGGTGCCCAATCTAAGCCCAAAAACCATAATGGGACCATTATGTCTTGAACGTCAAAAGTGACTCCCTCCCGATCAACTTCAACTTGGTCGGGACTGTGATTGCTCGGGAATACAAGGTCTCGGCGACCCAGTATTGCCTTGGAGAATATCGCTGCCGAACAGCCTGTTGGAGGCAGGAACCAGTTCCAATGCCATTACCACTGTTCCCAACAGAACATCCACTTAGAAGTGATGAAATTGGACCCCCATCCGCGCGAGTGAGATCAGGAAATAATCATAACACCTCCACTTACCTCAAGCTATAAATAGGAGGATAGAGTGAGAGGTTAGGGGGTTGTCAATTTTGGAGAGAAAACAGAGAGAAAAGAGCGACTATATCAAGAGAAAAGGGAGCAACTCTGTGAGAAAAAAGAGAAGGGTTTGCAAAACAAGAGTGTGCAACTGGGTTTCCGAGCATAGGACTACCCATAGTAGGAAACCCAAAACCCACAATATAAATAGATTGTGAGCCCAAATATAGGTTGAGCCTGTTAACCACATATTGGGTGTGCACAATTTACGTGTGGCTAACATGTGAATATTAATTCCAAAGGATATATACAATCAAAACATGTGAGGTATATACATAGGTAATATGTGAAAGATCATGCAAGTATACTATACATTAGCACGTGAGTATTTATTTACTATATAGCTATCATGTGAATGTAAGATAAAATTTAGAGTTGCAGCGGAAAATAAATAACATAAACATACCTTTAGGCTGTAGCTATAGTTGTTTAAGTGTTTAGAGAAAAACAGGATTCACTATATGATAGTTTATATAAAAAGTGTTTTCTAGTCTATGGCCTTTATCTCACATATTTCCTTTTGATGGAGACAGGCAATATCTATAAGCTAGACTAGGGACCCTTTTAAATTAAGATTTATTCCATAACCCTCTTTTCATTAAGGAGTTTAAAAATTGTAATTTCAAGGTTTTTTTTAACCAAATGGGTTATACCAATTGAGAGTTACTTAAAAATTGTTATTCACCATAACGTCTTTCACAAATAAAATCCTTAAAACATGAGTTTTCATTTATCATTTAAATTGGACCATATAAATTTTTTTTTAAAATCTTACAATGAATACTACACAAAAATAAATTAAAATGTAAAAAAGAGAGGGAATTGGAAGAATAGCACCTTATTGTCATTCACAATTTTCTTATTTTTTATCATGTAAAAAAGATGACAAATGAAACTCATTAGTGTCAAGAAATGATAGGGACAATGTAAGTTTTATGGGCATTCAAGGACTCAAGAGAATGAGCCTTGAACACAAATCCTAAAACTACAACTATTCTAAGAAAAAGGTTTGAAATTAAAGTGCATAAAAAAAAAAAAAAATAGTTACAACATTAACTGTTATTATTTTGAAAAAACATGCTTTTTTTAGAAAAGATTTTATGGAGAAGTTTCCAGAAAAAACATTTTTTTTAAGACTCTTATTTATATTTTTTTTAAAAGGAAATCCAACATGGAAAAAAGAAATTCTTTTTTTCTTAAAGAAAAATTCTCTCTTTTTTTTTTTTTTAACACAATTTTCAGATTTCTTAACAAAAAGGAAGAAGATTTTGGAAACAAATTCTCTAAAAAAAAATTAATGTGGTAAAAACACTTTTTCTTCAAAAGATTTTTTTTTTTTTTTTTTTTTTTTTTTTTTTTTTTTTTTTGTGTGTGTGTGTGTGTGTGGGAAAAGCCAACATGGTAAAATTCATTTATTTTTGAAAACATTTCTTTTTGGCAAAAATTCGGCTCCCTTTAAGGAAGAAAAGATCACAATTTTTTTTTTTTGAAAACAAATTTCTTCAACGTGGTAAAAAGTTTTTGAAAACATTTATTTTTTGAAGAATAATTTAAAAAAAAAAAACCTTTTATGTATGAAAACGTTTTTTGAGAACATTTTGTTTTTTGAAAGCATTTTCTTTTGAAATCCTTTGAAAACTTTTTTTTTTTTAAGATTTCAGGATTGCCCTTTAAAAAAAAATAATTTATGTTTGAAAACTCTAAAAAAAAAAAAAAAAAAGTAAAAAAGCATAAAAAAGATTTTTGCTTTGAAATCTATTTTGAAAAAAAGGAAAAGCTTTAAAAAAATTATATTTGTTTTGAAAACTTTTAAGAAGAAAAAGGAAAAACTTTTTTTATAGAAAAATGTGAGAAAAGGTTTTGAAAAAGCATTTCTTAGAATAGTATGTAGGGGAAATGTTTTACCCAAGCATATTTATTTTATGGCAATTTCAATAATGAGAAATGTAAAGAAACAACAATAATATTTTACCCAAGCATATTTATTTTATGGCAACTTTAATAATGAGAAATATAAAGAAACAACAATAATAAAGTGCAGAAATTTAAATGACATTAAAGTAAAGAGCTGAAATTTAAATGACATAAAAATAAAGAGCTGAAATTTAAATGACATAAAAGTAAAGAGCATAGAAATAAATGGTTGAAATATTGTAAAGGTTGATTGAAAAGTTTTTTTTTTTTTTTTTTAATTTTTCTCTTAAATAGATTTTAATTTCTTTCAAGCTTTAGATTTTAGAGCACTTGCAGCAATGGAGCTAAATAACTACATAGCTATTTTAGCTCCATCAAAACACAAAAAACCACCATCTAGCAGTGAAGCTAAAACTATTTTTTTTAGCTTCATTGTTACAGTGCACATCTATCTATGGATGTGCATTGTAGCTGAGAGTTATAAAAAAAAAAAAAAAAAAAATTTATTCCCAACCGGATTAAAATAATATTCTCAAGCTCTCTCCTCTGTCTCACCACTCTCAAAACTCTCTCCCTCACAGCCGCCTCACCCCAGCTCGCCGTCGCCGCCGATCCAGCTAGCCACCGCCTCAGCTCGCCTCCCTTTACCGACCGTTCGCCTCCCTTCACTCCCTTTGCACCCAACCAGCGACCCTTCACCTCCCACCCATCCGGCAACCCTTCGCCTCCCACCCATCCGGCGACCTTTCGCCTCCCACCTCAACCGGCGACCCTTCGCCTCCCACCCCAACCGGCGACCCTTCATGTAATGGGTATTTTTTTTTTTTTTTTTTCCTTTTGAGTTAATTTTTTTGTTAATTATTGTTTAATGATTTTAGTTCCTTTGGGTTTTTTTGTTTAATGATTCTAAATGCTTGATGTTAAGTTTTTTGTTTAATGATTCTAGTTCCTTTGGGTATTTTTTTTTGTTTGATACAGTAATGGGTACATGTATTTTTGTTTAGTTTGGGTATTTGATGTTTACTGTGTAATGGTTGTGAAGAAAGTTTCTTTAATGTTACAAAGATTTCATTTTTATTATTGTTAATTATTATTATTGTTGGTCTTGTTGATTACATAGAGCAATTTGCAAGGAAATGAAATGATTAGAAAAGAAAAAAGGAATTAGTTGGTGTTGTTTATCTAAAGAGTTGTTCAGTTGAATGGTTGATTTTTGAATATGTGGCGGCGGTGGTGGAAGAGTCGGTGGCGGTGGTGGCGGCAGTAGTGGCAGTGGTAGCGATTGCGGTGGCGGTGGCGGTGGAAGAGTCGATGACAGTGGCGGTAGTGGCAGCGGTAGCAGTAGTGGTTGCGGATGGTTGTAATTGTTGTTTATTGTAGTGGATATATTATTTTATTGTAGTAGATATATTATTTTATTATGATGTTTATATTATTTTATTGTGTTGAAAGCTAAAATAGATCCACTGTTGTAGCATGTGAGCAGGTAAAATAGATAAAATAATTTTTTGTGGAGCCAAATAGCTAAATTTTTAGCTCCACTGCTGTAAATGCTCTAAGGAAATGGGAGTTCTAAGCCATCACCCATTCCTATAAGACATACCCATATTGTGCTTTATTGGAGGTTTAAAAACCATTTAAGAGGGATGAAATAAAAAATACATTTTAGAAATTTTTTTATTTATTTAAGAGTCTAGGTAATATATATATATATATATATATATATATATATATATATATTTATATAAGTGCAATAAAGTAAAAGAGGAAAAAGATTGCTTGGAAAATAAATGATATGACATAAATTAAAAGCAAAAATAGTAAAAATCCCTAGATGCCTAGGCGAGATAAGATTTCTTCCCCCTAAGAGTACTTCCCACACAAGTCATAGGAGATGTTCCAATACCCATCTAAGGAAACAAGCATAATAACATAAACAATCAACAATAACATGAACATAGAAATAAAGAGAGAGATATATACACAATATACACAAGAACATGAGAAAATAAAGCAACTATGAACAACAAGCAAGATAAAAAGAAATGATTTTATATATCTGGAAATGATGTGGACAACATAATAAAGATGGTGGGATGGGTATAGTTATTAAGAAACTAACCCATTTCTATAACCTTAGCCACAAAGATTACAAACAAAAATGGTGAGGCTTTTTTTTTTTGGGTGGGTTTTTGAGAGAGAGAGAGAGAGAGTTTTCAGAATTTTCAAGCTTATTTTTCCAAAATTTCCTAATTTTTTTCTGATTTTCCTCACTTTTTTCTCCCTATTTCTCTATTTTTCACTCATTTTCTCTAAAAAATGGGGAGTATTTATAAGGGAAATGAGGAAATGGGAGGCTAGCATAAGTCTAACATGTTACACTTGTGCTAGCCTCCCAAGGCAAAGGGTGGCTAGCATAAGTGTGACATGTTACACTTATGCTAGCCTCCCATTTTTGCCACCACATCAGCCTATTTTGTCACTCAATTTGAAGATTTGGTTGTTGAGATATTGCGCTCGGAAGGAAGGTGACGTAGAGCTAATAAATTTTGTGACATTTTTTCTTGAAAATTACATGTCTTCCAATCTGAAGCAGATATCGTCAAGTCCTTTTGATGAAAATTAGCTGAGACCTTGTTCTTCAAGATGTTCCAGTCTGCTTGTTCCAATTCTTGCCCAATTGGTACATTTTATTGCACGAAGTTGGGAAAAAATTGCTAGTTTTTCCTATAAAAAAAAGTGAAGATTTTATTAGGGTTTTTGGTATTTTGGTGATATTTCATTCGTTTTAACTCTAATTTTGGCTTGTATACTATCGTTCAAAGGGAAAATATGTCCTATGAAATTGTTCAAAATTCAATATGATCCAACAGTCAAATAAAAAAGTCAACTTTTTGACCATACCTAGTTAGGGTTTTGGTCTTAATTGCTACAAAAGTGGTTTTATTTATTTATTTATAAATATTGTGACCTTTGATTTGCCATCCAATCATGTTGTATTTATTTTTACCTTTGTTGTCTTCAAAATTCATGATTTTGCACACTTTTTCAAAATTTTTATTTTTTTGGTCTTTGTTATGACACGTGAATTGGGGCCAGAGAAAATATGGTATCGACAAATAGCATTACTGATTCGAAATCCCCCAATAAGGGACATGATTTCTCTTTAAACTAGTTTCTCTCTAAATTTCTCATAAATCTTTATATTGGATGTGAATTTTGAAAATCTAATTGTTTAATTGCACATTTTCTATGTTCTTAATGTACATGTCAAATTTTATTCAAATAAGATGTTATTTACTATTTGATCAATAAAAATATTTTTTTATACATAATTTTAGATCACAAAAATTTAAAATTTAAAATATATATATACTAGTGTTATGCCCATGCGATGCATGGCTTAATAGAAAAGTATATGTAAATTAAACATAACAGAAATACAAACCCTTGTAGGAGAGAATACAAAATTTGATAATTCTTAAATAATAAATAGATAAAGTGTAAGTATTTATAATGGTTTATACAATGGATTTCATGGATTTAAAATTGCCTTTATGACTCATAAGCAAAATCTTTATAAAAAAAAAAAAAACAAAAAAAAAAGGAGAGAAATACATACTTGCAATAGTGTGGATAATAGGTTTGATAAAGCATTCTGCTATGGATTTCACAAATATCAAATTGCCTAAGTAATATGAACCTAAGTAATAAGGAAAAACAAAACAAAACAAAAAGAGAGTTAGATTTCTAATCAACATAGAAATTATGAGAGAATGAGAATTATTGATATTGGGGGAGAGTACTGATTAGAATAATAAGTAGTGTTTCTACTTTCTATGAAAAAAAAAAAAACAAAAAGAAGAAGCCATAAAAAGAAGAAGTAGCAGTCATGGTAGGAATATATGAGAATACACTAAAAAAATTCTCTCTATATATATATATTAGAAATCCTAACTTAATTAGGATTCAAAAGTCTTCACCTAATCGATAATCTCAAAAAAAAATAATCATAATAAAGATTGGTTTTATCTCAATAATCAAATAGATATAGGTTATAACTCTCCAACTTATGCACACGTCTAATTATTCCTAACTATGCCCGCTGGTTTTTTTTTTTTTTTTTCATTTTTAATTTTTTAACTTTAAAATTTGGTGAGATAGCATTAGTAGGTATCTTAAAAATTTTGTTATTTTTATCTAAAAATTAGTGATAAAGCAATAGTTGATAAGAACAAATAAGATGTTGTTTTTATCTATAAATTTGTAGAATCGTGAAGCTGAAATCTAAATCTTAAAATAAGTGTGGGTTTGGATCCAAGTCTAGGTTTTCAGTTTGCGTTTCCCCCCCCCCCCCCCCTTTTTTTTTTTTGCTTCAGCCGCAGTTGTTGACCAAGTCAATAGTGAACAGTGCACCCGTGTACTGTTCATGGGTCCCACAAACTTCACTTTTAGCAACTTTTTTATTAAAAATGGGTCCCACAGCATTATTCACACATTTAAAAATTATTTTGCTATAGTATTTTCAGTTTTCAGTTTTCAATTTCAGCAAAATAAGTTTTATCCAAACGGAACCTTAAGTGGCATGTGAAGAGGAAATCTAAAGAAAAAAAAGAGGTAACCATGTGTGAAGAGGAAAAAAAATAGTAAAAAATAAATTAATAATAAGAGGATTAAAATTTGTATTGTAATCAAATTAATATTTTTATCTCTATCAAAAAAAAATTAATATTTTTACCATCTTAAAAATTATAGGAGAAGAAGATAAGACTAAAAAAATTTTATATATATATATATATATATATATTTTTTAAATTTAAAATTTTTTTACAATTTGGTGAAATCGCTTAGCGCAATCACAACTTTTAAGCTCGATTTTTATTTTATATAAATAAATATATATATATAAAAGAGGAGTTTTTCCAACAAGATTCGCTTCTTTCAAACGTGAAAAGTTAAGAAAGGCACGCACTAGTAATAGTAATCCCCTCCCTTCTACCATTTCAGTAAAAAAAAAAATAGTAATCCCCTCCCAGCTAAACCCTCATCATCACCACCGCCACCACCAATAATGCAAGCCACGCTGGTAAACCCAATCTCACGCGCCACCCTAAGCGCAACCACCAAACATGTCCCCCACCACCCAAATACACACCACACCACCACCACCACCTTCTTCTCCATCCGCTCATCCCTCTCCTCGGTTGATGAATCGTCAACCTCATCAACACCAACCCAAAAGAAACTAAATAAGTACAGCTCTCGCATCACTGAGCCCAAGTCCCAAGGCGGGTCCCAGGCTATGCTCCTCGGCGTAGGTCTCTCCGAGGAAGAGCTGTCGAAGCCCCAGGTGGGAATATCGTCGGTTTGGTACGAGGGCAACCCTTGCAACATGCACCTCCTCAGACTCTCCGAGGCTGTGAAAGAAGGGGTACGTGAGGCTGGCATGGTGGGCTTCAGGTTCAACACTATTGGGGTCAGTGATGGTATCTCTATGGGGACTCAAGGCATGTCTTATAGCCTGCAGTCTAGAGACCTTATTGCTGATAGCATCGAGACTGTCATGAGTGCCCAGTGGTACGATGCCAATATCTCTATTCCTGGTTGTGACAAGAATGTGAGTCTCTCTCTCTTTTATTTCGTTAATTGTTTTTTTTTTTTTTTTTTTTTAAATTTTATTTTGATTGGTTTTTGTGATATTCTAGGTGTTTTTTACTTTTGAGTTTTCACGTTCAAAAATAAAAGCTTTGTGTTTCATAGCATATGTAATCTGTAACTAAGCTAGACTCGAAGTATTGAACAGAGAGATCTTCGAGCAACTATAACAGCTCAAGTAGGGTGTGTTTCCTTTCCTATGCAAGTTGTCTTCTTTGCCTAAGCTGCTCTGTGTTTCATTTCTAACTCTTTATTGAGAGTATGATCAACAACTTCAAAAGAAAAAAGAAAAAAAAAGTAAAAAGAAGAAGTAATGTTTGGTTGCTCATATATATGTTTGAGCTTCTCTTTTGATATTAAAGTACCATATGTTCCTATCAAAAAAAAAAAAAAAAAAAGAAGAAAAAGAAGAAGAAAAAACTACCATATGTTAAAAAAGGTTTTGTTTCATTTCTCACCCACATACCCTTGCTTCACAAGGACAAGTAGCATATTGTTATCAGCACAACATCACTTTCAGTGGGATCATCACTAACATGACAATCTGCCACGTGAGCAATGAGTGAAAAATGTTGTGGAATTTGTTGTTCCATTATACTTATTATTTTGGAAAAACAATCTCTCCATTTGAAATGGATCCATTCTATAACTCAGATTATCTCAGGCTGTATTGAGCGATATGCCATTTAGAATTTTAAGTAATGTGACAGTTTGTACACTATCCACGGTGAACTGAACTCTCATCATCTTTCCCCCAGCTATACTACTAGTCTGTGATAGTCACGCTCTGTTGCTTTTGATTTAGTTTCTTTCTTAATTTCCTTTTTAGTAGAATTGGCATGAGGTAAATCGGCTATTTTCTTGTGCAATTGTACAATTATGTGAGTCTTATGCTTCTATTTTTTTTTTTTTTTTGCAGATGCCAGGTACAATAATGGCAATGGGTCAGCTTAATAGACCAAGTATCATGGTTTATGGTGGAACTATCAAGGTTCAGACTTTGACTACTAAACAAGATTTGCTTTTAAAAATTAGGTTTTTAATCTGTAATCTTAATTAATAAAGACTTGATGTTCACCATCTGTAAATATAAATCTTACAGAAAATTTATTTGTGAAGTTTTTCCAAAGTTACTATCAAATTTCGGTTCTTGTTCTTTTGGAATTAGTGACACTAGAGTTAATTTGTCTTATAAATAAGCTGGAATAGGAGTGTGTATGTCTATGAGGTGGTAGAGCAAATGGTGAGGTATCCACTAGTTGGATGACCTAGAAGCATTAATTATATTTGAACTACAACGGGAACTCTTTATTACTTGTCCCCAAAATAAATAATTTCTTTGGACTTTGAAAGGAACTCTACAAATTAAGAAGAAAAAAAGATAAATGATTTATTGGAATTGTGCCAGATATATATGTTTCTGCATTAGTCTATTAATGATTGAGAAATAATGATCATCTATCATATGCTTAATCACATAATTTTTAAAGTTTTTTGTAAAAATCTGACTTCTTTCTTTTTCTTTTTCTTTTTTGTTTTCCCGTATCCAAATTGTAGCTGGTTAGAGAGTAGAAGATTTTTTTAAGTTGCTAATAAAGTATCTTCTTTTGATTTTTTTTCCCCCTTTTGCAGCCTGGTCATTTTCAAGGCCATACTTATGATATTGTATCTGCCTTTCAGGTATGCGCACTAATTTACTGTTATTTATTTTCTTTTTTCTACCTTTTGTGAAACCTTTAGCACCTATAAAAGAACCAACGGAGAGTTTTGACATTGCCACTTTAGTCCAATAGATATATGGAATGCTTTATCCTTTTGTTATTCTGGTATTTTGAAACATAAAAGTAAAACTTTTTGGGCTGAATAATCTGGGTTTTATAATTTTGACTGTTTTCAGTGACAGGCTTGACCTTTTTGTTGGGAAAAAATTCTATATAACTGTAAAAAAATTTCAGCAATTACAGCGGAAGCACAACCACAAAAGAACACAAAGATTTTCGTGGAAACTCTTTCTCTTTAAAGGGAAAAATTACGGGACAAACTCCGAATAATTTCACTATATTAAATAGAGATTACAACACTTAGAAATACAACTTGAGCAAAGAAAAACTCTCTTTTTCTTTTCACTCACTGCTCTCTTCCTCACTGTCTCTCACAATTTTCTCTTACCCTCTCTATTTTTCTCTTCTCTTTTGCTTGCTCTCACTCATGCAGTTCTTCAAGACTGCAGTCCTTAGTCTCACTTGCTGGACTTCTCTCTTCACACACTTCTCCAAATGGCCGAATGGCCTTACTTTATATTTCTTCATCCTTTTCTTCTTTTCTTCCTTCAACGTGTCTCACAAGTTTAACATCACATCTTCATTTATGTGGCTTGACTCTTGTACATCCCTTCATAAATGTTGCTGGACTTTTGTACATAATTATAGAGAAAAAGATGAACCCAATTCTTCTCTTTCTAATAGATTCTGTGAGAGTCACAATCCTGTTTGGACTACTCGTTGAGTGAGTTGGAGAAAGGCACCAAAGTGTACTAGTACCATTTTTGTTTTGTTCTGCAGATTAGGCATTGAGCCTTTAAACACTACTATTAAATTGTGTTGTAAGAACTTATTTAACAGCCAAAGCTAATAGCAGATATTTAGGCTATGCTGATGAATATAATAGGAAGAAATAGACATGGAAAACAAGGTTGGGCATATAGTTTGATGTGTCTCTCCCACAACCTTTGAACTTTCATTGCATTGAAGATGTGCGTGTGACTTCTTGTGCGATAAGCTATATGGAAACTTGGGCTCAAAAATGTTAAAAAATGAATTAAAAAAAAAAACGTAAATATGAATAAAGTTTATGGAAATTGCTTTCTGTTGCATTTACACTTCATAAGTTATGCTTTTACAGTTTTACCACACATAGGTCATGGAATAGTTGAAAGGAGATATAATTTTTTGTTCCAGTAAAGGGAATTTGGTATGTTGGATTTTTTTTTTTCGTCATAACTTTTAGGTATAAACTTGACTGAAAATCTTATAAGAGATACAAATCACCAATTGTTATTGCATGGGGAGGGAGGGATTGTAACTCATGTAACCGTGGTTGATTTACATGTAGCAGTGCTTAGAAAGGTGCCTCTAGTGTATGTCATATGCTGCTGCATTACTTTTGCATCTATGAAAAACTACGACTTACTAATTGATGGATCTTGCTTAATTAGTTTTACACATTATTTGAATATCTTGATCAGATATTGAGGTCATATTTAATTAAATTTCTTAAGTACCTACTTCCAATTTTATTATGTGATTGTATGAAGATATATATCTGTTGCCTACGGAAAAAATAAAAATAATCTGTGACATGTAAATGCTGTAATTCATTCTTTTGTTATCCTAATACTGTAACTAGTTCATTTGTCATCTTAATTACTGCAGTGTTATGGAGAATTTGTCAGTGGATCCATAAGTGATGAGCAGAGGAAGAATGTAATCCGCAACGCATGCCCTGGGGCAGGAGCTTGTGGTGGGATGTATACAGCCAATACTATGGCCTCTGCTATTGAAGTTATGGGGATGTCACTTCCTTACAGGTAGAAACTTGTCTCTGCCTGATCACTTGAATTGGCATCAGCTAGCAATGTAATTCCAATCCTCATAGTTCTATTTTTCCTTTAAAGCTCTTCGACACCTGCTGAAGATCCATTGAAGTTGGATGAGTGCCGTTTAGCTGGAAAATATCTTTTGGAATTATTAAAAATGGACTTGAAACCACGAGATATTATCACTCCAAAATCCCTGCGTAATGCAATGGTTATTGTCATGGCACTAGGTGGGTCTACAAATGCTGTGTTACACTTAATTGCCATTGCAAGGTGAGGAGTCTTTGGTACCTGATTTCCAGTGCATAACATTGATTAAATCACATAGAGGTTGCTAATGGGAATCTTATTGGCAGGTCTTTTGGTATGAATTTAACTCTTGATCATTTTCAGAAGGTCAGCGATGAGGTTCCATTTCTTGCAGATCTTAAGCCTAGTGGCAAATATGTCATGGAGGATTTAAAAAAGGTTGGCTGTTTAATAAAATATCCTTTCTTGTGCTTTAATTTCACTACTATGAAGAAGGTTTCGTTTTTTTTTTTTTGGATATGAAAATTTTTATATTGTTTGCTTTAGTTTGTTTATCGCCGTTTCCTCTTGATGAACCCATGAATGATTGTTTTGATAGATTGGAGGAACGCCTGGAGTCATCCGCTACCTTTTGGAGCTTGGTTTTTTAGATGGGGATTGTATGACTGGTACATATATTTGGATTGTTGCGTTCCTCTGAACAAGTACTTTGTTTTAGTATTCTCATAGTTAACCTAAAAGGGTTTCTCCCCCCCCCCCCCCCCCCCCCCCTCTCTAGTTACTGGGAAGACACTGGCTGAAAATGCAGCAAGCTTCCCTCCCTTAGCCACAGGACAGGTTTGACAGCTTTTATGTTTTTATTTATGACATCTTCTATTCGCAATGTTTCTGTCACTTTTACTGTTGATTAGACATGAAATTTAATGCAGTTCTTTCTTTCTTTTTCTCATATAGGATATAATTAGACCAGTGGAAAACCCCATAAAGAAAACAGGCCACATCCAGATATTATATGGAAATATTGCGCCAGATGGTTCTGTAGCAAAAATCACAGGAAAAGAGGGGCTATATTTCTCAGGTTTTATTATATGTTCTACTTTTGGGCTATTATGCAAGTTCTATGTTTTATAATTAAAATCTAAATTTTGGTGTAGTCTACTTCAAAAATATTTACCCAAAAATGTTCAACAGGCCCTGCACTTGTCTTTGAAGGAGAGGAATCAATGGTCGCAGCTATCTCAGAGGATCCTTTGAGTTTTAAGGTATGTGTTCTAGTCAACATTGTTGTATAATCAAATCTGTATGGTTAGCATTTTTTGATGTTTTGTTACTAAGTTATACAGAGTTTAGAACCCAAAGTGCCAATGAGCTCTAGCTCAAATAGTGTTTCCACTCGTCACAAGAGCAAGGTGGAGGGTGAAAGCATAGGTTCCAAACCCATTTGGTGTGTGTGTGTAACATACCAATAAAAATAATAATAAAGGAATTTCATAACAGAACCCAAAGTTGCTTGAGTGAGTGCAGAGACTTGAAAGAAAAAAAACACTGTTATGCCTAATGCTTTTTGGTTCATTTATATTAAAAAAAGACTGTTGCACCTATATTGCACATTTTCAATGACATTACTTACCAAAAAAATCTGGTGAATAAGTTTTGTTTCTTTGTGAAAAACAAGCATCATGGCTAAGCATTGCTCTCCCAGAATGAGAATTATCTCCTGCATCTGCTGCATATTACAAGCCTCTCACATGTGGGCCCCGCATGCTGTGAGAGTCCCCCTGCGTTAGGAACCTAGTGGTTCCTAATGGGGATGAAAAGGAATTGTAGGGGACTGTATGAGAGTTGTAGAGGAATTGACCTATTTGAGGTAGACACCCTCCATAGAGAAATATTAAGTGAAAGAGAGGAAAATAAGAAATGCACTAAGCAATCAATTGGTTTATTCTTCAATATCTAATGTTGAAATTACAATCATGTATTTATAGGAGACTAGCTCTAATCTCATTAGGCCACGTGGCTTAAGATAATTGGCTATTTATTTTTTTGATAGGTAATGAGAATAATATTAATCAAGATAGAAAAATGAAGAAAGCAAATACAAGGTGTTCATGATGGTGAACACAAGAAAAAGAAACAAACAACAACAAGGAAGAAAACTTAAGGTGCAATTCTAAGAGAAGAAAGAAACTCAATGATAGAAGAACAATTCGAGGAGCCCCAATACCTAGACCAATCAAAAAGAGTCTTTTGGCATAGAGCTTGTAACTGAACCAGTGATTTCTCAATAGCCTCAAAAGAGCACCGATTTCTTTCAGTCCAAAAAATCCACATCAAATGGCAAATTCCATTTGTCCGAATTAAATTTCCCCAGCCAATAGCTCCAAAAAAAAAAACACCAAACTTTCCGCAGAGTCTGGCATGACCCATTAGATCTCTAAAACCTGAAGCATATGCACCCACAACGAGTGAGCTACAGGACAATGGAGGAAGATATGATCCATAGATTTTTCATTACAGCAGCATCCGCTCATAAACTGTTGTTCGCAAAAGGAATGCCACCCTTTTAGGAATTTTAACTTTCCAAATACCCTTCCAAGGAAAATTGGAGATAGAAGCACCCCCCCCGAATCTTATTGTAATAGGACCAAATATCAAACTAGCCATTCCCATTAAGGCACCAATAGGAACTATCACACCCAACACCCCTAGGAATCCTAGATTGAATGAAACCAAGGAAAGAGAAGGTAGCCTCTAATTCACTAACATGAAAGTCCCAATAAAATCTCAAATTCCAAATTCTATCATTTCCACCCTCTTGATAGCATAGAACATCAGAAATGCAAGCTTTCTTGTCATTTGAACACACATACAATTAAGGATAGAGCATTTAAGTGAGTTGTCCCTAACCCACCTTTCATGCCAAAAAAGAATACGAGAATCATCACCCACGACTAGGGTCACATGTTTGGAGAAACTCTCCCATCCATCATGAATACCAAGCCATAGACCACACCCGTGGGCCCTTCTACATACTTTAGTATTCCACCCCCTTGATACTCTCCATATTTAGTTGCAACAACCCTCCGCCAGAGATGGGTACCTTCTTGTCCAAACCTCCATAACCATTTCCCTATTAGGGCTTGATTAAATTGCATTAACTTCCTGATCCTTAAACCACCCATCTCTAACGGTGAACACACCTTCTCCCAAACTACCAAAGGATATTTGAAACACTCCTCTGAAGACTCCCATAAAAAATTTCTCTAAATACGCTCCGACCTATCAGCCACAGCTACAAGGATGGTAAACAAGGATAGGTAGTACGTATGAAGACTTGAAAATGTACTCTTCAACAGAGTAAGTCTACCACCCTTAGATAAATAAAGACGCTTCCAACCTAATATTTTCTTCTCTATCTTCTCCAAAATAGGATTCCAAATGGACACTATCTTATGCAGAGTACCCAATGGCATTCCCAAGTATTTCATAGGTAGACTACCCACCCTACATCAAAGTATGTTAGGCAAAGCACCTATATTACCAACCTCCCCAACCGGAACAATCTCACTCTCCCCCACATATACTTTGAAACCAAGTCAAAGCTAGCCTAATGGACAACAACTATTCTCTAGAAGCATCGCAAAACAAGATGATATCTTCTGCAAACAGCAAGTGTGAAATGTGTACCCTAATAGAGTTAACTGGCCCTATATGAAAACCATGAAGAAGACTACACTCCTCAGTTTTCTTCAAAATCTGACTTAATACTTCCATAATTAAAAGGAAAAAAAGAGGGGATAGCAGGTCACCTTGTCTCAACTCTCAACCCATGGGAGCTTCCAAAAAAACCTGCCAAAGATCTATTCACAAAAACAGAGAAACTAACAGCAGTGATGCAAGCCTTAATCCATCCCCTCCATTTCACCCCAAAACCCATCCTACCTAACAAATAGAATAATGCATCCCAATTCCCATGATCATAGGCTTTTTCGATGTCCAACTTACAGAACACACTTGGAGCATGACACTTCAATCTGCTATCTAGACACTCATTTGCAATAAGCTCTGAATCCAAAATTTGTCTCCCACCAACAAAGAATTTTGAGACTTAGAGATGAGACTATCTAACACCGCCCTTAATCTATTCGTCAACACCTTAGACATCAGCTTGTACACACTATCCACCAAACTAATAGGCCAAAAATCTTTAATATTAGTAGCATTAAGATGTGCTCTAAGAATTAAGCTACATGTGCTCCCTAACTAACTAACTAACTAATGGGAATACAACAACTATTAGGAGATTACAAGGCATTTGGTATAATTTGGGGTTCCTAACACTTCCCTCCCCTTCAAAACACCTTGCCCATAAGGTGTTGTTATGAAATGACACCTTCATGAGGGGGAACCGGCCACTAAACCAATACTTCAAGGAATTTTGACTGTCAAACACACCAACAACTCCAAAGATATTAATCACTGTCCAGAACAGAGTAGCATAACTTGAAAAGCTAGACTTTACACCAGCACTCATTGGAAATCCACATCGTGTTTCAATGTTGTCCTCCATGTCAAACAATGAATTGTGGCAAGATCCAATGTGAACCGTAGAGTTACCTTCTTTGGATTCTAAAAAGTCGTTTAGCATTGTCAAGTTGTAACATTGCAAAGGGCAGGTGGATTTATAGTAGTAACATTGCCGCATTGACCTTGTAAAAGTTGCATTGCATTGCCGCCTTTTTTTTGCTTGCGTTGGTAATATTGTGAATATCATTGTTTTTGAAGACAATTCTTGAAACTCTTCCACGTGCTCTAGCCTAAGGGAACCAAGACTTCCAGTATTTGCAAGATACTTTCCATTACATGAAAAAATAAATGCTAGCATTGGAACCTTTGCACTTCTCACTGCTGTCACCAAGAACGTGAACGTATCGTGCCCTCTGGACACCATTTGCTGATAAGAAGGCTTTGGAATATGTGTTGGCTTCCATGAGTGTGGCCAACAGTACTTCTTGGAGCATCAACTTGGGCTTCAGGCTTGCATATATCAGCACAATTCAATCTGACCAGAACACCGAGAAATGTGTATCTATCCCTTTACCTTGGTAATAGGCATGTAAGAGAAAGACTTGGTCACCATAGCTAGGTCCAAGTTCAACTTCAACCCCACCTAATATTATCACGTCCCATTTCTTGAGGAGAATAGGCTGATCCTAAAAAACTACTTTTCCGATGGAACCCATCAACAATAAGGCAAGCTTATCAATGTGCTCAACTTCAAGATTGGTACACTGTGAACCAAGTGACACGTTTTCATTGGCACATTTATGCAATATAGGCTTGCTGATGGAGATGCATGTGGCGTCATCAAGAAGGCCTGGGTTGGTCTCAACAAGTTTATTTTTCTCCAACTCTTCTTTGGTCTCCACCATTTTTACCCCAGCTTTCATTGCACCAAGAAGCTGAAACTCTTTTTCTGTCATATTCTCAAGTGCCTCTTGCACTCTTGAAAGTTCTTCTTTCATGGCCTTTTTTGATTCAGCCAAGACCTTGACCTTTTCTAAAATAGCCTTGACATCCTTTGAAACTTTGTTCACCATTTGCTATATTTCTTTCCAAAGTTTTCTTTGGTCACATCCGCTCATTTCAAGATCATCTGCTCTGATACAACTTGTTAGGAATCTAGTGATTCCTAATGGAGATGGAAAGGAATTGTAGGGGAATGTATGGAAATCGTTGGGGAATTGATTTAATTCGAGGTAGTCACCTTCCATAGAGAAATATTAAGAGAGAGAGGAAATGCACTAAGCAATCAATTGGTTTATTCTTCAATATCTAATGTTGAAATTACAATCTTATATTTATAGGAGACTAGCTCTAATCCCATTGGCCCACTTGCCTTAACATAATTGGCTAGTTAATTCAACATGTGCTCTAAAAATTTAACCATGTGTTAAATGAGCTACATATGCTCGATTCTTAACTAACTCATCTTTATCTCAACTAACTAACTAACTAACTAAAGGGAATACAACAACTATTAGGAGATTACGAGGCATATGGTATAATTTGGGGTTCCTAACACGCTGTATGCAGCGGATGCAGGAGATATCCCCTCATCCCAAAGGGTGGCGTTTCTCTAATATCATTTAGCCTATATAATGAATAATGCTTCCTTGAACGTTGAATATGATTCTCCCAACTGATCTTTTGCATAAGGAAATCCATTAAAGTGGTAATTATGTGAAATATTCTCAAATTGTATGAATTACAGACATCTGTGAAAGGACTCTTAGGCCCAAAGGGCTAATTATTATTCATTTGATAATTTCTCTCAATTGAATTTTATTATCAAGTCTTCTACAAATAAAGCTCTGAAATATGGATTTTGTAACAGACAAAACTTCTGTACTCTGATTTGAGGGGCTGAACGTTTACCTTTCAGGCTTCTTCTCTAAGCTTAATGCTTTGGTTTTTGCCATACAGACCAGTATAATGTCCATTGTCTGCCAAAACTCATGAAATCTGTAGCTTCAATGGTCTTATTCTTCCACGTTTAAATTCCTAATTTCTTACGTTAATAAATTTCATATTCTCTGCAAATTTTTTTATGTCATAGGTATCACCTATTTGCATTCTGCAAATTTTGATAATTAGTTAATTGCACCGTGTAAGTTGGCTGCATTCTGCATTTATAGCAGCATCTTTTCTGGTTTTGCTTGCATTCATGTGGTTACAAGATGTTACCATGAAACTTAGATGTTGTAATGGGATATCTGATTTCTTGTTTATGTTTGTCATGTTGCAGGGTAAGGTAGTTGTTATTAGAGGAGAGGGGCCTAAGGGGGGACCAGGCATGCCTGAAATGTTAACACCAACAAGTGCCATAATTGGAGCAGGTCTTGGGAAGGTATGGTTTTAATTAAATCCTAATCTTGCCTTATGGACAGAATATTTTTCCAAATCAGTTTATAGGAGAATCCTTTCAACTCACTATATGGAAATTCAAATGACTATATCTACACATTCTTCTGATTACATTACTTATTTAATAGTCAGCTGCCTTGTTTGATGACTTAATAGGTCATGTGATTAAAATACACATGGATGGTCATTTAAGTAGCTACTTGTTGTGCTAAAGGAGACTCCAAACTGGTTTGGGGAAAAACTTTTTCCCAATTAGTGGTCTGTTTTTTTCATAAAATGAGTCAAATCATTATCCTAAAGCCTTCCAAAAGACAACTTTTAGATATAGCATGTTCGAATTATAGTGTACTTTATCAATAGAGTGACTTTAAGGTCATGAATCTACTTCAAAATTAAAAAAAAAAATGGTTACTTTTAGATATTACTGGTACCTTTTCTATTTAATCTATCAATATGTTCTTTTCATGGTAAATGCTCTAACTTAGTAGAGACAAAAGTTGTTTCCTATGAATGATGTTTCTTTGGATACTGCTTTTGAATGCTACAGGATGTTGCTTTGTTGACTGATGGTAGGTTTTCAGGAGCTTCGCATGGATTTGTTGTTGGCCACATATGCCCTGAAGCACAGGTGCACTAGCTTTTTATTCATCTAGAAGGATAACAATATAAAATTTTAACGGAGTGCAGAAAATTTTTCCATCTTTAAGGATATAAAAACTACAAATTTTCTTCACAAACTACAACTAGGAATGCATTGCTAATCTTTTTCAGGAAGGGGGTCCAATTGGTTTAATTGAAAATGGAGACATCATCAGCATTGATGTTCAGAAGAGGAGAATAGATGTTGAGATAACAGATGAGGAGATGGAGCGGCGAAGAAAGACGTGGACTCCGCCTGCATTTAAAGCTAACAGAGGAGTTCTTTACAAGGTATGTGGGACTCAGCCTTGACATCCAAGATTTTTGTGTAATTTGCTGATGTATTTATTGAACAAAGACCATATTATTTCTTTCCAGTACATCAAGAACGTGCAATCGGCTTCAAGGGGATGTGTGACTGATGAGTAGTGGAGAGGACATATATATAGATGGCATAAAGTGTGGCAGCAAACCCGAGTTAGTACATTCCATTTAGGGTCTGTTTGTGTAGTGGTTGCGGCTGCGTTTTTTGAGATTGCCTTTTTTTTGGGTTGGTCCATGGCACTGTTCATAGACTAGCCAAGTGATAAAAATGCATGAACAGTAATTTGCAACAATAAAAAATATTTTGCTACAGTGTTTTCAGTAATAAATTTTTAGTTTTCAGCAAAATAAGC
Organism: Quercus tomentella; assembly: GCA_028535165.1. NCBI lineage: Eukaryota > Viridiplantae > Streptophyta > Magnoliopsida > Fagales > Fagaceae > Quercus > Quercus tomentella. The sequence goes on from JAPQVY010000001.1 coordinate 30,591,560, forward strand.
AGTATCTAAACGCACACTTTTTTTTTTGAGGGAGCTCTAAACGCACACTTAATCTCATTAGATTCCTATTTGCGGCTCTTTAATGGCCAATTTGGATGGAGGGGAAGTAAAGTAGAGTTAACTGGAAATTAGTACATAAAGTGTGGCAGCAAACCTGAGTTAGTACATTCCATTTAGGGTCTGTTTGTGTAGTGGCTGCGGCTGCGTTTTTTGAGATTGCCTTTTTTTTGGGTTGGTCCATGGCACCATTCATGGACCAGCCAAGTGATAAAAATGCATGAACAGTAATTTGCAACAATAAAAAATATTTTACTACAGTGTTTTCAGTAATAAGTTTTCTGTTTTCAGCAAAATAAGTAGTATCTAAACGCACACTTTTTTTTTGAGGGGGCTCTAAACGCACACTTAATCTCATTAGATTCCTATTTGCGGCTCTTTAATGGCCAATTTGGATGGAGGGGAAGTAGAGTAGAGTTAACTGGAAATTAGACTAATTTTCAGCCAACTCTACTCTACTTCCCCTCTATTCAAACTAGGCCTAAGGGTATCTATCTAGATCCTCAACATTTAAAAAAAAAAAATTTCCCTCAAGCATTGTGAATCTCAAGGTAGTCAGCTAAAAGAATGTTTTGAATAGTCTCAATGTTCTCTTGATCCAACAGAACGAAAATCCTCAGCTCATCGATCAAGTCTTTGAATTTTTTGCGATTATAAGAAATTTAATAAGGGCTATCCAAATATTAAAAAAAAAAAAAAAAAACCTGTTAATTTGAATATGATCAATAAGGGCTATCTAGATATTTAAAAAAAAAAAAAAAATTTTCCCTTACATTATTTGGGGGAGGGAATTCTTGTTCTCTTTCATGGGAGAATTAAATAATGCCACTGAGGTATAAGACTTTTGATTTTATGTTCTTCTCAACTAATTAATTAGCACAAATAAAATTAATATTCAATTACTTGTGTGGTTTTAATCCATGCTTTTCACTACTAAATTTGTTGTCAACCTCAAGGGTTTCCTCCTTGTGTGTATAAGACGAGGGATTGCACATACTCGGTTAATAATCAAGTATTCAAAAAGGTCTAGACACTTAATATTCAAGTACCTTGTATATTGTCTAAGACACATGACATAAAAGAAAATGTGTTTGTTCTCAGAGGAAAAATAAGTTAATCAAGAAGAAATTGGAAGAGTTTTCATTATTTGAATACAAAAAAAAAAGTATATGATTAGTTTTCAATCCTTAAATGCAAAACAACAAACAACTCCTACAAAAAACAAAAAAAAAACAAAAAAAAAAAAAAAAAAAAAAAAAAACAATAAACAATCAATGGATTGGTCAAGTCTTTTACATTCTTTTTGAGAGAGTGGGGAGTATATATAGGATAAAGTTTAGATATAAAACTAGTTGTAGCTTAAGACTACAAACTGCTTTAATAAACTGACATGTGTTAAAAATGGCATGTAATCACTTAAGTAAACTTAACCCAAGTAACCCTAATTAACTACACCACCTATTAAAAATAAAAATAAAAAGATAAAAACTAAAACACCTATACGTATTCTCTCTCTCTCCCTCTCTCTCTCTCTTTGACTTCTCTTGAACCCAGAAACACAATCCCTCTTCTTCCTCCACCACGGTCACCCTAAACCCTCCTGTCTCCATCGTCGACCACCCCAATCCCTCTTTTTATTGCAGTTTCATATATTAGAAAAGAACAATGACATCTCTTCTGAAACAATATTATTGTCATGGAACGTGAAGGAGAAGCACAATTGTAATTCAAAATTCAAGATTTACTTCAATTGTAATTCACAATTCAAGAAATATCACATATATGACATACCTAAATGGGAAAACATTGACAGCCACGAGTTGAAATAGTTGAGAAAGCTTAGCTAAAATACAAAACACAAATCAGAATATGCAAGTTTGACAAAAAAAGACTAGTTGCTAGCTTGGGTTGGATCAGAAGAACAATCATGAGTCATTGTGAAGAGGCCGGAGGCGCAAGGATAGGTGAACAGTAACATCCAGATTTTTTTTTTTTTAAATATTTTTATTAATATATAATTTTATTATTATGTTGAAATCCAGTGATTTAAGGCTGAGGATTGGGCTTTCTGGTGTTTTTTTTTTTTTTTAAAATTATATTATAGATTTGTTTTTTTTTTTTTTAATAGGTGGTGTAGTTAACTAGGGTTAGTTGGGTTAAGTTTATTTAAGTAATCATGTGTAATGCACATACCATTTTTTACGCATGTCAATTTATTAGAGTAATTTGTAGCCCTAGGCTACAACTATATATATTATCACATTGGATGCACTAGATAATTTTACATTGGAGAGCTGTATCTCTTTTACTCGATGGAACAAGTTTCTCATAGCTTGTGACCCCTACAAATATAGGAAAACAACGTATCAGAAGAAGCCTACTCAATGTGGGCATGAATGATAATTATTGCAATAAGTTTAGGGACATAAATTTTGTCTCGACAAGCATGTTTAGAAATTACTTATTTCCATTAGCAAAAAATTTAAAAAAAATCTAACTTATTTTCAAAAAAATTGAAAGTTAGATTATTTGAAATAAAAATGAGATAAAAGTAGTGAGCGAACCACAAAAAGTACAAAAAATAAGCAAAAAGCTAGTTTATAATTGTGGGGCACAAGAATTCAGATAAGGTACCTGTGCCACGTGTCGTATCTATGGCTAAGGAGCCCATTATCGTGTCAATGAGGCCACATGCTTGGACAGTAAGACCACGTCAGTGGCACATTGCCAGAGGAGGTCCTGTTGTTGAGAAAAAACTTTGGAGAGGGGGTTAGCCCTAACATGACTGGCAGGATGGTGGCTGCCTCCACATTCAATGCATCCTACCAAAACTCCTAGCTGCATTTATGTGAAGAAGACCCTTGAACAGTGCTGCCTTGGCCACCGCAACTCACAAGGGGTTTGGAAAGGTGTCTAATGGGACAAGCACTTGAGTGGTGGACTGGACAATCAACAAATGGAGGGCTAAGATCGCCTGAAGGGAGTTATATAATGTGAGAGACCCTCCAAAGGGTGGGGGGCACAAAATCTGTAGAAAAAATGCTGTAGTATTAAGAAAAGTAACTGTAATCAAAGCTAAGAGAAATATATTCAAGAACTACTCTCATCGGACATTGCCGATGAAGAATTTTTGTGCATCACATTTGTCTATTTATTGCTTTTCCTTACTCTCTTACCATCCTTAGCCCATTAAGGGCATAGTCCACTTTGTTGAAGCCTAGCTTTTTAGCCCACTCTTTACAAATTTATTGTATTAGGCTCTTTGGGCCTTAATCCATTCATCTTTTGGACTTAAGAGCTAAAGCTCACCCTTACAATAATCATTCCCCAAACAAACACGTTAACATGTTGAAGTTGTTGAGTTAACTGAGTAATGGACAATCACTTAAAATTAACCAAGTTGTGAAAAAAAAAAAAAAAATTAACCAAGTTGTGAAAAAAAGAAGAAGAAGAGAAATGCTATTGTTCATAACGCTTTCAGAATAAATCATAAGTGGCATATTCTTAATAGTGGACAAAAAAAAAAGTAATTTCAATGATAGGTTTAAATTAGGACCAATAAAAACTTACTATTTATAATTTTTCAATGGTGAATTCAAGTAAGAAGAGAAAAACTTACCATCGATTTGTTATAAAAGTATTTTGAAAATATTGTTATAAAAACTTGTCCCACTTTTGAGAAAGACTCATGTGCGCACCTAAAGTGAGGCTATTGGGCCTGATCTCACTTGAGCTCACAACTTATTTGTAAAGTGGGTTTAGGATTTCCTACTTTGGGTTGTTCTCGGCACAGAGACTCAGTGAAACTGTCTCTCTCTCTCTCTCTCTGAATCACTCTTTTTTCTCTACTCTCTGTTTCCTTGGGAACCTTTCAACAACCACCATTTCCTTTCCCCAACTTTTCATATTTATAGCTCTAAATTAGTGGAGAGATCATGATTACTGACACAGTTAGTGCAATTGGAGGTCCAATATCATCAGTTGTAAGTGGATGGTTAGGTGGGAGTGGAATGTGGTGAAAGTGGCCTTGGAACTTGGTTCCCACTCCAGCAGGCATGCCCGGCAGCGGTGTTTCCCTAGGCGTTGCTGAGCATGCGAAGGATGGTGTGTTTGGACGTTATTCTTTCTTTATTGTTCGGGAATAGTTTGCCGAGCAAGGACCAGGTGACAAAACTTGGGCCTGCCGTTTGTGAGGGTTCAGAATGGGGTTTTGGGTAGAAAGAGATTGGGGCCATAGGCCACACTGCTGGGTCAAAATTCAAGGCCCAAATGAATCTGGGTACCTTGGTGCCGTACATTAGCCCCCCCTTGATTCATGCCTGACTACCGGGAAGAATCAAGGAATCCAAAAGACACTTACGTTTGAGAAGGTTAACAGGTGGAAGCTTGGGCGGTTTCAGAAACCCATTAATGCGCTCTCAAAAGGCGTGCTGTTCCAGGCCGTTTGGTTCAGCCGTCATCATTACTTGACGGTTCGTGAACCGAGGCGGCGCGCATGTTAGTTGGCATTGGCATTCGTAAAGTTTCTTCGCTAACTGAGCCCCATTATGGTTGATTAGACGTTGTTCTTCCCTCTTTGGCCTCTATAAATAGCCCATCACAAATCCTTTTCTCACTTTTTCACTCTCCACTCTCTGAATTTTCTCTCTGCCGAGCATTCATCTGTGTGCTTATTCATCAGTCTTGAGCCCCCTTCTTCCCTAGAGCCCAAAGTAAGTTTTCTACCTCTTCCTTTTACTTCAGCTTCTTTCTTCGAGTTTCTTCCTTCAATTCTAGACTTTAAGATGGGTTATGCTTTTCTTCTGAACACTGCGGCATCTTTAGCCACATTTAGGCAAAAGTTTGACATTCCTGATGACGTGGAAGTGGTGTATTGCCACGAGAGCGAAATTGCTCTCCACAGAGGGGAACATACTGCTTTCTTTCCCTTAATGGCAATTCTAGAGGGTGGGGTTAGGTTTCCCATGGACCCTCTCTTACTTAATACATTTAGGTACTACGGGCTATGCCCTAACCAACTTGCCCCCACTTTTTACCGGGTAGTTAGTTGTGTCAGTAGGTTGAACCATACATTCGATTTGCAATTAAACCACCATGATATAAACCACATGTACAGTTTATGTGAGAATAAGAGTACAAACTATTACTTAAAGGTTAAAGATACGCGAGTACGGCTGATATCATGCCTACCTAACTCTAATAGGAATTCAGCCGGGGAGTTCGTCCGGGTGCTCGGCAATTGGTTTGCCGAAGAAATCCCCTGCCTCCTCTCACGGCGTGAAGTGGGTTTGTATTGATTTCTAACTTAGCTTTCCACTTATGGTTGTTTTATTTATCTGAATACTGACGTCGTATTTCATCTTATTATATTTATATATATATATATATATATATATTTTTTTTTTTTTTGTAGACGACAAAGTGTTTATCCCGGACATCAAGGTAATCCACGTTAGGGATCTAAACTTTGTACTCAGGTCCGAGATATTTGTTCATTGGGACGAGCAGCTCCGAGCGTCCCATCTGATCCTTGGAGTCAAACCCATCTACTCTACCTAGCAACCTTTCAGGCAAGCACTTTTGGTAGACAACCCCCTCCTATCCTACATCGACGTTCGGCACCCAAACTTTCTTCCGCCGAGATTCACAGTGGGAGAAGCTCGGGAACTTGGTCGGCGATATACTTGTTCGGACGAGCTTGCGCTGTTGCAGGACGAATCGGCAGAGCGTGTGTCCTGACGTCTCCGAGAACTTGCTCACGCGCCTGTTGAGGAAGAGGCTCCCGTCCAAGAGGAACCCGCCCAACCTGAAGAACCCGTTGAACTCGAGGCTCCCACGCAGGTAATCGAGCAAGTAGCCGTTGATATTACTAACCTTTCTGATACTGAATCTGATCGTAGTGGAGACATGGTGACCCGGAAGACCATGACTATTGATCGTTTTGTACCCGGTGCAAGGTAGACCACGCAGCAGCAACCACCTCAGGGTCGAGGTCAAACGCCTCCCCCCCCCCCCCCACCTCCTCCCCAAACCGGACGAACCCGAAAGAGGCAACGTGTTGCTGAGCAGACTTCTACCGGTTTGGGAGATGTACTAACCCGGACTCCCCCCCAGCCATCTAGGGGTATTGTCATTCAGGAGCCACAAACTCAAATCGAGGCAAGCGTGGTGTCCTCTTCCCAAGCAGCGCAGGCGTGGCAGCCCAAGTTTCAGTTGGACGGCAAGCCACTCCCCGCGAGCGCTAGTGTACGGGTGTGGGAGAAAGGTGAAGGGGGTCGTGTTGCCCAAAGTTTGGCACACGACCTTCTTCTGCCCTAGGACGTGCATGCTTTTGAAGATGGGACGGAGGAGTCTATGGGAAGAAGGCTGCAGTGGCATACTATTGCGGTAATCTTTCATTTACTGATTCCTTACTAACTCTTATACGTATTTATTTTTTTTTTTTTCTTCATTGCTGTACTAACTCCTGCTGTTTCATTAGGTTGCTTAACTGGCCCACATCCTTGATGGGCATTTAAAGGAACTTTCCAAGGATGCTGACCGGGAAAAGGCTGCTAGGGAAACAGCTGTTAAGACAACAAAGGAGAAGATAAAGGCTGCTGAAACTGCCAAGAAGAAAGCTACTGCCGCGGAGAAGGCTAGGGCGCTGGCGGAGAAAAGGTCCGCGGAACTCTTGGCAAAGCAAAATGAGGCAGATTTAAAATTAGCCGAGGCAGTAAGTCTGAATATTGCTCAAGCAGAGGAACTCGCCGACCTAAGAGCGGCTTTGGAGGCTTGTGAAGAGAAATGGTATAACGAAGGATTTGCAGATGCCGAGAATTCCGCGAAGCCGGTTGTGAATCAGGCTCGGAGGTTGGGTTTTGAGGCTGGTTGGTTTGTTGCTTTGCAAGCCTCAGGGGTCCTTGAAGATTCTCCTCTGAAGGATCCCGGCCAAATACCATTCTCGAGCTCTACTCCAGTCGTACAAAACCCCCCGGCGCCCATTGACGAAGAAAAGACGACAAGCATGAAGGAGCTGATGGAGCAAATAGACGCTCATGTGGAGTTGGATGATATGGAAGCCATCAGTATCCCCCGTGCTGGTGATCAGCCCAGCGGGGACATTCTTCATCCCACAGCCGACCAGCAACAGACCGAGACAGTCGCCCAGACAGAACCTGCAGACCTAAGGACTTAACTGCCAAACCGGACCCTTACCGCTTACATTTATTTTTCTTATCTTTAGATATTTTATCCCTTTCAATTAATTTACCTACGTCACCGGGTTGTGGTGACTGAACAATTGCTTTCTTTGCCGAAAATAACTCATATACGGTCACCGGGTTTGGTGACGAAACATTGGTTTCATTTTTCTGTTGACTTTGTTGGAATAATGGTTTATTTGCCGATCATTTGCTTTGTTCATACTCATGAATGCTTAGCTATCGCGTTATTTTCTTCGTCATGTTTTTCTATTTTCCATGCATGTATGGTTTTGAAGGCCGCTTCCGGGAAGGCTTGATGGCCGGGGATGGTTTGTAGGGTAGAATAGGTTAAGCCCCTAGCCATTGGAAATCCCACTCAACACATATTTGCTCTCTCAAGAAGATGTACGGTAGGCTTCTAACTGCCCAGGAAGTAAGTTTCTGTCCTTAGGATATTTCTCAGTATAAGGTTTCCACCTGCTCGGTGATAGTAATCGAATCGGGAATCAGGTTTTTGTCCTTAGAATTTTTTCTGGTATAAGGTTTCCACCTGCTCAGTGATAGTAATCGAACCGGGAATCAGGTTTCTATCCTTAGAATATTTCTCAATATAAGGTTTCCACCTGCTCGGTGATAGTAATCGAACCGGGAATCAGGTTTTTGTCCTTAGAATTTTTTATGGTATAAGGTTTCCACCTGCTCGGTGATAGTAATCGAACCGGGAATTAGGTTTCTGTCCTTAGAATATTTTCTAGTATAAGGTTTCCACCTGCTTGGAGATAATAATCGAACCGGGAATCAGGCTTTTGTCCTTAGAATATTTTTTTGGTATAAGGTTTCCACCTGCTCGGTGATAGTAACCAAATCGAGAATCAGGTTTCTGTCCTTAAAATATTTTTTGGTATAAGATTTCCACCTGCTCGGTGATAATAGTTGAACCGGGAATCAGGCTTCTGTCCTTAGAACACACTGCACTAGTCTTTTTAGCTTCCCCTATACATATTGTCTGGCAATACTAAATAAGCAATAATAAAATTGAATACAACTGCAACGAGAAGCCTCATCAACATATTAGCTAATGAAATGTACATATTAGGATTTACACTTCCACACACAGATGGTCAGTGATAAAACTTCTTAAGATTATGGACATTCCATGGCCAGGGAAGTAGCCTCTCGTTAAGGTCTTCTAAATAGTACGCTCTCGCGCCCGCAATGGCAGTAACTCTGTACGGTCCTTCCTAAGCTTGGGCTAACTTCCCGATATCTGTATCTCGCATATTCCCCACGGCTTTCCTCAGCACCAAGTCTCCAGCACTAAATTCCCTAGTCTTTACATCTCAGTTATAACGTTGGGCAAGTTTCTACTGATACTCCGCTAGTCGTATAATTGCCGCTTCTCGGCACTCTTCCAACCAATCCAAACGTTTTACCATTAGCTCATTGTTTTGGGCGGGGTCAAATCCTGCAACTCGTGCACTGCAGAAGTTCACCTCGGCCGGTATCACGGCTTCTGCTCCATACGTGAAGGAGAACGGAGTCTCCCCTGTGGACCTTCTGGGGGTTATTTGATAAGCCCACAAAACGTTAGCTAGCTCTTCTGCCCACCTTCCCTTTGCCCCGTCCAATCTTTTCTTCAACCCGTTCACGATTGCCTTGTTGGTAGCTTCAGCTTGGCCATTACTCTACGGATACGCTAGAGTGGAATACCTGTTCTTGATGCCGAGATTACCACAAAAGCACGAAAAGCTTTACTGTCAAACTATAGCCCGTTATTTGATATCAGCGAGTCCAACACCCCAAATCTCGTAACTATGTTTTTCCACACAAACTTCTTGATGTCTACATCCCGAATATTAGCTAAAGCCTCGGCTTCTACCCATTTTATGAAATAATCAACTGCCACCAGCACGAACCTGCGATTGCCTGTTGCCCGGGGAAATAGGCCAAGAATATCTAGCCCCCATTGTACGAACGGCCATGGGCTACTGATGGGATTTAGATGACCCGCTGGCTAGTGGATTAGGGGAGCATGCTTTTGGCATCGTTCACATTTACGCACATATTCGGCGGTGTCTTTCTACATCTGCGACCACCAAAATCCCTGAGTCATTACACGGTGTGTTAATGAACGTTCCCCTACATGACTGCCACACACCCCGTCATGCAACTTAGACAGAAGCTCATTTACTTTCTCGGGGTGCAAGCATGAGAGGTACGGTCCCCCAAAAAGACCTCCGGTATAACTTGCGATCTGCTGACAGCCAATACCGAGAAGCCACTCAACGGATCTTGTTGGCCTCTTTTTCATTGTCTGGAACTCGATTCTCAGCCAAGAAGTCAATGATCGAGTCTATCCAACATGGCCTGGTTGCTAAAATCATGGCAACGTCAACCCCAACTGTACTGGCGTTATCTGCCATACTAATACTTGGCTCCCTTATAAGCTCCACTTTGATTAGCCAAGGCACCTCCTCGGTCATTGACGACGCTAACGTAGTTAGGGAGTCAGAGTGTCTGTTCTGCACCCGGCCCACTTAGGCCACCTTCACCGTACAGAACTTGTTCACGATTTGCTTTACTGCCTGCAAGTATGCTTTCGTCCGAGAGTCCCGGGCCTTAAAGCTGCCCTGGACTTGATTAACAACCAGCCGAGAATCAGAGTAAATCTCTACATCCCGGGCGCCCATGCCTAAAATGGTCCTTAATCCGGCAAGAAAGGCTTCGTACTCGGCCTCGTTATTAGAGGCTTTAAATCCCAATCTAAAGGAATGCTCCAACCGTATTCCTTCCGGAGTAATTATGACAATTCCAGCACCAGCCCCCATGGCACTAGAAGCACCGTCCACAAACACTCTCCATGGGCGATTCTCTACATGACAGACCATCTTCCCGTCGTTTTTTGGAGAAAACTCCGCAACGAAATCAGCAAGGACCTGGCCCTTTACAAAGCTTCGCGGCCTGTATCGTATGTCAAAGGAACCTAGTTGGGTCCCCCATTTAGCTATTTGACCCGTGAAGTCTGATCTCTTTAATAATGACTATAAAGGATACTCGGTCAAGACAAATACAGTATGAGCCTGAAAATAATGCGACAGCTTCCTCGTAGCGTGCACTAGGGCTAACACCAGCTTTTCCAAGGGTAGGTATCTTGTCTCGACATCAACCAGGGTTTTGCTGATGTAATACACTGGTTGTTGTATTCCTCGGTCTCTTAGCAGTACGGCACTCATGGCATGATCGGACACTGAGAGGTACATGAATAAATCCTCCCTAGACTCCGGGGCCGTTAACATGGGCACTTGCATCAGATAATCCTTCAAATCTTGAAAGGCTCTGTCACACTCCTCATTCCACTGAAATCCTTTCCACTTTTTCAAAAGCTGATAGAATGGTCTACAGTGATCAGGGAATTTGGAGATGAACCGGTTAAGTGTAACTAACATCACGGCCAATACTTACACTTCTTTTGGATTGCTCGGCGGCTTGAGGCGATTCACGGCTTCAATTTGATCAGGGTTGGCCTTTATTCCCCGATTGGTGATCAGATACCCTAAGAACTTACCGGCCCCCACACCAAAAGCGCATTTCTCAGCATTTAGGCGCAACTTATGTTGCCGAAGTATCTTAAACAATCCCCGAAGATCTTCTACATGTCGTGCTTCCTATTTACTCTTCATTACCATATCGTTGATGTATACTTCAACCGTATGCCCTATTTTATCCCGGAACATCCTCGTCATCATCCGTTGGTACGTGGCCCCGGCGTTCTTCAATCCAAATGGCATCATATTATAATGATAGTTGGCATCCAGGGAGATAAATGCTATCTTTTCTCAGTCATTGGGTGCTAGGGCAATCTGATGATACCCCTGAAAGGCGTCTAAGAAGCTCATCCTTGGGTGTCCGTATGTGGCATCTACCAACTGGTCGATCTTCGGCATAGGGAACAGGTCTTTCGGGCATGCCTGGTTTAAGTCCGTGAAATCTACATAAACCCTCCACTTGCCATTCTTCTTCTTTACTACCATAATATTTGCTAGCCATTCCAAGAAGAAAATCTCCCTTATCACCCCAACTTCCTTCAGCCTTTAGACTTTCAACTTTACCGCGTTAACATGCTCCTTGGCCACTCTCCTTGGCTTCTGCTTCTTTGGGGGGAATGATGGGTCCACATTAAGCTTATGGACAATGAACTCAGGGTCCACCCCGGGCACTTCGTACGGACTCCATGCAAACACATCCACATTCTGCCTAAGGAATAACAACATTTCTACCTTATCCTGGTTCTTCATGCTCGTTCCTATTTGAAAATACCTGTCAGTATCCGGTAAAATTTTAACCTTCATCAGCTTCTCAGCACAACTAGCCCCCACTTCTTCTTGGGGCTTCTGTAATTGCTATAATGATGTCTCCTCGGTGGTTTCCTTCTGTTCAGCCTGCTTGCCCTTCAAACTAACTGCGGCAACTAGGCATTGCCTAGCCACTTGCTGGCTTCCTTGTACTACGGCAACGCCTTGTTCGGTAGGAAATTTAACCTTCACGTGCAAGGTGGACGGAATAGCCCCCATTGCATGAATCCATGGCCTTCCCAGGATCGCCGTGTATGGGGAGAATGATTTGACTACTATGAAGGTCACCATCACTTCCTTACCTTCCATATTTACGGGAAGGGAAATTTAACCCTCGGGAATCACCACCCTTCCATCAAACGAGACCAACGGCGTATCATACTTCGTCAGGTCCTAATTTTTTAATCCGAGCCCTTCGAATAGGTCGAGGTACATTACGTCGATCCCGCTTCCTTAGTCTATCATCACCCTTTTCACTAAGAAGCCGCTTATCCGCGCCGTTACTACCAACGCATCATCGTGCAGTTGAATCGTTCCCTCAAGATCTTCCTCGTCAAAAGAGATGGGCACCCGACCAACTTTTATTTTCTTTTCGGGGGGTTATTTTCCCGAGCAATTTTCTTTGGGTGCCACTGTTAACACCCTTCTTCTGGTTATAGTCGCACCCCTCGGGGCAGCATGGATGACCTTAATCACCCCTAATGGCGGTGGGAGAGGGTTCCCTTTTTGCTGAATGCCATAACCGGTATCCCGGTTTCCGGAGTCCACTACGAACTCTTTCAAATATCCGGCCTTCAACAGTTGCATTAGGTGATCTTTTAATACCCAACATTGCTTGGTGGTGTGCCCCTTATCCCTGTGGTATGTGCAATACAAATTTTGATTCCTCCGAGATAGGTCGCCCCCCATCTTGTTCAGCCACCTTAAAAACGGTTCGTTCTTAATCCGATCTATGATCTTGTGTACCGGCTCCTTGAACGCCACATTCACCCCCCCATTTGTGCTTCCAGTTCCTGTATCCCGAAATCCTTCCTTGGTCTCGGGGAAAAACGCCCTGCCGGGAACGATTTAGCAACGGGGCCTTGCCCTTATTCTATAGCCGATCGTCCTCGAGGCGTTTATACTCCTCAATATGCCTCATAAGTTGCCTCATATCCTCAAGAGGCCTTTTCGTCAATGACTCCCGTAGTTCAGAATCCTAGGGCAGCCCATTCTGAAAGTGCTCGCTACAATCTTCTCGTTACCTCCACCAATTTCATTGTAGAGATCCCAATACCGACTGGCATAACTCCAAAGGGTTTCGCCAACCCTCATCTTTATGGATAGTAATGCGTCCACCGGTTGTGGCACTTGGCTGCACATCATAAATCGAACACCGAATTCCTGGATCAGCTCGGCAAAACTGTGAATGGAACATTTTCATAACCCATTAAACCATCTCAACGCCATGGGCCTGAGACTTGAGGTAAACACCTTACACATCAGTGCATCGTTGTATGTGTGCAAAGACATCGTGTGGATATAATGGTTAATGTACTCTACCGGGTCCGTGTTCCCATCGTAGGAGTTAAATGGTGGCCGTGTAAATCTGCTCAGCATAGGGGCCCGTTCAATTTCGTTTGAGAACGGCGACCGAGTGGCTCTTCGTAAGGCGCGGCTCATAGCATCCATAGCAGCGTTGTAGGGCTGTCGCTCCTCTAGGGAATTCGAACCTCGATCAACATATCCGCGTGAGCGTGAACGGTCTCGGCGTTGACGCGACTCTCGAGAATGGGAGCGGTTCCTGCATCGACGTGATTCTCAGGAAAGGGAAAGATCCCGACGTTGACGGGAACCAAACTGGCTAGATCCCTCCCCATCTCGATTTCTCACACTACTGTCCCTCCTTTCTCGATTATCTCGGTCCTTTCTCTGGCGCCTACCTCTTGCCTTCAACTTTAAATCTCTCACCAGTCTGCGCAACTGCTCCAGCTCCTAATCTCTCTCGTCAAATTTCCCGTGCCCTGAGGCACCTGACATTGTTCGGTGAGTTTGATTTGACCCCTCCCCAAGGCTAGACTCTTCCTCTTCTTGCTTGCGCTCCCTATCCTCACGTCTTTTTTGTCTTCTCTCCTGCCATGTGGATTCTCGAGAAGACCCCACAGATCCGCTCTCGGCGTGGCCTCTCGAATGTCCTTCAGACATTTTCCCATGCGTGAGTCTCAGTCGAACCACAGCTTCGTAGGAGAGCCCCACGGTGGGCGCCAATTGTGCGCGCCTAAAGTGAGGCTATTAGGCCTGACCTCACTTGGGCTCACAACTTATTTGTGAAGTGGGTTTAGGATTTCCTACTTTGGGTTGTTCTCGGCACAGAGACTCAGTGAAGCTGCCTCTCTCTCTCTCTTTCTCTCTCTGAATCACTCTTTTTTCTCTACTCTCTGTTTCCTTGGGAACCTTTCAACAACCACCATTTCCTTTTCCCAACTTCTCATATTTATAGCTCTAAATTAGTGGAGAGATCATGATTACTGTTATAGTTAGTGCAATTGGAGGTCCAATATCATCAGTCATAAGTGGATGGTTAGGTGGGAGTGGAATGTGGTGAAAGTGGCCTTGGAACTTAGTTCCCACTCCAGCAGGCATGCCCAATAGCGGTGTTTCCCTGGGCGCTGCCGGGCATGCGAAGGATGGTGTGTTTGGACGTTATTCTTTCTTTATTGTTCGGGAATGGTTTGCCGAGCAAGGACCAGGTGACAAAACTTGGGCCTGTAGTTTGTGTGGGTTCAGAATGGGGTTTTGGGTAGAAAGAGATTGGGGCCATGGGCCACGCTGTTGGGTCAGAATTTAAGGCCTAAATGAATCTGGGTACCTTGGTGCCGTACAACTCAAGTTCATAGAATTTGACAACAAACTTCACACCTGCTGACGTGGGAGTCTATGGGTGTGTTATAAAGTGATGGTCTAAAATGACAATGATGTTTCCACCAATTATAAGTGTGAAAAAAAAGGTTGTGAAATTTGTTGTGCTTATATCCGATAGATTTGCTTAGCCCACCTTTTGTATTGGGCCGGTTGGGCTGATATTTAAGGGGCACATGGCTGAATAGGTTTGGGCTGTAGATAATGCTTCGAAGCCCAACCTAACAAAATCCAATAGTTTAATAAGGAAAAACCCTAATCCAAGTAAAGAATCCGACCCAACGTAGGGAGTCGACCCGACCCAGAGTTCTGTGAGCCCCTCTCGCCATTGAGAGTCTCACACACACACACGGAGAGCAAAAGAAATGAGATAGAGATAGAGAGAGAGAGAGAGAGTGTATGGGTGCATCCTCGTCTTCCTGGGAATCTTCCTATCTGAATTCAACTTCTGGTCTTCTCTCTCTTTTGGATTTGAACCCTAATTATCTAAATCAGGTCTTTCTTCTCTCTCTTTCCTCTCTTATTTTTTGTCAATTTCTCTCTTATTTTTATTTTTAATTTTTTTTCTCTCTTATCTCATATGCTTTTTTTAATAATTTTTTTATTCGTTGAATTAGGTAATTTTTTTTATCACTACATGTTTATATTTCATATTTTTACCCAAAATCGGTGATTCGTTTTTTATTTTTTTAATTTCATATATATTTATTTATTTATTTTGCTGTTGTAGAATGTATCTACCAATTCCTTGATCGTTAATTATTTTCTTTGAGTTTTATTATCTGGATATGTTTTATATGATCGGTTACATTTTATTTATTTTTGTTATATTTATTTATAGTAGCCAAGATGAATTATTTTCTGATCATGATGTGATTATGATATATATAATTTTCTTCACTTGATATCAGATCATGGGAATATATATATATATATATATATATATATATATATATAATATAAAGTGAAATTATTTCTTTCTTGTACTAATTGGAATGTTGAGGCTGTAAGTGATTGATATAATAATAATAAAAATATATAATTTTCTTAAATGGGTAATTGATATTCGAGATCCTACATTTAAGTGTTTTTAAGTGAAACTTTTCCTTTAAATTATTGTTGATTGTACATTTGATATGTAGTCCTTGGATCCTGTAGAGAGATTGATGTTATGTATAAAAGTTGCTTGTTAGTTGTAGTGTCTGCTGAATTTATTGATTGGATTTGATTGCCTGAATTTTTTTGAATGATGCAGGATATGGACGAAATGGACTTTGATCAGGTAGTCGATGTTCCTGACACACCTGATAGGTTAGCTGCCCATCATATTATTGGTAAGGATAGTGCTGGAAGAGAAAGCAATTCATCATTAGCTGGTCATTTGAGGAATCCTGATTTTGTGGGTGAAAAATGTATGAATGGATTGAGGGGCAGGGGTAGGCTGGCCAATGATAATTTCCAGAATAAAAGATTGGTTATTCGGTCTCGGAAGAATCTCAGCGATGATGAACCTAAGGGTTGCAACAGCCCCATTATTATTTCCCCACCGCAGAACTCATATGCCTCCCAGAATGCTCACTTATTCAGGAGACCAGCGATAGACAAAAGCTTTAGTCATAGGAGCAGACATTCCATTGGAATGGAAAAGAAGGATAAAGGGAAAGGCACGTGTACTAAGTTTCCTCCAAATTCATCTGGTTTCCAAGAAGGCACTGCCTCTTTATATTTAACAGAACAGAGTGGTCACACCCAAAAACCCGAAACCGGTTTTCCATTGGATGCATTTGAAGATCTTCTGGCTGAAGATGAGAGAAAAGAACAAATACCAACTTTTGGCGGTTCGTCTTCAT
This sequence comes from Quercus tomentella, assembly GCA_028535165.1. Taxonomy (NCBI): domain Eukaryota; kingdom Viridiplantae; phylum Streptophyta; class Magnoliopsida; order Fagales; family Fagaceae; genus Quercus; species Quercus tomentella. The sequence continues at coordinate 30,607,901 of JAPQVY010000001.1, forward strand.
ATTGCCTTCCAGTTCCTCCAAAGGCATCCAGCAATGCCTACAAGGGGAAGGAGAAATTAGAGGACAATACATTTAAAAGTACTGCTTTGGCTTTGGCTCGTGGAAAAGGGGCAGCTATGTCCACTGAAAAACAGATTTCCACACCTGTTCATTGTCTTACCATGCCAAGAGTCAGTGGGCAAAAAAGGTTAGTTCGCAATGGATGTATCTCTCCACATAATATAGCAACAAGGGCAAAACAATTAGCTGAACAGCAGAGTACCAGTTCCAATGTTGATTTGGTTTCCAAAAGTCCTCTGATAAACATTAGTGATATAGTTTCTGGAGACAATAATGGTGATAGAGTGAAAGGAAAAGGTGTTATAAATCATCCTTCAGCAAACAAGCCAGGCGCTAATATTATTCATATAACTGGCAGGTAATTTGTTTACAATGCTCATTCCTATGTAGATGCTCCCAAATGATTGTTATATTTATGTTATTAAGCAATAATTCTTTTCCCCTAATCTCACATTCATAAATCTGATAAGCTTTAGTTGATATTTAACAGTTCCTGGGAATTTAGTGGATACCACAAAATATCAATGGTACTTTTGTTGATATATCTTTTTTTCCTAGTCTTTTTGATAGTTTCCTCAGCAAAATCAGTGGTTTTCTCCTGGATTTTTGTTATGATCCAAGTGTCCCACATGGCTTAAGTGCAAGCTTAACCATGTGAATATAAGCTCTTCGACACCCTTCCCTTGCAAGCCAATTTTAGAGGGTGAGTTCTACCCATGGGTTTGTATCATTTGGTATCAAAGCCAACCACCATGTTGGGTAATTGGACATAGCTTGTTGAGGATGAGATTAAATGAATTGTGGCTTTGTAGTCAGACCTCGGAGGGGGCAACCTAGAGGCTATATTAAAATATCTTGTTAAGTCATTGAATAACTGATAGGTGAGTGGAGCCTCCAAAAAGAAAAAGGGTTACCATCAGGTCAGTGTTGATAGAGTGAGCCATCATGGTTGTTGGCCAGGAGCTTGGTGGTATGTTACAATCCAAGTTTCCCACATGGCTTAAGTGCAAGCTTAACCATGTGCATATATTGCTTTGGGCATCCTTCCCTTGCGAGCTGGTTTTCAAGGGTGAGTTCTACCCATGGGTTTGTATCAATCTTCTTCTTCTTCTTTTTTTTCCTCCCTCATGGACAGTGGAAACTACTAGAGCTTGTAGTAGGGCTCATGGTTGTGGGTTATGGCGGAGTATTAGTGAAGGGTGGGAAACTTTCGCTAAGCATTACTCTTTTGTGGTGGGGGATGGTTCTCATATTCTTTTTTGGCATGATAAGTGGATTGGTGATGTTCCTCTCAAAATTCTTTATCCTCAGTTATTTTTGTGTTCGGCTAATAAGGAGGCTTGTATTTCTGAGGTGTTAAGCCCTCCTGTGGGTGATAATGACAGAGTGTGGAATTTTAGTTTTCACAGGGACTTCAATGATTGGGAGTTGGGGGCTTCCTACTCCTTTCTTCATTTCATCCAAACCTGAATTCCTAGGGAAGGAGGGTGTGACAGTCTTTGTTGGGATCTTAATGGCAATGGGAAGTTTGATACTCGGTCCTTTTATCATAAGATTCGAAATGCAGCTCCTTCCACTTTCCCTTGGAAAGGAATTTGGAAAGTTAAGGTTCCTAAAAGGGTGGCTTTTTTTTATGTGGACAGCTGCCTATGGTCAGATTCTAACTTTGGATAACCTTATGCTTCGTGGTCGCCCTTTGGCGAATCGTTGTTGTTTGTGCTGTTGTAATGCGGAATTTGTGGATCACCTGTTACTTTTTTGTCCGATAGCTCATTCTTTGTGGATGTATATGCTTCGGTTGTTTGGGATGGAATGTGTCATGCCAGGTTCAGTTGTGGACTTATTATTTTGCTGGTATCATTGGCTTGGGAAGCATAGTTCAGATATTTAGGATTTGGTTCCAGGATGTTTAATGTGGAATCGACGGTCTTTTGAGGATGAGGAGAAAACTGTGGTTCAATTATTAGAGTATTGCCAGCGGACCCTCTTCGATTGGTCTCGTCGTTGGGGCTATTCAGATTGTTCTACCCTTTTGGATTTTCTTGCATCTATTAGTATAGATTAGGGGCTGCTTATGTCTTTTTGTTTTTTTTTTTCCTTTGTTCACTACCGTGAACTTTGTGTGCTTTTCTTGCTTTTCTTTTATTAATAATATTCTCTTCTTACTTATCAAAAAAAAAAACTATTATGATGTTCTTTGTCATTGTTCCTTTTCTTACTGGCTATGTTTCCATGTGTCAAACTGGCTGTTACTATTTTTTTTTTCTAACCACTGACATAAGCTTGGAAACCTGATATAGGACATAATTTACCTTTGGTTCTGTCCCTTTGATTGCAGTATGTTGAATTTCTTTTAGTGCAATAATAAATGGTCAGTGGGGAACATTAGTATAAAGTTTCTTTCGCAACATGCTGTCTTATTTGAGCAATGTGAAGAATTTCATTTGTCCCATGTGATGTCTAGTTCATCTTGAATTTGAATAGGGTTCTCTCTCTCTCTCTCTCACATAGACACAAATGTGTGAAGAAGTGAAACTAATGTAAATGGACTTATAAAAGGGAAAATCCCCCCCCCCCCCCCCCCCCCCCCGCGCTTGCCTCCTCCCAAAAAATAATTTTATTTTTTTGACATTAAAACCTCTTTAAAAATATTAAATGAAGAAATCAAGATGAAGGAGTATTAGAAAACCAATAAGTAATGATCTCAAGAGAAAAAAATCATTTAAGTAATGCATGACTATTTCCTTCATGCAGCAAAAGATCAGCTTGAGGCACGATGGATAGATTTCCACACACATGCTTCCCCACCTCTCCTCCCTATTTCTAGTAGACTTCTCAACTACCTTACCTAACAGTGAGAATACCACTGGCTTAATTGCTCAAGCTGCAGAACACTATAACAAGATGTTATGCTGTTTCTCTACTAGACTTGCTAATGAAGCTATGGAAGATTAATTTGCTATTACTTTACAAATTCTCCTGTTCAAAAATCATTTTAGGCCACATGTGAAGTCCTTGAAGTGAAGGTCATGGGATTTTGATGGTCTAAGTATGAGTCTTTTAGGGTAAAAATAGTTTTTAATTTGGGTTTTTATTTTATTATTTATGGTCAATTTTATATTCAGGGGCAAATCTTTTGATTGAAGAATATTTCCCAAAGAAGTAATTGTGAATTTCAATTATGTTTTTTGTGTAATTTTAATTACTAAAGATCATGTCTTGAGATCTGTCTTGAATGAGTAATCATTGTGGAGTTTGTTATGCTTGTGCCTTGATACTTATTGGTATGGCTTCAATATTAGCTCATTCCTGTAATTTTTGCATTAATATAAAATTGATTACCATATTTTTTTCGTTTTCCTTAAGAGATGTTGGTCTGTACTTTATTGCACTTTGATGGGAACTTACATCATGATTTTTATTATGCTTATCTACATGACAATTGGTGTTCACTATTTAATGACCATTTAGCTCAAAAATCTAGTTTCTGTATGCTTCCTCTTGACTTCTTCAATTTACTCTCAGCGTAGTTATGACTCTTGTCTTAGTTGTTACACTTCTTTAAATATTTTAAAGAATTATTTTGAAGGATGGGCACTCTTGATGGTCATCATTGGCATGTACTTGCATTGAACATATAGGGTTTACCACTTAGATTTTTATTATACTGTTGGTTTTGTGAATAACTTTTAGATCTTTATTGAAATTGGCCTTATTTTTTGGATATTTTATTCGTTCTTATTGTGCCAATTTTCGGGCAATTATTGATTTTTAATTTCTTTGGTCTAAATTTGTCAAAGGTCTGGCATAGACTAAAATCTTCTTAACTCTGGTGGAAGTTTCAAATAGCTCAAGAAAAAAAATTGAAAATATGACATTGTTAAAAATTTTGATCCTGTTTTATTGTTGCCAATTGTTGTTGGATTAAAACGGCCTGTCATGTTTTTAAAGTACTTGTATTCTGATACCTTTAGCCTGTTATGTTTTTGGAGCAGCCCTGTGATTGATAATGGAGAAGCTGATGGACACAACAATGCTAGTAGAGATGCATTTGCATTGCCCGAAAGATTACATGGTTGGAGAAGTACACGGAGTCGTTCCAAGAAAAATGATAATCCTTTTTCTGATGCAGCTGGGTGTCTTTCTGGGATGAATGGTGTTGGAAATTTTGTTAGTCAACAGCATGAAGACAGAGCAGAGAGAAGGGATACAGGGAGTGGAATAAACTGCAGGGCTCAATGTGATGTTGCAAAAGATTGTGATTCAGCACAAACAGCTGCTGAGATTGTCTCTGAGGTTGACCAGATAGCTGGACCGCATTATGCACCAAATACACTCAGTAGAAGGCAAAAGAAACATAGATTGACTTCAAGAAATCGTGGTGAGTGCTCTACGTCAGTTACCGATGACTCAGATATTGTGATTCTTGGTTCATATGGGGAACCATCAAATTCAAGATCATCCAGAATCCAGACTCGTCAACGTAGGGGCAGTTTGGGTCCACTTATTGAAGTTGATGATTTATCAACTGAAATGAGACAAAACCTCTCCCATGATTTAGACCGCACGAATAATGACGACTCAGATGCTAGGGCAAGACAACTAGAAGCAGATGAGATGTTGGCTCGGGAACTGCAAGAACAACTATATAATGAGATGCCTGTGGTTGGAGGTCATGAGGTTGGTTCCTTCATATGGATGCCTTTCTATGTGATTAAATCTTCCAATCAGATGCTCTTTTGTTTAGGTGTCTCACTGTTTATGATCTTATGTCAGATTGATGAAAATGTAGCATGGGAGATGCAGCAGGAGTGGGACGTTTTCCGTTCTGCTTCTGGTGGAAGTCACAGTGATACACACCCTGTGAGTGAGCTTCTATATTTTTTATGATTTGCTGAAAAAATGAAATGCCATAGATTCATGTTAGTCACTGTATCTCTGCTATCACATAATAATCATGAAAATTTTGATTGAAATTATAAACTGATTTCTTCATTTAATATTGATTGTAATACTAAATACTACGACACAATTATACCTTGGCATGTAAATAAGTGGGGGACCTGTCCAAATGTTTGTATATATTTATGAAGCATGACGGGCCTTTTTACTTCCATGGCCTGGCCTGGTCAGTACCTCATATGGATAGTATTTTAACATGTGATAGTGAATATCTTCAATATAATACAAATCTATCGTACCAAGGGCTGCAGTTTGGCTGAGCCAAGCTAAGTTATAAATGCATGAGATTGGTTTTACCTCCAAATATTTGAGGAACTGTAATGTATACATTTTTGGACTTGCACTCAAGCCTACATTGTGAGATCACAGGTTCTATCCTGTATGGATGCATGATAGCATGAGTTGTGTATTTATGAGGATGGTGTAGCAGGTCAGAACAAAACTTGCAGGCCCTACCTATTCATACTTTGTTTAGAGGTATATGGAAAAGATCATGCAATATATTAATGCCCTACTTGAGTGATGATTATCTTTCAATACTGTGGATCTGTTGAGGAGGCCTGGAAAGTTCTAACTGTACTAAATTTGCTGTTGATTTTGCAGTAATCTTACTGATAGCTTTCACTTAAAAGAAGGGTTGTATCAGCATGTTGACTGATATGTTGCTTTTTGACTAAAATGATTTGATGGATTAAATTAATGTTAATACAAATTCCCAAATGAATTTTTTCCCTGGAAAATGACACCTATTTTATTGCATATTTGGTATCTGTTTTATGCGTTTACTTGGTGTTTTTTAATCATTTGCTGGAGTAAATTACTCTCTTTTAAAAAAAATTCTTAATTGCACGCACACTTGGTGGGTCTTGATCCCATTTCCTCACCCTCAACCTTGTTATAAGAGGAGGAAATGCCATTTGAGCTAGAGTACGTTGGCAGAGTGTTCTACTAGCTTTCACTAACAGTTCTTTTGGTTTGCATGTTTGTCAGAGAGGCTCATCAGTTACACATTCATCTAGACAACCTCGGTCACGGTCTTCTCATAACCCTTCAGTTAGGAGAGCAACCCAGGCTCAAGCTCCTACCTCTAGTCGAATAGCACAGTTGATGGGAGCCCAGGCTAGAGTTCCCACCTCTAGTAGAATAGCACAGTTGAGAAATCGCATCTCCAGACATTCTCCTTCAGGATCATCAGGTCGAAGGAATCTCCACTTTCCTTCATACATGGATTTAGACATGGTACCTCTCTTTCTCCCCCCCTTCTTCTATTTCTGTTCCCACCTGTTTATTTATTTATTATTCAGTGATATAGTTGATATTTTAGCATAGACTTATTTGATGGTATATCTATACTACTATTTAAGGAGCTTCCCCTGTTTGGATTTCTTATTTTTTAGTTCAAAAATACCCCTACACCCTTATGTTTAAGTAGAGACAAAACTAAAGGACAATCTGGTAAAAATGCAATTCTAACTTTCACTAAAACATTGCCTAAAAAATAGGACCGCTCTCCTGTTAATTTTTAAATTGCTTTATCCACTTATAAATTATAATCTCAAAATAAAAATTATATATATAAAATAAAAACACAGTTTTTTTTTTTGGCTAAAAAAAAAAAAGCCTCATCGCATGCGCGAAGCGCGTGTGATGAGGCTAGTATCTTATAGTGTAGCTGTATAGGATGATCAAATGTGTGCATTGTTTGAAATTCAACTTTGGGACACCATGGTCATAAAATTTTTGGAAAATTTTTGTAAACAACTATTCTTAATCCTTTTGTGCTGTGTAAAAAAAAATTGTAAAAGGACTATTCACATGTTTTATTAAAAAGAGAAAAGGTAAAAAGGGAATCCAATATGGGACCAATGTTGAAACTGATTTGTTTTTAGGAGTCACTACTACCAAGTTTTGGATGAGGGAAGATACCTTGATTTTTGTCATATTTTCCTTGTCATTGTAACTTCTTTTTTTCCTTCTTGGGAACTTTTCAGGTTATTTAACAATGATTTGAACTTAGAAGTATTAGGCATTCCAGTTTAATGTTAGGAACTTAGGATGCAATTTGATCTTTGTTAATGAAAAAGGACGAGGTGCAATTACATAATAAACTAAAGAGTTTGATCTTGATGTCAATATGCAATTGCATCAATCTCCATCTTATAATTTTGAAGTCATGGCAATTTGGACCCTCAATAAGTCTTAATAAAATAAAAAATATATGAAAACCCACATGAATTGCAGTTGGGATTTTTTTTTCAATTTTTAAAGATGGAAATCACTGTAGGACTTGGGATCTATTTGGGCACTGAAAACCTCTGGACATGAACCACATTTGGTATTTAGGATAATAAAAATATTTGTCCTTGATATGTGGTGTAGGCTCAATTTTGGTCCCTCAAACTTTAAAAAGTTCGGATATAGCCTTTCAGGCTATGCTTAGTTGTGATGATTTTTTTTCTTTTTTTGTTAATTACTATTATACCAATATGGTGGATTAAATATTGCAGGCTGGATTCTAAATGCCAACCATCCTTGTTTTCCATCCTCCTAGTTTTCATTCGTACCAAATGAATGCAAATTTCAATCTCTTCTCTATTTTCCTCTTCCCATTAACCCATGACCTCATCCTCCAACTTTATCCTATAGGGAAGAGTACCATTTATAAGCTAGAGCTCATAGACACGTGAGGATTCACAGTTTTTGGCGCTTATAAGGTTCCAAATTCCCAGTGCTGCTCAATTGGCCTTTTGCTACTTTTAGAGGATGGAGATTTACTTAGGGTTGAAGGTGCTATGATTTTAAGTAATAGGGGACATTGTTGTAATTTTCATGGTATGCACTGTGATCCTTGATCAAGTAAAAAATTTGACACTGATTTCAAATTTTAACATAACAATAGGGATCCTTAATGATTCTTGGTTAATGAAATGTTATGAAAACCTACATGAGCCGTGCTTGGGATCCCTTTGGGCCCCAAAATGTTCTTGACATGAACCACATTGGTATTTTGGATTAAAGAAAGAGGTGCTATATTCCTCTAGCTGTGTTTATTTACTAGGTTTTACACATGAGGAAGACTCATTTGGATGGAATTTTGGGTTTGGAGTTAACAGAGACGCACGTAGGGTTTGGAGTAGAATGCTTACACTTGGTTTATTTTATGTAATGACCCCGAAAGAAAAAGAATTATTCTCTTTTTACCTCACTTGTACTGACAGTGGTGATGGATATGTTGGGTTTGTGATTGACATGTATAGGGCCATTTTAAAATGAAAATTGCTCTCGTGCTTTGTCATGCAGAGACTTGATATATTGGAAGCATTAGAGGCTGCAGTTGGGGACCTTAGTGATATGAGTATGGCTAATCACGCCTTTCAAGTTCAGCGTGATTTTAATGAGTAAGACTTTATTCTCTTTGTTATTTATGCTCTAATTCCTGTTGCTTTCCTATTAATTCTTAATAAATAGTGGAGTTTTTTTTATTTTTTTTATCAACTGTTCTCTTTGTTAATTATTATAATTTTCTGCTTCTTTTTATTAATGTTTAATGCATATCCAAGGTCTCTTTTTTTCCCAGTTTTGTTTCTTATCAAGCATAGCATATATTCATTTTCTTGTAGCTCATGCCTATTTTCATTCTCTTGCAGAAATGATTATGAAATGTTGTTGGCTCTTGATGATAATAATCACCATCATGCTGGTGCATCTGTCAATCAGATTAATTGTCTTCCGCAGTCAACAGTACAGGTATGGGTGTGGGTGTGTGTGTGTGTGTCTGGTTTATCTGTCAATTATATGAATTGCAGTACAGGTAGGGGTGTGTGTGTCTGGTTCTTTCCTTTTCTGTGGACATGCACTGGTTTGTAGTATTTGCAGATTTATTTGCTATTTCATGCTGTTCTGTTTTCTGTGTCAGACTGATACCAGTGAAGAGGCTTGTGCAATTTGTCTTGAAATTCCAACTATTGGAGAAACCATTCGGCATCTCCCATGCTTACACAAATTTCACAAAGATGTAGGAATTATCTTCTCACTCTCAACATTAAATTTTTCTTATAAAATAAACCATCAAACATCTGACTATTTCTTTTATTTTATCTTTTTCCCTGCTTTGTTGTCAGTGCATTGATCCATGGCTCAGCAGAAGGACATCATGCCCAGTTTGCAAGTCTTCCATCACTTAGTTTGCACTGGGAGTCTAGTGCTGAATTACTCCACATCTGGAGCATTCTCATTCTGGGGTTAAGGTAATAATTGTTTCAATTATATTATTGTTCCCATTGGATGATGTTGTAATCAAAATTGTGCACAGTGGCAGACGGCTATCTTACTTTTGTTCCATTAGATTTTTAAATTATAAACAATTTAAAGAAAGGCTCAAAATGATTAGAGCCGTGAAAATTTCTTTGGGATGGTGTTGTCAATGGTGAATTGTCTCCATTTGAATGGATCTATTGGCTCATCTTTAGCAAAGTTTGTATATTTGGCTTTGGAGGTTTCAGCATGATCCCCTGAAAAATTTAAGTTCTAATGAAGTTAATGCAACTCGGATGGCATACTGAAGTCTAGGTCTAACTTCAGATCAATGTGAGCCGGAGGCCAATAAGACATGGGCTAGGCGGCTGATCTTGGGACTGGGGTTCCCAACCATATGCAAATGGTGCAAGGAATCATTTCGCCATATGGGCGATTGAATGCAGCATGTATGTGTACTGGTCATTTACTGGCATTGCAGTTGTATATGTGGCGTTGCAGTTGTACTGGTCATTTTCTGGGGGATGGTTGGACTCGCAATCCTCTCTTAATATTGAAATTTAAGCCCGATCCTTTATTACAGCCTTTAAATTGATATCTATGCTTGAGCAATTTTCTTAAGGGAAAAACATAGATATAGTTCTTTTGATGTTGTCCATTAGGTTCTCCAATTAAATTCAAACTCATAGTTGCATTGACCAATGAAGCACTAATAGTGTTATATTTTTCAAGGACCATTGAATTCAACACAACAATGTGTTTGAATTTCATTAGAGAACCTTATGTGCTGCATTGTTATGCTATTTGGGTGTGTTAGTGTGTGCGTATACAAATATGTATACATATATATAGTTATATACATGCACGTAGGATGAAAGACATGTAACTCCAAGGGGTTGAAGTAGTGCTTCTTAAAGCCACGAGTTTGTTGTTAGGAAAATTTTCAGGTTTGGGTCGTTGTTTCTCTTATGTTTGCAGCTCGACCTACATAAGCCCACACACTCAGCCACATGATAGGCTATGGTGTATGGGCTTGACTTAAGCAGAAAAAAGAAACGAAAGTTGAACATAGAATCAAGTTTTTATGCATGGGCAATTGGACAAAATATTTCTTCTAACTTATTGTCGCAAAAGAGATACTAGTTGGAAAAACTTGGATTGATGAATGTTCTTGAAGTATTAATTTTAGCTATTGGTATTCTTCAACAACTTCAAATGGGGTTCTTAAAAATGTTAAAGACCTTTCAATTGAAAGACCTAAAAAAAAGCGAGTAAACCAAAAATCATTCTCCAATATCCCCTCCATATAAATAAGTGGTAATTTATTAAATGTGGTAATTATCAATCTCATAGGTGTATCATATATAATGGTATCAATCTCCATAATCCCCACTTCAATTTATTACTTGCCAATTACCAGTATGGACTAAGAATGTATAAAAATTGTTGGCCATATTTGATGATTTTATTGTCAGATAAACGCAAAGGGTGTCTAGTCACACCCACGAACTCGTTTTCATGGTTTTATTTTCAATATGAAGATGATAAATTTAGAGAGAGAGACTCGTAAATATATTTTGATCAAATGCGAAATGTGATTGCAGTAGGAACTTCGGCTTCAAAGATAGATTTGAGAAAGGCTCTTATACCTAAACTCTGATCAAATGCCTACTCTGAATATATATATATATATATATATATATATAGAGAGAGAGAGAGAGAGAGAGAGAGAGAGAGAGAGATATTCTGTTTTTTTTTTTTTTTTTTAAACCTTTTTCTATAGGAGGTACACAATTTTTAGACGGTTGATTTTTATGAGATCCAAGGGCAAAAAAAACATTAGTACTCATGTCATGTCATCAACTTTTTAGCGAATTAATGATTCAGGATCATTAACTTCATCCTCTCTCTCTCTCTCTCTCCAAAAATAAATGGCTTCCCTTCTTAATTAAAATTTCCAGTCCATGCTCCCAGTGCCTACCTTAAGAAGATCTTTTCTTTTAAGCCAAAAATAGATCTAAGTTCTAACTCATGACCAAATAAACGTCATAATCAAACACCAATTACATCTAAAAGTTCCACAACACTGTTTCCTCCAAAGTACGCAACCAAATAAAGCGAAACAATTTTTTCAAGTCTTGCAAAATTAAAAAGTGCTTAATAAAAAGCTAAAACCAGACTCATCCATATATTTGCACCTTGAAAAACACCTAGTGTTTATGTTTATTTGCACATCCAATTTTGGTGTAAAGTGCTTCTTGAGTGTACATGAAATTTATGGTGTGGTAAAGATTTGTATTACTCAGTAAAATTATTGTTTGATCCAACATTGCCCTTTAGCTGTGAACTTCGATTACAAAGAAAGGGTAGTAGAGAAGGATGATTTGGACTTGTTATGGGTGCAATGGAGGGGAGAGGTCTAGGAAGTTCAGAATGTTGGAGAGAGAAGAATACATGGAGGCTGGAAAGGGTTATAACTTTAACTTTTAATGCTCTTATCCAAAAAATCACATTAACTTTTTTATTTTATTTTATTTTTTTAAAATTTTTTACAATTATTTAAAATATGGGCTGTAGTTTAAAATTAAATTAAAATCAGTCCAAACCTTTTGAAAAGCCCAAGTCCACTTATTACTTTACATATTATAACCTAGGTATGACCTATCCACATTAATTTTTTCCCACATTCTCCAAAATATGGGCTAGCATCATAAATTAGGACACATATTTTGAAAGACTCTCTCTACAATCTTCCTGATAAGACTCTTATTATTAAGTGCCATATCAATTTGCTCTTTCCTCTTCCTATCGTGATATTGTATAGGAGTGTATGAGCTCTTATCATGTGGCGCTCTAATATTTCATTTAGCATTTTTAACCCCTTATTATTATTATTATTATTATTATTATTATTATTATTATTATTTTACTGTTATCCAAAAAATCACATTAACTTTTTTTTTTTTTTTACTGTTATTTAAAAGATGGACTGTAGTTTAAAATTAAAATAAAATCAGTCCAAACCTTTTAAAAAGCCCAAGCTCAATTATTATTTTACATATTATGATCCAGGCATGACCTTTTCACATTAATTTTTTCTCACAGTCTCCAAAATATGGGCTAGTATCATAAAATAGGACACACATTTTGAAAAACTCTCTCTACAATATTCCTGATAATATTCTTATTATTAAGTGCCACATCAATTTGCTCTTTCCTCTTCCTGTCGTGATATTGTACACTTTAATTAGCCAAAATAATTAAATAATAGTGAATTCATTTAGGTTACGTACATATATTCATATTTTTAATTATGTATATTCATAATAATTTTGGTTCTTTTTATTTTCTTCCTATTAGTGATATTTATAATATAATCGAACATAAAATGAATGTTATAGGGCCAAAAAGAATAGTTAGAAATTATTTCAAAATAAAAGTATAAAGTATCCGTGTATCACGCGGGACATCGACTAGTTAAAATCAATGGTTTAAAATAGGTATTCTTTTAAAATTATGTCATTCTCAAAAACCTTACTTTTCTTCCACATTCGCCATTTCCAAACTTACCTTTCTTTGACACAACCAATTACCAAACCCTTGTTTGTGTCCTCTTTTTTTGTGGGATAAATCCACAACCCACCCTTTAATATCTTATATCAGTTATCATCCCAATCCAAAAGAATTCATTCCTCCCTCTCGTTGATAAAAGCAATGCTAATAGAGCCAGCACCAATGACCATGACTAGAGCACTTGAAAACTTAATTGCAGGTGGAGCAACTTTTTTCTCTTTTGTTGTTGATTAACAAAAAAATTTCTAAGCAGACCCTTTAAATTTGCTTTGTATGTCCTAATATTGATAAATTTTGAATTTTTTAAACAAAATTTCAGTAAAACTATAGTCAAATAAAATTCATTGGTAAATTTTTTGGAGAAAGTATTCATAAGTCTTATCCATACCTGAGAAGCCATGGCCCAAGGGAGGAATGGTGTTCTTGTACTAAGGGAATGAATATTACTTTTGCTTGTTGATTCCTGTTTTCTTGGATTATTTTACAATGCAATTTACAAAATATACTGGGCTTAATCACACGGTTATAATTTCTATTAAGTCATAATTGTTTGACTATATTTTTTTTCCTGAAACTAAAATTTCAACATGTTTATTCATATGGATGGTGTGGAGGAGTAGATTTGAGTCCACCTCGAAAGCGTTAGCCAGAGGACAGAAAGTTAAGGCATCCCTTCCACGGTGAGGAGTTCGCGTGAAGGCCCGGCGGGATTTGAAGGGGTCCATGGTCTAGAGGAAGCAAACCAAGGTGTCCCGCGGAGCCTGTGTTCTTGATGAGGCACAATATTACCAGGGAATATCCCTCCTTTTTACCAAAAAGGCTTCGTCTCGTCGGATTACCATGGGGATATATCAAGAAAAAAGCAGAACCTAACGAAATAGTCACCTCCGCATTTAAGACTCCTCTCACCTAATGTCAACCGCATTAATTGTTGATTGACTAGCCTGAACAGAAAGGACAACCCTAAAGTCTGCCCTTATGATCACAAAATGACAGAAATGTGTGCTGATGGGACAAGCATCACTCCAAAAATCCAATTGAAGAACAGGACAGTTGGAGGAGGGGAGAGGCTATAAAAGGAAAAGGGGATCTGTAGGAAGGGGATCCAGAAAAATTGAGAGAGCAACTAGGAGAGAGAAAGTGAGAAGAGCTTTTAGAAGTGTTCATCTTCTTTTATCTTTGTATTACCCTTGAGAACACTATTTATGTCTGTAATTAGTATTGATTTATCTCTCTTTGCCTTTGATCATCTATTTGATTCTTCCATTGTGGATTTCCATCTCATACTTTTCATAAATTAGTTGAATAGATCAAGAACATCAAAAGTGCGTTCAAGTTCTTGTAGTTTGTGTTTTTGAACCCCACAAATGGATTCAAAAAATGTAAAGCCAAATTCTTAGAAAGTAAATTAGTAGACCAAGCCAAACCAGATTACATCAATTTGGTTTAAATTTTATGGGAGATAATTTAAGAGACCTCCATCACGTGGGCATGAAGCTTTTACTTTGCACCATCTCTAGCAACTATCTTTGAAGCCAACTCAAATTCAAACCCCTTTGGTCAACCTCCTTAAGATCCTCCTTGTTAACATCACCGTCGTTAATGCGAGTGTGAGAGACCTCGATGAAAGGCGTCCCTCAAAAAAGAGATTCGGGTACCTTTTAGGGCACCTCTCTTTTTGGGTAAGTGGTATGAAGTCACCACTTATTTTTCTTTATACAAAAAATAAGAAAAAAATACTAATTGCAAAATACATGACTGAATAGTTCCATTCATTGATTGAATAAAATTACATATCTGAAAGAAAATTAAAAAGTTACATAACTTTGGGCCCTCGTTACAATCTACCAAATATTTACATGGCATGTTGTCCTAGTTACATTATACTCAAAACAAATGAAGACAAGGCTAGATCTACTAAACCAAAAACCTAAATCCGGAGGCTAGGTTACGGAATGGGAAGGTGTTAGGCACCCATTCTGCCCAGACAAAGTCTGGTCTTCTAAACTCTTGTGACCAATGTACTTTCTTATGCATGTCATGAATGATATGTTGAACATGTGAATGAAAAATTAAATCACACAAATTTATTTATGAATGAAGTCTTTTCTTTTGTTTAAAAAAAATTCAGATCTGTTTTGATTGGTAAAAAAAATTGATTTTGATTTGTCAAAATACCAGATCTGTTTTGTAGTATTTAGAAAAAAAAAAAGTGGCTTTTGGAGATAAAAATTCAAATCTGTTTTGTGATGACAAAAAAAATGGTTTTTAATGACAGAAAAGTCAAATATGTTTTTGTATGTTTAAAAAAAATGAAAAAGATTTTTTTAAGAAGAGAGTTTCACTCATAGTCCAAATTTATGCAATCATGAATTAAAATAAACACAAACACAATAATACACAATCTCTTTCTTTATTTCAACAATTGCATGTATTAAGAAAATTAGATTTGTTTAACCAATTATTTAATTAATTATCAACCAATCACTAAATTATTTAATTAATTTTAATTGTTTAACCATTCAGAATTAATTTAAATTAATCATGTGTGGTCGATTCTACCTAGACACAGTGCATGTTGACCGTGCAAACTTGATCATGCAATATCTTTCGATCCGATAGTCCAATTTAATAACCGGAAACACCACTGCGATCATTAGAATCTTAAGATCATTTTTATGATATGCAATAAATGAATTAATGCATGTAATGCAAAGACAAAATGATGCATGTAATGCAAGAACAAATTGATGCATGTAATGCAATTATGATTTTTGGGGTACATGGATTGGTCATTCAAGTCATTCTCCTTGATTAAATTATAAGTGCAAAATTGAGTGCCTACAGCGAGCTGGGGAATAGGTTCTTGTAGGTGGGGGGGATTATATTAATAGGGTCGAGAATTACTTGTGGTGGGATCTAGAAGAAGTTGAAAATGGTGAGTGTTAAAGAATTGGGAATTAAACGTTTTTTTTTTTTTTTTTTTTGATAAGCTGCGATAGATGTTATTGTTGATGTGGCAACAAAATTTTACTCACAATAGATCTTCTTTTTTAGAAGAATGTAAGCGAAATTTTATTAAAGAAATTAAGGCAAATCAGATTGGAAAACAGATTCCAAATCACAAGGTAGTTCTTCTACCCATACATCAGTATCTGTAGTTGAAACTACTCTTCTAGCTAAACTATGAGCCAACCTATTCCCCACCCAATGAACATGCTGAAACTGACATTGCCGTAAAGAACAACCAAGCCTCTTAGACTCCTTTATAATGTGCCCAAACAACGTATTGCATCAACCAGAACACCTAAGAGCTTGTACCACTCGGAGACAAACTCCTTCAAATATAACATGGAACAAACTAAGCTCCCTTGCCAGTACCACAGCCTGTCTCGCAAACAAAGCTTCGACCATCTCAATCAAGTGGATAGACTTGACCTTCTAACTTAATGCTACGATAATACTACCTTCTAACTTAATGCATCAAAGTTCGCTTTATAGCTAGCTTCAGGTGGAGAGGACCAGCGGATAGGTGGTCGACAAACAGGTCTCTGCGGCTCCCTATGATCAACATCCCAGAACTCTCGAACTAGCTCCTTAACTCTGTCCCTAATCTCGTGCAGCTGCCAGGCGTTTTGATGCTTCCTCAGTTTGTTCCTCCTTTGCCACAAGCAGCATGCCACCGTAGCAAACAAAGCACAATTGAAAGCAAACCCTTCACTGAACAGAGCCTTCAAGACTGCAAAGAATGACCTGCATTGCTTTTGAACCAAAAACATAAAGCCCGGGTCGGACAACCAAACTGAACGGGCTTGATCACATAACCATAGGCAATGCATAAGAGATTCCAAATGATCACCGCAGCCATCACAAATGCCATCGATAGGAATATGCTGAGTTTTCAAATTCAACTTGGTAGGGAGTGAATCTTTCACAGCACGCCGCAGAAAATGTCGAATTCTATTTGGGACTCTAAGCTTCCAGATTTTCTTCCATACCACCTGTGAATTACCTGGCGTGGAAGAACTCGGCATTGAGAGAATTTTAGCTTCAACTAGCATACGAAGGCACTCTTGACACTATACTCACCATCCAGAGTTAAAGGCCATATTAAGATATCTTCATCCCAACCATCACTCACATGAATCCTTCCAATCACCTCGGCCTCCCAAGGGAGAAAGCAGTTAGCCAATTTTCCGGGATCCCAAATCCTAGAGTTTGAGTAGAAAAGATCACAAACCCGAGATACTAAGGAGCCAGATTTTGGAGACACAATCATGCTACTAGTGGGTTCAGGCAGCCAGTGATGATTCCAAACATCAATTTTTTCACCATTCCCAACCCTCCAAATTGCCCCTTTATGGATGACCTCCCAAGCTTGCAAGATACTCCTTCATGCATAAGAGCACTTCGGATGAATAGGGTACTCCAAAATGCTACCATTAGGAAAATACTTGGCACTAAATACTCTATAAAACCAAAGTGTCTTTGTGATGAATAAGACGCCAAACCTATTTAGCCAACATAGCATTATTGAACTTTTGGAAATCCCTAAAGTCCATACCCCCAATAGATTTAGAAGAGCAGGCAAAGCTCCATTTAACCCAATGAATTTTCTTTGAATCACCATTACCCCACTAAAATTTTTGGATCATTGCCTCAATATCTTTACAGAGACCAACCGGAAGCTTAAAAACACTCATAGAGTTAAACCAGGATAGATTGGACCATCGCCTTGATCATTACCTCTTTGCCCGCCTAAGACAAGAGTTTTTCCTTCCACCCCTGCATCCTAGCCCATATCCTTTCTTTGATATGAGTAAAACATGTCGTACAATTTATGCCAACAAAAGAAGGAAGCCCCAAATATTTCTCATAATGCCGAATGGCCGGAACATTAAGTGCCACTTTGATAGCTTCCTGCGAATCCTCATCCATATTCCTGCTAAAGAATAGAGTTGTTTTCTCCTTATTTATCATCTGATCGAAGCGGCTTCATAATAAGCAAGCAACTCCTTGATTTTATGACACTCTTCCAAGTAGATCTGCACAAGATTAAACAATCATCTGCAAAAAATAAATGGGTTAATTTAGGTCCATTCCGACATAAAGAAAACCCTTGGATTTCTCCTCCTGCAGCAGCATTGCGCAAAAAAGCTTTTAACCCTTATGTACAGAACAAAAACAAATACGAGGAGAGAGGATCCCTTTGTTGTATGCCTCTTAAAGGTGTAATTATGCCCTTGGGTTCTCCATTGACAAGAATAGAATAGGACACTGTGGTGATACACTTCATTATCAAATCTACCCATGAATCCTAAAATCCTAATTTGAGGAGGATTCTTTCAAGAAAACTCCATTCCACCCTATCATAGGCTTTGCTCATGTCCAACTTCATAGCCATGAACCCTTTCTTTCCTATGCAGCTAGCCTTCATATGATGCACAGACTCAAAAGCAATTAAGATATTATTAGTTATTAATCTATCTGCAATAAAAGCACTTTAGGTCTCTGAGATAATAGAATTAAGCATAGGCTTGAGGCGGTTAGCAATCACCTTGCTAATAATTTTATAAATCACATTGTAGAGGCTTATAGGTCTAAAATCAGATACCCTTTTCGGATTATTAACTTTAGGAATTTAAGTAATAAAGGTATGATTAACATATTTTAGAATGGTACCCGAATTTAAACTAGATAGGACAGCCTGAGTAATATTTATACCTACATTAGTCCAGTAAATTTGAAAAAATAGGGGACCCGAACCCAGAGATTTGAGTGGGGTCATCTCCTTGATTGTTGTGCATGCCTCCTCACTAGTATAGGGTTTACCAAGTTCAGCTCTTATCTCCACAGTAACCACTGGTTGTACCCCTTCCAAGATACGATCGAAAGCATGTGGGTTTGAAGAGGTAAAAAGCTAGGAATAAAAATCAATCAACATGGCCGAAAATATCTCTTCATCCTCCTACCAAAATCCCTGCCCATCACGGAGACCCTTAATGAAATTCTTTCTCTTCCTTTGAGTTGCCAAGCCATGAAAAAATCTAGTGTTCTGATCCCTACTCTTCGACCACTGAATTCAGGAACGTTGCTGCCACATCTTTTCTTCTTTATCCAAAAGATCATTCAAATCCTTCTTCAATCGAGCAACCTCCTCATGATCACCAGTTCTGACCGAAGCCGCTTCTGCCCTCCATAAACGATCCTTTGTTTGCTTAATATTCTTCTGCACATTACCAAAGTTATCTCAGCTCCAAGCCTTTAGGCTTTTCTTGCACTTATTCAACTTCTTTATAGCAACAAACATCGGTGTACCATCCAGAGAACAATCCCATGCTCTAGTTATAATCTCCTTGCATCCAAAATCTGACACCTACATGGCCTTAAAGCGAAAGGGTTTTCGACACCATTTTTTATGATCCCCATCCACATTCAGAGACAAAGGAATTGGTCGATGATTAGATGTGAAGCAATTCAAATGTTTCACCCTACCCATAGGGAACTTAGCCAACCACTCATAGTTTGCAACCCCCCCTGTCCAGTCTTTCCCAAATCAACTCCCCCCGACGCTGACCATACCAAGTGTAATTTGGACCTGAGTACCCTAAGTCAACAAACCCACAATGATCAAGAACATCACAGAAGTCTTGCCTCAAATTATGAGTCCTAGGAACCCCTCCTCGCTTATCCTACACCCCAAGCAATTCATTAAAGTCAATAAAACAACACCATGAGAGTTTCAGTTTTGAGCTCAACATTCTTAACATATTCCATCCCTCGCTTCGGCAACTTGTATCAGGATCTCCATAGAACCCAGTCAATCTCCACACATTTTCTGAACCACCATGAACAATATAATTAATATGGTAATTCAAAAAACTATCCACCCACACATTGACACCTACTTTCCAAAGAAGAGCCAAACCCCCTCCCCTTCCATCAGATGGCACTGTAAAACATCCATAAAAAATTATCTTGTCTCAAACCCACTTCATATGCTCCTTGTTTAACCATGTTTTTGACAAAAACACAATCATGGGATCTTGTGCTTGTACTATATTGACAAGCTCCTGAACTGTACGGCGGTTCTCAAGCCCCCTACAATTCCATGCTAAGAGTTTCACGGCTGTCGGCGAGGTTGATCGTCAGCCTCCATCGTTAAATCATTGATAACAACTGCCTACTTCTTCCTACTACCACTCTCTTCCTCCATCTCCTTGGCAAAGTCCTACCTCATACATTTGGATAGGATTGGTTCCATCAAATCTTTAGACACACTTCATTTTCTAGGCACTCTAGTGAACTGTGCTACCGTTGAAGATTGTCTGCATGGCTCTGTCTGGGTAAACAAACTTTTCAGAAAAAATGGCCGAACTGACTACCCGAGACCCCATCCCACCTTGTTGCACTACAGAATCACCCTCTCGTCCCTCCCCCATATCATTAAAACGAGTCAGCTCGACATCAATATCATCCAATTAGGCCTGAAAATCCCGAGAAGAGGAAGTATTAGGCTGCATAAGCTCCTCGCCAATCGGTGAACTATAGACCTCAGTACCCATACCAACCCCTATCTGATCCTCTTGTAATATCGCCTAAACTACCTATGGTCCTTCATTAGTTAAGGCTCGCTACTCTTCTCTCCCCTCACTCACTGGTTCAGTGCTCAACCCAAGCTGTCCCACTCCATTGTCCCCCCCTACACTTGAGTTAATCTCATTCTCCCTGTTGACTTCCTCCTCATATCTAGCGACGCAAACCAACATTTTCTTTGCAAGATTCGGAATGGATGCCCATAGCCATGACCTAAATTGTTGATCACCTTCCTTTAAAGCACCCTTCCTTTTTTGCCATATTGAACAGTCCTTATCATGATGAATAAGACATCCATACCAATAGCATAAATTGGGCAGAGCCTCGTCGCGACATAATTGGCACAATCCTTTGTCCTCCTATGCAGCCACGTCACCACATCTCACTATCTCTTCCACCACATTCACCTCTCTCTCGTCTCTTCGATGTGAACAAGTGTGTGAGGGTAGGAGGAAAATACAGAAAATGGTGAAAGAAGGAAGACAAAAAGTGAAGAAAAAAATCTCTAAAAAAAAATAAAGTTAAATTTATGAAAAAAATTAACAAATTATATTAGTGTAATATTATCTTTGCAATATTTTTATTACAACAAATTTTAGGGAGTAAGCTATTATTAGTTTTAATTTGAACTATCACTAACATTAATTTTTTACCCACCAATAACAACTTGGCATCTAAAATTTATTGTGATAATGTTGTGGTCCTTGCATTACTCATTATAGTAAGCACAAAAAAAGAAATGACCAGTTACTATTAATGAATATGAAAATAACAAAAGGAAAAAGATAAGTCTTAATAAAATTATAATTTGTACAAATTCATACTATGAAAGGTTTAAGATAATTATTGAGTATTCCAATACAATGAAAATTAAAAGTGTCATTTGTTACTGACCTTTGACAATAAATTAATAATCTTCTAAAAAAATATATCAATAATAATAAATAACAATTATTATTATTATTTAGGAACCATAAGTAGGAAAAAATTTCCTTATGTATATATTTTGCCCTTTTTGATAATTTATACCCCAAACTGTAATTTTGATAAGTGTTAGCCAAACACTCAATTTTTAAAAAAAAAAAAAACTTCTAAACAACTTTTATCAAACACTCTACTTTTTAAAAAAACTCAATTTCATACCATACTTTTTGAAACAACTATTTTTTCAAAAAGCTGAACCAAACTCACCTAATAGAGCCCAACTCTCAACCCAGTCCAAAACTTAGCATTTTTTTTTTTTTTTGACAATTCTCAGGGATTTTTTTAGAAAACATGTTTCGAGGAAAAGACTTTTTCTAGGAAAATTAAGAGTTTTAGAGTAAACTTTTTCTAGGAAAATAGTTTTTTTTTTTTAATCTTTTTAAGGAAAGCCCATGATTAAAGAAAATCCCATGGGTCCCCCCTCCCCTCCCCCTCTAAAGAAGAAGAAGGAAAAAGAAGAAGGTTTTCTAGGAAATGGACTTTGAAAGAGAATCCTATGGGTTTTTGGAAAATGTTCTCTAGGAAAATGATTTTTTTTTTTTAAAGAAAAATCCCGTGAGTTTTTGGAAAAATATTTTCTAGGATAATGTTTTTTAAAGGAAAATTTCATAAGATTTTGGAAGAAAACATTTTCTAAGAAAAAGTTTTATAAGAATAATAATAGGGTTAATTGCAGTTTTTTTTTATTGGTTAAAATAAAAGGCAGGTTTTTTTTAAGGGTAAACTACATATTCGGTCCCTAACCTTTACACCATATTTCAATTTAGTCTCTAACCTTTCAATTGTGTCAATTTGATCCCTAACCTTTCAATGTCGTGTCAATTTAGTCCCTGATGTTATATCTTAGATGAAAATTGCTAACATGACAAACGGCCAAAATAAAATTTAAGTTTATTGCCTTATCAACGTAAGCTAATTTTTTGTTTTGACCATTAGACACGTCATAAATTTTCATTCAAAATATATCGTTAGGGACTAAATTAACACAATACTAAAAAGTTAGGGACCAAATTGACACAATTGAAAGGTTAGGGATCAAATTGAAATATAGTATATAGGATAGGGACCAATTACGTAGTTTACCTTTTTTTTTTTCCTTGCGTGGGGAATGTATATATTCTTATTGGGCTTGGCTATAATATTGGGTTAAGAACTGACAATATATCTAAAGCAAGGACTTATGTTTATTAATATAATATAATATAAGTACATCTGTATGAATTGATACCATAATATTTTGTTCTGACTACCAAACAGAAATGGCTTAGGTATGAAATTGACTCTCTTCATATTTCCACATTATTTTGCAGTCACATCAGCGAGCTCTCAGCTACTATTGTTGTGGCCTTGCTAGCATCCATAATTTTCCCAGTTCACATGTCTAACTTGTATTGCTTTCATGTTCAGATTACCGCATGTGTTTTTTGCAAGAAAATAAGGAAAGCCGTGCAATGCATTTATCTTAGCCGTCAGCGCCTTCATTCAACCTCGTTGCACATCTCGTCTGCCAGTTAATACTATCATACATTACATCTAGTAACAGAGGCAGCCTCTACAGCTTTGTAGTAGAAGATACGAATTGAATGCCTGTAATTTATTAGAATTTGGACCAAATTGTGGGTCATGTGCAATATATTCCATCATTCCTCGCAAATTAGTCAGCAGCACATAACAAAAGAATATATTATACATCCAATAACAAAAAAATATATATTATACATCCAAACCTGAGAGATGTTAATTGTATTTTACCTTTTTTTTTTCTTACCATATGAGTTCCACACACTTTGAAAATGAAGATGTATTTTAGTCACATAAAATAATTATTTAGAGAAATACTATGTTCATAACATCTTCACAACATTTTCACAACAAATCATATCTGATAACTATAAGTTATTATTCATTCTAATTTGAATTTGCAATTTAAATTATTTTTTTGTCCACCCATAACAACCAATAACAATCTGTCACTTACCACCACATACACTTGGTGCGATGATCACTCTATAAGTGCTTGTGGTGTGCGGGCAATAAGAGCCGGGGTTCAAGTCTCAAAAAGAGAGTTTCATACATATATACACTTAGGCTAAAGTAGAATTTCTATTTTGTATCCAAAAACAACCAGTCACTTAAGATTTGTTGTAAAAATACTGTGAACATAACATTTCTCAATTATTTATATTAGTCTCTAGAATTCATCATATTTATCATAACCCACTCTCAACTGCTCTTTTTAAAATGGAGGAACTGATTCAGTATCATGGAAGAAAAAACTGCCCCATCCATCTCTATAAGATGAGGCAGCGCAAGTTTTTCAAGTCAAGCTAGCTCTATATTCCGTATGACAATTAAATTAACATTCTTTAAGGGAAGAAGCTCACCTACAAACCAGGTTGCTGGAAAATTCCTCCAGGTTGAAAAGGCAATTAATTAATATACACGACTCCTACTTCTGCATAGTTGAGAAAAGATGGTTGAAAAGTAACCTTACCCTCAATTTGGAAAAGTTGATTCCTTAACTCAAATTCACTTGGACAGAGTGCACTGAGGGCACTCAAATCGCACTTGTAAGTCCATATGACTACTACATAGAAAGTCTGAGGTCTTGAAAATTGGAGAAAACAAATGTGGGATTGCCTCCTTCCTATAGTTGGGAAGGTTTGCATCTTAACACCCTAAGCATAACCAAATGATTTGACTTGATACTAAAACGCAAAATAAGAGTGCAGAGAAGAAATTTTAACTAATTACTTCAATCCTTTAATCCCCGTAGATTTTTAACAAAACATAATGTCAAATTATTACAATGCTTTTACTAGGAGTTCCAATCCCAGTCATGACATTATTCATAGGACTTCGCCATAAGCAATAGGAAAAAATATTCTACCGAGCATCCTTAGATAAAAGACTATTGCTTTGAACTACCCGGGCATTGCAAAGGTCATCAACAGCATCCCCCCGTTCAAAAACAGCGGCTGCCCCCATTCCAGAGCCTGCATTTCAGTTAAAAACATTTGTATTGAGTAGCATACCCCTACAGATAAACATGCTTGCACTTGCACATCATTTACACACAGAGAAGGGAGATAGAGTACCTATGCACATTGATATCACTCCAAAGCGGCAATCTTTTCCACGACGCTTCATCTCATGCAATAGAGTAGCAACACAGCGAGCGCCTGTAACAGACACAACAGTCAAACAAATTTCTTTGTTGATAAAAGACAATCTCCATACTATGTTGAAGCTCCAACTAAAGTATAAGACAACAATTTAAGCTTGTCACGCAGGTGACCTGGGTTCGATCCCCGGAGACAGTGCTTTTGTTTATCCATTAAAAAATATATAGATTTGACACCAATTTGAAATGATATGAACAGATATCAAAATGATATTCCAAACTTTGTCTTCAGCAATTATGCATCAAGGCATATTGCAAAAGAGTAAATAGACAAATGCTCCTACCTAGAAACTTTGCATCCAGCAGCTGAACCTAACTTTATCAATTAATGATGACAATATACTAGCAAAATGAAAGTTGTGCTCAAAGAGGTATTACTCATCAGCAAAAGCACAATGCGGATAGCAAAACCCAACTTGCCCTTTTTGGCAGCTGCTGCTTGAGCACCCATAAAGTAGGTTCTCCAAATGATAACAAGGATTTCAACAGCCTACTAATATGCAACCAAACAAGAACGAGTTTGTGTGTGAGTGTTGTTATCTTTTGGAGTTTGGGAAAAGGGGGGGTGGTGAATAAGCAGCTAAGTAACCAAACAACTATTACAATTTTGAATAGACTTCTTAACCAATCTTATGGAACTTTTCCTGATGAGACTTGGAGATTCAAATATAACAGGACATTTGTGTTCCGACACTAATACCTTTTTTACAAGTAAAGAGTAAAGATACATTTTAAGTGATTTTTTGGAAAGCTTATTTGGATAGGACTAATTGAGCTTCAAATACAAAGCTATGACAGCTTGATTCAAATCGCATATGCATAATGTCCTCCTTCCATCCTCTTTAACCTATTTCAAAGTTGCCGACTGCCACAAACTTCTCTTCTTTTCAACCAAAGTCAGTTCCAACAGTAACGTCATGTTAATTATGCTATCCTTAAAATTAATTGCAGAAAGGTAAATTAAAAATTGGATATCAATGTGAAAATATGGCAAACCATCAAAATAACATACGAAATATCAGAAAAACATGATGCCAATCTGATTAATTAATTATTGCTCTATGTTAATTGCTATTAATCTTCAGTGTAACAGTCTAATCCCAAAACCAAGCAAGTCTTGACGCAGAGCAAGCAATCAGCATAGAAACCCAAAACCACCTGCTTTATGGGTAGGTTTTCGGGGGGGATCATTACTCAATAAAAACACTTTTAATGAAGCAATAGCATCTTCATGAGACACTTGAGATGTAATACTAACTCACTCAAACAACAAGCTTAAGAATTACCATATAACATCATGCTTGCATCTTCTATTTATCTTGCGTATTTAGGTGCATGTTATACATATCTTGTAATATCAGTGTTTCAAAATTATAGATAGTGTAATTTAACTTATTTTGAATTTTCTAGTATATACCTGTAGCACCCAAAGGATGCCCAAGGGCTATAGCACCTCCATTCACATTGATTTTTTCTGGATCAAGTTCCAGCTTGTTACGACAATATACAAATTGGGATGCAAATGCCTGCACAGTTACAAATTTCCTGATTAATTATATACTCACAGTTCCTGAATACAAAATAAGTATTTCTACCATAGTTTAATACCTCATTAATCTCAAAAAGGTCAATATCATCAAGCTCTAAACCGGCAGCCTTGACAGCAGCTGGAATTGCAGCGGCTGGGCCGACACCCATGATTGCGGGATCAACACCAACAGCAGCAAAAGTCCTGCAGGACCAACAGAGGGTAATTTTCTTAGTATATTAGAAGTAATTTCAATTGTTTTGCATTAATTTATTGGACTAGCCATAAAACAATTTAATAGTTTGTTTGTTAGTCTGTTTGTCTTTTTTTTTTTTTTTTGGATAAGTGAAGAAAAACGTAAAGTTTAATAGCAAAGGGGAAATAGATCCTCATTTACTAGATGGGTTAATTGAGTCTAGCAAATCATGATAAACGCTAAGTGATTAATTATCTACATCAAGGGTAAACCTATATATATATATATATATATATATTGATTGGTAACACATGCACATTGTGGGTCTTGAACCCACCTTACCCTCAACCTAGCACATGCAAGGGATGGGAGGGGAGGAGGAAGGGGAGATTCATACTAGTGACACCATGTCTTGAGGCATGGTACTACCCGAGGGTGATACTCTAGGGTTCACAAAGAGCCAACTCTTAACATATAAAACAAAATGAATAAGGTTTCCAGGTTGAGGCTAGGAGAGAAGTATTCATCCTACGTGGAGTTGTAAGAACCTCTTTACTGTGTTTTGAATCCTGGAATATAGGATGGTAAGGTCAATGAACAATGTAAAACCATGGTGAGGAAAATTAATGACAAAACCTCTTTACTTTGTTTCACTACATTGTCCCAAAGAGCCACTGAAATTACAGAGCATACTTATTAATTTACATGGTTATTTATTTGGGTGAGCGCTGGTGGATGATACTCTACTTCAAATAACTGTCCATGAAACTATTTGTCAAATTTGTTCTTACCAAGAGAAACTAGGACTAGGGAGTGGTGAGGCTTCCAACAAATATACGTAGACCAAACAGAAAGTGAGAATACCAACAGAAACCAAGCACTATAATAAAGTAGGCTTCTGTGCATTAAAGTGAGAATGTGAATATTGCCTGTGTGTTGGACATTATTTGTGCAACTTATAAGATAAATGAATAAGCATGATCCAGAAGTTACATACCTGAATACACCAAGGATGGGTAGTCCCTTTTGCACTGCAATGCTTCTCTTCATAAGGAGAACAGCCCCAGCACCATCACTCACTTGGCTAGAATTGCCTATGATAAAAGTACCAAATTATAAAATGGTATAGAATCAAACTAAATGTGATATGTCTATGAGAAAACTAATCACGAGTGTTATGTATCCAATACCAGCAGTGGTACTCCCATCTTTCTTAAAAACAGGCTTCAGCTTTGCCAGATCTGAAAATCTTGCATTAGGTCGAATCCCATCATCAATAGAGATTGTAACAGGCTTCTCGTCACCAGTTTTTGGGTCGACAATCTATTTTAAATGAAATATGGATCAATGCCCTAATGAAAACCATATATGTTCTTGCACAAAAACAGTCTACTAGAAGTGCAATAGAATAGTGAAATTCTGCTCAAAGCCTAAAACTGAAATACAATAGTGGATACCTTGGTTGGCACAGGAATAATTTCATCCTTAAATTTACCAGAGGCAGTAGCAGCAGCAGCTCGTTGATGCGACTCAACCTAACAAGAAAAATTTAAGAAAATCAATAGAAAAAAAATGCATTGGTTAGCTCTGAACACTGAAAGGTTCATTCAACTTACTGCAGCTTGATCTTGTTCCTGCCTAGTTACACCAAAACGATGTGCAACATTTTCTGAGGTTATCCCCATGGGAAGAAGGCAATTTTGGGCTTGTTCAAAGATCTTTACCTGTAATTATGAAAGGAAGATCATATGAGAACCTAAATATCCTGTCATGTATTTTCATCAACAATATTATGCATATTAGTAAAACGTGATGAGAGAGAAAGAGTGTACTTTGGGATTCACCGATCCTTCCCATGCCAGTGGACTAGAAGTCATGGATTCCAAGCCAGCTCCAATGCCTGTATGAAATTAATAAAGATAAATATTTATCTCTAACCCAAGAAAATTAAAAAATACAGGAAGAAGAAAAGGGAGGGTGAGGCGGAGTGAATTATTAGGTCTGCCTGGTGGAGCCTGCTCCATTCTCACATGACTGTGCCCCATGTGTACGGGTCCACCTTCATGCGGCGGACTCTAACCGGTGGACCTAATAATTTCCCTTTGGGGGATATGCTCTTTACCAATGTCATAAAATCCAGCTCTTATAGCTGCAGCAACATCAGCAACCGCCTGAAGCCCAGATGAACATTGCCTATTCACAGTCCTGATAGGCACAGTTTCTGCACAACACAATTGTGACATACATGAGCAATAAAACACCAATAACTTCAAGGTTAACAAATTAAGGGCTGAAATGGAAAAACCCACCAGGGAAACCAGCATAGAATGCAGCCATCCTGCATTCAGTTGCCCTTTGAGATCCTGGGCCCAACACGGTACCCACCACAATATCCCCAACTTCACTAGGATTCACATTGGTTTTCTCTATCACTGCCTATAAACCAAACAATTATCACAAAAGTAAGCTACATCTGAATAGAACACCACTAAAATAAAAACTTTTCGCTATACCCAACAAACCAAAAAAAAAAATCGGATTTTGTCCTCCTTACAAACTTTAAAGGAAAAAAAAAAAAAAGAAAAAAAAGAGAGAAAAGAATTCAATAAAAACCCACCTTCAAAACTGGTGCTAGGAGATCATCGGCATAAGTATCCTTGAAACCACCACGCTTGGCTTTGCAAATTGGAGTCCGATACGCTCTGTTAATATCGAAAATTCATGAAATTCAATTCAAAACAAAGGTGAAAAAATTTGGAAAAACAAAATGAAATTGGAAATAACTGTGAATTTAAAGCTAAAAAAGGATGAGCAAGCTTACGCGACAATGACAACATCGTCCCCAAACACCGAAGTCCTATGGTACGCAGCACTATCCCCAGCTGCACATGCTGATGCCTACAAATTTTTATCAATCATCAATATTTCTTTCTTTTTATTTAAAAAATAATAATAATAAAATTGAAAGGTTATAATTTGACAATCGTATGGTCGGAGATCGAACATGTCGAATAAGCATAACAAATAGTAAATTAATTTTATAAAAATTATGGGTATGGATCTAATAAAGGATTTACAATTAAATTGAAAAATTGGAAAGGATTAGACTGAAATTCAGCGAGATAACAATGGATCCGAAACGAAAAGAGAGAAAGAAAAGCAATACCGAGATTGGAGGAGGAGGAGAAGAAGAAGAATCGGTGCCGTAAACAAAAGAAGAAGAAGAGGAAGGTCGAAGGTGTTCCAGCAGAACACGTTGCCTGTTGATAGCTTTCTCCATCTCAGACTCTCTTTCTCTCTTTCTCTCTCTCTCTAGACTATAATGGTAGAGACGCCAGAACAAGAAACGGAAGAGGGCAGTGCTCTTTTTTTATAGTGATGTATGGCGGTTGGAGGACCAAACAAGCAAATAAAATTTACTGTATTTATTAATATCCAAAACTTTTAATATTACTTTTAAAATTTACTGTATTTATAGGATAGAATTCAAAAAGTTTTAATATTATTTTTTTATAATAAAAAAATTGTAAAAGAAACTAGTCAATTTAAAAAAAAAAACATTTTGTAAATTAATATACTTAAGACATCTGTTATTTTGCTCAAAATAATATATATTTGACAAATAAAATTTTGTTTCTACTAAATTAATTTTTTAGGGGTTAAACATTATTTTTATTATAAATTTGGTAGTAACTCTTTGATTCTCAAACCAAAAAAAGAAAAAGAAAAAGTCCCTTTCGATAAAAAAAAAAAAAAATAGTGGTAGTTATTTATTAAAAAAATCCGTTTGATGATATTTGATATTTCTTTTTTTTTTTTTTAATGGAAAACAAGTAGTATTTATTTGTAGAAAGTGACAAATGAAATAAAAAGAAAAAGAATTAAAAAACATCTTACAATACAAACAGCGCCAACTCAGCTTTACATGCATATATGATTTGGATATCCAATCAAAATGCTTATCTAAACCTCCCTTACGCTCACTTTTCTTGCGCGTGCTTGCTACACTGTCCAATTCGCTATCCTCCAATTTAGATTTGAGACTATTATTTATTAATAAGTGGAGACAGTTTACTCCCAAACCATTCGGAAAATAGTTAGAAAGAAATATTCACATTTATTTTAGTCATTATTGTGGTCAATTTGTGGAAGTGCTATGTTTGGTAATTGTTTTTTACCCTTATTTTCTGTTTTCAAAAATAATTTTTTATTTTTGAGAGTAAATTACTTGTTTGACAACTCTTTTTTGATACAACTTGTTTGATAACTCGAAATGAATTGAAAATAAAAATTATTCTCAAAACATAATTTGCGAAGGAAATTGAAAACATGTAAAAAACTGTTTTCAATTTCTAGTTTTCAAAAGTAAATGAAAACATGCGACTGATTTAATAAATCTGTCTAATTTAATGAGTTAGCACTAGAGTTCAAAGCCTAGTAACAACATATTTTAGTATTTTCTTTTTTTTTTCTTCAAATTTTTTTTTTTTAATTTCAACTAACCAAACATGTTTTCGATTTCAAATATACAAGGAAATTGTTTTTCCTTTATACTCACAAAAACAAGTTTTTGAAAATAGAAACAAAAACTGTTACCAAACATAAAAATGTGATAAATTAAAAAAAAAGAAAAAAAAAAGAGTTAAACCCAAAATTCAAACATTCAATAAGTAGATGCATCACAAAAACAAGTTTAAATATTCATTTGTGTATCTTGTAGGTTCTAATAACTTATTTGCATAGTATTTATCAAAATTATATAATTTTTTATGTTAAATGTGTGACAAAAAGTTAAAAGTAATTACTTTTTTAAAACTAAAAAATAAAGGATAAAGAGTTAGATTATTTGTAAAAAAATAAAATAAAATAAAACTGACACAAAAAGCAACCAAAAAAAAAAAACCTTTTTGCCTCTAGCTAAATGGACACCAAAGGTGCTAGACAACATAAAGATGGATAACACTTGCTTATATCTACTGTTTTGTACATACAACATGATAGTAATTTTAAGAAAGGACTCTATATCATTGCCACATTCACATCAAACCCTTAATATTTTGCTACTCTTAAGTTGCTGAGAAGGTTTGAGTTTAGTTAGTATGGTGATATTAGGAGTGAGGATTTGTGAGATTTTTTGATGAGTTTTTAATGCAAGATCTAATAAAAGGTTTTATAGCAAGCTTGGGACGTCCCTTGGGTCTAGTTTTTGAATAAAGAGTGAAGCTATTGACCCTTATGTTGTTAAATAAGTGTAAACTTCATATTGTCTTTTGCTGAGGTAAATAAAGGAGCTATTTTAGTTATGGTTAAGGAAATTTGTTGACTAAACCTGATTGGCTGCACTTTTAGAGCTAAGTCAGATAGTAAAGAAGATGCTTAATGTGACAAATCTTGTTAGAATTCAACCAATGAAACAACGTAGTGTTATGTTTCAAAATATGTATAGTCGGCCCAAAGAGAGTCGAGCTTTGCTTTTCATTGGACTTGTAGGATTTTTGCAAAAATAGGCATCAACAGCTATTTTAATAAGTCATGTGACTTGTTTTAAGTGATACATATAAATTGTCTTATAAATTTTCACATAGCAGGTTGTAGGAGGTCCCTTCAATCTGATTGGAGAAGAACCTTGTCCTTAGTGAATAAACTAGTCTATAACCAATGCACAAGATAGTTTTAATAAAATATGATTCTTAAAAAATGATTTTTTTTTTTATTTTCTTTTACTGTTGTCTAAATATGAAATTTGATAATTATAGTTTTTATTAATAGTCTTTTATTTTTTGCCTAAACATGAAATTTAGTAATTATAATAGTCGTTAAGAGGTAATTATGATTAAGAAAAAGGTAATTATGGTAATTAATCATTTTTTATTTTAAATATAGCAAATTATAAAATGGAGGGTTTGAATATAAAATATACTTCAAACTCAATTAAAATACAGAGTTATTATTAGGAGTAGACGCTATGGAGGGTTTGAATATATTAGAAGGAGCATATCATTTGCAATTTCCTAATACAATCCCTTCAATATAACATATTGGCCCAATCAATATTAGCCACCTCAATTAAAAATCCAACTGACACCCACCTTAACAAAATTAAGAATACCATATTATCACCTCTTAGTCACTCCCACTCTCTCTATCATTTGACCAACCCCTCCTCTCTCTCTCTCTCTCTCTCTCTCACACACAACCTTTCATGGTGGTGGATTCATGGTTGTGGGTCGAGGTTTGAGATGGTGATATATGGCAGCAAGTTGCATGTGTGGGTTAGTGATTAAGGAGATAAGATTTGGCCATTGGGTATTATTAAGGTGATGGTTTTGATGGTTTGATGTGGTGATATGAAATTTTACGCCAGTCTCTCGCTAATTAGTGCCTTGGCTCACCGAGTCATCTCTCTTCGCTCTCATTCCCTTCATATTTTCTCTCATCTTACTACTTTGTTGTTGAATTGTGGCGTCTAGCAGCCCCCAATGAACTCAACTAATTAGTGTCTTGGCAGACCAAAGTCTCGCAGTTGTTGACATCCTCCTCACCATCATCCATCACCTCCTTCTCCTAATACAATGCACTTGAATCTAAATGTCATTAAGTTCACTTTCTATTTTTAGATGCCTTTAAGCTTTTGATATGATGCGTGGATGCCTTGAATCTATACTATTTCTAAATTAGAAAGATAAAAATGTATATGTGATAAATTATTATTGTTTGATGGTGAGGATTTTTCAGTGGTGGTGGAACATGTGGCAATCAAAGTTGCGAGGACAGTGAGGAGACAAATGAAATAGTTTCGGAGTTAACGAAAAGAGAAGGTAGTTCCACTAGTTTTGCTGAGATGGGTGTGAGTTAGATTTTAATTGGAGAAAATTACATTTTACCCCATAAACTATGAGAATGCACATTTACTCCCTAAACTATTACTTGCATAACACTCGCCTCCTAAACTCTGAGAATGCACACTTACTCTTAAACTATTACCCGTGTAATACTTTGTACCCCATCTTAAAGGTAGTAGCTTAAGAAAGCAAGTGTGCATTTTCATACCGTTATATATGGGGGATTTGTAAACGCAGTTTAGTTTTTGGCAGGTAATGGCTTGAAATTCATTGTCATTTATTAGCTTGTATGGGGTAATATAAACATTATAAATGGGTAGAAAATAATATCCAACTACATAGTAGAACAGTCAAGCAAAAGTGAATGTGATACTTTAAAGGGTACATTAACATTAGCATAATTATCTCAAATTAGGACATCAATATGATTATTGTCCAAAGGACATTGCACAGTAGGTGATAAATTAAGATTGAAAAAGTGTGTATTTTTCTTTTTGTTTAATGGATTCAGTTAACACGTGTCCTTAAGATATTTGTTGATTAGGTTCAGTTAATGTATGCTTTTAGAACACAAATTAATTATTCATTTTAGGAATAATTTTATGCAAAATTGATTAGGGCATACATTAGTAAAACTCTTGTTAATAAACTATTTTAGAAAATTTTAGATATAGTTTTATAAAAAAATAGAAAAAATTATCAAAAAAATATCTTTACTTAAATTTTTTTTTAAATATTTCATTAATGAATGCCCTTGCAAAATCCTTATTTTATTTCCTTTTATTTATCTTAGTGGATGGTTAATTTATTTATTGAGTCTTGCATTACTCATTATATTTTCTCCTGATAGGGCGTCGGTGCACGCGCTTCAACGGGCGTGGTTGCTGTGATCTCCGGGCATAGGAACGCGTGCCCAATTGAGAAAAGGCTAACAAAAAAATATATTTCTTTTTTAAAAACATCGAAAATTTCAAAATGTTGATCAAATTTCCTAAAAAAAATAAAATAAAAATACTGCGTCGGGCTGTCCAACCCAACTACTCAAATTCAAGCGATAAAGTTAGCCACTTTTCCATATCTTTTTTTATTAAAAAAATAATTAATTATTTATCGCCACCATCACCTGAACGCTCAGTCCTCTCTCTCCTTCAATGCAAATCGGTTCCCCATCTCTCTCTTTTGTTCCAGACCCTTTCTCCCTTTATTCGATCGTTTTCAGCTCCAACCAATGCTACCTCTGCCGGTCCCACCCAAATTTTGATCAATTAAACACAAATTTTTTGAATTTGTTTGTTGAAATTTTCTGGCAGATATTGCTTCCGACAGTTGTGATCGATGCTGTTGTTAATAGCAGTTAGGACGCAAGTCGATTCACCCTGCACAGGCACAGGCGCACAGCCGTGAGTTTCCATCAACCCTTGTCAACTTGATTGTTTATCTTTCATATTATTATTGGTTGCTCAAGAAAGTAAAGAAATTTAGGGGTAGTTGTTTTCCTTTCTAAATTAGGCGTAAAAGGGACCTTTCTTATCTCGATCAATGCAGATAGATGTTGGGACATTGTTTGTACCATGGTCTTTCAAGATGAAATGCTGAATTTTTAAATTATAACTTTTGTTTTTAGTTGCATATGCTTTATATTTATGTTTTTGATGAAAGGAAAGTAAAGGACGAGACAAAATGGTTTTTTTGTTTGGAAGTAATTCCGTTATGTTTCTATGGAACTGGAACAGGTATATCCGGGAAGGAATGCCTGTGGAAGTGGGCAAAGGAATATCCCACCCTAATTTCCAACAAGTTTTAGAATTATTGTCGGCAAAGGGAGAGTATTTGGCTTTTGCACCAGATACAGAAGAGACGAAGACAATGATTAACTTAACGTCAATGAAATTTCCCTTATTGAAGAAGGTACCCATTTTTATCTATTGGCAGTGTGGGTGTGTATGTGTGTGTTTTTAGATTTCATTGCTACTCCTGTTTATCCTTTATGGGCCAGTCTAAGGTTTTTTGCCTACCCATTTTTATCTATTGGCAGTGTGGGTGTGTATGTGTGTGTTTTTAGATTTCATTGCTACTCCTGTTTATCCTTTATGGGCCAATCTAAGGTTTTTTGCCCCCTCTTGTAAAACCTTCTTTGTTTCAAGCTCATACTTCTTCACATTCGTTTTGTTCATAATTATGCATTGTGTATGCGTGTAACTAAACTTTGATTACCGGTGGTAATTGGGTAGGGATACTAGAAGTTGTGAAGGAGGGTGGCAGGATTCTTGGAGGAGGATTTGACGGTGGAGTTTGGGTTGTCAGCCAACTGTTGTACAAGGGAGTTCCTTGCTGGCTGGGTGGTGTTTTAGGAAGGATTACAAAGAACATAATGAGAATGAAAATAAAAAATTGACAGCAAAATGAAAAGGCCATTACAGACTTGTGTTAAAGCAGAAACAATTAGCCAATACCCCCTGTTACTGCATAATTCAGAGCAGACTTAGGGGAATGGTTTCAATGTTCAAACTCATGCTTAAGTAATATGTGGATTTTCATAGTTTGTGGGTAGGCATTAAAATTGTAATGTGTTAATTAGTAGTTTGATAAAAAAAAATATAATATAATATATATATATATATATATATATATATATATTTGTATTATATGTAAATGCATTACACACTTTCTATGCAATGATTGAATGGGGAACCAAAATGCAATAGGCTGTTATGTTTGGATGGCTTAGTTGAAATTCCTAATCCTTTATCCGGCAATTTGTGAAGTCTTGTACTTCGTATTTTGAAAGGCAAAGTCGCTGCACTTGTTCTCAATAGTAGCTCTTAGGTTTGCAGCCTTTGTTATGGAAAGCAAATACCAAGCTGGGAAATACAAGCTG
The DNA here is from genome assembly GCA_028535165.1 of Quercus tomentella. Taxonomy (NCBI): domain Eukaryota; kingdom Viridiplantae; phylum Streptophyta; class Magnoliopsida; order Fagales; family Fagaceae; genus Quercus; species Quercus tomentella. The sequence goes on from JAPQVY010000001.1 coordinate 30,643,958, forward strand.
TTAAGAAAAACATTGTTTAATGTACTGTAATCACGATTGTCAAAGGCTTAAAGGTGCTAAGTCATGTTATTTTGTCTAATCTATTGTCGTAATTGAGATTTTGAAAATTGATGATGCTAGATGTCTATAAAGGCTTAAAGGTGGTATAAAGTTCAAACTTTCTTTTTTGCTTCGTAAATGTTAAAATAAGTTTCCTTGAATAGATTAAAGTCTAAATCAAACCAAAGAAAAACACTAATCAAGAACCATAATGTATAAAATGGCATTGCTGGATTTTCCTTTGTGAAATTTTGCACTAAACTTTGTAATGGACTTCATAATATTACAAATTTGAGTGCTACTGGTTCATTTATATATAATTCCCATTATCCAAAAAAAAAAACCATGGGTTATTTGACATGTACATGTGGTTTGAGTACTGTATTTTTGTAGAAAGGGACTAGCTAATACAAGCTTCTATACCATGGTTTAGAAGCTCTCATATTGCTTTTATCCCTCAATAAGTTATGTTTGAAAACTGTATTCACCATTGGCCTTATTATATTTATTCTTTTTTATTAGATATGTCATATCATGTAATGTTTGCATCTATAAGATGTTTAATTTTATTTATTTTTAATCATGATTATTTCAACATATAGGGAATGGGAGGACGGATGTAAGCAAGGGTAAGCAGGAAAATGAAAAGAAAACCAAGAACTGAAAATGAAGGAGAAGACAAAAGTTATTTCAACTTTGTTGTGTGGAGTATATGGAAGAGCAGAAATTCATACGTCTTCAACAGGAAAAATCCAAATCCAAATCTGCCTATGGAGATCTACAACCAAACATTGGAGTTTATGTATTGTGTGACTTCACCACAAAATCCAGTCCGCAAAACTAGCAAAAGAATCTGTTGGGAGAAACCTTCTTCAGGGTGGAAGAAGTTGAACATGGAAACCTTCATCAGGGTGGATCGTCTATAGGCTGTATGGAGTGGGCTGGATGTGGAGGTGTAATTAGGGATGAACATGGAAATTGAGTTGCAGGATTCACAAGACTCGTTAAGCAACTAACAACTTTATTGCTGAACTTTGGGGGCTTAGGGATGGTCTTATGTTGTGTTGTAGCTTGAATATACCCTGCCTTATTTGTCTCAACAATTTGTCTAACAACATAGTCTTGTCCAATCAAATGACTAGAAAAGACAGATTCCTACATTCTACATTTTAACAAATTTACGTCAATGACATGTTTATCTTATTATTTCAAGTAGTGAGGTGTTCATTCTCTCTCTCTCTCTCTCTCTATATATATATATATATAGGGTTGGGTTCAAGTTATACCTGGTATAACTCTAAGCAATGTTACATTATCTAATAACTTGTTATTGTATTAATATTTTGAAAATTCAACCGTTGAATTACATGTTCTATTTGTTCTTAACATGCATGTCAATTTTCATATCAATCGGATGTTATATACCATTTGATCTATAAACTCATCTTTTATGCATTATTTTAAACTACAAAAATTTGAATTTTAACAATTGATTGATGACATGGCTATTAATCTTTGATCATCTCGAAATTTTGTAAGTATGAAGAATATACGAAGATAATGAAATCTAACGGTAGATTTGTCAATATTCGCATCCAATTAAAAAATATTGAGTGGTATAACATTACTTAGAGTTACACCAGGTATAACTTGAACCCAACTCATATATATATATATATATATATATATATCTAATTCTTATAACTAATTCTCCCACATAGTCAATTAGGGGTTGTTTGATTTTAAAAAAATCATCATTCATCACTCAATTTACGTCACTCATCACTTAAAATACCTCAATTTCCTAAACCCCACACATTTGACACACTGTTTTCAGCTTCTCATCACTCAAATATTTCTACTTTTTGTTGGACCCATACCTGACCCACTGCTTGAGCACCATACCCTCGTATATCCTCTCTCTCCTTATAAATCCCCTATTCTCCTTTTTTTTTTTTTTTTTTTCATCACTCTCCTCCAATACCCAGACACACAATTCTCTCTTCCTCTCCACCCCTCCATTCTCTTCCTCTCACCGAGTCCAAATAGCGCTGATCTCCACCTCACTTAGCGCTAACCTCTACTGGCACCCAGTTTGCAAGATCACCTCCGACGAGCAGCAGCGGCACCGATCTCCTCCATCATGACCCATGAGTTTTTTGCTTCGCCCTCCTTTATTTTGTTATTGTGGCTCTATACACCTCTCCGGTTTGAGTTAGTTTGAGTTAGGAATTTTGTGGGTATATTGATGATGGGTTTCCTTTGTATGGGTTTGGTGCTTGTAATTTCCTCTTTGATTCATTGATTTTTCAATCTGGTGGGTTTCAAATTTTGGTCTAAGTATTGGGTGTTTTGAGGCCTTTTCGAATCCTTGACATTAATTTGAGATTACCCATTTTGTATTGTGTATTAAGTTCTACCACATGAGTGGATTTGCATTGATGATTTGAGTTGTGTTTGACAAATTATAATCTTTGAATGTGGGTTGTGTGATAGTATAGGATGGAGTGGCAGACCGGGATAGAGAGAGCAGCTACCAATGGGTATGCAGAGGCCAGCTTAGGAAGAGAAGAGAAAGAAATTAATGGAAGGGAAAGGGGTTTGGTCTAGTATGAAGAGAGCCATTGGGGGAGCAAAGGTTGGCATTGAAATGACTATACACTGACTGTGGGGCCCATTAGTTGAGTGAAATTACCAAAATGCCACCATAACTTTATTTCCATAACTTGAAAACACCTAAAACTTATATCCAGTTTCCATAACTCATCACTTAAAAATCAAAAAATTGAGTAATGGAAACAAAACTTGAAAACATAGCCAAACAGACTTCCTCTCCGTGGGACCCACTAGTTTTGAGTTATGAGTGATGAAAACAGAGTGATGGGTGATGAAAACTTGCAAATCCAAACTACCCCTTAGGCTTTGTTATGGGAAGGAAACATTTCCTTCTTTTTTTCCTTCTTAAGGGGGGGGGGGGAGAGAGAGAGAGAGAGAGAGAGAGAGAGAGATGCAAGATTAGCTTATAAATTCCAGTTACAATTCTAACACACATTCATTGCTTCCCCCAAGCACAAAAGATGGATAAAGCGTGGCCAGATTTCCTATGAAAAAGAAAACCAAACCTTACTAAAATTGTGTAACTTCTTAAATTACTATCTATCAAAAGGCTAAGTTGCCTATCACATGGATGAGCTTTATCAAATTTCCTAAGAAAATATCATTGAGTTTGTGGAGTTCTTAGTATTATAAATGACCTGTCTATCACATAAATTTGAGTCATGTTGGTTAGTAGGGCCAACTGAAACACAAATTTCAAATCTGCTTGGACAAATATATTGTTAATGCTTGGTGATACGGCCACCTCTTATTCGTTATCATATAAGTACCAAAAAATAAATGAGGGCACATTTCCTTGCTCCCCCTTCCTTTATGGCACCCTTTGTTTTGTCATATGAAAAAAAGGGTATATTTGCACGGTAAACATTCCATTAGCATGCTATCATGAAATTTTGTTTCAAATTTTTTACAGGGAGATGCTATAAATTGTAATAAAGTCTTCCTACTATATCTTTCATCTAATTCTTTGATATACTTTTGCAGCAATATACTACTTTCCATGAACATGTTGCTTCTCATGAAAGCTAGCAAATGGAGCACCTTGGTAATTATCCAGGAAAAGAAAATGCACAGTGATTATTATTTATAGGTTGAAAAGTACTTGAAAACTCAAACCCAAAGATTCATACCTGAGTGAAATTATCTACCAACTATGAAACTTGTTCAACATTACTATGTTCTTTAAGAGAATTAATGTCAACTGAGGAATTGGCCTATAACATGTGCAAAGAATAATTGTCACATAAACTTAAAATAAATTTATAGACATATAGATTCATATATTATAGTGCAATGTAGCATATCTTACTTTATTTAGGCATCCAAGTGATTGAACTTGTCTTGACTCACATGCCTTTTTTCTTTGAGATTTAGGATTTCTTGGCCGTTCTAACACACCTTTCAACCTTGATTTTGAATGTCCAATAGTAGGTTTTGTTTTAATCCCATGTATATCTTGAAAAGTTATGTCCTTATGGGATTGACATCCATTATCACCTTGTAAAACATCCCTAAGAACAACTTCATCATAAACCTTTGTCTGATCCTCCATGCTAAGAGAATAACATTTTTTCCTCATTTCTTGCAAATCCTTCAATAATGTGTTACAACATCTTTTGGCATAATCATATATTATCTCAGACTTTGCTGCAAGTATGGAAACTTCACGAAAATTGTGACATAAATGAGAGTAACGCTTTCCCAATGACTCTTGAGCATTACCTTTAATATCAATACCATGATAGTTCTTAATAGAACTAACATTTGCATCTTGTGTCCATCTTTTCAATATATAATGAGTTGGAAGTATCTTAATGTTTTTTTTGTTAAGAACCTTCAAAGCATGGACATAAAGAATTCCTACAAAGCTAAACTTCATGCAACTGCACTGAACATTAGTTGTTGAGGCTTCATATTTAACCAGGTGCTCTTGAGTTTTTTTGCCTATATTTAACTTTGTATTCAATGATAGTATCAGATTTACTAACCTTGAAAATTTTACAATCCCCCATCTTCATATATCCATCTTGAAACATTTTGAACATTTTTGGGGTGTACAACTTTACAGTATGTCTCAACATCTCTACATCAAGTTGTAAAACTGGTGTTGTTTGCCTCATTTTGAACTCAGCTTGTAGTTCTTGACGTCTCCTATCAGCCAAGACTCTAGAGTAATGTCCTAAAAAAGGCAAAAGATTATATTTCGATTTCAAGTATTTCTTCAACACATTGTTCATTGACTCACTATGTTGAGTGCTTTTCATATCAGCAGTAAACATATGTCGGCCATATACCATGGCCCATTTTTCTTTTAGATCAAATATCTCACACAACCATTTATTATTAGTAAAATTATATTTATCAAGTATATTATTCCATACCACTAGCCATTCATCTTCATCTTCATAATCATACATGCAATTGCTCAAATCAATTACAAATTGCTTTGATGAATGAAATACATGACTTAGTTCCTTAGCAGCATTTTGATAAATATGCCATACACATAAACGATGATTCGATTCAACAAATTCCTCTGCTATTGCCTTAGCCATTGTAGTAGACTAATCTGTAAGTATAGTTTTTGGCTGTTTCCCTGACATTGCACTTAAAAAAGTTTTAAACAATCACTTAAATGACTTTATGGTTTCATCATAAAGTAACCAAAGATAGTTGTTTGTTTGTGATGATTAACCCCGATGAATGGAGCAAAAAGTCGATCATATTGATTTGTCCTATAAGTTGTATCAAAGCACATAACATCTTCAAAGTGGCCACAACCTACTATTGGTCTAGCATCAGCCCAAAATATGTTTAATATTAGACCATCATCATCAACTTGTACAGAATAAAAGTAAGATGGATCTTCTAATTGCATATTGTTGTATATTTTTATAAAAAGTATTATATTTATTTTAACACTCATTTATGTGTATCAATTATCCCTTAATGTCAGATACGTTGATTGCTAAATTTTGAAATTCAAATATAATTCAAAATTTGAATAGCTTTTGTCAATGGTTTTAATCAGGAAATTTATGAAAATTAATGTGAACTTTAATACCATATATTGCCAGCTTTTAGTATACTTTCCTTTATAAACTTTTGCTTTAAAACTTTTCTTTTAATATATTTAATAGCAACGTTATAGATAGAAAGTATCAGATATTGTACAACTATATATTTATATAATTTACTGTTGATGGGTTATAGCATTATATATTACTTTCCATTTTTTGTTGTAATTATTGTGTATGGTCAAAGTTTCAAAAAAAAGTATTAGTTGATAGCTAAAAGACAGCCACGTTAGGAGCTGTAATTTTGTTTTTAATGGCATTATGACACTGAAAGACAAACTTGATTTGTCTATTAACTTACCTCACCTCAACGCATATACTTTGGCAAGAGGGTTTGACTGGTTTATATATAATATATGTATAAAAAGAAAGCTATTCATCACACATTGATTTCAACAATTTTATGACCATTTAAAGTTTTAAAGTTTGCAAACTTTTTTTTTTTTTTTTGCTAAGGCCAAACAACGGGTCTGGCTTTATATATATATATATATATGGAAAGAACTAAAAGTTTTAGACTCACATTTTTATTTTTGAATTAGAAAGTTACAGACTTTTCAAAAACAATTTTTTTGTCTTAAACACTTACCATCTATTGCTTCTTACTACTCATAAAAATATTATCTTTTGCAAAAAATTTTGGGAAAAGAAAGTACTATAAAGAGCTTATATCCTGCGAGCAGTGTAGGCTCGCAAGGATAATTAGTAAAGGTGGCTTAGTAAAGGTTAATTAGTAAAGGTGGCTGGGCTGTTGTATCCTAGAGGCAACATGCAGAAACTATTTGTCTAACTACATCGGATATACCGTAGATGACATGATTTGTCTCAAGACAGTAACTTGGTCCATGCCTCATCTCCGCCACCTCTTCTGGTAAAATAAAATTGTGTAATTTCCAAGGACAATTCAGGTATTATCTCTCCTTTATTTCCAACACATATTATGAAAGTATTCTATCACAGCACAAGCATCACCTTTCTTCAAAGCCTTTCTCGTCTCACGATGTACATGATTTTTATAGTCATAATCCAAAAAACCAAGATTTTCATGACCACCAACTTGCATGCTTAATAAATTTATAGTTTGTTTTATTGATATTCCAGACTTCTCTGCATCATTTGCAATAGCTTTTTGAGTAGGTGCAATTTTTCTTTTTGATCTTAACATATTTTTCATTGGTGAAGGAGCAAACTCATGATTATGTTGTTCATGAAAATAAACAACTTCTAACATACCATCTTTTTGAAGTTGACATGTCATTTGTGCTAAACAACCTACTCGTAAGATTGGGCGATGAAAATGTACCTGTTCTTGGCATTTGTCAACAACTCGTTCACCCTCTTTAGAGCAACAAAATGTTCTCCTTATAACTTGTCCCATTTTCCGTACACTGAAGCCAATTTGGTGGGCATAATCTTTATAAAATTCATATGCATTATCATCACAATCAAGTTTCATGCCAATTTTTGGAGCGTCTATTATAGTGCTTGATTTTTTTGGGCTTCCATGAGTAGGTACTACTTGAGCCTCCTTTTGAATAAAAAAAAAAAATGTAAACCAACTTAGAAAAAAGCCACAAGCTACCTAGCATACCCATTTAGCCAACACAAGCCAATTTAGTAAAGGAAAATGCTGTAGATACACAATAAGGCTGAAAGAGGCACACCCAGTAGATGACAAGAAAAAAAGAGTATCAAAACATAACCAATTTAACAGCATAGTGATGGGAATATGTACAAAATTCCCAGACCTGTGAGATGCAAAAATAGAGAAAATATACCCCATTAAAAAACTGTAACAATATTATTTCGGGTCGATTAATAATCCAAATCAAACACAATTAGGCTCCACAAAACTCAACACATAAACTATCCAACTAAACCAAGAAACTAAAAGGGAAACCAAAACAAAACTACAACTTATGTTTCCTCCACATCTAATTGCTTTACGACTTTTGTTTCCTCGGAAATGGCTTTCTTTACATTCATCGATTTTGCATGAATTAAAGGGTCATTAAGAGTGTTTAGGTGTCTGAAATCACAACAGAAGTTCAAAATCTTTACTGAATGAATTTATGCACAACAACAGATCAATGACATGATTAAAATTGCAAAATAGTATGACTGATAAATATCAAAGTTCATTTGTTGATATGGTTTTCTTTTCTATCCACCCCATATAAATTTTACTCAGAATTTAACAATGATGGTTGGGAAGAAATTATCATGTCCCACCTAAAAACTAATAGGAAAATTAAATAGAGATGGTACAACATATAAGTTTTGGACACGGATTTCCTCCAAACATGTTTGGAGGAAATGCTGCAAACAGGGACAGCTGTCAATTAAATAAGAAGACACTTAAGCTTGGAGGCATGTGCAACGCACATGACCCATTTTAAGTGAAGAGCTGTTAACCTAACGTTAACAGCGTTAGCCAAACAGTCACACCTCTCACCCACAGCAACAGCCTCTCTCTCATCTCTTCCACAGAGCTTCCTTTCTCTCAACCTCCAGCCACCTCTATTTTTCTTCAGCAACCTCAGACCGACAAGGGCATCTACTCTCTCAATCTAACCCAGATGGCACACAACCAAGCCAAGCCCCTCTCATCCTCCTCCACCTCCTCACGCCTCTCTCTCACTCTATCTTAGACCTCTTTCTCCTCTCAAACAACCATCGTGACTACCAATACTCAGACGACAAGACACCCAACCACCAAAGCACAACACACCAAAGGTCCACAACCCACAGACACCGCAATTCATGACATAACCCACAAGTCCGAACTTAAATCGCACCAAAAAAAAACCACCACAACCCACAAATCTACTCGTTGAGACCACAACCATTGCCTCACCACCATCGTTACAAAACCCACCACCACAAACTAAAACCATAAATAGGAACCCAACCACCGCAAACCCACGGTCACAGCTACCCAAATCAAACTAATTCAAAAACCCACGGCCAAACCAAACCAATTTCAGCCACCTAAACCACTAAACCCACGCACCACCATCGTTGAAACCAAATCTGTCATTATCGACGCCATGAGATCAGTGTCATTGTCCCTTGAAGAACGCTTGCCCAAATCGGAGAAGTATCCAAACAAAGGAGAGATTGGGTTTGAATTCATACCCACAAATCACAGTTCACATACACAGAAAATACATAACACTCAAACAACTCAAGGTTCACAAACCCACCCCAGAAACACCAGAAAATTTAACAAAACCCAGCTCTTCTCAAACCCAAATCCATCATCAACGAGACTCACAAACAGAAAACCACCACCACCAATTCAAAAAAAAAAAAAAAAATCCAACCCACATAGAAAATACCAAATCAAACCTACTCCAAGCCAAACCTCAAATACAGTAGTGAAGAACCAAGATTCACCGCCAATTGGTAGCTGTTGGTCTCGCCGATTATGTATCAGTGGTTAGGAGGATGAGAGGGGCTTGGCTTGGCTGTGTGCCGTCTGGGTTAGATTGAGAGAGTAGATGCCCTTGCCGGTCTGAGGTTGCTGAAGAAAAACAGAGGTGGCCGGAGGTTGAGAGAGAGGAAGCTCTATGGAGGAGATGAAAGAGAGGCTGTTGTTGTGGGTGAGAGGTATGACTGTTTGGCTAACGCTGTTAACGTTAGGTTAACAACTCTTCACTTAAAATGGGTCATGTGTGTTGCACATGCCTCCAAGCTTAAGTGTCTTCTTATTTAATTGACAGCTGTCCCTGTTTGCAGCATTTCCTCCAAACATGTTTGGAGAACATCCGTGTCCATAAGTTTTAGACACAATTCCACTAGAATCCGAAGCTACAAAACTTAACTAAGATCAAGCAAGCTCCAATATTCAAACTTTGAAAATCAATCACAAACAATGAACAACAATAGAAATAACAAACCAATGCATAAAAATCTCAAATCTGCTAATGGAAAACAAACCCTGAAAAAGGATGAGCAGTCGTCTCTGTTTTCGTCATAGAGATTATTGCGAAAGAAATCGTCTTTGTGTTCGTCACAGAGATTACCACCAAAAGAATCAACTTTGTTTTCATCACAGAGATAACTGCGAAAATAATCACCTTCATCACTGAGATTGCCACAAAAAGAAGGGTATGGAGAGGTGGTTCTCAATAGCGACAAGTTGGGTGGGGGATGGGGAAGGCAGGGAGAGAGAAGGGGAAAGGGAGTGGGAACGGCAGAATGAGAGAACAGTGCATAAACAATGTGTGAACAATGCGTGAACAATACATGAACGGTATATAATATCTCCTTAACAGTGTAATCCACGTGCATAATAAAAAATAAATTAATTAATTAAAAAAAAAAAAAGCCAAATGCAGACTCTGGCTTTTCATCCTTATCCAAACGCCACCTAATACTAAAATATTTGATATCAACGTTAACGTTGATTTCCATCATACAATAAGTGTGTATAATCCATACCCCATTACCCAATACGCATAATAAACACGTTTTCTTTTTCTTTTTCAATTATGCAGAAGATATTCTTAGAGCATCCATAGCAGGGGTGGTAAATGTGTCAAATGCCAAATATTTGGCATATTTGCCACACCAAACACAAAAATGGAGCATTATGAGATGTGCCAAATCTCAAAAATTATACAACATGGCTACAGTACCGTTGCAAATTTGCAACGGTACGGACAGATGTTGCAAAAGTTTTATTATTTTATATTCCCTTTTCTCTCTCCTCTCTCTTCATTTTTTCTTTTCTCTTCTCTCTCACTCTCCAATTCCCTCTCTCTTCGACCAGTTCGGGATGTTCACCGTCAGCGACGACAACGCGCTTCGCCACGCTCGATCTCGCTCCAGCCACTCGATCTCACCCACGCTTCAGCCACTCGATCTCACCCACGCTCCAGCTACGCTCGATCTCAGCCACGCTCGATCTCGCCGATCTCACCCCGAGGTTGCCGTCGATCTCACGCTCAGCCACGCTGCAGCCACTCTGCCTCTCTCTGGTTGTGGTTTTTTTTTTTTTTTTTTTTTTTTTTTTTTTTTTTTTTTTTTGCAATTTGGGTTGATCTGATGGTGGTGGTGGGCTGTGGGCTGTGGGCTATGGGCGGTGACAGTGGCAGTGGTGGTGGGCTGTGGGAGTGATGGCCCTCTCCTCTGTGTTTGAATCGATGGCTATTTGTTTGTTTGAATCGGTGCTGAATCGGTGTTGAATCGGTGGTGGTTTGGCATTTGGGTGGTGGTTGTGCTTGGTGATTGGTTTTTTTTTTTTTTTTTTTTTTTTTTTTTTTTTTTTTTTTTTTTTTCCTGTTTTGTTGGTGGTTTCTGCCTTGCTAGGTGTGTGATGGTGGGGTGGTGGTGGTGGTTGCTACCTTGCTGGGCATGTGTGGTGGTGAAGTGGTGGTTGTGCCGATGGTGGCTGGTCGGTGTTGTTGCGGCAGTGGTGGTTGGTGGCTGTTGTTGCTTGGTGATTGGTATTTGTTTGTTGTTGGTGGCTGAGATAATATATTATTTTAATGAGTAGTATATATTATTTTAATGTATAGAATTGAATGATAAAATATCTGATAAATGGAATGTTGTAAAGTGATGTGATAAAATAATAAAATAGGTCTTTGGTGTGGTAAAATGACATAATTTTTACCACAGCTGCTGTAAATGCTCTTAGGAAATGCCTTTTCTTCCTTTGAGGTTCATGTATTTTTAGACAAGAATCATTAATTTAAGACATATATATATATATATATATATATATGATGGATATTTTAGTCATGGCATGCGTCAGCTAGATCACAAGAGGATCTGTCCGCAGTTGCCAGGTGGGGGCTAATCAGTTTCGATTAATTAGGTGTCTTTCATTTGAGTCGGAGATAAAAAGTTGTCCAATCACATAGACATAGGCTTTTTCTTAGTATATATACAATACAATATATTATAAATTTATAATTAATGAAATTCGTGCTAGCTGTTGTTTGAAATCTGAGTAGCCGACCAAAAATTGAATATAAATTATATAGAATAATGGATCTTTCTAAAATATCAGAGAATGTGTGCTTGTCAAATACACTAGTGATGAATGATGATAGATCATAATTAAAAAGCATTTTGTAAGAAAATTCGAAAGATTCTTTGTTTAAAGAAACGAAAAGAAAAGAAAATGTAATATGAAAAGTGATAGAAAGTGGCAAGACCTATTACCCCAAGCTTAAATTAATTCAAACACTTTGTGTATGAAGAAGTGTCAATTTAGTTACAAGGTATTTGACTTACGTACCTAATTATGATTGTTGAGGGCCATTTGTGGAAGCCCAAGCAGGCAGAAAGAAAGTCCAATAATGAGGGCAGCAAAGAATTGACAAGATAGATAGCAAAAACCCATTAGGCCCAAGCAGCAGGAATAATGGATCACAGGCCCAACAAATAAATAAATGGGTCTTGAAGAGGCAAGCGGGCTCAAAGGAGCCAGGAAAGAAAGAAATAGCATCCCATGGGCAGTGTATGAGGTAGAAAAGTGAGAAAGGGCTGCCGCAGGCCCAAGACAATGCAAACTAAGAGAGTAAGGGGTTTATGGCAGGCCCATGAACCCCAAAGATAAGAATAAGGTTATTGGGTCGAGGAAGCCCAATGAAGTTAGTAAAAAGCCCATGGGAGTGTGGAATTAGCAAACGGGCCGAGGAAGCCCAAAGAAAGCAATCGGGTCATGGATGCCCAAAGGGACATAGGAGCCCATGAGTAAAAGTAAAACAGTGCCCATAACAGGCCACTAAGGAAAGGGATAAACGGCTGGCCCAAAAACAAAAGAGATACAGCAGGATTAAGTTATTACGGCAGGAATAACAGTTCAACGTTGCAGGAAATAAAAAAAATCAAGAATGGGCCAAAGAAATACAAGGCCCATCATCACACGAAGCCTAGCTCCTGAATGGAGCGGGAAACCAAAGAAAAGCCCGCATGAAGGGTCAGGAAACACGGACGGAGAGTCTCCAAATCACGGCAGACGCATAAACAGCAGGCAGACCTTTGGACATATCTGAAAGGAAAGCACGCGCAAGGCCCAGACGCCACCAACCTGTACCCAGCCAATATAGGACGTGGTGGGGCCATGGGCCAGAGGTAAGAGGTAAAGGGGGTATGGTTTGGTGGTGGGGAGAGGGGAAAAGATCTATTTCACGGCTCCTGCCCAAGCCCTTTTGGGAGGTACGTCTTGCTGGGATGGCAGACCACCCAAAAGAGGCAAGTTTAAGGGGGAACCGTTGGGTGCATGCCTTGAGAGTAGAGAGAGAAAGCATTTATACCGTGGCAGGAAGAAGTATTACGGTATACAGAAGAACAAAACAAACCTGCCTCTGTTTGGTAAGGGTGGATGTCGCACAGACCTGGTGGTCGGCAAGTACGCCTAGACTAGACAAAGGCGGTTAATGGGTAAAACGGTAAAACATTGGTCACGACAGGCACTATAAAAGGGCCCTTGCCGTGCCCTGAAGGAGGGATCGAAAACAGAGCATTTTTACAGACTAGAAAGAAAAACAGAGTAAAAGAAGAGAAAAAAGATAAGAAAGAAAACAGAAAAGAAAAGAGAGAAAATTAAGGAAGAAGGAGAGGTAATACAGTAGGCATGCACCGGTTGATCGGTTTCCCTCTCTCCCTCTTCAAATCTTACTTTCTTCCAAAACGTAAACAAGGACTTTTTTTTCTTTTGGACAATAACCATTCAGGTCCGACTCCCTCAAAGCCATTAATCCCCACGGCAGGATCTTTTTTCCTGGAAGATTATTTGCATTGAGAAGAGGCGTTCTCCCCTCTTTGGCTTTGCTTCGGCAGACTAAGCTTAAAACTTAATTTATGCCCATTTGATTAGTTCGTATTATTTTCTTTACTTTCTCTGTGATTGACGTTATCATGACCGTAATCATGCCTTATAAGTAGGGATTACATAGCCATTTATTTAAATAGTCAGAATACTCTGTTTTGGTTATTATTATATCTGTCTGCCGTAACTCGTCTGCAACAGTTCTGCTTGCCGTAAGTTTACTCTTGGTAGACAAGGCATAAGTTTGTGCACAAACCGGCCCAAGTTGAGTTACAATTGGACCGGCCCCAACTCCCTTACTCAGAAATATTCGGGCCCATCACCGCAGGAGGCAGCCCAGCCCATCACCGCAGGAGGCAGCCCAATACACCATACACAAAAAAGGCCCCCACAATGATTAATAGCTAACTTTAACACATCAAAAAATAAATTAGGATTGCAGAAATTTCAAATTTGTACGGAGATGAAATCTTCACCTTTCATGGGCCGGGTTGGGTAAGAAAATATTCAATCCCATGTAAATCAAACTAATTTGGAGAAGAAAGATAAGGAAAATATCTTTTGCTTAATTGGTCTGGGAAAAAGACAAATGAAACTAATCCCTATATATATATATATATATATATATATAATTAAAAAGGTTTAATCCTTATTCAACTTATTACCTTTCCTTTTTTTAATGAATAAAAGCTCATAGTCACTACACAAAATTCTTCTTTAATGAATGCCAATAGAATAATCATATTATCTTTTGTATAGGTTCTCTCTGGTACCAATATATATATGCTTGACACACCATTAGCCATTGCTAAAAAGATATGTCCAAGCCACGCTTATTTGTTCTTTTAGTGCTATATATATTTTCTATTTAACTACTTTACACATTTGGCTCTACAAAAGATAGCTAACAGTTACTTCTTTTTCCTTATTTTTTATTTTTTATTTTTTGGGTGGGAATTGAATTTAGGATCTACGACTAAAGGTTAGTACTTTAGAGTCTTGCAAATTGCAATGCCACTCACTACAAGTAATATTTGCAGGAAAAAAATTGCAAGCAATAATTATATGTATGCAGCATTTCAAGTCAACACCGTTAAATTTTGGGGGGACAAGATATGGGGTAGAGACATGATAATCAAAGGTTAAGTAATTGCCATGCCAATGGGCAATATTAAGGATAGGATTAGCCACTAATCTTTCTTGCAGCTATTTTCTTTTCATATGTGCTCGTCTTGGTGGAGTCATAGAGGAGACAAATGGATGCATGGATCGATGGGAAATGGTGGCAAAGTGTGTATAGAGTTGAAGAGATATAATAATATAATTATTTATTTTTGTTTTATCAAAAGTATGTCGAGCCAGAGGCCTCAGGCAAGGGGACCCACTCTCCCCTTTCCTGTTTCTTTTTTGTACGGAGGGCCTCCATAGTCTTATTCAACACGCTACAGCCTCGGGACATATTAGGGGTGTCTCTATCTGCAAGAAAGGTCCCCGACTGACCCACCTTTTCTTCGCCGATGACAGCTTGCTTTTTTGTAGAGCGTCTATAGCGGAATGTCACAAGATTCATGCTCTCTTATGTAACTATGAAAGAGCTTCGGGGCAACAATTAAACAGGTCAAAAACCTCCCTCTTCTTCGGCAAATCAACCTCTCCGGAATCCATTGCTCAGATCACTAATTCCCTTGGGGTTCAAGAGGTCAAACAATACGAAAAATATCTCGGCTTGCCGACCCTAGTGGGTAG
This sequence comes from Quercus tomentella, assembly GCA_028535165.1. Taxonomy (NCBI): domain Eukaryota; kingdom Viridiplantae; phylum Streptophyta; class Magnoliopsida; order Fagales; family Fagaceae; genus Quercus; species Quercus tomentella. Next base: position 30,659,225 of record JAPQVY010000001.1, read on the forward strand.
AAACAAAAAGGCCAACCTTATGTTCATCAAAGAACGAGTCTGGGCCAAGTTGCAAGGATGGAAGGAGCAACTTCTATCCCAAGCGGGGAGGGAGGTTTTGTTAAAGGCAGTAGTGCATGCTATTCCTACCTTCGCCATGAGTTGTTTCAAACTCCCGGTCACCCTTTGCAACGACATTGAGCAATTAATTCGTAAATTCTGGTGGGGCCACCGAGGGAACCAAAGGAAAATTCATTGGTCAAAGTGGAGCACGCTCTGCCTCCCAAAGGACCGAGGTGGTATGGGGTTCAAGGAATTACAGAAATTTAACGATGCCATGTTGGCAAAGCAAGTGTGGAGGTTACTCGAGAACAAAAACTCTTTGTTTCATCGGTTTTTCAAGGAAAAATTCTTTCCAAAAGGGAGCATTTTTACTGCAAAGGAGGGTTGCGGATCCTTTGCGTGGAAAAGCATCCTCATTGGCAGAGAGGTCATCAAAAAAGGAGCCATTTGGAGAGTCGGGAATGGCGAAAACATCCTCATCTATCAGGATAGATGGCTGCCAGCCCCCCAGCACACTAATATTCAATCTCCCCCAAACTTCTTTGGCTGTGATGCGCAGGTGTCTGTGCTTATTGATAAGGAAAACCGGTGCTGGATTGAGGATGCAGTGGACAACAACTTCAATCCGCATGAAGCTAGGATGATCAAATCCATTCCCTTGTGTCTCACGGATGGAGATGACAAGTTGTTTTGGTCGAGTATGGTGGATGGGGCTTATTCGGTCAAGGCTGGCTACAAATTTCTGGTTGACGCTGAGCAAGCCCCAAATGTTTGTCCTCTGCCTCTCTCACACCAGAAGAGCTTCTGGAAAGGACTGTGGAAGCTAAAAGTACCAAACCGAATAAAAACTCTTCTGTGGCGTGCTATCTCGGATGCTCTTCCAACCCGGCTCAACCTGGTAAAGAGAAAAGTCCTAAACGATGCTACCTGTCAGCTCTATGGCCTGGTTCAGGAGTCTTCAATTCATGCCCTTTGGTCATGCCCGAATCTGAATGGGGTGTGGGAAACGCATTTCAGATTGCTTAGAGCTGATGCGATTGGGTGTGTGTCTTTCATGGAGGTTTTTCATTTGTGCTTGGTGAATGACCATCCAGCGGATTTGTTTGCTATGTTAACCTCTTAAATCTGGCATAGAAGGAACAAACTTAGGATGGGTGAAGCAGTGGCCGACCTGCGCCTACTTGACTCTTTGGCGAGAAATGCTCTTTTGGAATTTCAGCAAGCTCACCCGGTGGCTTCATCTCCTCTTTCTTCCCGCCCCCAAACCAAATGGGAGCCTCCCCCCATGGACTGGCTCAAAATCAATTTTGATGGCGCTGTATTCCAGGATAGGAATGAAGCAGGCTTAGGTGTCATTATCTGCAACGACCATGGTCTAGTTATGGCTGCACTAACACAAATTATTCCGCTACCCACTTCGGTGGAGATGGTGGAAGTGTTGGCAGCAAGGAGGGCTCTTATCTATGCAAGGGAACTCTCCTTTGATCACATCATCCTGGAAGGTGACTCGGACATTGCCATCCGTGCGATATCGAGCGATGTTTTCTCTGCTGCAAGTTTCGACCATATCCTCTCAGACATTAAGGCCCTGGCTTCTCACTTCAGGCAGGTGGTTTTTAGGCACACTCGCAGGTAAGGAAACAAAGTCGCCCACAACTTAGCTAGAGCTGCTTGTAACTTTCAACCTCTATGTACTTGGATTGAGGAAATCCCTGTAATTTCTACTGCTGATTACTTAGCAGAAATCATTAATGAATGGTTTTCTCCCCTCCCCTATTTGGGGTCGGTTTCTCAAAAAAAAGAAATGTTGACTAGGCCAACAAAAGGAATGTACGTAGTAGCTAGTAACATAGTTGCCTTTCACTATGTTGAACATTCATATATACTTTATAATAAATTTCCCAAGAGATATAGCATCGACTTAATTGACTTTTCTTGGCTAAGTGAAAATTTTCTTTATGCAACTTTTATGATTGAAAATCTGTTCATTTTCGACTTCAAAAGGTAGTTTAACTTTAACCTTAAATATTGGGCAAACATAATTTCTCTCTTAAGAAAGAAAGTTTTACCACATAGTTATAGCAGATATTGATCTCTTACTCTTACTCGTGTTATTACATAGCAAGAAGATAAAGATATGGCATGCCCCAGAATTCAACGTATATATATTGTGCTAGACGTTGGACTTCAATTTGAAAGTTTAGTCTGCATAGTCATACTGTCCATATGAGTTGAGGAATTAAGCTTTGCAAATGCTCATTTTGTTCGTTGACAACCTTCCATGCATGGTAGATGGTGAAATGATAACCCTCGTTACGTGGCTAGGTATCCTTCCACCACAGTTAATTATAAGGGGAAATTATTGTGTACTCCTGGAGTACCATAAATGCGTACTCCTTAGTGAGACCCATCATTCATGTAAGAGGAGAGACTACGCATTTATGATACTCCGAGAGTACCTAATAATTTTCCAATTATAAGTGAGAGAAATATAATATTCATATGTTAACCACTTGTCAACTTTAATGCTATTACATTGTTATCTTTTTCTTTTACTAATCAAATTTAAGAAAGAGAGAAATAGTTGAGGACTTACTGTTAGGACTATGTTAGAACTCAAGGCTCAAGCCAACTCAATATGAAGCGAAAAAGACTGAATAACAGAGTTTTTGGCCTGAAGACTAAAGTATTGTGCGGCAGTTAGTTCAGAAAATCGAGGCCTCAGATCGACAATTCTTGGGCACCCAAGGAGCCAATCAGTATTGGTGGCTTAGATGGGTTCCAAATTAGCACTTCACTCTCCTTGGGATTGGAGACATGTTCCAGCTGATTGCCTTGAGTTAAAGCTCAAATTAAGGTAATTCAAGTGTTGGAATATAATTGGGTTCAATCAGTGGCGGCTTCAAGATTTTTTTTTTTTTTAGAATCAATAAAAAGATAAATCTTAGATAAAAAAATGAATCTTGTTATCTATGATGTTTCTTTATTACAAATTTGTCCATAATATTAGCAAGAAAATAAAATATAAACTATCAGTTCATTTGGCATATAGTTTCATAATATAATGAACATATTAATTATTATTACTAAGATGAAATCTTGGAAATCATCCATTATTTTCAAATACAATAAACATGTTAATTATTATCGCTAAGTGAACTTTAATTATTATTGCTTATAATTCTTTTATCTTTTAGTTTGTTTTAACTCTTTACAAAATTCTTGTATTTAACAATTTAACTCAACTTTGACAACTATTGTTCTTTATAATTGTATTAAGTGTGTTTGGGTCTTGATTATAAGCCAACTTATTACTTCGTCTTTTTTCCTACTAAAGATAAAGACCAACTTTGTAATTTACCCTGAAAAAAACCATCAATATCTACATTTAGTCATATAATCTTTATAATTGGTAATATGATTTAGGCTATGTTTGGTTGAATGTAAAATATTTTCCGAGTGTAAAATATTTTCAGGTGTAAAATATTTTCGGGAAAGGAAAATATTTTCAAGTGTTTGGCTGCATTATGAAAATTGTTCTAGAAAATGTTTTCATGTGTTTGGTTGCATTCTGAAAATGCTATTTTCCTTCTAGTTTCTCACATTTTCTCATCTATTTTCTCAGCTACCAAACCAATTTTATAATAGAAAATTTCAATATATAAACTTAAAAAAACAAAAATCAAAACAACACCAACTCCACAATTCGGTCAAACTGAGAGAGGGAGGAAGAGAGAGTGATCAAAAATTGAGGGAAAGGGAGAGATCGGTCATGGGTCATGGGCGACGAGATCGAGACGACGAGATCATTGGTGCGATGAGATCGAAACGACGAGATCGGCGGCGCCGATGAGCTTTGGGTCGAGAACGAGAATGAGATCAGTAACGTCGGCGCCGATGAGATCGGTTTTGGGTGGATCGGACTGTGGGTTGATCGTGGGTGGAGCTCGGAAGTGACTGTGGGTGGTGCTCGAACTATGGGTGGATCATCGGTGGGGCTCAGAGTGACTGTGGGTGGAGCTCGGACTGTGGGTGGATCGGTGTGAGTGACTCGGTGTGGGTGGATCAGGTGGATCGGTGTGTTGGTGAGAGTGAGCTTCTAGTTTCTTTCTTCTTTCTCTCTGTCTCTCTCTCTCTCTTTGCGCGTCTGATGAGTTCGGAAATGGTTTGAAGTGAAAATGAAAGTGTAAACCAATTTCCGGGTCAAAGCGTAAAAACACACGGTCAAATGAAATGGTTTTTTGGAAAATTTTATTTTCCAAGTGCAACCAAACACACGGTGACCCGGAAAACCATTTCCTGAAATGCTTTTGCGCCAAAACAAACGCAGCCTTATTTAAATCATACTAGTAGATGGTCATATGAATTGCAACGTATTGAGGGAGGAGGAGATTCCTCCAAAAGAATTTTTTTTTTCATATATATATTTAATCATTTCACCCAGATCTGTCTTTTATAAAAGATTCAACATCTGAGGACTGGAATCACTGGATGATGGCATAACTCACAGCACTTCATCAGATTCATCTCATATAAATTAACATTTTAAAAAAATTACATTATATACACGAAGATAAACTGTCTATGGATTAATAATATTGTATTTGTCATGCAAAGGTATGCAGCATGGCAGCACTCCTAACTCTGTTATGGGACTCAACTGAGACAAAATAAAACCAGAATTCTGAACTTCATTATTGCAAGGTCAAGAGAAAACTCAGCAAGAGAAGTGAGTTTCCAGACAGTGAACGGTGCCTATAAGTGGAAAATTCGAAGAGTCTGTGTTCTCTATAGCAACCTTTTTTCTATGCAAGAATTCCCTCACTCCAAATGCAGCTCTATAACAGCTCCATAAGCCATGCACTCCCATCATCTTCTCTAAGAAATTAAAAGAATTTCACAATAAACTCTGACATTTCAAATAATATTTTTACCTTCTATGAATGTTTCATGTGAAAAAGTAAACAAGTGGAAAGGTACAAAGAACATACAGATCTGATTTTTACTTTCAATGTACAGGTTAAATGGCTTGTATGAAGCTACTTCACAAAGTTTACAGACTCTGTGCATGAAAATATAAACCTTTTAACCTTTTTTTTTTTTTTTTTGGTGTATGTATAAGTGTGACTTACATGGCGATCTCGGTTTATCTATTTGCAGGAGAATGCCGCTTTTTCTGGATTGCATTTGACATTATGCGTAGCCTATTTGTAATCTCTGTGAATGATGGCCTGCCTTCAGGATGGGGACACCAGCACTCTTCCATTAACTTTCTCCACTCAGGATCACAACGTTTTGGAATTAGAGGCCTGAGCGTGTTACTTACAATTCCTCCTTCATACAAAGTTCACAACACCACAAAAATGATCATCCAAATTTTAACATAGCCATACTAAAGTATAGAATGATTGACAGTAAAGATAGTGGCAGAATATTAACAAATTAGGCATTTCAAGAAATATGACCTAGAAACATATACAGTTATTTACCCAAAAAAACCAAATGTTTAGAGATATAAGCTAGCTGTCAATCATATTTAAAAGTCAGAAGGAAAGGTAAAACAATATTTATTTGATTTCCTAAAGTTACCAAAAACAATGTTGAACCAAGATTTTGAAATTCTGCTCAAGAGAACCATGCCACAAAATGTATTCAAATAACTATTGTCAATGAACAGCACCAAGAGAGGGACTAGGGTTCTGATATAGGAATAACTTTGAATGAGTAAGGTAAAACTCAAGTCATGGTTCTGCCAAAGCAGGACACTGTGCAGGCAGACGGAAGGTTGGGGAAGAGAAACTACTGTCCTAACGTTTGACATTATTGCGTGAAGTGACCATTCTCAAAAAGCTGAACCTGCAAACTTGTGCTTGATAGTATGAGATTTACACCATTGTACTAGATGGTGGCCCATAGGAAGAACTAATGAACTTCATGTCAAAAACATTGTTAATTGGTAAGAGTCATCAGGAGGAAATTAATGTACTTTAATTGGACTACAATGTTTAAGTGGGTTCCACAGGAGGTGGGTAGCACCGAAAATTTCTAGGAGAACCTTTATGCAAGTGACACACCTTAAGAGTTGTGCTTCTACCCTGCGTATATGGGTCTCCATTAAAGGCCACTGAAATTCATCATAAATGTTACTCCAAATGATCTCCGTCAACAACACCCTTATGATCATAAGTTGAAAAATAACACCATAGTTGTGAACATATTTCAACAAATCAGTAACCACCTCTTTGCCCATTAAAGAATAATTGAAGTTAACTCAACAAATTAATACAATGGTATGCCGTATGCACTATGAAACTCATAGTAGGTTGAATATGGCTCTATTGAGATGGTATAAAAACAAAACAGATAAAAAAAAAATGCATAATAATTACTGCAATAGGTCTGAACTTACCTATGATAGCACCACAATGCATGTTAGCATATGGTTCCTCACCGGTCAGAATCTCCCACATTGCAATACCAAATGAGAAAACATCAACCTGTCAAAGAAAGGAATTCAAAAGATCTTGTTATTACATTGTTTGGGACATAATTTGTTCTGATTTAGCAGATAAACTCAATAATGGAAGATACTAGGTTTTATCCCAAGTTCATATACCTTCTCGGAGACCCGGCTGCTGCTGCCATTTAATAATTCTGGTGCCATCCATGGAAGGGTTCCTCGAACACCACCAGAGACAAGTGTATTGCGTTTTATTCTTGACAACCCAAAATCTCCAACCTGCAAAGCAGGTCACAACCATGGGTAAGTTGTACAATGCTTCCGTATATCATAAAATGCATTTCTAATAAGTCAGTGAGCTAAAATCATGCAGGAAAAACAAATTACCGAACACCTCATATACCACAGAAAAGTTAGTAATTATGAGTGGATGAAAACAACTACAGAAGACAACTGGGTTAATCAAAATTCGGTTCCACTATTAAATACCTTGCAAATGGGTCTTTCAGGATCCCTCAAATTGACAAGCAAATTGTCACACTTTAAATCAAAATGGACAATATTTTTCAAATGTAAATACTCCATGCCAAAAGCTGCATCCATTGCAATCATAAGCCTTTTTCGACGATCGAGCACCCTGCAGGAAGGATTCTGAGGATCCAAAAAACTATTTAGAGGGTGAAAGGGTTGAAAAATGTATGAATCCACTCACCTATCCTTCCTTATTAGTACATTCCTCAATGATCCATTTACCATATATTCAGTTATGGTCGCCAGTGTTCCACCAGGACCATCGGGAACAACCCCATAGAATGCTACAACATTTGGATGGTGAAGCGTTGACAGTATCTGTGCCTCACGCCAGAAGTCTTTAATCTGAACAAACAGGTGGAGTTGAAATTTTCATCCATAAAAATTCAGAGACCCAAATTTTATAGTGTAGAAAATATATATTTGAACTAAGTGATGCTATATATCCTTCAAGTCATGGAGACACTAATTCCATGCAGAATCCTTTTTTTTCTTTAGGTTGGAAACTTCTGTACATTGTGAGAAATTAAACGAAAATTATACCAGTCGCTCCTGCTCTGATGTGTTTCCTGAAAAGCAACTCTTTTTGATTCTCTTAATAGCAACATCTGTTCCCCTCCACTTTCCATGATATACAGTTCCAAATGTACCAGATCCTAACTCTTGCAGTTCTTCAAGATCAGCATTCTTGATAGTCTGATATCAACAAATGAAGCATTCAGTTAAACTCACTCCAAATATACTTTCTTTTGCTAAAAAAAAGTAGAAAAGTGGCAAGAAGAAGAAGAAAGAATGATAGAAACATGAGAAGGGAGTGAATCTTAGAATACAGGGTTGTTACTTTCAGATTACAGGTGGGTTTTGGCAAATCTGAATTTGCTTTTACCTATCATGACCAATGAAATCCTTATGTAGTGAAGAAAACTAAGAAAAAATTTCTAAAATATGTAATCATAATTTTATCCTTGCAAGACTATTTCCTTTCTAAGACAAGAAAAATTTGTGTACAAAGACAATATCTTAAAGGTGCATAGTTAGGCAAGAAAAAAGATAAAATAATGAAGAAACAAATGAAACCATCGTTACTTGGCTCTCATAATGATTCATGAGCATTTCATTCTCTTAGGACTTTAAGAAAGACAGCTATTTATTAGATGCCATTATTTTTCTTACAAATACAGACTTTCAACCTTCAATTTTCTTTGCAAGGAGATACCAATCACTACGAATCAGATGGTCATGAGTTCAATTCTAAATCTATGGAGCCCATGCATTGCGCACCATATGTATAGTTGTATACTGAATCATGGCATAGCTTGCTTAAAAATCCATAGCAAAATAGAAAATCTGGGGGAAAGTCTCATGGTAATTCATTAACCATAGACTGATATTAACAAATGTACAGGTCATGCCCATAAGAGAGCAGTTTCATTTCAAAACAAATTTAACATGCCAATATTATTTTAACTCTCATTCTGTGTACTAGATCACTTCCAATACTGAGCAAAATACTAGCTTTTCCTAAATACCCAACCCTTCATAAGAAAAGGACATTTTCTAACCAATTGGACTAAGTGTCCAGGCGTAGAATCAAAAGAAATCCAGCTATCAAAATGGTAAAGGGGACCAATATCATATCACGCCTAAATCCATAAGATAGCAGTTTCGAACCTGCAAACCATAGATGCCTGCTTCCATTTCAGCTATTGCAGCATCACTGATTGAATCATACGTATCTTTGCCATCAACTCTCACACCCTGTGAATACAAGGTGGAAGCTCAAATAGACCACTAAACACATTTTCATAAAACATTAACTCCAGTTCCATAGGAAATATGTTTACCTCGCATTCAGATTCTGGAGTGGAATTCTTTGATTCTGTTTTCCTAGGGGATAGCAAATCATCACTATCCTCATCTTCTATACATGGGACAATTTTTGAGCACAAGGGGATGCCAGCAGGTGTACAATCGGTTACATCTTCAACAATAACCATTTGTTCCAGTACCTTATTGTCAGGATGACCATCTGATTCCTGTGATTGGACACAGATAACATCTCCAATCTTCAATTCCTCATAAGATTGTGTGCTAAATCCTATCAGTTCAACTTTCTGTACGGGGGTCTCTCTACTCAAAACAGTGCTTGTGGTTGAGTTCTGAAATAAGGCAGACATGAGAGTGTTATTCATATGAAACCATAATTTTGGATATAAATACATTTCTGCAAAGGGAGATATACTTACAGAGCTTGGGACCATGGATTCTTGGTCAAGCAATTCCTCAGGTGCAAGAGGTAGTATTCCAGGGTACCAATCAGAAACTACTTGACTACTTAATGTCTCAGTTGTAGCACACTGCTTATCCTCATCAGGTCTTTGGCTCTTGATTAAAATTTTAGGAGCAGTTGCATCCAATTGGTAAACACAGGGGCATTCGCTCATGCTATCTGCAGACCTTTCTGAAGGAATGATTGTTGGAACAGAAATCCCTTCTCTGAGGCTTTGTAGCTCTTCTGAGAATAGACAAACACTGGGGAGACAGTTAAGGTCTGGTAAATTCTTAAGCTCAATGACATTATCATGTGATGTAACTTCAACATTTCCTTCAAATTGTTGTTGGTTTTGATCAGAATAAGGGGTAATCCCATCTGTCCAGCTGAAAATTTCTTGACCCAGTTCAAAATTTTCCTTGAAATCTTTAGGTGCCTTGAAAGTAGGCTTATTCTCATATTCATCTATTTGGTGTTCATCATGAATTCTCTCTTTGCATTGTATTGGCAATTCCTGTGCATAATTTAACATTGCAAATGTAGGTGATTTTTCTCTCCCAGTAGGGAAGTTGCAGTTGGACCTCTCATCATGCTCTTGCAACTGTGAGTCAGAGAATGCATGCATTAATTTGCGATGAGAACCATCTGTATCATTAGGCCCTGACCATAAGCTCATTGGATCATCAGCGTTAGGGGCAATCTTTTCTGAATGGAATGCCCTTTCCTTAATCATTTGCCTCTCATATGATGGAGAATGCACGTCTTTACTGGGAATACGGTAGTGAAAGTGTCTGTCATTGAGTTTGTTAGCCTGGTTAGTTTCGACCAAATATTTGTAATGATGATGATAATTCATCAATGGAGTCCCATGAGGAAGATTATGGTGATAACCCATGGCATCAACATAATAGGGATTGTCACAGGGTAGTTTTTCCATAACAAATGGATTGGTGCCTTGATGGCCATTAGCACAAGGTTGATCCAAATAAATTTGCACATTAGAATTCTTAGGATCTCTGTTCTGAACTGGAGATATAGGAGGCGATTGATTGAAGGAATTTCTTGGTATCTGAAGTGTAGTTAAAAACTGAGAAGCAGGGTTTGAGAACATTCCTGCCTTGTTCAAGGAACTTGGACTACAATCCTTAGTCTCCAAAGCATATCCAGATGTAGGAGAGTCTCTATGAAAAGTTGGACTATAATCTGAGGTGTTTCCTAACTGGCTGTTCTGGCTCTGGCCACTAGAGCTCTTCCTTGGGGGGTCCACCATGCCATTAACAGCAACAACATACTGATAATCAACATCGCTTGGCTGGGCAGCCCTTCCTTCCATAGAACTTGGGCTCCCAGATTCATTTAAAGATATAAGAAACATCCGGAGTCTTTGAGAACCCTCAATTCTTTCCTGCTCTTGATATTCCTCTAACATATGATGAAGATCCTCATCTGAACAAACAGATATAAGTGCATCAAGATCCTCACCAGGAAGCTGGTATTTGATAGTGTGAGGTTGGTTACAAATTGCATAAGTCTTGGTCATAAGTTCCTCCCAAGTGATGCTCTTCCTGATGGATACAATCCGGGTCTCCCCCCCCACATATCTAAGCTTACTGTCGGTCGGCCTTGGTAATATTCTTCCCCCAAAGCTGCATAGAAATTTCATCTTTCCAGAGAAAGAGCCTTCTGAAAATCCTGGCCCATAAGGATAGTGTGACTGATGGGACCCCACTACATAGAGGGGTGGAGCAGTTGGTCCTGGAGTGCCTCGATCGGGATTACTCTCATCAGAAAACTTACCTGGTACTTGCCCATTTGCACCATATTCCCAATAAACTCTGTTTATACTATCAGCATAAGCCTTTTTCTCCACCTCAGCCCCATATCTTGTCCCTGGGACAAACACTGTGAACTCAGAATCACAATCAGAATCAATTCTTTGCAGCTCAACAATGCCATTGAGATCCTCATGAAATGGCTGATGGTTCTGATTAAAATTAAAACCCACTCTCTTTGGCTGATGTGGTAGTCTTCTCATAGCAACACGATCCTGCAGAAACTCAGTTGAAAATTCCTCACCTGTCTGCGCACAGATATTATGTATTTTTCTCCCTGCAGCAGTTCTAACACTTGATGGAAATTGTTGGGTATCTTTGTGGAACTGTTGGCCTGAAGAACTATGAGCCTCACTAGTCATGGTCTTGGTAGAACTCCCTCTTCTTTTTTTATAGCTTCATATTAACATTCTCTGGTCTTTTATGCCTTACTCCCTCTATGCCATACAATCTGTTCATTTGTACAAACTCAACCTTGAAACTTAACCAATGGAATTATCAACAACACCTATAGCTTCAAAGGCTTACTTTCACTATAAACTTGAACCAAGAATAGTGATAATATAAGATACTGTACAATTTCTTTAAAGGGTCATGTACATCATCTCCCACTCTTCAAAATTAGACCCACATTCAATGCCTCTCCATATAGCTTCAAAACTTTGTATACGACGTAATGAAACAGTATTGGACAAATATTCCCTTACAAGCAACAAAATGAAACAATTTCAAACAAACATTCCACCGTATTTCGCATATTTACTCCATCATAAATAAACTGGAAGCAAAATTCATGGCTCTCACGGACACATCACAGGGGATTTTGCCTTAATTCCACAAAGGAACTTACAAATTCAACTGTGCAAGAAATAGCATAACATCAATTATCAACATCATATATGAAGCAATGAATAAAAAAAAAAAACCATACAAAGAAAAAAAAAATGTATAGAGAAAAGAAAAAAAGGAGGGTATGTGAGAATTGAAATTAAAAATCTGATCCTGATGTTTCAATAAAAAAAAATACCCAGATTGATAAAATTGAATTAAACATCAAAGAGAAGGAATGGTAAGAAGGGAACCTGGGAAAATGGCGCACGTGTACAAACTACATAGAATGGAATTAAGCTCCAAAGGTTGTTGCATTGGATTTGGATTGAAGTCTGTACATTATTAATTTAATTTATTATTTAAAAAGGAAAACCAAAAAAAGAAAATGGTGAGTTTGGGTTTGAGAGAGAGAGAGAGAGAGAGAGAGAAGAAGAGGCCGTTGCATAAGGGTCGGGAGTTCAAAGGAGGGGGTGTGAGACAACGACATTGTTTGCTTAAAATAACGCGGCAGGCATATCAATTCAAGCCAAGGGAACACGAACAACAATGGCTTTAGATTCGAGGGCCTAACTGTAAACTAACTTATGATAACTGTTTCTGTCTCTATCTTAAATATTCTTTTTAAAGTTTCTTGGTCTCGATTGGCCCATGAAAGTTTTTTGGGTCATGGTTGCCTCATTCTAATTAATATTTTATGTCATGGGTCTACGGCCCATATTCCCATTTCTCCTTGGCTATGTAATTTAGACATTTTCTTTTTCACTTTTTCATTATTATTGAGTTTCGACCTATACTATCCGCTTCTAATAATTGTATTTTTTATCATCAAAATAAGACATTAATCAATTTTTGATATAGACGAGAATTAAACTTCAAATATTTTTTTCAACTATCAAAGACTTTACCAGTTGAGCTATTTGGAACTCACTTCTTTAAACAAATTATTTAAATATATGTTTGTTAAAGGAATCTTTTTTTCTTTTTTTTTTTTCTGTTTTAAGCAATACTACAACCACAGATTATTTTACATCATTTTTACAAACTATTAATGTGACAAATTTTTACTGATTACCATCTAGGCCCACTACTGATATTACTTTTTTACTTACTAATAATCATTCAACACATCAGCACTTTATAAAAAAATGTTGTAAAATAGTTTATAGCTCTAGTATTTTTCTTTCTTCTTCTACGTTTTGTTTTTTTTTTTTTTTTTTTTTTTTTTTTTTTTTTTCCACAAGAGACCTACAATAGATTCTAGTTCTACCTATGTTAGGAAGAGAAGTTTAGTGGAAGAGTAACAGCGTTAGGGCACAAAAAAAATAAAATAAAATAAAATCTATTTTCACAACTTGCTTAAAGTGGTAAGTTGCTATTTATGTAATACTTTCTTTGTCCCAAATTTTTGGTCAGCTATTTCATTTTGGAATACCCAAAAATGTAGTTCTCTTTGAAAAGTTGATAAATAAAATTCTCATCTTACTCCTTACTTAATTTAAAAGTCAATACCACCTTTTTTCAGAGTTTAATTTATCGAGCGCAATTTTAGATACTTGTACCTTTTAACTAAAAAACAATTCATGAAATGATCTTACTTTAAAAAGTTAGATATTCTAAATAGGACCAACAATTTAGAACATAGAGGATATCATTTTCAAGTGACCCTAGTAATAACACCATTTTTGTTACACACCAATCAGAATATTGCATCAAAAGTTATGAAAATAATTATGAAATTATGTTAGGGAAAAGTGCCTCTTAGTGTAGCCTAAAAGTTCATTTGTAAGGACCCTCTTCGAGTTTTCATTCAAATATATTATTGACCGTATGGACTTGGGAAAAAGTAGACTTGGCAAACATGTTATATTAAGGGTATGTTTGGAATCCGCTTATTTTGCTAAAACTGACAACTTTTTGTTGAAAGTACTGTAGATAAAAGTAAAAGTTAGCTGCAATAATATAATGAGACCCATGAATGGTATCAAAAAATGCAGTGGGAATCATGAATCGTAGCAAAAATAAGCTGAATAGTAAAATAAGTTAGCAAAATTAATCATGCCAAACGGACACTAAATGAGTTCAGGTTCAAATTAAACTGTAAGAAATGGGTCGGACTTAAACGAGTTGAAAATCTTATGACCCTTACCTAGTCTTTGATGGGTCAAATCAATCTAGTATGACTTGGATTTTTATGTACAGAAAAATTAAATAAAGAAACTTGAGTATATTATTTTTATCTTGGTTCTAATATAAATAAATAAATGGTAAATTACAAATTACACTTCTGAAATTTGGGGTTGACAGGATTTTATATCCCAAAATTTCAAAATTTTTATTTTACACCCTAAAGTTTTGCTCCGTTAGCAAGTCACCCCCCACGATTAGTTTCAGCTATTAAGTGACACATCATCATGCTAATGTGTTTTATTTTTGCCAAATCAATCCCAAAAAAGTCATAAAAAAAAATATACACTTATTTTCAAAGAAAATAAAGAATATTTTCAGTATTACAAATAAAAAGAACTTGGGTTATGGGATTTTAAAAAAAAATCTTGATTAATCCATCCTAAAGATGACATTGATACAAACACACACCAATTCAAGAAAACAGAAATATATATGATCTGTGTATACAAAAGAAACCAAAAAAAAAAATCACAAAAGCTGAAATAAGATAACAAAAATATGGCATTAATTGAGACAAAATTTACCTGCAATTGGAATCGCTAAGTGACTACAAAAAACAATGGGAGTGAAACTGATAGAGCTTTGGTAGGTCTATTGGCCTATTTAAAGATGGGGGTTGAGGAAGTTCATGAATCCAGCCAAAGAAATGGAAAAAGGGTAGTGGGTACTAGGTAGTATTTTTTGTAAACACATATGACACTTTTGTAACATCAAATCTAAGTTTGTTGAGAGACAGAGAAAGAGAGAGAGAGAGAGAGAGAGAGAGCACTATTTTTTTTCCTAGGGGTTAGCATTGTGAAACAAAGGTGGGTGGCTAAAAGGGTTGAAACTAGTGGTGGGAGCAGTGCAGGGTGGAGTTTAAGAACTGTGACGGTATGAAAGGAGATATTTTATGAAATTTGATTAAAGAGAGAGAGATTCTGAAATTTGATTTCAGAAAGAAGGGGAAGGCTGTTGAAATTTTCAAGGTTAACTGGTCTTTCTATATATTACATATGTCCCACTATTATTGGGTAGTCTTACCAAATTTGGTGCTAAGGTGGGGAGAGTGTCACTAAAACTACATAGTTTTGGGGCTGATTTGGTAAAAATAAAACACATCAGCATGATAATGTGTCACTTAACAGCAAGGTTATCAAACCCAAACCCGGACCTGACCATACAAGCTGGTTCGACCCAGATAACCTTGAACAGGATGAATATCTGGTTATTTAACAAATAGAACCAGTTTTACCTTGTAGATATCGTATTTTGCCTGCCCTCGATTTGCGTGCCAAACCCCGAAAATTCTAAAAATATTAACTTTCTTCCAAGGGACAGCGAAAACATCTAGATTGAAGTGCGACAACCTGTTTGGGCAGTGGAGCACTTGAAGTGTCATTTCAGGTCAAATTGACCAAAATACCCTAGTTAACCCTAAGTTGGCCAAAAGTCAAAGTTGGTCAAAATAATCATAAAACAATATTTTTCATGTTTCTACATCAAACTAGAGCTACTCGATGATTTTCATCAAGTTTGACCCAAGTTGACTCTCGGGGCCCCGAAAACCCTAATTTTAATCTGACCATTAGAACAGGTTGAGACTAGCGTTATTGCGAAGATTATTGAATTCCTTTTCCAACGACTATTCATGAGTTGAAATCGGAGTTAAAACGGTTGAGATGTCTGAAAAACCGTGCAAAGCACATCAACTTGCTTTCCGAGACCATAACTTTTGATCTGACCATCGAAATTTCATTTTCTTTAGTGTTATGGAAACTAGACATCCATATCTTTCTAGGTATATCAAGATTAGCTCAATCAGAGTTCGGGAAGGCCTCCAAATATGCATCTGAAGCTGAACCAGGGAAGAAGCCGGGATTGTTGATGTCAGCATTAGGCCCGGTAGCCACTAAAGGGCCGCCAAACCCGACCACCGGAAGCCGAATAGTCACTTTTCAGCTATTTATACCCCCATACCCCTCTTAGATAAAATAAAATAAAATAATGGTTCTAGGATTTTTGGAGAACTTTTCTGGGTAGATTCTCTTTCTTTTCCTCTCTAAATCCTCTCCTAAACACATCAAAAAACCTTTAATTTCTCTCTTTTCTCAATAATTAAGAGGTAGTGTTCTTGCACTCTTTTTTCCTCTCCTTGGTCTTAAGACCTTGGATTTGAGATTTTGAGGGTGTAGATGTAGCTTTTTAGCTACAATCTACACCATTTGCTTTATCTTACTTTATAACATGTTTTATTGTTTTCCATAGTATATTTTTGCTTTATCTTGCTCCTTAGCATGTTTCATAGCTTTCCTAGTAGGTCTCTTTGCTTTCAAACATGTTTTATTGCTTTGATGATGTTCTCCTAGCCTTTTTAGGCTAGGATATGCTTGAATACTATGTATGTGCTTAGATCTATATGCCTAGGAACTTTTTGTCATGTTTTTGTTTAGATCTACATGTTTATGTGCTCTTTACCATGTTTATGCTTAGATCTATATCTTTGTGTGCTCCGTGCCATGTTTATGTGTCTAGATCTACATGTTGGATGCTATGCCATGTGCTTCTATAGCCCTTTTTGTCTCTTGATGTTTCTCTTTCTTGTGTTTTGGCCCTTTAGGTAGGGTGTAGATCTAGGTCTTGTGGTCTAGACCTACATCCATACACCTAGGCCTATATCAAAGGATTTGGATCATTTCTTTTATGCATGTGTATGCTTGCTTGCTTCTTTGTTTTATATCCATGTTTGCCTATTTAGATCTAAGCTTTGCCATGCCTTGTGCCCTCGTGGGTTTGTGTTTATTGGTCTTTGAGGCCACTTGCTTATGTGGTTGCATCCGTCCTATTTGTGGCTTATTTGGGTGTAACCACTTGTGAGAACACATCCCCGTGATGTTAGTTTGCTTGATGCATACTCTTTCTCTGCTCCATGCGATGTTATGCTTGCCTTACTTGCTTTGTGCCACCCGTTTGGCTTTCTTTGTTTCTTTGCATCTTTGCACGCTTATCTATATGTTCATGCATGAGTCCTTGTTTGCTTGTGTCATCAAGCCTAATTCTTACTATCTCGTGCGAGTTCACTCCCGTCTTTGATACATGAGACCCCAAGTCTCTTTTAGGAATTTTTCTTGATGGCACATATGTTGCCCATACTCCAATCCAATGAAACTATGGACACCTAATCCAAACTTACATTTGTCCTCCTAGGACACCCCCTTTTGTTTGGTAAGATGTTTGTTTGCCCCCTTCTGGCCTTCTTTGCTAGTGTGTCTTTTTGCATGCTCCCTTTACCTTTTGGTTATCCCTTTTGCTTGTCTGCTGCTTGGTTTCTTTGTTTATTGCATGTACATGCTTGGAGCAAGGATGCTTAGAGCAAGGGCACGACTTCCTAGGTGCGAGCAATGAGGGCAAGGATGCAACCAAGATGATGCAAGCCCAAAAAGGGCGATGTTCAGTAGATTAGGAGGCCTAGCCTCCCCGAGTGATTACATCTTTCTCTTTCTCTCTTAGCCTCTTCTCTAGAGCATTGTATTGGGTTTATCATCCTTGTACCCAGTTTTAGGCGTCATCCCTAGGGTATAGCAATGTCTGTTTTATATTTCCTGCACCTTACTGGGCCATACCCTATGGATGTAAGCATGTATCCTTTATCTTTCCTGCTCTTTGCTTGGGCCGCGTTCCCTAGGTATGGCAATGTCTGATTTACATTTCCTGTACCTTGCTGGGCCATACCCTTGAAACATTAGCGATGTTTGCTTTACTTTCCCGCTCTATGTGATAGCATTGTGCATGATGTATATATATATGCTTGTATGTGGGTGATCGTGCATTTTGTATGATGGACTCTCGTGGCTATATGAGCGACCCTCTCTAGTCATGAGTGCTCTTAACCTTGTAGTGTGGGTATGTGCCCAAGGCAATTGTTGTAGGTGCATATTCACGCTATATTGTGTGCATAATCATCACGGTGTGATCGTCCTGATCCATGTCATCAAGTGACATCGGTTTCCCCGTGTATGCAACACGCATCAATATGTTTGATGCTTTAAGGGGCTATGGCTCGTCCTAGCTTGAGCATGTTGACACACACCGTTTACACAAGCATGAAACCCTACCGGTGCGCCTTAGCTCACAAAACACGAAACTCTGCCGGATTTACAAAATGTTACTGCTCTCTTTTGTTTTATGCTTGCTTATGTTACTGCTCTCTTTTGATTCTTGCAAAATATAAGTTATTATGTATTTGTTGTTATATTTGCCTTGTATTCACTTTTTTGGAGCTTTGATTTGTGAATAGACCAGTTCAGCATAATGGCCCAAATAAGTTGCGGTGAACCAAGCCCAGTTCGCCCATTCAACACTCTTAATCCACTTCTGGCCCCTTTCAACAACCCATGATATCATATTGGGTTTGGACTTGGGGAACTTTCCTCAAAAAGGGCCCCACAGAGTGAAGAGAGCATTTTGCATTCAATTAAATGGGAAGTGAAAAACAGAGTAAGAGACAAATGTAGCTTTAAGAGATCAAATGAAAGTGTAGAATTAGGCAGGGAGTGGGGACTTCCAGAAAGCATGCTTAATAGGATAGGCTCAAAGAGTAAATATTGGTGAGACTTTTTGCTTTGTAATTGCGATTTTTTTCGAATTTAAACAGTAGAGTCAATCTGGTTTTGCTTTGTAAATAACTTCTAGGATTTCTACCTTTTAAGTCCGTTTGAGTGATTTATGTTTTTTCATATTTAGTATTTTGTTTATTTTTATTTCTATACCGTAAGTGATACACCCAATTTTATAACATGCTAAGGTTTTAAGTTGTAATTAGTACATACTAAAAGTAGTGAATTCATGTGAATGTAATGTTGGTCCTATCACAACTTAACTTCTTTGTATGTTGTAAAATTAGATGTTTCCATAGAGTTACTAATTTATAATTGTTCTCTAACCGGTTCCCTTCTTCTCATCTCATTGTTGGGAAATTGCTTTGAATTTTTATTATGACTTGGAAAGTTAATTGAGTTTTCTTGTTAAAGAAAGAAAATTAACTTGGTTACTTTTGGATTTCCTTCATGTGGAAAAAGAATCAATTCCCGCATGGAAATTCTTTTGGATTCAAACTCAAATTGCATTCCATCCATCTCAGATTCAGACAATATAATTTTTTTAAGCTTGGATCCTACTAGATCCCACCAAGTCTAACTCATTGAAAGCCCGAGTCAGCAGAAAGGGTGAAAATGTTGCTGGATATTGGAGTCTTGCACGAAAAGAATTGGCAGCAGGCGAGAATGATGATAAGGGAAGAATTGGCAGCAGGTGAGAATGATGATAAGGCAATCACGTAAGAGCATTTCTATGTATTAATCAGATTCAATCATTTTTGTTCTAAAAAAAATACTAACTTCCAGATGAACATACATGAACATGTACGAAATATGCATACAGGCGAAGAGGGTATGGGCATAGACACCAAAAGCCGAATGGATGTCAACCTCCAACATCCAGACCTAACAATAGGCATAGAAGTCCAGAAGAAAAAACACTCAAGCTAATTTAACAGGCAAATAATAGATGTCAACGCTGTAATTTGTCCAATAGAAATCCATAGCCACTAACAATCATGTAGGTACTTCAAACAAGAACTCACTATCTCCCCACACCCCAAATCAAGAAAACCAAAGAGATGAAAAGAAAAAGAGAAGACCAGGTACACAGTGAAATCACAAGAATAGTTCCGAGAAAAGAAATAAGAAACTAACTATGCATCAGGCCTAACAGTTGAGGTATAGAATTGCATTCCAGTATATTGGAACAATGGAGTCTGCGGAGTAATGTGCAGAACACAGAGGAGCTCGTGAATTATCGCTTTACCTATATGAATCTGGACGCTTTGGCTTGCTTTGAACTACAGCCTCAATCTTCTCCATCACAGCAGGAGTCAGTAGCGGGATGACATCAATAGCTTTCATATTCTCTTGAATCTACATAGAAGAAAAAAGCTCTTTAATGGCATGCTTTATGGATTATATCATTTTCAGATTTTAGGTGCTTACTAGCTTCATGTTCTAGCACCTTTGAGAGAAAAATAGGATGATATATAAGCATTTTCAATCAGGCAGAATAAAGAAATAAATTTTTAGGGGGAAACCTCAAAGAATGACCTTTAACATCACAAACCCATTTTTAAAATACATTCACAGATTAGGTGGGTTCAGAGGGGAAATATGAAGCAAAGATATGCCCCAACAAAGGACCTGTGGCAACATGAATACAGCTCAGACACTCCATGAAGCTCCACATTAGACACATACAGTGTTGTTAAAGCACTGAAGCAAAGCTCATTTCAAGAAGCACGCCTTAGGCACTTTTTGGCGTTTTTTTGAAGAAGCATAAAGCATCCATAGGCGAGCTTTTTTATTTTATTGCTAAAAAAGATGAGAATTAATAAAATTAATTGCTTGATCTTGAAGGAAATGACATGGACCATTGATTTATTATACAAATTATTCTTAAGGTGTCGTGTTGTATTTCAAAAGCAGTTTTTTTTATTTACATGTCAAAAGATACAAACAATTAAATCTGGGTTTAAGGAGGAAGTGGTACGGATTCAGATTATACATCAATTAAAAGCGATAGGGAGTAGGATCGAGTCCAAGAATCAGCCTCTCCAAAATGTTGGGGACAAAGCTGCCTAACATGGCCTCTCCAGACTCCGCAAAAGTGGGAGCCTTATCAATCAAATCAGGTAATTCACAGCAAACTACAGCTGCATCTAAGTCATAGAATTTTTCTTTCCTCTCCTGTATCTAAGCTTCATTAAAAGGGATTAACAGAAGAGAGCTATGGAACAGTTTGGGGTTGTTTAAAGGGTAAGTAGGTCAGAACATCTGGCTGCTAATGGAGGATTTAAATGTGGTTAGAAACTCTTATGAAAAGTGGGGTTCTGGAAGTGTTTCAACATTTGTGATGGATTTTGGTGAGTGTTTATACAACACTGAAGTGATGGACTTGGCTTAAACAAGATGATTTTATACATAGAGTAATAAAAGAACAGGTATTGAGTTTGTGGCAGGGGAATGAGAGATGGATGATGAAATACAGCCAGGCCACTAAAATTTTAAGTCATGGTATATCAGATCATTTATCTGCAGTGACGTCATTTGGTGAAGAAATGAATTTTGGGCACCAACCTTTCAATTTATTCAATTTCTGTGCAGATAATGATGAAATCCTATTTGTGTAAGAAAGGTTGAGAAACACACGTTGAAGGAGTTCCAATGTTTAAGCTATTCTCTAATTCTTTGACAAGGGTTGTACACATCTATTTATGTGTCATTCTCTTTTCCTTTTCTAATAAAACTTTTACTTTTCAAAACCAAAAAAAAAGGGTTTAAGCTATACTTTAAACTGAAGGCGGTGAAGAGAATCTTGAGGCAGATTAATCTGCACAATCTGGCAGTATTTCTCAAAGGGTAATTCAAGTTAGATCCAAACTGGAACAAACCCAAAATTGCATGATGAGGAATCCTAGAAATGAGTATTTGTGAATAGGAGAAGGAGTGCATGCATGAGATGCTTTCAGTAAGTAAGGCTGAGGAAGCTTTTTTCAAACAAAAATCTAGGAATAAGTGGTTGAACTTGGGGAACCACAACACCTCTTACTTTTATAGACTTGTTAAAGGAATATAACAAATTCACTCAAATGCTTACAAGATGATCAAGGAAACATGATGGAGAATCTGACCAGATGATACACAATTGGCATTTGAGTTCTATAAAAGCCAGCTTGGAAAATCCAACTTACAATTTGGGGTTAATGAAGCCAGAAGAGAAAACACTGCTGAGGAAATACAAAGAACTATTTTTTTCTCTTAATGGTAATAAGGCCCTAGCCCAGATGGGTTCTTGGCTTGTTTCTTCCATAAATCTTGGGCTATACAGTGTGAAATGGAGGATGCAATCGAATCTTTCTTCAGGGAAGCTGTTAGGGAAAGTCAATGCGACAATTATAATCCTAGTCCCTAAGGTTCAGAATCCTTCCTACCTGGGTGATTTTAGGCCCATTTCATTCTGTAATGTCAAATGTGATATACAAGTGCATAACCTTCTGGAAAATCTGTTATACCATAATCAAACAACAGCATTTATTACTAATAGAAGCATTATAGAACATGTGGTGATTGGCTGATTGCTCATGGGTGTATGCTTCAGTTAGCTGGGAATTTATCCTCCAATGTTTTGCTGCTGTTAGTGCAATGGGTCAGAACGTGCCTTATTACCCCTAAATTTTCAGTGGCTATTAATGGCAGCCTAGCTAGCTATTTTGAGGGAAATAAGGGATTAAGACAGGAGGATCTTTTGCCTCCCTATCTATTTGTGTTGGCAATGTAAGTATTTTCTAGACTGATTCTTGAGCTCCTCCAGTTTAGAGAAGGTCATTTTCCAATGAGATACATGGGTATTCCCTTAATCCCAGGTAAGTTATCTGCTCAAGATGAAAAAACAATTCGGGATAAAATCACTTCCGGAATTAACTCTTGGAATTCAAGGAACCTATCCTTTGCAGGAAGACTACAGTTGCTGCCCTCAGTTTTATACAGCATTGAAGTCTACTGAGCAAGCAGTTTTGTCCTCCCCAAGAAGGTAATCACTATGATAGAGCAGGATTTTAATTCTTTCTTGAAAGATAAAAATTGGGCATGTAGGCCAGGAATGTCTAAGGATCTAGTAACCATATAAGGCAAGCTATCTTTGGTACCTATTGGGGATTGTGATAGACCCATTTGGACTCCTGCAAAGACAGGTTGCTTCTCTAGTGCAGAGACATGGAATGACTAAGATTTAGGCTACATGAGGTAAAACTGTTGGAGATTGGTATGGTACTCTCTTGCAATTCCAAGGCATGATTTTCTATGTGGTTTGGTACGAAGAATAGGTTCACTACAATAGATAGGTTAGCCAATGGGGGTAACAAGGTGAGATGAATTGTGTTTATTGCAGAAGAAACACTGAGACCAGGGAACATATGCTTTTGCAATGCACCTTCACTGGCAGAATCTGGGAAGGAATCATGAAATGCTTCTTAATAGAGAACCAAGAATTTGGGTATTGTAGACTGGTGGATTGGGGTGTGGAAAGCCTTAAGGGAAAATTTTTAAAGTCTATTGTGGTCAAAACAGCTTGAGGAGCAGTGGTTCACCATCTGGTGCCAAAGGAATTTCATAATTCATGGGGGACAGCTCAGGAGCGAAGAGAGCATTTTGCATTCATTAAACAGGAAGGTGGTTTTAAGAAATCAGATGAAATTGTAGAATTATGCAGGGAGCACGGACTTTCAGAAAGCATGATTAGTAGGAAAATCTCAAAGGGTAAATAGTGCTGAGATTCTTTTCTTTGTAATTGTAGTGTTTTCTACTTTTAAACAGTAGTCTTTTTTATAAGGGGAAAACAGAAGTTGATCTGGTTTTGGTTTCTGTTTTTTCATAAACACTAGTGCTGATCTGTGGGAACTTTAAGCTCTGTATAGTGTACATTGTGTGTTTGATTGGTTTTAATCAATAAAAGTCATCTCATTCATCCAAAAAATGAATCCAACTTTCAGTGTTTGTTTGGATTTGGCGTCTGCGTTTTCCAAGTCTGCATTTTTGGCTTTTTTTTTTTTTTTTTAAGTCCAGCGCCTGTTGCACTGTTCATGGGACATGATCAGTGCAATCAGGCATATGAACAATAACCAGAGCTCAAACAGTAACTTTTTTTTTTTTCCCAGTTTTCAGCAAAATAAGCGATATCCAAACGCACACTCAATCTCCTTTTTTTTTTTTTTTTTTAAGTAGAATGATAAGCAAACACACGCCAGATCAAAAAATGCAATATATCGTGTAACTACAATATGTTTTGAAGATATGATATTTTTACTTCTCAAAAAATAAAAATAAAAGGATATGATATTTTTAAAACTAACCTGAGACTCCTTTGTTGCTCCAGTAATAACAGAAGAGATATTAGGATTTGTTGCACACCATGCAATCGCAAGTTGAGCTAATGGCACACCGAGCTCATCAGCAATTGGCTTTAGTCCTTCTACTTTTTTCAGCACGTCATCAACCAATGACCGATTAGCAAGATTCTACAAGTCAAAATAAGAGTTTGACATGATAAATCAAGTTTTGCTATCAGTCACCAGACAGATTATAACATTTAAATTTAAATAAGAAAGAACAACATTGCTGTGTGTGCGTGTGCCGGTCCTTAAACCACGGACCCTTTGGTTTGCATTCATCACACAAGTCCAACAGAACACCAAAAAAAAAAGAAATGGAATCATCAATTGAAAAAGAGCTCTCGCATTAGAAATGTATTGTACAGGGATCTGCATCCAAACTGAACTACATGTGAGACAACACAGTATAGAACTAAAACGCTACTTCACAAGGATAATCACCCTGTGGCTAAAACAAATTTTTTTTATTTAAAAAAAAAGGGGTCCCCGAGTCTTGTATAATCCACATATTTCACATTACGGAACATGTCATAAGCTGTGACATTCTTATACCCGAGTGCTGATGGTGGAAACCATCATTTTTGTTTATAGGTGCTGATGGTGGAAACCATCATTCTCTTGGATACACATGGATATCATAGAAGCAGTAATCACAGAAGCATTCAATATCACACACACTACATAGGCACAAAGTCTATGAAGGGGAGAACCAATGATGATGGAACACTATCCCAATATAATGCACTTAGTTTCAGCCACCAAGAAACAGCCAAAGGTAACATAAAGCTATAGCAGAAAAAATAGTTGAAGTCAACAACAAATGTTGATGAGAACACAGAATAGCAAGTCACTTTAAAGAGCAAAATGTTCAACCTAGTAAAGACATACTTTGTAATTTTCCAATGCAAAGCGGCTATCAGATGGTATAACTTTCTTGTTGTATTTTCCAGTGAGCACTCCAGACGCAAGTGGGCTCCATGTGGTAAGACCCAAGCCATAGTTGGTGTAGAGAGGAAGAAACTCAGACTCAACCTGCATCCATTAAGATTAAAATCATACACAAGTTTATACATGATGTACAAGTGTTCCATCACTCATACGAAATTGAAGATTGAAATATATGGTATCCACTACATAATGATTATGCTAAAAAAATAGATTTGGGTTTCCTAAAATTATGAAAACACTGAAGTAGTACACACACACTCATCAGAAGGCTAATTGAAATAAAAAAATAAATAAAAACAACAAAAACCCATTTCCACAATGGAGAGAGAGAGACCTTGTGGCGAGAAAGCAAATTATACTCAGGTTGTTCAACAATGGGACCCAGAAGATCCAACCTCTGAGCAACAGCCCAAGCTTCAGTGATCTGCTGAGCGGACCACTCACTAGTCCCCCAATAAAAAGCCCATCCCTTATCGATAACATAATTCATAGCCCTAACAGTCTCCTCAATGGGAGTGGAAGTATCGGGACGATGACAATAGATAAGATCAACATACTCCGTATCAAGCCTTTTAAGCGAAGCCTTGGTCCCTTCCACAATATGCTTCCGAGACAAACCCTTGTCGTTGGGACCAGCACCACCCCAGAAGATCTTCGTGGACAACACCAAATCGGACCGCTTCCAACCCAACTCTCGTATGGCCTGACCCATGATCTCCTCCGCACGACCATTGGCGTACACCTCCGCGTTGTCGAAGAAGTTCACTCCGTGGTCTTTGCAACATTGGAGGAGAGATTTAGCTTCCTTTACATCCAGTTGGTTTCCGAAGCTCACCCATGCTCCGTACGAGAGTTGGCTCACTTTCAGCCCTGACCGACCCACATTCTTGTACTGCATTTTTTCTTTTCTTTTCTTTTCCTTTGTTTTTCTCACAGACACAAACACAAAGAGTGAGTGAACGAAGAAGAATAAAAATGATTTGTTTATGTAGTACTAGTACTTTGTTTGTGTGACTGTGTGGGTACGGTGACAACTGGAATGGAGTGAGTGACTATAGTTGGCCACGTGAGGTTTTTGAGATTTTGACACGTGTGGAACATGTTTCAGTATATTGACTGTTTTGTCCTTTGGGATGTGTGGCAAGCAAGTGAAGTGAAGACAGAAAAAGTAATAGCCGCTCTCTCTCTCTCTCAACAAAAGTGTGTTTGGGTTGCGTGAAGATCTAGGCATCCCAGAGAAAATCATCGACGGCCAGGGGCGTCAGTGCTGGTGTCACCCTGAATGTGTCAACTAATTAGATCATTTTTAGCTCTTTTATGGTTACTTTTTACTTTTTCTAAATTTTTAAAAATTTTGAAGATACAAATACAAGTATACTTTGGCCAGAAGAAAACTAGATGAATCATTCTCAAACAAACACTTTAGGACTGTCTGGCAGAGAAGTTTTAGTAATATTGTTAAAATGTTTTTATATACGTGTGAATAAAAAAGTGTATAAAAATATGTGTAATGTTATTTAAAATGTGAAAAGAGTAGTTCTAACCACTCTACCAAACAGGCCCTAATTACTAATTGCTTGAAATATGTCATTTGGTAATATTTTTTCTAATAATGTTATTTGTATTTTTTTAGAAATATGTGTGGGTAAAAAAGTGTATAGAAATACATATAATGTTATTTAAAAATTAAAAAAATATGTTTAAACTCCTATATCAAACAACCGCTTTTTGAGAAATTCTTTTGAGTTAACTCCTAAATTAGAATGCTCACGCCAAAGTGTAAAAGCATATAAATGAAAAATGTGTAAAATTTACTTTTGGCTAAAAATAACTAACATCAATAAGTGTATAATTGCGTAAAATTACAAGTTTGCTATAATGAACATATAACACTGACACTATTCATTTTACATTTAATTTTTTATTCTTTCTTTACGTGAGAACGAATGAAGAGACTAAAGGTAGTTATTATATGTAAAGAATTAGAAACAATTAAAAAAAATAAGAATATTTAATATTTTGATTTAATGTAATATAAAATAAATAATCTGATACAAATTATTTTGAAAAAGTGAGTATGTAAAATATAAAAATTAAGTTTTATACTAAAATAGATGAATTTTTTTGCACAAGCTAATGCAAATACTCTTATAACACTAGGAAATGTAATTTATGCGTTTTAATTTGTTTAACATCGTAATATTAATTTAAATATCTGGAAGTACAAAAAAATATCTCATATATATAGTAATTATTATTATTATTATTATATAGTAGATTTGTCAATAATGATTAAGTCTCAATCTTATAGGTTAATGGAATCCATATGTGATGAGTGATTCACGACATAGCTATGCAAGAGATTTTTTTTTTCTTTTCTTTTTATTTGGCAGCGATTCAAAAGATAATTATTAGTTTAGAGTGTTTTTTTTTTTTTTTTTTGGGGGTTAATTTTTGGTTTAATTCAAGAGATAATTATTAGTTTAATTTTTTTTTTGGTTTATTTATTTTATTTGTGTAATATA
Organism: Quercus tomentella; assembly: GCA_028535165.1. Classification (NCBI taxonomy): domain Eukaryota; kingdom Viridiplantae; phylum Streptophyta; class Magnoliopsida; order Fagales; family Fagaceae; genus Quercus; species Quercus tomentella. The sequence continues at coordinate 30,686,826 of JAPQVY010000001.1, forward strand.
GCATAGAGCTTTTTTTATGTTTCATTTCTTGTGTAAAAATCATTTTTTATTTTATTTTTAATAATAATCAATCATAAGTTCTTCCAAAAACATTTAAATATAAAACTAGTTGTCTCCAAATATGACTGAGCAATCATTATTTACCCAAAGAAAAAAAAAAAAAAAAAAAAACTCGACATTTATTTGGTATTTTCATCACACTCCATACATTCTCAATTATATAAAATAGATAGTTTGGAAAGGAGGTTTCAGTTAACTTAACTGGTAAAGTTTATTGTCAGATAGCTACATGAGGAAAAATAGAATCTTAGCTGTAATTTTTTTTTAATAAAATTTAAAAAGGAAAAAAGTAGATGAGAGTATAATCCTAATAAATCCATCCTAAAATACTCTCTACTCTCGTAATGGTATAGATTTGTAACTCTTTATATATAAAAGTTTGAACTCTTTTTGAACCAAGTAATGTTTCTCCTATGAAAAAAAAGAGTAAACTACATATTTGGTCCCTAACTTTTACACCTAGTTTGTGTTTGGCAAGAATTATTTTTACCAACTTATTTTACTATTCAGCTTATTTTTGCTATTATTCATGGGCTCCACTATACTTTTTGGTACTATTCATGAGTCTTATTGTATTATTTCAGCTAACTTTTACTTTTATCTGCAATACTTTAAGTAAAAAGTTTTCAATTTCAACAAAATAAGCGGATCCCAAACAGACTCCTAATGTCAATTTGGTCTCTAACATTTCAAATGTGTCAATTTGGTCTCTAAGAGCAATTGTATCAGTTGATGCAAAATTGTGCAAAATGGAAAAAATGTGCTCATTTTACACAATTTGAGCAAAAAAAACACCCACATCACTGGGTGTAAAATTGTGAATTTATATACAATTGCTACAGTAACCGTGCATTTATTATTTTATTAGTTTTTTCTCTCTCCTTCTCTCTGTCTCTCTAGTTGCTCTCACTCTCACTACCGCCAATCATCAGAGAACGCCACACCATGCATCAACAGAGAACCAAACATCAAAAAATTTCTTCCAAAATCAAGTAAAACAAGAAATTAGTATTACACAGGATTTGTTTAGTTGCCGAGAAAAACATAGAGAAAACAAGAAATAAAGAAAATTAACCAAACACAGAGAAAATCAACAGATCTTTGGTTGCCGATCGTCTTTCCTTCTATTTCTACTCTTTTCTACCACTTTCTCACCAACCAAACAATAAATAAAGAAAATTAACAACAAAAAAGGCTTGAAGGACCTGGATCTTCAGTGCTAAGATGAGCATAAGAAGACCAATCCAAGAAGCGAGCCATTTCAATCACCGGACTGCTGGAACCAGACGCTGACGAAAACAACGAAGCTCGCACGCCGACGAAAACAACTGCTACTTTTCTTTGTGTGTTGGGTCTGGGTCTGTGAGAGAGAGGGGCAATGAGAGAGAGTAATAAAAAATTGAATATTTTATTGAATAAATGTGTAGAATAGATAAACTAATGAGGGTGTTTTGTAAAAATAGGTGTGTAAAATAGAAAAAGTAATTTTTTTTGTGCAAAATAGAAGGAAAATTTGCATCAATTGATGCAATTGCTCTAACTTTTTAGCGCTAGGTCAAAATGGTCCCCACAGTTAAGTGTTGAATGGAAAATATTTACGTGGCTAAATAAAATATTTATTTTTTTTGTCACATAGGCTATAACACGTAATGCCCTGTCATATTACTTTTTTTTTTTTTTTTTCAAAGTGTGATTCACCGATTTTGTGTGCATTTGGCATTGGCTTAAAAAGCCAATTCTTTTATACTATTTAGCTCTTTTGTACTATTCATGGGTCCCACTGTACTATTTCAGTTACTTTTTAGATTTATCTATAATACTTTTGTGAAAACCGCGCCTCCTGTTTTTTGGATGTTGGGCCAAACCCATGTGAATGGGTGAAGTTGTGTTATTACCTCTCAAAATGGAGGTTCGACTAATTATATTTTCCCCTTTAGATTAAGGGTTTTACAATGGAGTCGCCACTTATTTAATTATTGGGATAAATAAGAAAACCAAAATTGAAAAATCCCTCATTTTATTAATTTTCAATTGAATTTACATTGATCACAGGAAAATTACATGGCTTAGGTCCTAGATACAATCTAAGATAAAGTACATGGATTTTTTTCCTAGTTACAATCTAAAAATTGAAAATTACAAGAATAAACATTGGTTTATCAACCCTTGATCTAAGTTCGAAAGCTATGTTACAAGGTGGGAAGGTGTTAGGCACCCACCTTGTCCGATGAAACTGATCTTCTAGACTATGGTAGCCAACATTCATATCACATCATACAATATGTTATCAATCAATTTGAATGTTGAATTTAAAGTATGTACATGTGATAAACCCTAATTCAATTTATTAAGCATTTCATTTTGATTGAAAGATAAATTTTAGTGAATGTGTGTGGATGGTGATATCCTAGATTCAAGAATTTAAAAGAATTATTAAACAAACATATTTTTCATATTTTTGGTATGGATTTAAGATCGAAACTAGTGTTATGCATAAACATGTGATGAACAATCAAGAACATGTGAAAAATATATAAGAACAATTAAGAACATTCAAACATATTCAAAAGAATTTAAATAATTATTATCATGCTTTAATCTTAAACTCTCATTATGGCAACACAAAAAACAATTAGGGAAAGAGATTATACTTTCATGCAAGATCCATATAGTGGAGGAGGAGACTCTTGAGAGAGGTCTTAAGGGTGGAGGAAAAGAAGAGTTAGGAGAAGAAGACTGAGTCTCACTCAATACTTTGAGTCTCAAGAAGACCAAAATATGATAAAACTACTCAACTTCCTAGAACTCAAGAGTGGAGAAGAGATGGGGTTTTTGTGTCTTCGAATAGAGGAGAAGAGGAGTTTATATAGTAGTGGTTGAGGAAATAATAATGGAATGTCATTTAATGAGGGTTGACAAAGAATCATGAACCTAGACCTCGTTTTAGCCTTTGGAGAAATCTGGTGCATTAAATGGAAAGATTGGTGGGAGTGAGGAGTAAGCCAAAATTCGGTTTTCTCGTAACTGTTGTAACATCCTGTAGAGCCAACTTCGAAAAATCATATCTGACTTAATTCTAATTGGAATTGTCTTGTTCTTGTGCTCAAATTGAAGCCCCAAGTGTCTAGTTTCTGAAAAAATTAATCTCATTCATAAATTCAAAATAGTCTAAGAGATATAAACGAAATGGTGAGCAGAGGTCATTTGTTAGAAAACAATTTTAGCACAATTAGCATTAATAGGTCCCAAATTAGTTTCCAATTAACACTAATAAGCTCTAATCACTCCCATTTCAGACTTAATTAGTTCCAAATTTATCATAATTAAAAGATAATTGCACAAATTACTTATTGAATGATTAATGTTTAATTATCTAGTTAATTAGGTGTGTGCAACCCTACCATAAAATGTATTCTTAACCAATTAAATTATGACACATCATCGATCTCAAATTGATTATACTTATAACCAATTGAAATCAATTGTTCATAATCACATATAGTCGAACTCAATTTGTAATAGTGCATCTCAGCCATTAAAATTTGATTTAATGATAACTTTCAATCTAGTAATCTGATTAGGGTTAATGACTAGTCAATTTGATCGTTACAATATCAAAATCATTTTGATGAAATGAGATTAAAGATCTAATGACCAGAATCAAGATGCATATTTTCAATGTGAAATTATCTTTTTACCCTCCATATGAGGTTAAATGCGGATTGCAAAATGGGGTGTCAACAACTTTTAGTAAAAAGTTTTCAATTTCAATTAAATAAAATGTTCTCAAACAGACATTTTATAACTCACATGCTATTTGGGATCAAAATCCCTAACAAGCTTTTTAGATTTTGAGAGAACACCCACACCACAACCCCAAAACAACCACAACTTGGTTGAAAGTCTAGAGAGAAAGGGTGAGGCACAAAGGGTAGAGACATACATACAACTACAATCTCTTCATTTTAAGGTCTGTTTGAGATTCGTTTATTTTGTTGAAATTGAAAACTTTTTGGTGAAACTACTGTAAATAAAGGTAAAAGTTAACTAAAATAATATAGTAGAACTCATGAATAGTACCAAAAAGTACAATGAGGTTCATAAATAATAACAAAAATAAGCTAAATAATAAAATAAGTTGGTTTTTTAATTTTTATCTGAAGAGGGTAAAAATCCAGGTTGATGGATCTCCATGAAATGGGCTTGACGGATCATGTCCGTGGGCCGATAGAGGGCAAGCCGAACTTGTGCAAAAATCTGTTATAAATGGATCCTGCATAAACAAATACAACAGGAATGTGGCAGCCAAAAACCCTAGATGGGAAATACTTGCGACACACACTTAATCACCATAGAATCCCAAGGTAAATGGAATCCTAGCACAAAGAGGATTTCGGAAGATACGCGAGTTAATGAGGATCTTCTCTACAAGGAAATGCCTTGGTCATCACGTTTGGGACTATTCAAGAGGATTCCTATAAGGAAAAGACTTCTACACCAAGGAAGAGATGTCAACCTTCTACTACTATAAAAGCCCCAATACCCTCACAAATCAATGTATGCATAATTTACCCTTCTCTAGCACTCTAGAGTTGTGAGAATAGTTCTAACTTGACCTTTGGAGGGTAGTTGGCCGGCACCACACCGGTGCTCTCTGTTAGGTCTTCTCTGTTTGTTGTGCAAGTGTTGTTACGAGCGTGCGAAGATCGTGTGACTCACTGGTGATATTCACGGCATTATTAATTGGCGCCGTCTATGGGGAGTAAGACTTATAAGCCGTAACAAATGCTTCACGGATTAAGAGTTGCATGGTTCTTACTCGCTCGATGGCGAACACCACCAATAACGTTCAGGAAGACGAACCACGCCCGACTGCTCTTGAAAGACAAGTGCAGACTCTAACCGCGGCCGTGGAGCGCCTTACTAAGCAAAACCAAGTTTTGGAAGAACAACTATGCCAGAAGGCAGGGAATGGTAATCAGGAAGAGGACCAAGAAGGTAACAATGCCGAATGAAGGGACCAAAAGAGGCCAGAGGGTAGATTACATAATGAGAGAAGTCCACGAGGGTATCTGCGGAAATCACTTGGGGGCACGGTCATTAGTGCACAAGTTGATCGGAGTAGGATACTATTGGGCCACAATGCTAAAGGATGCAGAAGCTTATGTCAAGGCCTGCGACAAGTGTCAAAGGTTCAGCAATTTCATTAGGCAACCGTTCGAAGAGCTAACCCCCATGACAGCCCCTTGGCCATTCGCTCAATGGGGACTAGATATCATGGGCCCCTTTTCGACAGCAATTAGGCAGCTAAAGTTTCTGGTAGTTGGTATCGACTACTTCACTAAGTAGGTGGAAGCAGAAGCCCTAGCCACTATCACGGAGAAGAACATTCGAAGTTTTGTTTGGAGAAATATCATCTGTAGGTACGGGATACCCAGAGTGCTTGTCTCCGATAATGGAAAGCAATTCGACAACAACGCATTTAGGGACTTCTGTTCGGAGCTAGGTATTAAGAATCACTACTCGTCGCCCGCACACCCACGGCCAATGGGCAAGTTGAAGTCACGAACCAATCCTTGCTCAAGATAATCAAGACCCGACTCGAGGGGGCAAAAGGTATCTGGCCGGACGAGCTACCAAGCGTTCTGTGGGCATACCGAACTACAGCAAAAACATCCACTGGAGAAACGTCGTTTCGACTAGCATACGGAAGTGAAGCTGTCATCCCAGTAGAAGTAAGGCTCACAAGCTATCGAGTGGAGAACTACGACGAGGATTAGAATGAAGAGGCGATGCGCCTTCAGCTTGACTTGGTGGACGAAATCCGGGCGACAGCAGAGCAAAGGTTGGCGTGGTATCAGAATCTCATGGCGAAACACTACAACTCCAATGTCAGGCATAGAGATTTTCAGGTTGGAGATCTTGTACTACGGAAGGTAATGGGCGCTACCAAAGATCCTTCGCAAGAAAAGCTCGGCCCCAACTGGGAAAGACCATACAGGATCGTATCATGGCAGAGGAAGGGTACCTACCACCTCGAGACGCTAGACGGGCGAAAACTGCAGCATCCATGGAACGTGGAGCACTTATGGAAATAATACCAGTAGGGATAATCTGACGAGCAACAACGCTTCCCAATTTCCCAGTTTATTTACTTTTACTACAATTACTAGTTTTACTTAGACAATTTTTTGCTACAATATTTTATGTACCTTTTTAAGCCCAAGGGGGCAGGTACTTTTCTACAAACGCATGTTTTTTTAAGAAGAATATTTAGACACAACTATGTTTTTCGACTTGAAATAGACGGACCATCCTAAAAGGATGAAAATTCTAAGTCCAAAAAGTGGACGGATATAAACTAAAGTCCACAAAATGGACGGATCATCCCAGAAGGATGAAAATTCGAAGTCCAAAATGTGGACGGGTATAAACTAAAGTCCACAAACAGGAAGGACCATCCTAAAAGGATGAAAATTCTAAGTCCAAAAGTGGACGGATATAAACTTAAGTCCACAAAATGGACGGATCATCCCAAAAGGATGAAAATTCAAAGTCTAAAAAGTGGACGGATATAAACTAAATTCCACAAACTGGACAGACCATCCTAAAAGGATGAAAATTCAAAGTCCAAAAAGTGGACGGATATAAACTAAAGTCCACAAACTGGATGGATCATCCCAGAAGGATGAAAATTCAAAGTCCAAAAAGTGGACGGGTATAAACTAAAGTCCACAAACTGGACGGATCATCCCAGAAGGATGAAAATTCACCAAAAAGTGGACGGGGGTAGACTGAAGTCCATAAAATGAATGGATCATCTCAAGAGGATGAAAATTCTTAGTCCAAAAAGTGGACGGGTATAAACTAAAGCCCACAAACTGGACGGATTATCCCAGAAGGATGAAAATTCACCAAAAAGTGGACGGGGGTAGACTGAAGTCCATAAAATGAACGGATCATCCCAAAAGGATGAAAATTCTTAGTCCAAAAAGTGGACGGGTATAAAACTAAAGTCCACAAACTGAACGGTTCATTCATAAAGGATGGAGATCGTATTCAAGTCCACAAAGTGGACGGTTCATCCATGAAGGATTAAAAATCTTATGAAGTCCTTAAAGTGGACGGTTCATCCACAGAGGATGAAAATCGCATTCAAGTTCACAAAGTAGACGATTCATCCATACAGGATGTAAATTCTATTAGTCCATAAAGTGGACAGTTCTACCAGGGGAGATAAAATTTTTAGTCCATTTGGTGGACGGACTATCCTTGAATGATTAAAAATGTTAAGCCTATAAGGTGAACGGTCCATACAGAAAGGGTGGACAGATCGTCCTTTAAGGATGAAAGTCTAACAGTCCATAAGGAGGATGGTCCCTCTAGTTATTAAGACGGACATAACTTAAAGTCTAAAACACAATGCGGACAGACGGATCCGTCGAAACTTAAGACGGACAGATCCCGCTAGTTATTAAGACGGGTTTTTAACTCAATGGCCATAAAATTTTAGGCTTTTACAGCACATAGTGGACGGATCCATTGAAATTCAAAATAATTTCCATTGTGATTCAAATGACGGGTCAGATAGAACGAACCTACTGCGTTCATAACAACTATGAAAACAAGTAATTAAACCAAAATAGGCAGATAAAAATACAAAACCCTTGAAGGGAAATTGTTTAACATGGAAAAAGCCATGATGGATACAATTAAAGTATTGTTCTCCAAAAAAAAAAAAAAAAAAAAAACATATATATATATATATATATATATATATATATATATATATATATATATATATATATACTACTCCTGAGGGTCTGCATCCTTCTCCTGACGGGAGTCATCAGCTACAAGCTGGACTTGTCCTTGAGCATTCTGTGCCTGGGCTAACTTCCCGTCGCCTTGAATTGCATCCTCAGCAAAAAGATCCTCAGTGTTCTCTAAGGCAACGGGCATGACGGAGGTTTGAGCTTGGTCTTCAACTTTAATGTTTGACACATTCAGGTCAGGATAGGCCTTCTTAACTTGACGGAGGGCATCGTCAAAACCCTCCAGATAAGAGTCTCCCAGCTGGGACAGTAAGGCGTCGGAGTCGCAGTACTCACGGATCGCCACCTCCTTAGCCTGACAGAGCTGATCCTTCAGGTCCCGGACCTCTTTATCCTTGTCCTCAAGGGCCTTCTTCGCCTCCTCCGTCCTCTGCTCGAACTCTTTTCTTACCTTCTCTGAAAGATCAAACTTCTTCTCCATTTTGGATTTCCAGATTTGGAGCTGACTCAGTTCATCCTCTGTTATCTCCGTCTTTGCCCGCACACGCTCCAAGGCTGCCTCATGGGTAAGACACCGTCCCATCAGCCCTTTCATCATAATCATGGCCTGAAACATAAAAAAAAAAAAAAAATGTTAGATGGAAAGCCAAGTGGAAAAGGTGGACGGAAAGTAGACGGGCAGGATTACCTAAGCGATTGCAAATAGACCCGTCTCCCCCATTGCTTTCGTGGAGTGATTGCCTAAGTCGTCATAATCCTCCGACGATATGATGGATGAAAGCTGCTCTAAGACATATTTGGAGTCTTCACGGAGGAGGGGGGGTGGCTTCTCCTGGCTAGTGGACGGAGCCTTCATAAGGCCTTTTCCAACCCCATGCTTCGCTGGGGTGACCGTCTTTGCACCCTCAGCCATTAGCCCTACAATGGGCTCCAAAGGGACCTTCGGTTTCTTGGGAGGACGGTCCCCTTTGGATGGCTGCTTCCCTTTTGTGGACGGGTGGCTTGAGCCCGTCCCCTTGAGAGCCACATTGCCGGTCTCCTTTTTCTTGGCAGCCTGTGACTTAATCAATGCCCTCCTCTTAGCATCGTCCATTTCTGTAAAGGTGGACGGATGAAGTTAATTACTAAAATAAAAATGAAAACCGTTCAAACAGAATAAGGACGACGGACTTACGACTGCGAATTTTGGCTTCGTATTTAACGGCCGCTGGCGTTGGTTCAGGTTCTTCACAATACCAATGGATGGTATCAAGTGTGACTAACTTTGCCCAAGTCCTTTCCTCCGGCTTGGTTTTGGTAAAAATTCTCTCAAGAAAGCTGAACTCCTCAAGATCAACTTGTGGACGCCGTCTAACTGCAAAAGAAGAAGACGGTTAAAAGTGTTGAAGAAATTATAATAAGCTGAACGGTTGTAAAGAATTCATAAACTAGGATGGGTGCATACTGGACGGAGGCAATATGCCCCAAGTCGTGTCAACGGGCATGTGTTCCATGTCCCCTGGACGACACATCCACTCGTCACCCTCTAGGAAGAAATAACGGCTCTTCCAGTCCCTATTAGAGTCGGGGGTTTCAAATATAACCTTCAACAACGGACTCCTAGGCACAAAACTATACATCCCCCTTGATTTGTCTATTTCATCTAGACGGTAGCAGTGAAGGAATTCCCGCACCGTCAGCCTCCTAGCACCATTTGACATAGCACCGTACAGGACCTCCATTGCTATAAAGACCCTCCAGGCGTTTGGGGATACTTGGTTGACGGACAGACCCAGGTATTTGAGAAGCTCACGGTGAAGGAAGCTTAGTGGAAACCTAAGTCCTGCTTTCAGCATCTGTTCGTACACCCCGACACCTTCTACCCCTTCATAATAGTATTTCTCTGACATATAGGGTAGACGGATGAGGATGTTATCTGGAATTTGGAAATTGGCCCTAAGAGTGTTGAAGTGATTCTCCTTGATGGTGGACCTAAAATTATTCACCGTCCACTCCGGCAGCATGATGAATTCCCTAAGTCCATTAGCACCTACGACGGACTTTATTGGTTGTTCCTCGCCGTCATCAGAAACCTCCTCTAGGTCAGCCATTTCTATATCCTCATTTGTTGAAGACGAGGAAGAGGCAGACGGACTCCTCTCTTCGCTTGGATTCTCTTGGTCTTTATGACCGGACGGGTATACTTCCTCGTAATCCGCCCCGTCATGGACAACTGACTGGTTACTTGACGCACTAGACATTGCCTACACGTGATGACAAAACCTAAGACTCTGACTGGTCTAGAAGGGGTGACAGGTGTAAAGTCTAGGAAAATAAAAAGAGTATGTCTAAAGGTAAAAGAGACTTGTAAAAAAGAGAGTACTTACCAATTTAGTGGGTGAACGGAAGAAGTGTGTTGATGACGGATCCAGTAACTAAACGGAGTGATCTCTGACAAGGTTGACGGTTGTGCTCTGACAGTGTGTTTCAGCAGGAAATGGAGAAATGAGAAAGGAAGGGTGTGATATTTATAGTGGAAGTGCACGGAAGACGAAGCGACGCTTCGATCCGAGATAAAATCCAATGGAAGAGCGACATATGTCATGCGTCATAAATGGCTTCCAGACAACCTGTCAGGGGTGGGCACAGTTTGATCCATCCGTATTGAAACCGTCGACCCATAGGCCTTTGAACCGTCATCCCCAAAACCTTGAATCGTCACCCCACGGGTCTTTCCACTCAAAGATGACGAACCTATGGGGTGAGGGGGCAACTGAAGAGGGTAAAAATCTAGGTTGACGGATCTCCATGAAATGGGCTTGACGGATCATGTCCGTGGGCCGGTAGAGGGCGAGCCCAACTTGTGCAAAAGTCTGTTATAAATGGATCCTGTATAAACAGATACAACAGGAATGGGGCAGCCAGAAACCCTAGATGGGAAATACTTGTGACACACACTTAATCACCATAGAATCCTAAGGTAAATGGAATCCTAGCACAAAGAGGATTCTGAAAGATACGCGCGTTAATAAGGATCTTCTTTACAAGGAAATGCCTTGGTCATCACGTTTGGGACTATTCAAGAGGATTCCTATAAGGAAAAGACTTCAGCTCCAAAGAAGAGATGTCAACCTTCTACTACTATAAAAGCCCAATACCCTCACAAATCAATGTATGCATAATTTACCATTCTCTAGTACTCTAGAGTTGTGAGAATAGTTCTAACTTGACCTTCGGAGGGTAGTTGGCCGGCACCATACCGGTGCTCTCTGTTAGGTCTTCTCTGTTTATTGTGCAAGTGTTGTTACGAGCGTGCGAAGATCGTGTGACTCACTGGTGATATTCACGATATTATCATTATCAAACACACCGTTAGAATCTATTTATTTCAATTGTTTCTTTTTTTTTTCCTTTAATTTAGCTCTACCCCACAACGAATCCCCAAATACAATCTTCTTAGTCAAATCCTGGTCTAGCACCACCTCCACATTATGATCTCTACACACCATAGCCAATCACATTTAGGAATTTCTCACAGCTACATCATGGTGACGTCCAAAAATCCAAAGAAATATTTCTGTCTAATTGTTTCCTAGTCCAATTTATGGGAGTATTCCTCAAAAAAAAAAAAAAATTTATGGGAGTAAACTTGTTGGATGTCAGTGAAAGTCAAATCAATCACTTCATCCTATGAGACTTTCTTCTTTTATTTTTGCTGTTAATTTGCTTTGAGGTTGTGGTGTTGGTGTTAAACTGTTACTGTTAAAAATATGAGGATCTCCATGCTTGTTTAGCATTCATATTGGATCTTGTAAATGCTATATGTTAGTAATATTTAGTAATAAAATTTTAAAATTTCTCATTATTCGGTCTTGTAAAGCCTTGTAATTGTACTACAATTTATGATGGTACTATAGCAAATTGAAAAAGTTTATATTATATTTTATAGTGGTGGACGGGTATTTTTAATTTTTTTTATGAAGAGGAAGAGAGAGAAAGAGTTTGTGAAATTAATATTTTAATGAATAGATGAGATAAATAAAAGTTGGAATATTAGGTGTGTTATAACATAGTATGGTATAATTGATAAAATAGAATAGTTCCAAGAAAGCGAATGTAAATGCTCTTAGAGATTTTGATCCCAGGTAGCCTCTTGTGTGAGTTACAAAAACAAAATCCATGAATAACACTTTAAAAAAACAAAATTTTGTAATATGACATGGCAGTACAGGTGTTAGCCTATGTGACTAAAAATAATATTTTATTCAGTTTGTTAGCCATGTCAAAATTTTCCATCTAACAATTAACAGTAAGTACAATTTTGACCCAACACTAAAAGGTTAAGTACCAAATTGACACATTTAAAAAATTAAGGACCGAATTGACATTAGTTGTAAATGTTAGAGACCAAATATATAGTTTACCAAAAAAAAAAAAAAAAAAATCAAAGTTAATGTTTCTCCTATTCTATATTTACAATTCAATTCCGTTATAGTCTGTTTCACGTTTTTTTACTAAATTTCTATGGTTCTAAAAAAAAAAAAATTAAAAAACTAAACTACTAAGTTTATATGATTTGAAGGATTGAAATAATGCATGATAGATTACTTCACACCTGTTCAAATTCAAGGGGTGTGTGGGCATCTTTATTATTTAGAGTTTTTTCTATAAAAAAGATTGGTGGTAGCTCTTAATCAAGGGAGTTAATCTCGTATCGGAGGCTGTATCAGTTTGACCAGTGGAACAATATATTTCGGTACCCTCAATACCAGTGTACCGTTTTGGATTTACCGTTATTTTTTATATTTATAAATATATATATATATATATATATATATATATATATATATATATTTATGTATGTGTGTCTATATATATATTATAATAAATATAAAAGTTTACTATAAAACATTATCTCAATTCAGAACAAATTATTCATGATTTTAGACTTTAGCATCAATTAAAAGAAAAAAAAAACAATATAAAAAATAGAAAGCTTAATTGTTCATTGCATACTAAGAAAACAAATCATACTAATAAGTTAATGCAAATAATACTAATAAGCTACCATTCTGCCATTACAAAAATTCAAAAATTACAAAACTAAAAAAAAAGCTTTTTTTTTTTAATTTTTAATACCAACTGGTAATGCCCGAAATTGGCCAGTATGACCGATATTTAAACCGGTACAAAACGTTAACGTTTCGATACCGGTATACATACCAACTGGTATGGTATCGACCACCTTGGCTCTTATACTAACAATAGCAAAAAAGAAATACAACTCACAAGAAACTCCCTAAAATGATAGCTAATTAATACCTATGCAAACATTAAAAGGACTGGTCATTAGGCCAGGTCATATATATATATGTGTGTGTGTGTGTGTGTATGTATATAATTGGTCCCAAAAAATAATGTTCCAATAAAAAATCTATTGATTTAGATGTTTGACGTTTGTTTTGATGGAAAACCGTATGTAAAAATAATTATGCATTTTCCTATATTTGGTTTGGTAATATTAGGGGGGAAAAATGGCTCAAATGAAAATTATTTATTGACTTCTCTTATTTAGCTTGATGCTTTATCTCATGCTAAGCTAAATAAGGAAAGTAAAGCGATAATTTTCCAACTTATTTTAAAATTGTTACTAAATATAAGAAAATGAGATAGTTTTTTACAAAATGCTTTTTGAAAAATTATTTATTTTTCATAAAATTTTAATGTTGAAACAAACAAAGTGTAAGTGGGATCTATATTCCTATCCAAGCAAGAAAAAAAGTGGGAAAGATTGGAAGTAGTATGCCCGGTTCGCTTGGTTCTACAACTGTGGGACCAAATCATACTGAAAAGAAAAAATAAAAAAGAATGAAAGAAAGAGGTGGGATCTATATATGGAATAATTATAGAAAGAGGTGGGATCTAAATAATAAATACATACTCCCTCCCCTCACATAATATTGAGTCTCACTAATTAAATTCGGAAAAAATACTCACACACCTCCTGAACTTTGAGGTAGTGGCCAAGACACGAGAAATTATTAAGTCCACCAGGAAGATTACTAAAGTGGTCCTCTCAACTAATGAAATAATGCCACTTATGCAAATATGTGAGTTAGATTCCTAATCAGCACAAGAAAAAGAAAAAAAAAAAAAAAAACCACTATGTAATATCACATTTGTATAAATAGCTACGTTTCATTCGTTAAAAGGATTAGGAGGACCGCTTTAGCAATCCTCCTGATAGACCTAATAATTTCTCCCAATACACACCCTTAACTTAACTTTTATTTTAGCCAATAGTACAAGAAGCTTGAGGGTTGACATTTATGAGTAAGCCTTCACCCATCAAAGACCAGTGTTTATAAAACTTGTGCTTGTCATTCATTATCAACAATTTAGCCAAATGGCATCAAAAAAATTCACAAAATACCTCTTGGTAGACCTAATAATTTCTCCCAAAACACACCCTTAACTTTTATTTTAGCCAATAGTACGAGAAGCTCAAGGGTTGACATTTATGAGTAAGCCTTCACCCAACAAAGACCAGTGTTTATAGAACTTGTGCTTGTCATTCATTATCAACAATTTAGCCAAATGGCATATAAAAAATTCACAAAATATGATTATCATCACTAAACCAAGAAAATTTTCATTTAACTGAAACAGAAACTTACAAATGAGTTTTTATCAGCAACAATCAATAAAAACCCAATTGCCCACTTGCACAACTCAAAAAAATGTCTACATTTCCAAAGCAACCAAACAGTCACTATACAAATTTTACGGAAGAAACCAAGCAATTTTCGTATGGTTTTGCATCAATTACCTCTTTAAAACGGGGAAAAGAGCATGAGCCTAACGACCTCATTAAGCTTCAAAAAAGGGAAAAAAAAATCATCATTCTAATATAGATTTAAAAAAGAAGAAGAATAAACCTGGGATTACACGCAAAAAGAAGGGCTTACCTGAGTGGCAAAGAGAGAGAGAGAGAGCCCCTATGAGTAATGAGTAGAGAGAGAATATCTGAGAGAACAAAATTTGAAATTAGAAACGTTTTGTTATTAACACACAAAATTTGTCCTGAGAGAGAAAGAGAGCTTACTAATAGAGAGGGGTGGTGACAACATGCCTTAGAGAGTGATGGAGAGGAAGGGAGAGAGCTTGGAGCATGCGCGATAAAGGGCTGCGAGTGAGAGAGATATAATGAGCTCCATACATTTACTGACAACATTATTTAGCAATGGCATTTGTCACTATAAGTCCCCCCATCAGGAATTTATGGCAAGAAATGCACAAGCCCATTAAGCAAAATCTTTTAGTGACACTTTTTGCTGGTGGCTGACAAATTCATTGTGGAAGTATCCCTTTCCCAGTGAAGGGTGCTTGGCTGCCAGGTACAAATAAAAGAATTAACAAAACATTATTCACTGACAGCCATCTTTAACTGCCAGGAACTTTGCCGCCAGCAAAAGGTTGCCATCAACGGCCAAAATGAGATCATTCATCAAAAACAACTTAAATGAATAGAAAAATGATAAAAGATATTTCAGCATACTTCTTTTTTTTTTTTTTTTTTTTGCCCCCTGATAAACAATTATGCTTTCAGTATCTATTGTTTTATGTTGCACTCTATAATGACATATACATTTATTGTGTGAACAGAATTTTTACTTCTGCTTGATGAAAAGAGAAAAAATTTAACAGTTTGATAAAGTTTAAAGTTGAACTAAGAAATCACTTTTAAAGTTTTAGAGCACAATTCTGGCTGTCGCACGATGTATATTTGATCACTGTGGCTATCTTCATTATATACATCTTGATTCCTATGCCAAGTCCATAAAGCATATGTAGAATTCACAACCTGCATTAAGAAATAGAAAGGCAATTAATGAGGGGAGTAGGAACTAAGAACGGTAAGTATATGAAGGCAGACGTCATAAAAGATCATAATGGAAATGTAAACCAACAGGCTCTTCATTGTTTTAAGCATTTTTTGCTTTTAATTAGATAAAAAATCTATAAACTTTTCATTTGAGCCACTGCAGACTGGATGATGTGCTTAGAATTATCAAAGGTTTGCATGCACAACATACATGTTCCAAACACCTCTCTCTTTTTAATTATAAGAATACATTTTCCAAACACAAAACAAAAGTTGAACCTCATAATCACTCGTGGTCAAGAAAGCAGTTCCTTTTAGTTGATTTATAAAAGAGAAGATCCTCATACAGGAGTTACCTATCCAAGGCGAGCTTAGACTTTAGGCTTACTACCATTCATGATAAACATATTGCTATTTATTGACTGAACCAATGAGTACTCATGTTACTGGGGATCATTTAAAAGAAGGGCTAGGTCAATGAAGTGTGAGGTGTACATCTAGAGTCTTGAGAACCCCATATTTTACAATAAACTCAAATGGGGCCATGTAGAGCATGGTAGTAGGAAACTGATACACAAAAACTGTATAAACAGAAGGAACAAATTGATTTCCACTGGAGCTCAAATAACATTTTTGAGTTAGAAAATTCAACTCTGCATCAAGGGAAAATCAGTAACTGAATTTTATAGATGTCCCCAGTATAATCCCAAGTAGCACTAGGATTAGGCAGTAGGGATAAAAATTTGGGTGTGAGTTGACTAACCTAGGAGAGGAATACCAAAAAAGTACATAATGTGACAGGCTAAGACCGTACCTCAAGTATTCCATGCCCAAAGCTGCTTTCTCTATATGCACTCCAGTCTGGTTGTCTGTTCCAACAAAACTGCCCTTTAGCAGGACCAGAAGAAAAATTCAAATGACATACCCCTCCAAATTCTGGTGTGTTATCTCCAGCTGAAGGACACTTTCCAGGGTCATCAGCAAAATCAACATCAACTTGCTCAATATTGCCACCATCTCCAACTATTATATAGACAGGCCCACATGGATCCAATGTATAGTTATAAACTCTATTCATTCGCTCATAAGCATGCACCTGCAAAGCAGAAAATATGTTGCACTTCATTCAATATAGAAGAAAATTGCTATTTTGAAATATTTAAGGTATTTTCCAGTTCTCCTTGTATCTGTCCACTCAATCATATCATAAATACAGGACAGACCACCACATGTCTACTGATTTATGCAAATGGCCATTGTTGCTCCATTTTGTGTAATAATTGTTATATAATAACAAAATAGAAGTAAACTAAGCAATACTTTAGAAGGCAGAAAAGGACAATCATTTAACATCAAATTCTTTACCTCTGATAAATAAGCACCTAAACAATGTTAAATGATTACAATCACATGCTCTCTAATCAATGAGTGTAGGATAGGATAAAGTTTGACTTACATGTCCAGAAAAAATAATATCAACACCATATTGATACAAAATTGCTTCCATTTCCTGCCTCATGCATTCAAATTCCTGATAGTGTGAAGAATAGCTGTTATACCATGGTGGATGCCATGCAGCTACCAGCCAAGGGGTTACAGTGCGGTCCACTAGATCTAGATCTTTCTTTAGCCAAGCATATTGAGCACCTGAAAGAAGATTAATTGAAAAACTCCAGTCACACAAGACAATCTAAAAAATAACATACCGGGTGGTTTTGGTCTATATATTTATAGAAGTGACAGTATCAGTTACCAGTACTGTTATAGTCAACATATGCTCCCAACATGATAAAATGTACTCCTCCAGCATTAAAAGAGTAGTATAAGTTACTCTTAGAACCACTCTCCGCTGAAGGAACTGCAAATCTCGTCAAATATGATTTGAATGTGATCCCAGAAACTTGGGGCTCAATCTCATGGTTGCCTTCAATGACCATCATAGGAACTCTTGAGGTTAATGGCTCCATGAATCTGAAGTTTCAACAGATGTAAACAATAAATACATATCATATACAATCAAATCAAGTAACATATGCATTCACAAATAAATTATTTTATAGATAAAATTCATCTTGTCTCAAATAACATTTTTTTTTCCCTACTAAAAGAAACTTCAACTTCAATTTTGGATGCACAGATTATAAGTTACTTGAATAAAAAAATAGAATTAAATATTAGATGATGATGAGAGGCAACAATAGAATTAAATAATAATAAATTAATCTTTAGATCAGAAGAAATGCCCCCCCAGTCAATCTAGAGCTTATTTCCAAAGTGTGGCTATGAAACAGATGGCAAGGTCACTAGCACTTTACTTGAGCCTGATTGTACGATTTCTATCAGTTTCAAGTGCTGTTGCATCCAAAAATCCAATTAGTGATTTTGGTTGCATGAACTAAAACTCAGCGGTAGAAACAAGGAAATCAGAAATAGACATACAAATGAAAATAAGAAGAGAAAACACAAGTATAAATATTAAAAATCTGAAAGTCAACCCAAATTTGTTAGCTTTCTAATTTAAAGCTTGCGGGATTGGTTGTCAAATCATTCATATCACACTAATAATTCACACCGTACTGATATTGGAAAAGTGTAGAAGGTAATAATGGTTTATGGTGCATAAGGAGACACATTAAAAATATCTATTGAGATCTAGCATAAAAGAAAATAGTTCAGTTTAGAGGCAACAAAGTCAAGAGTACTTGAGGGAACTTACTCAAGCTGGTAGTTATTTCTTGTTACAAGGGTTATAAGAAAATGTTGGATCAGAGAAATCTCAACGTTTGTTTAAAGCTTAAGATTTTGGGAACACTTGTTATCATGGTGTAGAGCATATAAGGAAAATCTCATTGCATTTTCAAAGAACCTAGCAAAAGGATTTGGAAATAGGACTCTAAAGATAAATTTTCAATCAATCATATTCAAGCTCTAATGCAGGAGATAAGGAAAAATAAAATGTTAATTAGAGAAATCTTGCCATTCATTTACAGCTTAAGCTTTTGGGAACATGTGATATCATGGTGTAGAGCATATAAGGAAGATATCATTGCCTTTTTAAAGAACCTGACAGCTTAGAGCATATAAGGAAGATATCAATATCATTGCCTTTTTAAAGAACCTGACAAAAGGATTTGGACATAGGACTCTAAAAATAGATTTTCAACATATCATATTGATGCTCTGATGCAGGATGTCTTAGTTTCCCTTACAGGGGAGAAGTGACTTCCCCAAGTACAAGCCTCCATTTTAATGACCTCAATGAACAAAATTCTGACAAAAACATCATTTAAACCACCACAGTATAAAGGATAGCATACAAAATTGAAATCAGCCATACAACAAATGCAAATTGGTTGCAGTCTCCATTTTAGTTTCCTTGTTGCATTCTGGTTTCCTGTTTATACTTCCTCCATTAAGATTTTTTTCCCTTTAGTGCAAAAATTATTAACAGGATTGATAGAACAACATACATCAGACTCCAAAAAAAAAATTTCACAGATTCTTAAATCTTTTTTTCTTTTTTTTTTTAATACAACTCCAAAAGTTTTGGAGTCTTTTGGAGATCAGACTCCAAAACTTTATTACAACACTTAAAACCAAAACGTTTTATGGCATTAATACAGTTCACATAAGTTCTATTTTATTTATATTTTGGAGTAATTGGAATGGTCCTTGAAGTTCTACACTTTTTTAATACAATACTAAAACTCAGAGAAAAAAATATTGGTCTTTTACAGATGCATACCCCAACTCTTTTCATAAACAGGATATCTTTATTTAAAAACTAAAAAATGTTTTAAAATTTTTATTTTATTCTAAAGAAGGAATTGGCCAGCAAAAACTGCAGGGAACTTATTATCATACATTTACCAATCAGTCATATTTTCAAGACTACATAAAAATTTGCCAATTTCAACTCAGGAACAAGCAGTGACAAATTGATTCAGCGTAGTATATTTTATTCCATATTG
The DNA here is from genome assembly GCA_028535165.1 of Quercus tomentella. Lineage (NCBI taxonomy): Eukaryota > Viridiplantae > Streptophyta > Magnoliopsida > Fagales > Fagaceae > Quercus > Quercus tomentella. Next base: position 30,706,496 of record JAPQVY010000001.1, read on the forward strand.
TCTCTAGTTACTACTTACTCATTTATAACTTAACTAATTCTTGCCCAAGGCCTCTTGGCCTAGTGGTGCTTTCAACCTGATATTCAACTAAATACCTCTCAACAACTGCATCTCAGCCAATGGTTGACAGATAGCCATCTCATTAGAATGAATTCATCAATACAAATGTGCAGCTAACCTGTTTAATAGAATGATAAACAGACCTTAGGGCGTGGAATATCATAAGCATATCTTTAGCCAGCATACCTATGATTGTACATGGTAAGGGTTTACCAAATGTCCACCTACACAGGCATAACTGAAAAAATTACATAAAGGTTACCTTCCCCATGCATCCCAGCGGGGTTGATAAGTCTCTCTGATAGGTGCATCTGGGAATGCACACGAGAAGCATGGAACTCCTTTTCCACCAGTTGTCTGATACTGATTTGCATAACTTAAGTCTCCAACCATTAATATCATTGAAGGATCATTCTGAATCAAATGATCAATAGTTGTTGTGGTGTTGCTTGTGAGACCCAAATCTCCAATAACTGCTATTCGATGAGGATAACCATTTGGGCTAGGCGTTGGAAATGTCTCAAAGACATTTTCTCCACTCATAGCTGGAATAGAGCTATCCCCACATTTGTAATAGTATTTTGTTTTGGGTTGAAGACCTGCAAAGAAATACAAAGCCAATTTAATGGAATTCAACAAGAAGTTTGGCTAATTACCAAATGAAGCATGGGTGCGTTTCCAGATTCGGGTGCGGGTGCGAGACTCGGCAATTTTTGAAAAAGTAGGGTGTGAGTGCGGTGATTAAAAAATTATTTAAAATATTTTTATTTATATTTTCTATATATTTTTACTATTAAAATATTCTTAAAAAACACATTACTATGGCCTTGGTTCACAAAACAAAGAAAGAAGAAGGCAAGAAACACAAAACAAAAAAGAAAATACAAAAGAAGCAACAAATATTCAGAATAAAATTGAAAAATGATAGATTTAGAATGTTTGGACCTCATTCAAAGCCGATTTCAGCTGTTCCGTCATGATTCAAGGTCGATTTTGGCCTTTTTCGGCTGTTTCGGTCAATTTCGGCCATTTCTGCCGTCGGCCGATACGACCTGATTCTGGCCGACTTAGCCCGGTTTGGTGTGAATCAGCCTGAATCGGCGCAAATCAGAGCTGAGTCAGCGTGAATCCAAAAAAAAAAAAAAAAAAAAAAAACCTCAGATGCGGCATCGACGCACGGGCAGCAGTGTCAGTTGCCGCACCCCGCGTCAGACTCCGGTGAGGCACCCTCCCAGCTGCGTCGATGCTTCCTAGATTACCACTTGGTGAATTCTAGTTTCTATCACTTTCTCTTATGTGTTTGATTAATAAATGAGATGACCATTCTATTATGTAAAATTTTACTTAAAATAACTACTTGATGTAACATAGCACTTTCAAGAAATTGCCAAATTAAATTAACATGCATTCCTCAAGAAGGAAATTTGCAGCATAATATTACCACCCAGTTATATGGTGGTCCATTTCGTACTTGCTTTTATACAAATAGTTTTTAGGGTAAATTACACAAACCTCCATTGAGGTTTGGGGGAATGACAATCTCTTGGAAATGATACTCCCCTCCCTTGAGGTTTAAGGAAATCAACACATTAGTCATTCCGTTAATAACAATAACAAAATATTCCAAATTTTGAAAAGATTCCTTGACCAAATCCTTGTCACTAACTTGTGGTTAGGGTTTGGTCAATAGACTCTATTCAATATTTGGAATTCTATTCTTGTTATTAATGGAACTATGGAAGGATTAATGTGTCCTCAAACCCCAAGGTAGGGAAGTGTCATTTCCCTTAAATTTGGGTTGGAGTGTCATTCCCTCAAATCTCAAGGGAGGGTTGTGTAATTTACCCAAGTTTTTAAATTACTCTGGTTGAGTATGTTCATATTTCATACGGTGAAAGACCTAATTAGCTGATTAGGAATGGAGGAAAATATATATACTTTGGAGTTAAGTTAGTACAAAAAACATCAAATGACTAAATGCTGCACAACTGAGGTGAAAGCATCACTCAAATTGCATCACAAAAGGGAATAACTTCAGTTGAAATTAGGTTTCTATGAGACGTATATATACAGTTTAGGCAAATATTTGACTGCTTATATTTTTTTTATTGGTAATTTACACACACAACCCAATGGGTCTTCAACCCATGACCTCACCCTCCACCTAGCACTTCTAAGGAGGAGGAGGTACCAATTGAGAGCTCATTGGCATATTTGACTACCTATATAAAATAACTTCAGTTGGGATTAGGTCTCTATGAGACGTATACAAATAGTTTGGGCAGGTAGCTGATTATAAATATTGGGTTTCATGTTTGACTACCTACATAAAATATTTCCTCCCCCTTGATAATTTCTCTAACATGTGAACTAATGGTAATACATTGATAATAGAAGGTCACAAGACCACATATGAGAAGTAGATCGATCATAATTTCTCATGAACATGCTAATCGATTGGAGAGAACGGACCAACTATCAAGCGGTAGCAGTTTAAGGCCATAGCATCATAGCAATTGATAATGATGCAAAAGCCTACCAACAAATCATTCTAAGCCACAAGGACAAATTACTTTAAAGTAATAAAAAGGGAGTTTGTACCTTTGAGCCTCACATGGTGAATGATCCCAGAGGTGTAATTCAAGAGGCCTTTAAATGGGTACAATTGACTGTAAACAGTGGAAACCCCTTTTGCAACACTCGTATACTCGCCACTTTCTTTCCCATACCACACCTCGCTCAAAACCGATGAAGGATCAAGCTCAGTCAAATTTGAACCAACCTGAGCATCACCTAAACCAATACAAACAAACCCAATTCACCAAAATCACTAAAGCAAACAAGAAGAAGAAGAAGAAAAGTAGAAAAGATTGAGAATTTCTCAGACTTACCAGTAACCCAAGAAACCCAAACTGAAGTTGGCGAAGAAATAGCAAGAGCAATCTGTTCTGGGAAGTTTGAGGTGACATTTCTCTTGATCCTTGGATCATCCATTGGCAAGTCCGAGCTGCCTTTACGTAAAGAAGGATCAAGGCGATGTGTCTCAGGCTTAAATGGGCCATCTAGAGTAGTGGGTATTTGGCTTTCAGTGACCACCATCTTTGTGATGATCAAGAAAGTGGTCAGAGTGATCATCCATAGCTTGAAGTCCTTCATTGGGGTTACTATTTTTTCTTGATTGTTGTTGGTAGTAATGGTTTTTTTAAGGTTGTCGGGAGAAGAGCAGTTTGGTCATGGTGAACAATCAAAGAGGTGGGGGTTTGGTAGTTTGGGATGAAAGCGAATCGGTTGGTGATGAAGTATGGCATATCTGTGATGAATAATAGAATATGCTTTTCGTTCAGTGTTCAACCGGGTGTAGAACACTAGAACCATGCAAGTTTATTTGGTGTTCAAGATTTCGTAGTGGTTGCTGGCGGTTTACTTATCTGTGGAATAAGTACAGTATCCAAAATAAATAAATAGAAAAAGAACAAAAATATAAATTATTATACTTATAGTGTCATTTTGACAGCCTATAAATTATATATTTAATTTTAAACAATTTTTTAAAAATATTAAAAAAAAAGTTTAAACCATTAATTATTATTTGAGTAAAAACTAATGATTTATTATAAAATTTGAACAAATGTCTAATAGGTTCAAAACATTTCAGTTTTGATTAAATTAGTCATTTAACTGAAAACGGTCTAAACGTTGTTTATTATTTTTACTCTCTTGGACTCCTCTCTCACCTTAGACCTCTCTCTTCTTTCTCTCCAACCGAACCCTCATTTTTAGCTTTGGTTGTGGGGAGTCACTTGTCAGTGGTGGTGGGTGTCAATGGTGGATCTGAAGCTCTTTGTGGGTTTCAATAGCGGATTTGTGATGGATCTGAAACTCTTTGTGGGTTTCAATGGTTGATCTAAAGCTCTCTGCATGTTAATGGTTGACTTGAAGCTCTTTTTATTAATTTTTTTCTGACTCTCTTTGAAAGCTTTGTAGGTGTGGGTTTGGTAATGGATTTGTTATGGGTATGTGGTTGGATTTTACTATGTTTGGTATGTGGTTATTTCGAGTTGTGAAGGACATGCTTGTTGTTGGTTGGTGGTGGTCGTTGTTGCTGATGGTTGTGGGTTTGTGGCTGAGTTTGGTATGGGTACCTTTGTAAACTAGACTAAAGCCTCCACTACCGGGCCAAAATGGCCAAATACCACAAATTTTTGAAATATTTTGTAAAAAAACACTGTTTCGGAACTATATAGGAAAATACCATTTTTTATGGAACTTGAGTTTCTTAAACTCGAGTTCCTAGGAGTTTTGCCACCGTGACACTGCTGAGGTGGAAATTGGGCCATTAAAAAAAATTATGTGGTACTCGAGCATGGTAAACTCGAGTACCATGCAACACAATACTCAAGTATACCAAGCTCGAGTACCAAATAAAATGCTGTTTTTTATTTTTTTTATTTTTTTATTTCTAAGGTACTCGAGCACACCAAGCTCGAGTACCTTGTAAGGAACTCGAGTTTAATAAACTCGAGTTCCTTATAACTTTTTTTTTTTTTTTTTTGTTTGGGATTATTGACAAATAAACATAAACATAAAAATAAGTAACTTTTTTTTTTAATGTTTTTATTTATTTAAATAGAAGTATTGTAAAATATAGAGATTTTAATTTCAAAATATGAATTTAATTTCTACATTAAGTAAAACTGTTCACTGTTTTCTCATAAAATTTTTCTCGGAGGCGTTTCCCCAAATTCCCAAGAGGCTTGTCCATGAGCGCTTCGACTTGGGCCTGTCGGCCCAAGCCTCCGCTTCATGGACTAAGCCTCAAAAAATCTCCCGTTAAAAACCACACAACATTATTCGAGTCGGGTCGGGTCGTCAACATGAATCAAATGATACCCTTAAAGTGTGGATGAAATGTTTTATAATGCTTAAATTTATAAAAGATACTAGTGAAAGTTCCATGCGTTGCATGGCTTTAATCTTGAATTTTCTTTATATATTTTTTTGAGAAATTATAACTAAATGAGTTATTATTACATAATTTTAGAATTATTTTCTAACTATATATAAGACAACTGATGATTATGTACATTCAACTTTTACAAAATCTAAAGATTAACAGTTCATTAGTTTTGGCTAAGTTTATATGAAATCATTGTGTCATTTTTTCCCTACTGTTCTTTGTTGCTACATATGATTCTTGTGCTTTGGTTGGACAATGTCCTCTGCTTTGTAATGTAGGAAACACCTTAGGAAGTGAAATGCCTCCAGTTAGATATGTTGATGTTTCCAATAATTGTGTAATTTGAAATATTACACACATAACACTTATCACCCAAATTAGATTTATTGTACATTACTTGTAGCAAAAATTAATAAATTCAATACATACAGACTCATCCAAACCACATAGACCAACCACTCTTTCACACAAAAACCATATGGCTCCTAAAGTAAGGACTTGCCACGTGAATACACAGATATGCAACCCTTTGTAATGCACCGTTTTCAAGGATGCAGAACATCCCTGGAAAGTTTATGCATCAATTTTGGGGGTGAGCTGTCCACCATTACTACACTGATGTTCGCAATGCTACATGTGTTGCTCAACAATTTGGTACGTTCTTTGATTTTCCATTGAGCTTACACGATTTTCTTCATTCAACGATTTCGAATTTTTCAACAAATTTGGATGATCAATACATTAATACATAGTTTTCCATTTAATTTTCACGATTTTGTACATTTAACGAATTCAAACTTTTCAACAAATTCAGACTATCTGTATATCTAATTTACACAATTTTATTTTGTACTTTCAAGATTTTATACAATCAACGAAATCAAATTCGAACGATCTGTACATTTAAATTTTGTTTTTTACAAATTCGAATGATCTGTACATCTAAATTTTGTTTTTTACAAATTCGAATGATCTGTACATCTAATGTACACAATAACTAAATGAATTTTCACGATTTTGTACTTTCAACGAAATCAAATTTCTCAACAAGTCCGGAATATTTGTACATCTAATGTACACAATTTTCCATTGAATTTTCACGATTTGGTACGTTCAACAATTTCGATTTTCCATTAAGATTTCACGATTTTGTACGTTCAACAATTTTGAAATTTTCATCAAATCAAGATGATTAGTACATTAGTACATAGTTTTAAATTGAATTTTCACAATTTTGTACATTTGACGACTTCAAATTTGGAAACAAATTTGGACGATCTGTACATCTAATGTAATTAATTTTCCATTAAATTGTTCATTGTTTTCTCATAAATACTGTTCATTGTTTTCTGCATAAACTATTTCTAGCATTCTACATAAAATTATTTTCTGTTCAGCATTATTTAAAAATTGTTCACTCTTTTTTTTTGCATAAATTATTTTTTATTCACTATTTAAAAAATTGTTCACTGCTTTCTCATAAAACACCTAGTGAAATCGTGTTTTCTAAATTTAAAAGCCAAATTTGAATGCTTTTTCATGTTTGAATTTCACAATAATCGAATCTATTTTTCTGCATTGATAAAATCTGTTTCTACATTAATATAATTTGCTCTTTGCACATCATGTTTATTGCATATTCAAATCTGCTTACTACATTCATAAAATTTGTTTTCTGCATTAATTAAAACTATTCATGGTTTTCTCATAAAAATTGTTCACTGTTTTCTACATAAACTATTTCTAGGATTTTGCATAAAATCATTTTCTATTCAGCATTATTTAAAAAATTGTTCACTCTCTTTTCTGCATAAATTATTCTCTGTTCACTGCATAAATTGTTCATTGTTTTCTCATAAAACACCTAGTGAAATCGTGTTTTCTAAATTTAAACGCCAAATCTGAATGCTTTTTCTTATTTGAATTTCACAATAATCGAATCTATTTTTCTACATTGATAAAATTTGTTTCAACATTAATATAATTTGCTCTCTGCACATCATGTTTACTGCATATTCAAATCTGCTTACTGCATTCATAAAATATTTTTGAGGGGGAGAGAGTACAAAAGTCTTTTTGAGGGAGAGGGAAGGCTATTACAAAAGGCTTTCTAAAACTTGGAACTTAAACGCTTAGAATCTTAGAAACTTAGAAACTTGTCTTCTGTCTTTGTAGTCCGTCTCTTTTATAGGTGAAATGAACCATGGTAAAGTAGGTAAATTTAACTCAAGTTAATCTGTCGGTGGTATGGAAATACGATTTCCCTGTACTTAGTTTTGGAGGTTTGCCGACCATAATGTGCCCGACGCTTCCAAGACTCTCGTACGTGTATATTGGCATATTAAGGAAGGCTATTACAAAAGGCTTTCTAAAACTTGGAACTTAAAAGCTTGAAATCTTAGAAACTTAGAAACTTAGAAACTTGTCTTCTGTCTTCGTAGTCCGTCTCTTTTATAGGTGAAATGAACCATGGTAAAGTAACCTGAGTAGGTAAATTTAACTTAAGTTAATCTGTCGGTGGTATGGAAATTAGTACTAATGAGTAATAGTCTGTCTGCATCTGTCTGGGAATCTTTCAGATCTCGGGAATCTATCAGATCTCTTTTTACGCATGCTAGTAAACAGTAGTAACTTTTGAACATCTGTCTGGACTGTCTTGATTTGTCTGGAAGCTATTCACGCGTGCTGGTGAATAGTGATCTGTCATGGATGCCATCTTCGGTGGTTCTACCCAAGCCATTAAAGATGCAATGGCTGTCCTGAATCAAGAAATTATGTAACTGTGGTAGTCAATGTTGATGTGAATTTGAATTGGTTCAGAACCTTAGGAACAAGTACAACGAGTCCATGGCTTAGGTGATTATCTTGTTTTGTGTTTCATTCTCTTTTCCCTTTGCATACAAATTTCATTCTAGATATGATTCACATTTGTTTGATTATTCTAATGATTTATGCCTTTATATAAACTACAAAATGACAATTCTTTGTTTGGGTTCTTGATTTTGAATAAACAAAGTAATATCAATAACATTCTGGTGAATGATCATTATTGACAACTACCTTCTAGGAAGCTGTTTTATATTCAGGTATTTGTTATTTTGTTAGCTTTAACACATTATTAAATAATTTACGCAGAAAAGAGAGTAAACAATTTTTTAAATAATGCTGAACAGAAAATAATTTTATGCAGAATACTAGAAATAGTTTATGCAAAAAACAGATTTTATGAATGCAGTAAGCAGATTCAAATATACAGTAAACATGATGTGCAGAGAGGAAATTTTATTAATGTAGAAACATATTTTATCAATGCAAAAAAAGAGATTCGATTATTGTGAAATTCAAACATGAAAAAGCATTCAGATTTGGCTTTTAAATTTAGAAATCACGATTTCACTAGGTGTTTTATGAGAAAACAGTGAACAATTTTTTAAATAGTGAACAGAAAATAATTTACGCAGAAAAGAGAGTGAACAACTTGTTATAAAGTTTACATAGTAAGTTGTTATTAATTCTCATTTGGACCTATTAGTGACATTATATTTTTCCCTACCATTAACAATTTGTCATGCAGACTTTATTGTGAAATTTTTGAAAAAATATTGTGTCCATAACTTGCATAAAGAGAGGTAATTAAAACATATATATTTATATATATCTTGTCTTTTTTGGTAATTTACAACTCAAACCGCCACTTTTATAAGTATTAGCCAAACACTCAACTTTGTCAAAAAGCATTTTTTGATAGTTTTTACCAAACATGCTACTTTAAAAAAAAAAACTCAGTTTCATATTTTACTTTTTAAAACTTCCACTTTTTCCAAAAGAACTGTTTGAAAAAGCTGAACCAAACTCACCTTAGTAGAACTAATAGATTGTGGTTTTTTTTTAGTTGCAACTTACGCATATGCAAGTAACAATAATATGCAAGTATTATAAAAGATTTAATTGCTTGAGTTCAAATCATCTCCTTCATTAATAAATAAGGAGTTATAAAAAAAAATTAGAAAGGTTTTTATTGATAATCTTAATTAAAGATATTATATATATGGACAAATATACAAAATTATGCATGTTATATTATAATAATCATTCATTTAGTTAGAAAATAATTCTAAAATTATGTAATAATAACTCATTTAGTTATAATTTCTCAAAAAAATATATAAAGAAAATTCAGGACTAAAGCCATGCAACGCATGGAACTTTCACTAGTATCTTTTATAAATTTAAGCATTATAAAACATTTCATCCACACTTTAAGGGTATCATTTGATTCATGTTGATGACCCAACCCGACTCGAATAATGTTATGTGGTTTTTAATGGGAGATTTTTTGAGGCTTAGTCCATGGAGCGGAGGCTTGGGCCGACAGGTCCAAGTTGGAGCACTCATGGACAAGCCTCTTGGGGGTCTGGGGGCAACGCCCCCGGGAAAAATTTTATGAGAAAACAGTGAACAGTTTTACTTAATGTAGAAATTAAATTCATATTTTGAAATTAAAATCTCTATATTTTACAATGCTTCTATTTAAATAAATAAAAACATAAAAAAAGCTACTTATTTTTATGTTTATGTTTATTTGTCAATAATCCCAACAAAAAAAAAAAAATTTATAAGGAACTCGAGTTTATTAAACTCGAGTTCCTTACAAGGTACTCGAGCTTGGTGAGCTCGAGTACCTTAGAAATAAAAAAAAAACAGCATTTTATTATAAAATGGTACTCGAACCTGGTATACTCGAGTATTGTGTTGCGTGGTACTCGAGTTTACCATGCTCGAGTACCACATAATTATTTTTAATGGCCCAATTTCCACCTCAGCAGTGCCACGGTGGCAAAACTCCTAGGAACTCGAGTTTAAGAAACTCGAGTTCCATAAAAAGTGGCATTTCCCTATATAGTTCCGAAACAGTGTTTTTTTACAAAATATTTCAAAAATTTGTGGTATTTGGCCATTTTGGCCTCCACTACCAAGTATCTTTTTTCCTCCCAAACCCTTACTTGCTTTCTTTAGTTCTTGGTAGGAGTAACGATGTGGGCCTAATTCAAGTCTCCAATCTTTAACTTTGTCCATGGATTTTTATTTTTATTTTTTTATTTTTTTTTTCATTTAACATTATTTTAAAAATATTTTAGTTAGTTGTCATGTTTGTAAAACTATGTAGGAAACTAACATCTTGAGACTCTAAAACTTGAGTTCAAAGCGAAATTCGAGTTTCTAAAACTCAATTTGTGTGTGATAAGCTGATGTGGAAAAAAATCTATGTGGAAATCGAGTTTTAAAAACTCGATTTCCTGTGTTCACCTCGTCCTTTCTTCTTCCGTGGACTCCTTTCTTCTTTGTTCTTTTTTGTTCACCTGGTCCTGTCTTCTTTTGTGGAATCCTTCATTGTGTTCAGATCTTCCCGTGCGAACTATTCTTCTTCTTCCTCTAGGTTCTTCTCTTTGTCTTCAATTTCTTCAGAATCTCATATCTTCATCATGTTCTTCATCATGTTCTTATTCTTTTATGGAAATCGAGTCTTTAAGACTTGAGATCTATGTGGCATAATAGTGTCCAACTCAACAAGTAGGAAGCGAGTCTTTAAGCCTCGAGTTCTATATGGAACTTGAGTTTCTAAAACTCGAGATATTAGTTTGCTAAAACCTTTCAAACACGTGTTAACTTACTATGCTAGTCCCCAAATATCCCCTTGTCCATTTTCTTAATCTTCCTAAACAAGTAAATAGCAACAGAGACTACATATAGTGCAAGAACAATAGCTGAATCAAAACTAGCTACTATTAGAAGCTTAAAGCTATGTGTTTATTATTCTTGAGTCCTAGCAGTGAAGGTAGAGGAGAGAGATAGAAGAGAAAGTCAGAGAGAAGAGAGAAAAAATAATAAACAGCATTATTATTTTAATGAGATTCTTGTAAGCCCTTATTGTAGGCCTATCAAGCCCCAAGATGAAGACCTACTAGTTAAAGACTTGTTGTTTGGGAATGGAGTGGTAGATGTTAATGCCGTGCCATTTGTCCTGCCTTTTGATATTCTTGCTAGACTTAAAGTTATCCCCATTAACAAAATGGGAGACTGAGAAGACAAAAGAATTTGGGTGAACTCCTTTAATGGAGATTTTAATGGCAGAGATGCTTATGTTATATCTGCTGATGAGGGTGTTCAAGATCATTGGGACAATAAGTGGGTGTGGAAGGTTCCTACCCCCCTAAGGATTAAATTCTTCTTGTGGCTATGTGCTCACAATAGCATAAAAGTTAATGAGATTCTTGCTTGTAGGGCTATTGGTATTTCGCTTGATTGCCCAAGATGTGGTTGAGTCGGAATCCATTGTCCACTTTCTTAGAGACTGTCGGTTTTCCGTCCAAGGTTTTGAATTTCGTTTTAGAGATCGATCCAAATTGACAATTGGAACAGAATATTCTAGTACTGGTTTGTTTTAGTGCACCATTTCGGAATTACGCACTAGATATATATACACACATAATATACATAACTTATATATTTATAACTTCAAATAAGGAGAGGCTACTGAAGCTGAATGTGGTAATACTGATGATGAGATTGATCGGTTTACACTTGGTCCGGAGAACATTTCAGCTTCACCACCACAGGCTCAGCCACAGGGACAGCCATAGGCATCAGCTCAGCCTCAGGCACTAGTTTAGGCTCCTGATCGCCTTGATTTGATTCTGGATCGATTGGACCACTTGCACAGGTCCTTTGATGAGCATACTGTATACTCTAGAAGACAGTTTGTCTACCTTTAAGAGTAGATCACTTCTCTCTCTAGCCATTTCTAGGACATAGGGGGTTTAGACGACTGGTACCTTTGGCCATTCCGGTCAAAAAAGGGGGAGTAGTATTAGCTTAAGTGGGAGTACAGTTTAAGGGGGAGTAGAAATCCTAGTAGCTTTTATTATGCTTAGTTTTTTACCTTGCTTTATATAAGCTTTCAACACTTTAGTTAAAAACTCAGTTTATCTTTAGTACTTTTGTAATTAGTTTTTATAATCTTTTTATGATGCATTTAGTTATCTATTGCCTTCTTACTTTAGTTTTCTTTATTGCATCATATGCTTGTTGAACATGCTATTAGTTCTTGTGTTGCACTTAATTGCTTGCGTGTTTGGATATTCATTTATTCGATAAATGTTTATTGTAGTCATTTCTCAATGATTGTTCATGTTTGATCAAGTTGCGCTTTAAGTTATTTTCTCTTGGTATTTACTTGATCGCATTTTACTTGTTCTATATACATGTCTTGATTTCTATTTGTCTCAATCTTAATGAAGTTATTTGTTATGTGCAAGTGTTTCAAGTTATAGGTATATATGTTACAAGTTCTTCAAAGGTTTTAGATTTAGGTTTGAGTGAGTTTTGCCTTTGTTCCCAAACTCATGTTTTAAGTCTGGAGTTTGTTTAGGGGTTTTGTCAAGAAATAGCCAAAGGGGGAGATTGTAAAGTTGTAATTTTCAATTATATTTTGTTGGCATTAATTCCGTGTCAAATTTGATTGTACTAAGTCAATCAATTCCCTGTATATTTGTGAGATTTAATGTGAGGGTTGAGTATGAGAGTTTGGTGAAGAATTGTGAAGAGCAGAGAACTTCGTGACTTGCTCGCGAGTGGACAACTCGTGAAAGGTCACATGAGAAGCACATGCTGGAAGCTGAAGAAATAAGTGTTAGGAGGCATCTTGCGACACATCTCGCGACTAGGCCAACTCACGAGATGACCCGTGAGATGCACTGTCAGGCTGTTTTAATGTGCTTTCCTAATTCTTTACCTATACTGTAAAAGCCCGCATTACCCACGATTGTAAGGAGACTTTTAGAGAGAAAACCCTAGAAATACACTTGAAAGTTAGAGACTGTAAACCCATAATCATCCACACATTTCTCTTAGTTTTCCTCTACTCATACCTCTCTAATTACAAATCTTTGAGAAGTTTTTAGCCTAAACACATACCTCACCTAATCTGAGTGTTGAAAGTTGTTTTCGTGCATGTGGGAAGTATTGGAAGAAGCCATTCTATGGTGGATGCAATTTGGAGCTAATTGCGGGATTCGGATAACTAGTGAAGACATGACTTGGTGAAGTCCGTTGGGAGCTGAAACTCGAAGGGTTCAAGTACAGTGGGTAGATTAGGTTTGGAGGGTTTTTTTGATATCATTGTACTCCATTTTTATTTACTAGTGGATCATTTTGACTTGGAGGACCGTGGAGAGGTTTTTCGCCGAGTACTTCAGTTTTCTCTTCGATAACACGTCTCGATGTTATCTTGTATTTGCATCTCTCTTTCCTTACTTCTTGTGCTTTATAATTACTTGTTGATTATGCTTGTATATGCACTAGGTAGTAGTTCCAATTAATTGCGCATTAATTACTCTTATTCCGCACTTAGTTGAGTAAGTCAAAAGCAATTTAGCTGTAAGTTTAAAATTGGGGGTCTAAACAAGTTTTAGTGTTTTCCACTATTGAGCTTCCACTTGTATAGAGAAAGAATGAAAGATCATATTCGTAGAGGATGGTTTTATGTTGTAATTTTGCTATGTTTAGGTGTTTCAACATTCAAAATTATATGGTCTGTTTAGTGGGGTTTGGTTTGGAAGTGGGGAGTTGATGTTATTTCACTACAGTTTTTTTGGTTTTGCTTGTGGGTGTAATAGGTCTCTGTGTAAAGCGTAAACTGTGAATGGGATGTGTAAGGTTGAATTTTATCAACCATCTTGTTGGCTTTACTCCGTGCCAAATTTACTTGTATTTTAGCAATTAGTAACCCTGTATTTTGGTGAGATTCATGTAAGGGTAATGAGTGAGAAAGTGTGAAGAAATGCTCAAGATTGTGCAAGGATGCAAAAACTCGTGGCTGGACTCGTAGGTGACTCGCGACTGGCAAGCCGCCAAAGTTGGCACATGTGTGGAGCATGCGGGGGAGCTGAAGAGTCATGCCAGCTGTTGCACTACAGGACAAAAGTCCCAGACTGGCGAGGCTGTTAGCTCGCGGCTTGAACTCGCGACTCAGCCCAGTTGCGAAGTCAAGTCGCCAGACCACCCTGTTTGGGAAAAATTGTCTTTTCACATTCCTTCTCACCCTACTATATATAGACCCTTATACCCATGAAATGTAGAGAGCTTCCAGAGAGAATTTTGAGAGAAAAACCCTAGAGAAAAACAAGATTGATTCATCCACAATCTTCACATAGAGACTCTTCAAATTCCTCTACTCTCTTCCTCTCCATTGTTAAATCCTTGAGAGGTACATTACCAAAACCTTTTCTCACCATACCCATATTTGTGAGAAAGCTATTTGGTGCTTTGGGAAGCAGTTAAGAAGGGACCAATTTCATATTGGTAGATGCTATGGTCAAGTAGCGGAATCCGGTAAGCTAAAGAAGAAATAGGTTCGGCGGAACCTCGTTGGAGTAGGAGCTTGGAGGGCTTAGGTACATTAGGTAGATTAGGCTTGGAGGGTCTTCTGTTGTTTATGTATCCCAACTTGATTCTTTAGCGAATTATTTACCGCTTGGAGGGCGGCGGAGAGGTTTTACATTGAAGGCTTCGGTTTCCTTTTCGATAACACATTGTGTGTTGTCCTTGTGTTTGCATCTCTCTTCCCTTAATCTTTGCCATTTAATTTCTGCTGTGGAAGTGATCTTATTTGGTTTAGATTGTTTATCAATTTTGTATTAAGCTTATGTTCATATTCCGCACATTAATTGTTTGATATTAAGCTTGAATTGGTAATTTGTAAATTGGGGGTCTAAACGTTCATAGTGTTTTATACACTAATTGAACTTTCAATTGGTATCAGAGCGGGTTCACTTATATTGGTTTCATTACCTTAGTGTGATCCTTGACCCTAAATTGAGATGGACTGGTCTCAGTCTTTAAATGTTCCACTATATTTTGATGGTAACAACTATGCCTTTTGGAAGGTGAGGATGAGAGCATTTTTGTATTCTATAGATGAGGCTGTTTGGGATGCTGTTGAAATAGGTTAGACAAAGCCAGAGGCAGCCAAATCCACATGGGATAAGGCAGCCCTCGCAGCATCAAATGCTAATAGCAAAGCATTTAACGCAATTTTTTGTAGTGTGTCCCCAGATGAGTTCCATCGGATTTCTCATATCAGCGTTGCCAAGGAAGCATGGCAGATTTTGGAGACCACTTATGAGGGTACAAAGAAAGTTAAGGACACAAAGCTACAGATGCTGACTACCCTATTTGAGGAGCTCAGGATGAGCGAGGATGAGTCCTTTGACTCTTTCTATAGTAAGCTAAATGAAGTGGTCATCGGTAAGTTTAACTTGGGAGAGAAAACAGAGGACTCGAAAGTTGTAAGAAAAATTCTTCGTTCATTGCCGGAGAGCTTCCATGCAAAGGTGACTGCAATTGAGGAGAGCAAAGACCTTGATAAAATCAAAGTCCAAGAGCTGATTGGTTTTCTCCAAACGTATGAGCTTTCATTACCAAATCAAAGAAAGAGTAAATCACTTGCTCTTAAGACGATAAATGAAAGGGTAGAAGCTCATGGTTCATCGGATGAGGATGTAGTCGAAAAGGATGTTGCCTACCTTGCAAAGAATTTCCGCAAATTTCTAAAGTTCAAGAATAGTGAGAAATTTGGTGATAAAGGGAAATTCATGAATTCCGAAAAGGAGAAGGACTTCAAAAAGAGAGAAAGGAAGGAGTCTCAATCTACTCAAAGAGTCACTTGTTTTGAATGTAATGGACATGGCCATTTCAAAAAGGAATGTCCTAATTACTTGAGATCGAAGGGCAAGGTGTATGCCACCACTCTTAGTGACTCAGATTCCTCCACCTCTGATTCTGAGGATAGTTGTGATGAAGAAGGGAATTTCTCAGCATTCATGACTATTGCTCATGTTGAGTCTTCGGAGGACTTGAATTTGCTTGTGGAAGAGCTTGGGGAGCATAGTGATGAGGAATTCATGGGAATTGTAGAAGAATCAGATGTTGAAGAAGATGAAGATACAGCTGGTCTTAGAGAAAACTACAATTCTCTACTTGAGAAGTCAGGGGAATATGCAAAGGTGGCTAAGGCAGCTGTGAAAAAGATGAAGAAAGCTGAGGAGGACTATAGAAGTCTCCTAGTGAGATATAAGGAGACCAAGTGTGAGATAGAGACGCTAAATGGCAAACTAACCGAAGCTTACACCAAGGTGAAATTCCTTGAGCTTGAGGTGGTTCAAGCAAATGCCAAGGTAGAGCGAGTCTCCACAAAGAAGCTTGATGATGTTCTTTCCCCTTAAAAGACCTTCTCCGATAAAACCAGATTAGGATACACTGGAGAAAGTAGTTCAGCTGTGAACATCTCCAAAGAAGTGAAGTTTGTAAAGGCCAAAGAGCCGTTTGTAGTTGCCCCTACTATGGAGAAGGCAAATGTTAAGAAGAAGAAGAATGTGGCTGACCAGCGGGTGTTGAACAAGTCCCGTAATCAATCTGTGGTCAGGCCTAAAGCCAAAGCAAAATCTCTTCCACGATCATAAAGAGGTTCTATAACCAACCATGTGTGTCATCACTGCGAACTTCAAGGGCACACCCGACCAAATTGTCACAAATTGAGAGCATTGAGAAATGCAAGTGATCAAAGGTCAAGAAGACCAAGAAATGACAAGAGGACGTGGGCTGTTGAGCCATCAAGAGATCGAAATGGTGACCCCGGAATGATGGACGTGATGAAGATGATTGGTGCATTCACCAACTGCTTGGAAAGCTTCACTAGAAGGTTTGAAAGTCCTAACTCTCGTACTCAATCCTTTAGGGATATCACCCTAAACGCACGTGACGTGTGGGTGATGAAGGGTACTCATGCATAAGCATTACAACATGTCCATGCATTAATACTTCCTATGTTGTGTGACTGTTGGTTTGTTTATTGATTATGTGAATTGAAAATTGTTTGTTTGTTTTTGATTTCATTCATTTAAAATGTTTTTACATTGTTGTTTTTGATCAATCTTTTCTTACTTGTGTGTCAAAAATCCAAAAACCACATAAAAAGCAGAAAATCCAAAAAGTTTGATCGACATTGTTGTGTTTTGTCTTAAAATATGTTTTCTCTTGTACATTTGTGCAAATGGCTTTGTGCATCTACGAGCATAACTTGTTCCCTATGCACTTATATCATTGTGGGAGAAATCTTGAAATCTATGTGACTGTTGTAAATAGATCTTCAACCTTGTCATGAATGATTAGTGAATGGTTTTGTTGATCTTAAGACATGCATAGACTTGTGCCTATATCTCTTCCCACTCTTTATTTTATTGTTTTTGCTAAAAGAGCTCACCAAATGTGAATCTCCAAATGAAAAGAGATATTGAGCTGCAAAAGCCTGTCGCATATACTAGTATTTGACTAAGAAAAAGGGAAAGCGACCAAAAGTTAAAATTGCATGATGCCTAAAAAGCCAAAGGCTAACTAAGCAAAGCGAAATATTCAAAATTTCAGGCATCAATCTCACAATGAGATGTGTTGATTCAAAAAGATCAAATGATATGTCAAACATGGAGCCAAATGAAAAGCTTCAAAGATATTGTTCTTAAGCCTTTGTGGGAGGTTATATATGCATATTTCTATAATTGAGATGGGTCACATTATCTAGTGTTAGTTATGTATGCCTTGATTGAATTGATCATTGAAGCTTCACATTAGACTAAGGACTATCTCATTTTTGATATCCACACGCAACACACATGCCTATGTTCAATGAATGCCATATTCATTCGTGTGATTGTACTTGATTAAATGTGTTTTCACATGCTTAATTTTTGTTGATCAATCACAAAAATAAAAATTGTCAAAAATTTCAAAAAATTGTGTTGCCTTGTTCTGGAGACTCAGTCGCGGGTAGAACCAGTCGCATGCCCCAGTCGCGAGTCCATCACAGAGATTTTTCGCAACTCACTGGCGACTCATTGGCGGGTAAATGCTTCAGTTGTGAAAAACACTTAGAATATTTTTCAAAATTTTGGAATTTCATGCTTTTCGCGGCTCAGGTTGGCGACTTGTTCGCGGGTGGAAGGTCTAGTCACGAGGGGTACACAGAGATTTTCGCGGCTCAGTTCGCGACTCTCTCGCGAGTGGAACTTCCAGTCGCGAAAAACACTTAGAGAATTTTTTCAAAAGTTTTCTTTCAAGTGTTCTGGCGACTGGTCCTGGCGACTTGCACGCGACTTGATTCAGTCGCGAAAAACGCGTGTTTTGCACAAAATGGGTTAGTTTTTAAACCTTTTCAGTTTTTCCCTCGAACATTTCTGACTGTTCATCTTCTTCCTTACCTGAAACTCTCTCAAACTCACCGTGTCACTCTCAAACGAACCTCCATTTTTGCTTAATTTCATTCTCAAATCTTCAAGAAAAGGTATGGGTTTTCTCTCTCTCACTACATATTTCATGTTTTGAGCTTTGTTTTCTTGGATTTGTGATTCGTTACTGAATTTTGTGATATCTGTGGTTTCGGCTATAGGCTGGGTTCATATTTATTGAGTTTGGGTGTTTGGGCTTAGTTGATCCTGTTTCTAGGATGCTTAATATGGTTACTTTCATGGTTCATTTTTCTATTAGTGTTTATAACCTGATCTATGATGATTGGTAATTCTCTTACCCATGTTTATTGGTCACATTGTCATATGATATTGTTTTTGTGATATACTCTGTTTGTGAGTATTTTTGATTCAATTTGGTTAAGTTCTGTTTGTTGGGCTATAATGTCTTGTCTGCTTGTTGCTATAGTTTCTTGTTCTCATGAATGCTGCTATTGCCTTGAGCATACTGTTTGCTCTGTGTTGGTTTGATCATATCATAATCATTTAGATATGTCTCATAGACATATTTTTTTGGGGATAAATGTGGTATTCAATGCTTAAATACAACTGAGTAGTGGTTGTTGCATTTTGTGTTTAGGATTGTGACCTAGAATGTTTGTGTTAGAGTTGTTGTGTTAATAGGTTGTTCTATACCTCTATGCTTTGAGCTTTCTCATTCAACTCCTGCCTCTGAACTGTGTCTTGATTGAGTGTTTTGGTACTATATTTTTAACAATAACATGTTACTAATGTTCTGAGTGTCCATCTTTTGTGCTCTGTATTGTGGCCTTTTCTGCTTGTTCACAGATGGCTCATTCTCCTACAAAGAAGAAGACTCCTGCAAAGAAAGCTGACAAAAGGTTGAAAATGGACCATAACCTATTTAGGTCGGTTCAACACTTTGATAGATATAGGGATTCTTTCTTGAGGGGAAGCATCATACAGGAAAGATTTGTTGACTTAGGGGATTTAAAGGACACCTTCATTCCAAGTTGTTTTGAGGGCAGAGGATGGGATAAATTGTTAAGTGACCTACCTGCTGTCTGTGAGCCTTTAATCAGAGAATTCTACGCAAATGCTGTGATAAGGGAGGATGAGTTGAGTTGTTGGGTTAGAAGAAAGGAATTCACCATAGATGCCCATGACATTGATGAAGTGCTAGGGCTTGAAGGATTAGAGGACTATGACTTCACCCACTACAAGGACAGGATGCTCTCTATAGAAACTGTCCAA
This sequence comes from Quercus tomentella, assembly GCA_028535165.1. Taxonomy (NCBI): domain Eukaryota; kingdom Viridiplantae; phylum Streptophyta; class Magnoliopsida; order Fagales; family Fagaceae; genus Quercus; species Quercus tomentella. The sequence continues at coordinate 30,726,083 of JAPQVY010000001.1, forward strand.
ACTCGCATTGGTGGACAAAGAGAAGGGAGATGCCTCAACACTACAGCATTTCTAGCTGACATGAGGTGCCTAACCAACATCATGATGTTCAATCTGTACCCTGTGAGGAAGCTGACTATAATCAACAATGCTAGAGCTATCTTCCTCACGGAACTTAAGGAGAAAACATTCATTGACATCAACTCTCACATCTTTGACACTATTGTGGATGAGACTAAAACCACCTCTAGGCTCAAGCTGATCTTTCCTAGCCTTCTTATGAGGCTTTTCAGAGCAAAAGGTGTTGAAATCCCTCAAGATATCAGCCTCATGCCTACACCTTTAGCCATTAACAAGCTAACCATCATCAGGATACAAGTCTGTCTTCCAGGTGATGAAGAGGTAGGTGATCAAGGTGAAGGTGACCAAATGGAGACTGAGACAGTGACTGTAGGACAAACTTCAACACCCAGAAGCTGAGGCAAGAGGAGCAGAGCTTCAACCTTATCAGAGGTACCTCCTGATGCATTTCAGATCATCCTGGAGAGGATTGATGGACTCAGAGAGGTCCAGAATGAGCATATTGACAGGATGGCAGCACTTCAGGATCAGCTCAACATACTTTCAGCCAAGTTTGACAGCTTCAGCACCCAGTAGTGACCCTTTGGCCATTCCGGTCAAAAAGGGGGAGAACTTTTGAGGGACAGCTCTTGAGGGGGAGTGTCATTTTAAGGGGGAGCTTGTCAAAAACAGTGTTCTTCAGTTTATGCTTTAGTTTAACTTTATGTTTATTACAGTTTATGGGTTTGATATGTCAAAACACTTGAGTTATTGTTTTGTTTTAAAACACTTATGTTACTTTCGGTTGTTAATATCTAAAGGTTGTTATTCAGTTTTCTTTTAGTTTACCCATGTTGCTTTTGTAAGCTTTTAGGGTTTGTTTTGTTTTGTAGGCTTTTATGGTTTGTACCATGCTATGCAGCCTTTTTATTTTGTTGCCAATACTTCTTGCTAAATATTATGCATTTTCTTTAAGTATTCTCACTCTTGTGCCCTTGTAGGATTTTGTTCCTAGATGCATATACTTTATGTATTGTGCATTGGTTGAGTGTTGGGCATGCAAGTGATTTGCATTGAACTTATTGGCTTGTATGTCCGAATGTTCATTCCAAGTGTGAATGAGCATTGTGGTCATTATTTTATAGTGATTGTCTGTTTGGTCAAGCCATGGTTTATTTTTCATTCCATTTTGCTTGATCTCATTGTGAGTGTCTCATATGCAATTACAAGTTTTTCTGCATACAATAACGATACTGTGTTGTTATGTTTCAGGAGATTCTTGTTCATATGATTCAAGAGCTTATCAGATTCTAGAGTTAGGTGTGAGTGAGTTTTGTTCAACTGTTTCCAATTCACATTTTAAGTCTAGAGTTTGTTTTAGGGTTTTGTCACGGAATAGCCAAAGGGGGAGATTGTAAGGTTGAATTTTATCAACCATCTTGTTGGCTTTATTCCGTACCAAATTTGCTTGTATTTTAGCAATTAGTAACCCTGTATTTAGGTGGGATTCATGTAAGGGTAGTGAGTGAGAAAGTGTGAAGAAATGCTTAAGATTGTGCAAGGATGCAGAGACTCGCGGCTGGACTCGCGGGTGACTCGCGACTGGCAAGCCGCCAAAGATGGCACACGTGTGGAGCATGCGGGGGAGCTGAAGAGTCATGCCAGCTATTGCACTACAGGACAAAAGTCCCAAGCTGTCCAGGCTGTTAGCTCGTGGCTTGAACTCGCGACTCAGTCCAGTCGCGAAGTCAAGTCGCCAGACCACCCTGTTTGGGAAAAACTGTCTTTTCACATTCCTTCTCACCCTACTATATATAGACCCTTATACCCACGAAATGTAGAGAGCTTCTAAAGAGAATTTTGAGAGAAAAACCTAGAGAAAAACAAGATTGATTCATCCACAATCTTCACATAGAGACACTTCAAATTCCTCTACTCTCTTCCTCTCCATTGTTAAATCCTTGAGAGGTACATTACCAAAACCTTTTCTCACCATACCTATATTTGTGAGAAGACTGTTTGGTGCTTTGGGAAGCAATTAAGAAGGGACCAATTTCATATTAGTAGATGCTATGGTCAAGTAGCGGAATCCGGTAAGCTGAAGAATAAATAGATTTGGCGGAACCTCGTTGGAGTAGGAGCTTGGAGGGCTTAGGTACATTGGGTAGATTAGGCTCGGAGGGTCTTCTGTTGTTCATGTATCCCAACTTGATTCTTTAGTGGATTATTTACCGCTTAGAGGGTGGCGGAGAGGTTTTACGCCGAGGGCTTCGGTTTCCTCTTCGATAACACATCGTGTGTTGTTCTTGTGTTTGCATCTCTCTTCCCTTAATCTTTGCCATTTAATTTCTGCTGTGGATGTGATATTATTTGGTTTAGATTGTTTATCAATTCTGTATTAAGCTTATGTTCATATTCCGCACATTAATTGTTTGATATTAAGCTTGAATTGGTAATTTGTAAATTGGGGTCAAAATGTTCATAATGTTTTATACACTAATTGAACTTTCAGGATGGGTCTTTCCTACTTGCAAAAATAGGTTTCCACTGTCTCTATGATTGTTGATAGTAGTTTGGACTTGGGAAAATGAGGGTAAGTTAGTAATGTTTTCTTTCCCATATTTTTGTCTTAGATAGTCAAATAGTTTGGTTGGGTTTTTGTTCGGTCCTGGGTTTAGGATTAGGGTGGTTGAACTATAGAGGTAATTGATGCAATCGCCTAAGGCCCTCAAATAAAAGAAGACCCCCACTTGTAAAAAAAAAATTATATATAAATTATATTTATCTCTATATTTTAATTACAAAAAGGAAATTAAATCTTTTTATTGGTCAATAGTGTAAGGTTGAATTTAATCAACCATTTTGTTGGCTTTATTCCATGCCAATTTGCTTGTAATTCAGCATTTAGAAACCCTGTATTTAGGTGGGAATCATGTAAGGGTAGTGTGTGAGAGAGTGTGAAGAAAAACTCAAGAGTATGCACTCCAGCAGGGCCTCGCGACTGGATCTTGCGACTGATGAGTCGCCAAAAGAGGCACACGTGTGAAGCATGCAGGGGAGCTGAAGAGTCACACCAGTTGGAGCACTACAAGACAAAGCTTCTAGTCTGGCCAGACAGTTAGCTCACGACTCAAACTCGTGACTCATTCTAGTCGCAAGCCCGAGTCGCCAGACAGCTCTGTTTATTACAAACTTGACCTTTCGCATTCCAAACACACACTAGTATAAATACCTTTATACCCACGTATTGTTGAGAGCTTCCAGAGAGAATTTTGAGAGAGAAACCCTAGAGAAAAACAAGATTGACTCATCCATAATCTTCATCCTTTGATTCTCCAAATTCCTCTACTCTCACTCTCTCCATTGTTAAATCCTTGAGAGGTACATTAGCCAAATCCTTATCTCACCATACCCATATCTGTGAGAAGATTATTTGGTGCTTGGGAAGTAGTTACGAAGGGACCAATTGATATTGGTTGTTGTAATGGGCTAATTGCGGGATCCGATAAGCTAGAGAAGACATAGGTTCGACGTAACCTTGTTGGAGCAAGAAGCTTGGAGGGCTTAGGTACACTGGGTAAATTAGGCTTGGAGGGTCTTCTGCTGTTCATGTATCCCAACTTTATTCTCTAGTGGATTATTGACCGCTTGGAGGGCGGCGAAGAGATTTTCTCTTCGATAACACATCGTTGTGTTGTCTTTGTGTTTGCATCTCTCTTCCCTTAATCTTTGCCATTTAATTACTGCTGTGGTTGTGATTATTTTCAGTTTAGATTGTTTCATCAATTCTGTTTTAGTTTATTTTCATATTCCGCACATACATTGTTTGATAATAAGCTTGAATTGGTATTTTGTAATTTGGGGGTCTAAACATTTATAGGTGTTTTACACTATTTGAACATTCAAATAGAATACATTAAAAAGATCCCATTGTATCCTAAAATACAAAAGATTAAAAAGGGAAAAAACAAAAATAGTCAAAATTAGGCTAACAAAATAAAATTTTATGAGACAAATTCATTAACCCATTCTTGAAATATGCTAAAATCAAAATTAATACTAGAAAAATTCATTAATAATACAACTTAAATGTCTTGAAATATGCTAAAATAGAGATTATAAATTTCTAAAACAAAAGAAAAATAATCTCTCATCTCTTTATCTCTTTGCCTCTCCATCTACATTCTTACCTTTCTTTTCTTCATCTTGATTCTTGAATCCTTGATCTTTTTCTATAAGCTTTCTTTTATTCAGTCATTCTTTACATCAAATTCACTGCATTCACAGTACATTCAAGATTGAAGAATGGCGGTTTGGGCATAGCAAAGGTAACCCTTTCTCCCTATCTGTCTTTTTGAAATTGTCATGTAGATTCAAGATTGAAGTGTGTTGGATTTTTATTCAATTTCAATATTTCAGATTATATTTTTTAATTTGACAAGATAACACATTGGCTGACTGGCATTTCATAGTGCACACAGCACAACACAGTTTGCACAAAGGTGAAAGGCCAGAGGCCTATAGCTCATAGCTGCCCCCACACACTAACCCACCCACACTATATGCACACAATAGCACATTTTGAACAAAGGCCATACCTCACAACTGGCCCTAATACACTAACCCACCACTACAAAAAAACTGGACTATTGCGGTGAGCCAAAACCGCCGCAAAAGCCCAAAAAACCGCCGCTAAAGGTCCATTTGGCCTATTGCGGTGGGCGCTATTGCAGCTGTTCTACCCACCAGCCTTGTGGTGCCACAATAGCTCTATTGCGGCGGTAACAAAAAACGCCGCTATAAATGTACCTTTTAGTGGCGTTTTTAGTTTTTTGTGGCGAGCAGAAAACCACCACCATATGAGGATAGAATTTGTGTCAATTGACTTTTAGCGGTGAGTTATGCCTGCTGCTAAACTACTGGTGTCCACTTTTAGCAGCGGGTAAAAGGCACCGCTATAGGGCTTCATTTAAATCATAATTGTAAGGACTGAAAATGTGTTGGTCCCAAAACTGGATTGGGCTCAAACGCTAATGGCCCAAACAATAAATTTGTAGAGCGTGGGTAGTAGAACTATATTTTTCCTCGCAGAAAATCGATTGGACTTAACTATTCAAGATGGTTCGATGCAAAATAAGATTATCAGATTTTTTATCCTCGGAGCCAAACTAAATTGCTTGTTTCATATGGTTCTTTTCAAGACAGAAATTGTACAGTTCTTCTCCCTTTCTTTGTGTATTCTTCCGGGTTATATATTTGTAATCTTAATGCCATCCTTACCACACACGTGTAGGTTAGATTCGGGAGACTCCTTCCTGTCTCATCCAGCACCTCCTAGAACCGTCAACCAATAGCTGTAAGATTGCTTGATCACTGTTCAGGCATCACTTCCACATTAATGCGGCCAGAGAGTTGGTTGGAAGGCATTTAATGTGGAGGTAGCAGCCTTTGTAGATATTTGTCTACCTCTCTTATCTTACCCTTGGCCCAATGTCCCGTCCTTTGCTGTGGTGTAACTCTGAAACAAGTCCATGATGATATAGCGCTCAGATTTACCTCGGACGCGAGTTTCCGAGAAGACTTTTATCCTCGAACGCTTATTGGTCCCATCTCATATTGTTTCTATTCCTCTCCTAACTTTATTATCTTCATAGTCGAATTTAGGCCTCCTCGGATGGTCTAACGTCCTCGGATTGGGCTTTGGGCCCAGCTGGCATGGCCTTAATAGTACCTCCTGATTAATTGGCCCCCATAATAGCCCCTCAAAATCTTGCCTTTCGACTCCTCGAGAGGAAGGATGATTTTGATATTCTCGGCTGATTTTGCTTGGGACCCTACTCTGTGTTCCTAACCTCTCATATGTCTTTTCACCTGCCCAAGGCACGTTCCTGACGCTTAGGCGTCCTGAGCGTGCCAGTATTAAATTTTGGCGACGCCCTTGTCACCCACGTTCAACGGTAAGAAGTGAATCTAACGGTGGAGGGTTTCCCTTGTTTCACGAGCGGGAATTTTCCCGCTTGCGGTTTATATGTCCCCATAAATAGCTTTTCAAATCAACTCTCTTGCTTACTTTTGCAACCTCATAATTCTAGAGCTCGTACATTGAACCTGACTCTCTATCTTTCATCTCTCTGTGCACATACAAATACTAGAAACTTGTCCAAGGACCCCTTTCTAAACCTGTAAGTCTTCTTAAATCGTTTAGCTTTTATTTTAAACTCATTAACTTTTCTTTGAAGCCTTTTAGGAAAATGGGTAAGTTCTAGTGTTTGGTTGAGTCCGAGGAGAGTATGAGGAGTTTTAGGGCTAAGTATAGGATTCCACCCACAGTAGGTATGAGATACGCTGCCCAGGGAGAATGGGCAGACGATAGGAAAACTGGAGAGGTGGTCATTCCTATGATCGCCTTCATAGAGGGAGGGATGACCATTCCCATGGGCACCATTACTAGGAACTATCTTAGATTTTTTAGGTTGTCACCCACACAGTGTGCCCCGAACATGTTTAGGGTCCTGGGAAGTATAGAGGCGTTAAACGAGAGAATGAACCTAAATCTGACCCACCATGATGTGAATTGGGTGTACAATCTGCACCATTTGAAAGGGCAGGGATATTATCTCAAATCGAGGTATCTCGCAGTGAGGTTAATCCATTGCCTTCCCACTTCGAACAAGAATTTGAAGGAGGATTTCCTCATTTTTTTTCGGGGCATGGAGCGATGGCTTACCGTGTCCAACGGAAGAGGGAGAACCAGGTGGGGGTGTAACCGTAGATTCATGAATTTTGGTTTACATTCCCCCCCCCCCCCTTTTTTGTCTCAATATTCTTGCTTCTAACGAAGCCCCATTCTAATTCAATGATTTTGTAGATAGGCGCTATACCAAACCCAAATTCAACTTAGTCAACCAAGCGAGCTTGGATAGGGTACTGAAAGCCGAGATATATGTGAACGAAGCTGACGGTCAACTCTGCGCTGCCCATTTAATACTTGGATACACACCCCTATCGTTTGCATTCCAAGCTCCTAAGTGTGTGATCAGAGCTCGTGATCCTTGACTCCACCGTATTAGTGTTGCCTACCAAGGGTTCGTCGTTCCAGAAGGTGTTCCCCTCCCTAGAGACGCCCCTTGCGCATAACCATTTTTCGTTGCCACTACTTCAGTAAGCGCATCCTCATCCCAACTCGTCATCAGAGAAGAGGAGGACAGAAGAGAAGAAAAAGAAGAAGAAGAAACAGAAGATCCAGAGGAAGTTGTAGATTTATCAGACTCCTCGGACGAATTCGAGGTTTTTAATAAGACCTTACCTGCCGAGGACATTTTTGACGAAATGGGTATCTAAAGGAAGCCTTAGAAGAGTCTATAGGAGCTGATAGAAAATCAGCCTGGAAAAAGTGCACCGGTGAAATCTACACAATCTCAGATTTCTCCTCCTCCCGCTCCTTACCAACCTCCTCATCAACCTCTTCAGCCGGTTAGAGCTGACGCTGCTGAATTGAAAAGGCGAAGGGAGAAGGGGAAGGACGTGGTGGACGTTGGAAAATCCCGTCCGACCAGGGAAGAAGAAGCCCAGCGAGCTGCGAAGCAGCAAAAAGTCAGCCATTTGCCACAACGGGGCATGGAGAGAGCTGACTCTCAGCCTTCAGAGCCACAAGCGTGGCTTCCAGCACCCATGTTCGGAAGAGAGCCCATGAGAGACGATGCGTCTATCAGGGACTTCAACGGGGGCATTAGGTGCCATGTTGCTTCAGCCTTGGAGGAATCCCTGTTACTCCTCAAAGACATGGCCGAGCTGCGGCGTATGGGGAAGAACGAGGTCCTTAACAATAGCAAAAGATATTTAGCTCTGGTATGAAATTATTGTTAAGTTATAATCCCACTAAGTACATTTGTGTTTTGTTTGTTTTGTTTTGTTTTTTTTTTTTACTTGTTATGATGTTGACCTTTCAATTTTTAGGCCATCCAAAACACTTTCAAGCTCGAACAGATAACGAATGCTAGCTATCAACAGCTGGAAGATGAAAGAAAAAGGAGGACGGCAGCGGTGCAAACCTTGGCCACCTCTGAAAAAGACGTGGCAGAGTTGAAGAAAAAACTAACCGAGGAGGAACAAGCCTGAAAGAGTGTAGATTCGGCCTTGGACGGAACGCAAAGGCAAGCCAAGGACCAGAGGAAGCGCTTGCGCGAAGCAAATGAAGAATTGAAGGCGGCCAGGGAGCAAGTTGCAGCCCTTAAAAAACATCTGGAGGAAACCCAAAAATTAAGGGAGCAAGCTGAAAAATCCAGGGAGGAAGCCAAGAATGCAAGGGTTGAGGTCGAGAAGGAAAGGGACGAGGCCGAGCAAAAAGGTTATGACCTCGGAGTGGCTGAGACTGAAGAAACCCTCAGGGCAGAGGTCCCAGCAGTGTGCCGCATTTACTGCGCCCAAACTTGGGATGAAGCCTCAACCAAGCCAGGGTTGAGGCTTTGTCTGAGTTGAGGAAGACAGCAAATGTGTTCTACCCTCCTGCACCCTCCTACAATCCGAGTCTCGGATCCTCCTTCCCTTCAAGCTGAGGTGACTTCTATAACCACTGATCCCAATCCAGTAATATCACCTCTGGACCCTCTTTCTCCTAGCCAACAGGAACCAGCCAAAGTGACCAGTGTTCCCCAAGACGCACCCTTGGGTAAAGTTGCAGATGTTCCGGTGGCAGAGGTAGCTTCTTAAGGCTTTCAACAAGATTTGGCCTCTACAGTCATGCCAGCCGAGGGAGCTACCAAGGACAAAGAGGGAACAACTACTACTGAGGCAGACAAACCGGCCAACCAAACTTCTAAGCTTCAAATTAAGCTGAAGAAATAGGTCTTATCTTGTAATTTAAGTAGAACCTTTGCAAGGGGCCTGGTTTCCGTTTGTTTATTTATTTTTCTTTTTCACAAACATATATTAATGAAATATGCACTTTTACTTTTTGAAATTTGTTTGAATGGCTGTTTATCCTGTTTTTGTGTTGTTCGTTCAACCATTGCCGTTCGAGTGGTTTCACCCTGATTATCCGTTGTTTATACAAGAGGAAAAATATAACTTACATACACTAATAGTTGGCAGCCAAAACAGATTATAACTAGTAAGACCATGATATCATATAGATACATTTATGGATGGATACGTATATATCCATCCATAAATTGAATCTTAAGGAAGCGTTCAAAAGTTGGATAAAGTTAGGTCTAAATTACTTCAATTATATATTAAATGATGTCCCCAGGCCTATTGGGATTATTTCTTCAATAGATAATTGAGAATCTTGTAATCCGAGGACATATTTGAGGGTTTATTATTTTGAAATGCCCAAGTTCATGTGGCACTAGTACTTTAATAACAATAGGCTGTATCAGTTTCCATTGAACCCATTTAACACTTCAATAGATGTCAAAAGGGTATTAATTTCTACTAAGTTTGTGGTCCGAGGAACCTGACATAACTTAGTTTCTGTTTAATACTTCAACAGATGTCATAGGGTATTAATTTCCACTAAGTTTGTGGTCCGAGGAACCTGACATAACTTAGTTTCTGTTTAATACTTCAATAGATGTCATAGTGTACTAATTTCCACTAAGTTTGTGGTCCGAGGAACCTAACATAACTTAGCTTCTGTTTAATACTTCAATAGATGTCATAGTGTACTAATTTCCACTAAATTTGTGGTCTGAAGAACCTGACATAACTTAGTTTCTGTTTAATACTTCAACAGATATCATAGTGTACTAATTTCCACTAAGTTTGTGGTCCGAAGAACCTGACATAACTTAGTTTCTGTTTAATATTCAACAGATATCATAGGGTATTAATTTCCACTAAGTTTGTGGTCCGAGGACCTGACATAACTTAGTTTCTGTTTAATACTTCACAAGATGTCAAAGGGTATTAATTGCCACTAAGCTTGTGGTTCAAGGACCTGACATAACTTAGTTTCTGTTTAATACTTCACAAGATGTCAAAGGGTATTAATTTTCACTAAGCTTGTGGTCCGAGGACCTGACATAACTTAGTTTCTGTTTAATACTTCACAAGATGTCAAAGGTTATTAATTTCCACTAAGCTTGTGGTCCGAGGACCTGACATAACTTAGTTTCTGTTTAATACTTCACAAGATGTCAAAGGGTATTAATTTCCACTAAGCTTGTGGTCCAAGGACCTGACATAACTTAGTTTCTGTTTAATACTTCACAGGATGTCAAAGGGTATTAATTTCCACTAAGCTTGTGGTCCGAGGACCTGACATAACTTAGTTTCTGTTTAATACTTCATAGATGCAGAAACGCAAGATGCTTGTTTAGTATAAATTAAAGAAACCCAAACTAGATTACTCTTATTAATAATAATACCTCTTGAGATTGTTTACATTCCAAGGATGGAGTATAGGTTTTTCGTCTAAGTCTTCTAGATAATAAGCCCCTATTCCAGCTACCGTGGTAATCCGATACGGTCCTTCCCAGCTAGGCCCCAATTTTCCCCAAGCTGGATTCTTGGTAGCTCCGAGAACTTTCCTCAGCACCAAATCTCCTACAGCTAACGACCTCAGCTTTACATGGGTATCATAGCCTTGCTTGAGTTTATGCTGGTAGTAAGCCAATTGGACCATTGCATTCTCCCTTTGCTCTTCGATCAAGTCTAAACTTTTCCCCAACAACCCATCGTTATTGTCCGAGGAAAATGTACTAGTCCTTAGCGTTGGGAATCCAGTTTCCAGAGGGATGACGGCCTCCGCTCCATAGGTCATGGAAAAAGGAGTCTCTCCTGTTGATCGTCGAGGCGTTGTTCGATAGGTCCAAAGAACATGTGGCAATTCCTTCACCCATTTTCCTTTTGCATCATCGAGCCTCTTCTTAAGTCCATTGACTATTACTTTGTTAACAGCTTCAGCTTGCCCATTCCCTTGAGGGTAAGCCGGCGTGGAATATCTATTCTTTATCCCTAAGTCTGAACAGTATTGCCTGAAGGCTTTACTATTAAATTGAAGGCCATTATTCGAGATAAGAGTATGTGGAGTTCCAAACCGTGTCACGATATTCTTCTAGATAAACCTCTTAACATTAACGTCTCTGATGTTAGTCAAAGGCTCAGCCTTGACCCACTTAGTGAAATAATCCGTGCCGACCAGCAGATACCTCCTGTTTCCTGATGCCGTAGGAAAAGGACCTACAATATCTAAACCCCACTGAGCAAAAGGCCAAGGGCTGGACAGAGGGTTAAGAATTCCTCCAGGCTGGTGAATGTTTGGAGCGAACCTCTGACACTGGTCACACTTTCTAACATACTCCTACGCTTCCTTTTGCATATTCGGCCACCAGTATCCTTGAGTGATGGCCCTGTGAGATAGGGACCTTCCCCCCGTGTGGCTTCCACAAATTCCTTCATGCAGTTCCTCTAGAAGTGACTCTAACATCTCGGGGTGTATACAAAGCAGATACGGTTCAGAAAAAGAGCGTTTATACAACTTTTTGTCCTCGGATAACCAAAACCGATGAGCTTTCCTCCGTATTTTCTCGGCTTCTATTTTCTCTTCAGGCAAGGTATCACTTTCTAGGAATTTCAGTATGGGGTCCATTCAGCTCGGCGCTAGGTTGACTTGATGGACCTGAAGCACTTCCTTCCCTGTAGGCATGGGAGTGCACAAATCCTCAACGATTATCACCCGGGGAAAATTTCATGCTGACGAGGTGGCAAGGGTTGCCAAGGAATCAGCTTGGGTATTTTCACCTCGGGGAATATGCGACAAGTTAAAAGATTGAAATTTTGTTTGTACGCGCTTAACTTGGCTCAAATATTCTTGCATTCCTTCATCTCAGGCTTCCAATTCCCCCCTCACCTGGCTGACTATCAATCTTGAATCCGAGAACACTTCCACTACCTTTCCTCCCATTTTCTGGACCATACTCATCCCCATCAACAAAGCTTCATATTCTGCTTCGTTGTTCGTGGCTGAGAATCCCAGTCTTAAGGATTTCTCAATGATGATCTTTTCTAGGGATACCAGAACTAGCCCCACTCCTGCTCCCCGTTGATTTGCTGCACCATCCACATATACTTTCCAAGATGAGTCGTCCTGTGTGGAAATCAGGCCAACCAATTTTTCATCCATGTCATGTTGCTTCATCTCAACTTCTTCTGGGAGCTCGGCGAACTCCGCTACTAAATCAACGAGGACCTGACCTTTCACGGAGGTGCGGGGCATATACTTGATGTCGAAAGCCCCTAGGATTGTACCCTACTTAGCAATCCTCCCCGTATAGTCTGCGCTCCTAAATATGGACTTGAGGGGTAGCTGAGTTAGGACCACTACGGTGTGCGCCTGAAAGTAATGCGGGAGCTTGTGAGTTGCATGGACTACTGCCAAGATCGCCTTTTCTAACGATAAGTATCTCACCTTGGCCTCATGAAGTGACTTTGCTTACATAATAAACTGGCATTTGGACGCCACTGTCCTCTCGTATTAAGACGAAACTAACTGCATGAGAGGCAACTGCTAGATAGGCAAATAGGACCTCGTCCACCTCAGGGCTGGACATGATAGGCGGCCGAGACAGGTACTCTTTCAACTATTGAAATGCTGCGACGCATTCCTCAGTCCACTCAAATCCCTTCCATTTATGCAGTAAACAGAAGAAAGGTCTACATCTATCAGCTGACCGGGATATAAATCGGTTCAAGGCAGCTGTCATTCCTGTCAGTTTCTGCACCTCCTTCAGATTCCTAGGTGCTTGTAAATTGTTAATGGCCTTAATCTGGTTTGGGTTCACCTCAATTCCCCTATGACTCACCATGTACCCCAAGAACTTTCTGGAGCCTACACGAAAGGAACACTTTGAGGCATTCAGACGTAACTTATGCTTTCTCAAAATTCCAAAAATACTCGTAAGATCTTCCACATGCTCGGACACCACTTTGCTCTTTACAACCATATCATCGATGTAGACTTCGATGTTCCTGCCCAATTGGGGTTCGAACATTTTAGTCATCATCCGTTGGTAAGTAGACCCCGCATTTTTCAATCCAAAGGGCATTACTTTATAATGATAATTTCCAATGGGGGTGACAAAAGCTGTCTTTTCTTGATCGTCCAATGCTAACAGTATCTAATGATATCCTTGGAATGTGTCCAAAAAACTCATCCGAGGATGACCGACTGTTGCATCTACCAACTGATCTATCTTCGGCATAGGAAAAGGATCCTTAGGACAAGCCTTATTGAGGTCCGTGAAGTCCACGCACACTCGCCATTTCCCAGTCTTCTTTTTCACCACCATTGTATTGGTTAGCCATTGAGGGTAAAACACTTCTTTGATAGCCCCGGCCTGCTTGAGCTTGGCCACTTCACTTCTAACAGCTTCGGCGTGCTCCTTTGACGGTTGCCGAGGTGGCTGTCTCTTCGGAACAATGGAAGGATTCACATTGAGATGATGACAGATGAAGTTCGGATTTATACCTGGGGCTTCATTTGGACTCCAGGCGAACATGTCGATATTCTCTCTAAGGAACTTCACCAGCTGCTCCTCCTCTTGTGAAGGCAGTTTAACCCCAACTTGGAAGAATTTCTCAGGATCATCAGCAACAATTACCCTCTCTAGATCTTCACATTTTGCCTCATCAGCCAGTTCGTTTAAGGGCAATGCTGGGGCTGTTAATTGCTATAAACCATTATTAGCGGCTGTCGAGGTTTCTGCTTTTGGCCGGTGTTGAATTGCCGCCACCAGGCATTGCCGAGCAGCAGCTTGGCTTCCTACTATCTCCAAAACTTGGCCTCTGGATGGGTACTTTACCTTCTGGTGTAGGGTGGAAGAGACCACCCCCAGTGTATGGAGCCAGGGTCAGCCCATAATAGCCATGTATGGAGAGAAAACATCCACAACGATGAAGTCCACCTCCACCACGTCCGTACCGGCCAGCACAGGTAGCCTTATCTGACCTTTTGGGATGACCATTCTTCCCTCAAAACTCACCAGAGGTGAACTGTAAGTTGTCAAGTGCTCAGGCTTCAAACCTAGCCCGTTGTATAAGTCAGGGTACATTATATCAGTAGCGTTGCCCTGGTCAACCATTACCCTTCTCACATCGTACCCGCCTATTCTCAGTGTAACCACCAGAGCATCATCATGTGGCTGTATGGTTCCTACTTTGTCTTCATCTGAAAAGCCTAAAACAAATGGGATGTTCATCCTGGTTCTTTTAGACATTGAGCTACACTCCTCGGCGGGAGATCGGGATACTGATAGTACCCTGGAAGGGCAAGATCCAGTCCTCCCTGGGGCAGCGAAAATAACATCGATTGTCCCGAGGGGGAGCCTCGAGGAAGCATCGCCCCACATCTCCGAACCTGCTTAGCCTACTCGGCCACTGGAGTGGTGCAATAGTTGCTTCAACTTCCCTTCTCGGACTAATTGTTCCAGATGGTCCCATAAATTCCTACAGTCCTCAGTTGTGTGCCCGTGGTCTTGGTGGTAGTGGCAATAGAGATTCTGATTGCGTCTCGTAGGATCTCTTGCCATTTTATTTGGCCATTTAAAAAATGGTTCATTCCTGATCTTCTCCAATACCTGTTGCACCGGCTCCCTAAACACAGCGTTAACTGCCTGGATGTTGGCAGAACCTGACTGCCCAACAAAGTCCTTTCGCGGCCGGTTATTGTTGTAACGGTCCAACCTGAAATCCCTTCTCTCCTGAGGGATTACCTTAGCCTTTCCTTTTCCCTGCAATTGGTTTTCTTCCACTCTTCTGTACTTGTCAATTCGATCCATCAATTGATGTACATTAGTGACAGGTTTACCGGTTAAAGATTTCCTCAAATCATGCTTAGCTGGAAGACCGGCCTTGAAAGTACTTATGGCCACATCATCATGCTTTCCCTCTATCTCATTAAACATTTCCCAGTATCTATCCGAATAAGTCTTAAGAGTCTCACCCTCTTGCATAGACATAGACAGTAAAGACCCCAAAGGCCGAGGAACCCTGCTGCAAGTAATAAAGTGTGCGCCAAAAGCCCAGGTAAGTTTCTTGAAGGAATCAATAGAATTAGCCCTTAAACCGTTAAACTACCTCATCGCCATCGGGCCCAAACTTGATGGAAAGACCTTATGCATCAAAGCTTCATCTCTGGAGTAGATAGCCATCTTTTGGCTGAAATGGCTAACGTGTTCTACCGGATCCGTCCGGTCATTGTACAGGGTAAATGTTGGCTGATGAAATCGCTGAGGAAGATTCGCATCCTCAATATTCCTTGTGAAAGGTGATTTGGAAACTTGGCTTAGAGCTTTGTTTATACTCATGTTAACGGTGATACTCCTCTTTATAGGTAAAAGTCTCACTGGGCGGGGTTCTGGATCTTCGTCTATAACTAGCACCATCTGTCTCCTCGGAGGAAGACCCAGAGCTGGGCGGGGAACGCCGTCGTCGCGCGTGACGCAACTCTCTTTTCAATTCGTCAATTTCACGTTGCATGTTTCTATCATTCTTTGCATGGGAGACATGACTCTTCCCTCGAGACTGGCTTTTGCTGGTATGAGTCGTGCGTACACTTCCCTCACGGCCCTCTTTCCGTTCGAGGCTCCGGTGTGGATTACCATGCTGGGAGCCCCTCGATTCTACTTGGTGTGGACCTGCTTCCTCCATCATGAACGTTGTAACCGAATTTCCTTCAGAAAGATCAAGCTCTCCCCACAGATGGCGCCAATTGTAAGGACTGAAAATGTGTTGGTCCCAAAACTGTATTGGGCTTAAACGCTAACGGCCTAAACAATAAATTTGTAGAGTGTGGGTAGAAGAACTAGATTTATCCTCGCAGAAAATCGATTGGACTTAACTATTCAAGATGGTTCGATGCAAAATAAGATTATCAAATTTTTTATCCTCGGAGCCAAACTAAATTGCTTGTTTCATATGGTTCTTTTCAAGACAGAAATTGTACAGTTTTCCTCCCTTTCTTTGTGTATTCTTTCGGGTTATATATTTGTAATCTTGGTGCCATCCTTACCACACACGTGTAGGTTAGATTCAGGGGACTCCTTCCTATCTCATCCAACACCTCCTAGAACCGTCAACCAGTAGCTATAAGGCTGCTTGATCACTGTTCAGGCATCACTTCCACATTAATGCGGCCAGAGAGTTGGTTGGAAGACATTTAATGTGGATGTAGCAGCCTTTGTAGATATTTGTCTACCTCTCTTATCTTACCCCTGGCCCAATGTCCCGTCCTTTGCTGTGGTGTAACTCTGAAACAAGTCCATGATGATATATCGCTCAGATTTACCTCGGACGCAAGTTTCCGAGAAGACTTTTATCCTCGGACACTTATTGGACCCATCTCATATTGTTTCTATTCCTCTCCTAACTTTATTCTCTTCATAGCCGAATTTGGGCCTCCTCGGATGGTCTAACGTCCTCGGATTGGGTTTTGGGCCCAGCTGGCATGGCCTTAATAGTACCTCCTGATTAATTGGCCCCCATAATAATATATGCACATTTAGCTGCGCCTTTTGACCGCCGCTATAGATTTTTTTTTTTTTTTCCAGCAGGTTTTAAAACCACTATTTTTTTTTTTTTTTACAGACTTGTTACAAAGAACCTGTAATAGTTTTAGCTCTACTAACACAATACCACAAATGTAACTAATTAACAACACCACAAATGTCTCCAAACTAACGTAATATTAACATAGAAATATATTATCAAATACAAAACAAAAGAAAAGATGTGGTCCTTTGTACACAACATTATATTAACTACATAACATTGTCTATATTCATCATCATAAAATTAACAAAAGAGAAGATGTGATCCTTTGTACACAGAAAGTCCTTCAACACTTAAATTAAACTAATACCATAATCAAAGTTTCAAAATATTTTTTAACACTTGCAAAAAATGTGTTTGTTCAAATGTGGTTCTTTGTACACAAAATGTCCTCAAACACCAACATAAAATTTATAAGCTGCTTGGTTGATGGGATGCAGCTGATGATTTTTGGAGAGCTAGGGATTGTAGGAGAGCTAGGGATTGTAGGATTGGAGGAACGTCCTACATACAAAAAAAAAAAAGAAAAAAAAAAGGCATTTATTAGGACACGACGATATCAAATATTAGAATCCGAAATTGCTTAATGCATGAGCATTACAAAGGAAATTTGGAGTTTCATAGGCTGCAACTACAATATGGAAATCACAATACAACTATCAAACACCTTAAAGTATAAACTCAATTTCTACAAGGAAGAAATGAATCTTGTTCATGTGGAATATTAATCACGTTAAATTTAATTTAGGTTGTGAAAAACCACATCCACTTGAACATGTGTTGATCACCATAAAAATTCATTTAGGAGTACTGCTATGTTCCCAATCAACATAAAACCCACTAACTACAGCAACATCAATGGAAAATAAGGAAGTTGCGCTTAGGCTTTGTCATATCAAACCATAGTCCAACAAAAACCACAAACTTAGAACATAAATGGGCAAAACTTAGATTTTGAAAATAGTATGCAACCTAAAGAACAAACCCTGCTTAAATTATAACCATGCAGAATATAGAAGAATTTCAATACAAATGGCATATACAAGAACCCAATTGTATAAATTAGTTGAGGGATGCAATTTCTGCCAATGACATTAGAAACCAGAGCAAGACTCCTTATGCTACTTTCTAAGGCCCAATGCACTGCTAAGAGCAAATAACTTAAAATGGTTCCCATGATCACGTACTTCCAAATCCCTTTACAAGATCTGTTAGAAATGGTCTTGTATAGCAAGTATGCCAATAAAATCAACACTAGCAATGGCACAACCTCAGCTATAAATGTCCAAGAAGTAAGTCTTGAGGCAATACTAATGACTATCCAATATCTAATGCTAATCAAAGTGCTAATCAGCCCAAGTGCTAATCAACATTATTAGACTCCAAGTGCTAATCAAAGTGCTAATTAGCCCAAAGGATCAAACCCCTTTACATACTTTTGATATTTTTCAATAGCCCAAAGTGCTAATTAGCCCAAAGTCTTCACTAAGTTATATATTACCTTAAAATTGGCAAGTATAAATCATGTAGCTTAGAAAGAAAGCTCAAAAAACACAACACAAACCTTATTACTATCTGAATACAAATTAACCCAAAAACACAAATTAACCATTAGAAACTCCAAAATCAAAATCATTAATGCCAACTTGACTGCATTGTGAAGTTATTTGTTACACTTGTTGAAGCATGCGAGCCATTCTTTGCTCCATCTCTTCGAATTGGCTAAGTCTTTCCTTCATTTCGTCAAAAGAGGACAATTTCTCTTGCATCTCAGCCAAGGAAGCCTTCAATTGTGCAACTTCGTCATCCCTTGATTGACTTGATCGTATTTGAGAGCACTCTTACTACTTTGGCTACTTGGGCTTGGACCAAATCCTACCCCACAAATACGACCTTTGCGCTCCTTACCCATCACATTGGCAAACACATCGTCTGGTGCCCATGCAATACTACCACTTGTGTCAGATGATTGCAATTGATTTGAAGGTTCAACCAACAACTCCTTCATTTTATCTTGATATTTGGGTTTGAACAAAACAAAATAATTAGAAATTAGCAACATCATTTGATTGAAGACAACAAAAATTATATTGAGAAGCATACACAATATAATGAATACAATAAGATGCAGCCAAAATCTGTCCTCTCTATAGCAATACAAGATACTATTAATAAAGATGAGAGAGGAACTAAATTAATACTAGTTGTCCTCTTTATAGAATTTCATTTCATCTGTCATTGATGAAATGAAATTCTCTAATATACCATATATGGATTGAAAGAATACAGGAAGCTATGGTAAAGTTTGTGGAGATGAAAGCTTAGTTAAAACTATATGTGCTGATGTTAGTGATAGAATCTGCTTATGCCTAGTCTTTAATAATATTGTAAAGTCCTTAGAGTGTTTATAAAAGCTAATTGGGTTCATTATTTCACAATAACCAACTTCAGTAGTTTCTTTACATTTTGAAACAACAATACATATCCTTAACTATGGTCATTCATAAGCAATTTACTCCATAGAATTAGAACTACAACAAGCATGCTAAATAGTATGGTTATTGTGAAACCACTCTATTGAAGCAAATGCAATGATTGACAATGAAAATGAAACCACAAATGGATTACTCACCATTTTTGCTTGCACTATAGGATTAACTGCAAATCCATCTTTATGAGTATGCAGTATTGAATATAATGTTGCACGCTCTACAGGACGTCGATCCGCTTTTGCCTGCAATATGAACGACATATTTATGTAGTGATGAATATTGGTTCCACATAAACTTAAGATAAGTCAAATCATTTAAAAATTAGTCATAATATTTATTACCTTCTTTGCAGCGTGCACAACAAAGCTGCATGAACTAGCAGTATGTAAGTCCTCTTGTTTAGAACGACAATCTCTATTCTTCTTTGACTCTATCTACAAAATTATGGAGTCGGAGAATACCATTAGAATAGCAAGACAAAATCTTTGATAAGCCTAAAAAGACAAGACAAAATTATCTTTCTGACTGGGAAAATAAAAACTAACATAAAAGGAAAAGGAAAACACTTATTTTATGCGGGTAACTAGAACTCACACACCTGTATGGGATTCAACCCATAAGCTATCCTCCACCTCTTATTTAGGTAGGGAGCAACAAAAGCAGCAGCAGCAGCATTATAAATTAGAAAACACCAACAACAAAACACCTTAATTAGAAATTTCTAACTCCTTTGTGTCTTAGTTGACAGAAATTTTGCTTTAAGACTGAAAGGAGTGGTAAATTGATCTAGGGGGTTCTTAGATTGAGGAAAGTCCTCCTTTTTTAGTTTATGCTTTTTTTTCTTTGCTTTATTTCTTTTGAGTTCTCTAAAAGAACTATTTAGTTGGCAAATATGTGTTAGTTGGCAAACAAGTTTAGCCTACTAAATAACTACTCAAGATAAATAACCATTCACCACATTGCATAATATGTGTTATATAATTTCGAAGATTACATATAGCTTATGCCAATTACAATGAGTTCATTATGCTCTTATTGACATATGGTTGATCAAGGACCCACTGTCCCAACATTGATACCTTAAGAATGGTCTTAATTTTATTCTTGAGATCACCTTTTGGACTCGATCTTGAGACCATATTTTGGTCTTGACATTAAGACCAATATAATATTATTTTTTGGTAGAAAGGAAAGTAAGAGTGAAACCTATATCATCATATATATGCTCACACTAACACACAACTAGTTGTATGAGGGCTTAGTTGGGTTGGAGTTTATTTTTCAAAACAAAACATAAAAGAAGTTCAAATTCTAATCATGGACAGCTAAGAAACAAGAAAATATTCATATACCAACAAAAAAAAACATGACAATCAGTTCATAGACATAAGAATTTAAAGTCAAAGGATTTAATGAATTAATACATGCACATCATGGATTTCAGTTTTAAGGATTTGATTTTAACAAAAACACTTATCATACACCTAATCATGTATTAGTAGAACTTAAAATCTACCCATAGCAAAAGCAGCAGTAGCAGCAGCATTATATAGGACCATCTCAGCCATTGGCTAATACACTATCTTAGATCACCAACTTTGTTGAATCACAACTTTCAAACAACAATTAGTAAAGTAAAACCTGTTCTTTGGGTAGAAATAACCATCGCATTTACAACATGGCCGTAATGAAAACCAAAAACACCGATTAAGCACATCTTAAAAAAAAAAATTTTAAAAAGAACATACCATTGCATCCTCAGTATACCAATGATCAACAAGAACATCCCAATCTTCTAGTATGCATCCCTTGGGTTGGTTGCTCTTCTCTTGTGCTTTGTTTCTTGGATGCGGTATGTAATGAACCGTTTTCAGCCTACACTTGTGATCCCTCCAAGCCTTCCTAATTTTTTGTAAGGTAAATGTCTTCAAACCCGCATATGCAGTAGGATTAGTAGGGACGACGTATTTTCGCTACAATCAAATAGTTGAGTTAGAATTAGAACTGCAACAAGCATGCTAAAATGTCATAATTACAAATATTATAAGTTCCTGGTTTACCTCTACAAGACGCCAACACTCTTCTTTAAGTTCTTCAGGCATGTCCCTCCAATTCAGATATCTTATTGGGCACATGTGGGGTTTCCGCGCAATCGTCCCCAAGAAATTAGTGAAAGCCCTCGCTCCTTCATCAACTGGCTGATGCATACTATTTAGCGGCAACTCAATTACTTGGTCGTCGGGAAGATCTCAAACATCCAAGTACTTGCTTGGCCTGCGAGTGGCACGTACAGGTGGCTGCACATCTGAAATTTAAAGGAGACAATATCGTTAAAGTAAGTAAATATATATGAAATTAAATAAAAATTAAATAAAAAAAGAGGAAAGTGAGGTGGCAAACGAAATAATTTATAATAGGTTGTATTTTGCTAAGAGATAGTGTTTAATATTATGCTAGAATTCTTACTAGAAAAAGTAAGAGTGTTTAATGAAATTCTTTTTGGTTGTGTCACCAGTTTTTGGCATTAGCATGATAATTTATTTTTAAAATATTATACAGTAAAAAATTTTAAGTAAAACAGTTGCACACAAAATATACAATTTATGTAGATGATATAATTAGAAAATTAGATTATCTTAAAACTTAAAAGCTCAGATAATTAGATTTTAAAATGACTTTTTTTTCAAAGAAAAAATCAACTATTTTTAAAAAATTATCTTGTTTTTAATGAAATAATTCAATATAAAACAAAAAATGGGCAGCAACAATTTCTCTATACTTTTTTGCACATTTTAAGCAACATTTCAACTGTTTACCCAAATTCTATACAATTTTCTAAAATTTAATTTTTGGTTATGATGCATAGCTTGCAATGACAGCCCATGCTTATATATATAAATATATATTTTTTTAAATAGAATTTTTAAGCAAACTAAAGCAAATTTGATATCAAGTTGTAAGCCCATACCTTGCATAGAAGCTTCATGCATTTCTTGGTTCGTTTCTTGATCCACATGTTCTGTAAAAGCTCCTTCCACGATTACGCTCTTGGAACGTGTGTGCAAATTTGCTTTTCGCCTTGTCATTTCAACTGTCAAAGTGTAAAATAAAAACAAGTATCATCATAACTATTAACCAAGCTAATCAAATTCAAAACCCAAATCTCATTTTAGTCCTTTAAGATAAAACTAAAAGAATTTAATAAAAAAAAAAAACTATCAAACACCAAATTTGTTTTGTAAAGAAAATATATAATGAAACAAATAGTTCAAGGACAAATATTTGTTACCTTGTAGTGGTGGGGGTAAGTCGAGCAACTGTGAGGAATTGGCTGCTTGGTTGAAGCTGAAGAAAGTGAAGAAAAGGAAATGCAGAGAAATGAGGGTGAAAATTTTGGTGATATAGGCAGATTAATAGAAATAAAGTATCCCTGATAAAATATGTATTATGAAGATGCTTAAGAATTGCCAACAGTGAACATGATATCTCCAACAGAATATTATAAAATGGATGGATAGTTAGAAGTGCAGAGTTGAAAAAATCCTTTTCCAATAAGTGATGATTTTACTGAAATTAAATAGATTCAACCTAATTATACATAAAGAACTAAAAAATAGAAACAAAAATGACTACAAGAGTATGCAAGAGCCATACCTCCAATTAACAAGATATACACCCCAACCCAAGCACTCAAATCTTTCAAAAAAGGAGACAAAAGAACCATTATCCTTTTTGAAAACAATTTGAATTCCTTACAACTTGCACCACTTAACATAGGGTACTATCCTGTTAACAACTTTATTTAAAGAACTTTTCTTGCTTTAAAACATTGCAAATTCTGTCCTCCAAAGATTTGTTTAAAAGCAAACCCAAAAATACTTTCAGCTTCAATCTACTTCTTATGCTACTTCTATATTTCAGAAAATGGTTTAAACATGCTTACACCAATAGATTGCTAGGACCATTGTTATCAATGTTTGCTACAATCAATGAATCAATTTGTTTTCCTTTCAGGAATAGCTTAAATTTTTAGGGACCATGTTTTCTGCTAATTGCATAACCATCTCTATGAAAATAGACAGCTAATGGGGAATCTATTAATGGCATAAATCTCTACAATAAATTTAAAACACAATGCCCAAGACAAATTGTAGAATACTATAGAGCAGTAACAAGTGACCTATAATAGAATTTGTAGCTAAAGAAACCCCTATAATTTGATGATAAATGTGCTATAATGCTCTAAGTTGAAGGAGAGTGCTTCCACCTTTTGAATGACATATCAATTTGAGAAGATTATAAGCACATTCACTCCCCATTCATCTCAAATTATGTGACTGATTTAATATAGTCTAAACATTATGATAATCTCACAATTTCCCCAGAGAGAGAGAGAGAAATTGAACAGCTTTGGCTCAAATTGCATTTCCTTTTCTTCACACAATCAACCTGATAAACAAGCCCAACATCAATAACCCATTTCAAAAATTAAAGAATCAAAGAATTTAGAGGAATAATTTGGTTTTTGACTAGAAAACATCCTAATATATTACCAAACAAACAGCAAAAAAACAAATAACACATTGAACATAACACATCAGATTAAAAAAAAAAAAAAACTCACGAGGTGGATTGAAATGAGGTGGCGGCGACGAGGTGGATTGGGGTTGCTAGGTGGCAGCCACTGAGTCGACGTGGTTTGGTGGTGGTGGTGGTGGGGTTGTTGTGAAGGTGGTGGCGGTGGTGGAATTTTGGGTTTGCGAGGGAGAGTGAGAGAAAGAGAGAGAGAGATAGATTTTAAAAGATAAATAGTGTTTGGGTGGGATTTTGGGTTTGCGAGGGAGAGTGAGAGCTAGAGAGAGAGAGCTGGGATTTTGGGTCTTTGAAGTGAATGAGATAGAGATACACTGAATGAGATAGAGAGATACAGTATTTTCGGCAAAAATGAAAAGCCAAAAAAAAAAAAAAAAAAACAGAGGGAAGATTTGGGGAGAGGCGGGGATTTAGAAGGTCTATAGCGGTGGTCCAACCCGTCGCTATAACTAAGAAAAACCGCCACTACAGCTCGCATATTATGGCGTTTTTCTCTACCACCGCTATATTATCTGCGCAAAATGATGTATTTATTGCAGCGGGTTTTAGGAGCGCCACTATATCTAAGTTACCGCCACATATATATTGCGGCAGTTTTATGTCCCGCTGCTGTAGGACGCCGCGAAAGACTATACCTATAGTGGTGGTCCCAAAAAACGCTGCAATAGACCCTATGTACAGCGACGGTCTCAAAAACGCTGCAATAGGCCCCCCAAAACCGCCGCAATAGTACAGATTTCTTGTAGTGCACCCACACTCAATGTATAGTTGTATACGCACACACTTGCTCTATCTTTTACCTTTACTTTTTTTTTATGCAAACTTTTACTTTATCAATTATTATAAGTTATCACACCAATTAATAATTTGATGTATATAATATCAACTCATTTGTATCATAGTGATACTAATTTATTGAACATTTAATTAATATTTAAATATAAAAAAAAGCCACACTTAAAATTTTCGCCTAAGGCCCCCAAAGTTGTGAGCTGGCCCTATTTAGGATTGCAGGAGCTTATGGGCTTGGTGTTGAGAATTAATGTCTCTTAAATTGACTTCTAGGCTCATTTTTGCCATAAAACTATATAATAAAAAAAATATATAAAATAAAAAAAGCCTTTTTGTTTTGCAAAATTTCACATTTGGTTAATACAATATATTTTTTATTATCTTAATT
Source organism: Quercus tomentella (assembly GCA_028535165.1). Classification (NCBI taxonomy): domain Eukaryota; kingdom Viridiplantae; phylum Streptophyta; class Magnoliopsida; order Fagales; family Fagaceae; genus Quercus; species Quercus tomentella. Next base: position 30,750,938 of record JAPQVY010000001.1, read on the forward strand.
ACTATTGAACTAGTTAAATGTAAACTGTCTCTTTCTCCAAAAAAGAAAAAAAAGAAAAAGAAAAAAAGGAATGTAATCATGATTAATTAGGAGATTTTTTTTTAATTGAATGTATTATTACTTATTAGGAGCAAACAACTAAACTTTTTCAAAATGTAGCGTTTGGTTTATACAAATATTTTTTTTCTTGCTTATTATTTGAATTAGTTAAAACAAACATTTTATTTCGTGCTAATAATTTGAATTACTTAGACATAATTTTTTTCTTCCTTATTATTTGAATGAGTTGAATGTACTATAATGAACAAATAACTAAATTTCTAAATTTCTATTGAATATTATATAGGAGTGATTACACAGGATACTTTCTTATAGGACCTTTTGCATGGTATTAAGGATAAGAAGCACCATGCTAAAGAAAATAATTATCATGTCTATCATGACATTCGTATATGAATAATGAACCACTTTTCTTTTCTTGGAAAAGAACCACTTGTTGTCATGTGTATGGACATATGGGAACTCTCATGTCAAAAACAAGTAAAAAGGAAAAGGGTCTGGGTCATTGTTTCTATTGGTGTCCGTTAGGATGTGTATATGTTATATATTTAAAATAATATATGTTCAAATGTATGAATAAATATGAGACTTTAATTTGTTTAAATAATACAGGGCCACCTAAGGTTTTTTTTTTTTTTTGGATATATTCAATAAGAATCTTAAATTATGTGGATACAAAGAAAGAATGCAAGCTAGAATCGACGTATAATCCAAGTAGACATTACGTGAAATATATGGTCTTCTACTCCTGCTTGGTTGCTCTGGATGTCGTATGTGGCGTTACGTACCATTTGCTCTCTATCACCTGTCGTTTTGTGAAGAATAATTATATATATAGTTAGTTTGCACAATATAAACTATATAGTTCTCTTTCATACTTTTATTAATGTTTGACACACACAAAACCATCTAATTAATTAAGCTGGATTGGAAAGAGGGGTTTAATATATACTAGCTTTTTTATTTTTTTAAATTTTATTTATTTATTTATTTTTTTGGGCTATGGCTTTAATATATAGCTGAGCACAGGAGCGGAGCTATGATTTTTTGTTTGGAGGGGCCAAGTTTTAGTATTAATATATTAGTTTTGAGTCAAGATAAACCATCGTACACATGCGTAAACATACATACACAAATATAAACATTAATATTTTGATACTAGAGTAGGTTATAATTTATAAATATATTGTATATAAAATTAATAACTTTCAAATATGTATATTCGCAAGATAATTTTTTAGGAGAACTTATTATCTTTTAAACTCCAATGAGTATACAAAAGGTATCTAGCTTGATATTAAACATGTACAAAAAACGAATTAAAGAAAACAAAAACTACTTTGTCTCTATAGCTATTAGACCAATTGACAAATTTTATTAGTTTTTAAGAGCATTATTAGAATACCACAAACATTGTGGGGGACAACTTCTTTTTTTTAGCTAAATATTTAAATTTTTAATACTTATAAATAATATAAAATAATTTTTTAAAATTTTGGGGGGCCACCCCTGGCTGAACAGCAAAAGACTAAGAATAGACCGTATGTATAAATCAGTTTTCCAAAGTTGCACATGTGAGGAAGTAAATTATATGGGTCCACAACGTGAAGGAAAAAGTGTTTCTTCACTTTCGTGATCTATTCAAAAGCCATAATTAAACACTGTTAATAATTAATTACATGGACACTTAGGTCAAAAATATTTACACATTAGTCTTCCAAGAACTAACCCGTCTTTATAATCCACACCGACACACACGTGCAAATCATGTAACTTGTTAGTTAGTAGTTACTTGTCCCAATTTACCTATAAAATTTCTTATATATGCAATGAGCAAGTTGTGGATATTTGAATGTTTCTATATATATATATATATATATATGATATCCGAGTACGTCAAATTCCAATCCTGTTGAGATATGTTTCGAGTATACAAGCATTACATCTTTATGCACAGTTTTGACTGTGCTTTTATTCTCTTCTTTTCATTTTTGAGAAATGTTCGGTTCACCAAAAAAAAAAAAAAAAGACATTAACATTTTAATCTATCAATATAAATCTTATTATTTTTTCTCCAGAAAGAAAAAAAAAATTGCATGTGGCATTCTTTTAGGATCTAAATTCACAATATTTGTTTACAATGTAATTTTAAAAAAAATGTTTGTAATACGTTGATAAATATTGAAGAACAAGTCGGGATTGGAGCTGCTCAAAGAAATAAAAAAACTAAGGTCTCTTGCTTGAGGCAGACACTTGACTAGGGTCACTTGTCCATTTTGATTGAGTCACGCCTGAGTCCTGACCCTTGCTTAAGGCTCTTTTGAACAAGAGTTATATATATTACTATGTTTTTAACCCTATTTCAGCCGTCACTTAAATCCTACTTTAAACAACACCTACATATATATATATATATAACTAAGGGGAAAATTGTTAGGTACTTCCGGAGTACTATAAATGCGTACTCCCTCCTCTCACATGAATAGTGGGTCCCATCATGAATTTAATTAGTGGGACCTACTATTAATGTGAGAGGAGGGAGTACACATTTATGGTACTTCGAGAGTACACAATAATTTCCCTAACTAAGGACCTTGTGCACGTACGATTTTTCCAAAGAGAAGAGGTTGAAAACTCATCAAAGCTATTGAGTGAAAAATTCGTGCCTCTTTCCCTTGAGTTTATTAATTTAGAAAACTATGTTAGTTTACAATCTATACATGCATGTGATCAAATTAAATGAGCTTAATTATTGGTATATATGAAACCACAAAGTTTGTGTTTTTTCCAGTAAATTCATTTTAGAGAAAATCTTCAAGGAGGTAGGTTGTTTTGGAGTGTGCTACTGCTAGAGGTTCTGGTTTCGTGGACTAGAGGTGTTGTGTCGTGTCGTTCATGAAAGAATTCATATAGAAGAAGTTCAAAAGTTTAGACGTTGTTGTCATGTTATCAATGAATCATGTAGTACTGGGTCATATATGGTCTAGTCATAATAATATAAAGATTTTTTTGAGCAATCTCTGTAAACTCTTTTTGTAATCAATTGCCTCCGTTGGGTACGTTACGTAGAAGTTTTTCCTTTGAAGATCAGTCTCTTAATTGATTTTTCACTTTCTCAATATATCCTGTGTTTTTTTTTTTTTTTTCATAGCTCTTGCTCTATATGATTTGGAGCATGCTAAATTTTAATAAAATATAATTATCTTATTTTTTATTGAGAAAAATTGTTAATTACTTAATAATTCTGTTGCATATTTTAAAAAGGGTCTAACGACTCTAACCAATCATTTTCACATTCTAAATTTTTGGATACATAATAATCTTTTGTTTTAGGCTTTTAGTGGATGCTGGAAGCACATGGTGATAAATTGGTAATTTACTGGAAGTGCCTGAAAATTAACAGTTTTGAATTCTCTCTTTATTAAGAAAAACAATATTGAAGAAAAAATAAAAAAAATATAACGAATTAGAGTCAAGGAAGAACTTCATTGTCACAAGTTATCACTGAATCCAATTTCAGGCAATGAAATTGTCACACTGGTAGAAGGTTATCTTTCTTCTTTTCTTTTTTCCAGAAATTTTTATTGTTAGTCTGGAATATAGTACTGTATAGGAGAAGTCAATTTTGTCACCCATAAACTTGTCCACTGGGCTGATCATTCCAACAGAGTTGGGCCCCTGGCCATCTTCTTCTTGTTGAGAAAAGAGACGGCTAGGGCCCAATTCCTTTCGCCTTCTGTATCTCTTTCTTTATTTATGAATGTTTATTTACTATTAAAAAAAAAAAAAAAAAAAAAAAAAACTTATAAGTCTTGGTGGAGAATATCATCCATTAAAATCAATAAAACAAAAGGTAAATCAATAAAATATAATATTTTTGTTTACAATTGTGCTACAGTGCAATCATATACTTAGAGCATTAGCATTGGAAAATGCTAATGCCATATCTAAGGGAAATTTAGCATTTGCAACCTTAAAATCATCTACATCAGAAAATTGTAAAGACAAGTATTGTAAATTTTTTGCAATACTTGCTACAGTACAATTCTATCTTTAGAATTGCACTGTAGCAGTATTGTATAAAAAAAAATAATATTTTATCTTTACTCTCTCTCCTCTGTCTCTCATCTCTCTCATTTTGTCTGTGCTCTTCTCTCTCTCTCGTCTCTGCTTTCCATCTTCTCTCTCGTTTTTGCTCTCGATCTGCTCTCTCATCTCTCTCATTTTTTTGAATGGATTTGGTTCGATGGCTCCAGTGATGTTTTTTTTGAATGGGTTTGCTTCGGTGGCTCCGGTGATGATGTTTTTTGAATGGGTTTGAATGGGTTTGCTCCGGTGATGATTTTTTTGAATGGGTTTGCTCCGATGGCTCCGGTGATGATGTTTTTTGAATGGGTTTGCTCCGGTTTTTGATCGGTGGCCTGGGTTTCAAATCGGTGGCGTGGATTGGTTGATCGGTGGCGTGGATCGGTGGCCTGGCCTGGGTTTTTGATCGGTGGCTCGGTTTTTGAATGGGTTTGTGTTTGTGTGTGTGGCTTGGCTTTGTTGCTGGGTTGTGTTTGTGCGTGGCTTTGTTGCTGGTTTGATGTTTGTGTTTGTGTGTGTGGGTGTGGTGATGGGTTTGGATAGGTTGATCGTTGTATAATGGGTGTGTGTTGTGTGTTGAACCGGTGTTGGGAGAGAGGAATAAAAATGGTTGTTGAAAAGCCCAGGAAAATGAGGCTGAACGGTTGGGAAGAAATAATAAAGAATGGGTTAAAAAATAATATTTTAATAAAAATAGAGTTTTGGGATGTGGAGGTATTGTAAAATGGTATGGTATATTGATAAAGTGGTGTTTTAGAATGGTAAAATAGAATAGCATTGGAATTTCCCAATGCTAATGCTCTTAGGATGGCACTGTAGCACAATTGCAAATTTTTTTGCAATTGTAAGATTTTGCAAGATTTGGTAATAGGTTATTTTTATATCTTGATGCTAAAATATACCAACATATAGCATATAGAAGACCGGATATGAATATTCTAAGATACCTATTATCCAATTGACTAGTCATGACTAGCCAGTACGTACTAAAATATTATCTTCACAAGTGAGCTCTGAAATTTGTATTTTGCGAATTTAGCAAGATCATGTATGATACAGAACATTTGGGTTCCCTGTTATACCATGAAACTTCACTATACTTTGATATCGAATTGGAGGCCTCATGCAAAGGATTTTTTTTTTTTTTGCTGAATAACCTCATGCAAAGGAATTAGGTGTAGAAATGAAGGCCGGTTAATTGTTGAAGTATATTCTGGCTAAGATTCGGATGTGGATGATAATTGAAAAAATGGTTCAATTAAATTTCCAAATATAAGCAAAGTGGTGCTGGTTAAACCTCAAGATGGGGAGTCTTTTAATTCCTACATTTAACTTCCATCCATCTCCATCTTACGTGACAATAAAAGGCTAAGTGGATGAAAGAAAGGGGGTTCAAGTCACAGTCGTGGCATCTTTTATGATGGTTCAAACTCCATATTCTCTTGCCCTACTAGCTACCAATCTCTAAAAAAAACCTACTAGCTACCAATCTCTAAAAAAAAAAAAAAAATTAATAAAATGATAAAAGAAAAATTGAAGAAAAAGGGTAAAAAAAAAAGTTTTTTTTTTTTTGGGAGAAAAGCTTTTTTTTTTTTTTTTTTTTTTTTTTTGAGAGAGTTTCAACCAATAGAGTCCGCTCCTGATGATAGCTCTTTATCATTAGACCAAGACACCAATTAGTTTTTGATGTAGGTGGGGATTGAACTCCAAATCTCTTATTCAACCATCAGAGACTTTACCAGTTGAATTAACTAGAGAAAAGCTTTTAGTTTAGTTGTACGTTCACCTTTTGAGAGAAGTACCAAATATTTCTCGATAGATATGTTTCACTATAATTTGTGCTTTGGAGGTAGTTTATATCTATGTGAAGATTCAATTATTTTCAGCTAAAAAAGATAATTCTCACCTAAAAAAAGAAAAGAAAAATGAAATTCTTAAATGATATAATGAAAATGTTTGTTTTTCTTGTGATAATTTTTGGTAATGCTTATATTGTAAAAAGAGTTTTGTAACTCAGCTTGCACCTCTAGATATTTCTATTAGGGGGGAAAAAAGAACCTTTTAAATAAAATGATGGTTTGCATTTGTCTAGGTATATTTGAGACCTTTTCTTCTTCTTCTTCTTTTTTGTTTGTTGAAGTATATTTGAGACTTGAGAGGTCTGCAATGTAAGAGCACTAGCATCAGCTGTGCTATGCTAAATGTTATTTTGCCACATTAAAAGCTACATTTTTTATTTTACCACATCATTTTATAATTGCCTCTACATCACATGTTCTATTTTAAGATTTCAGACACTTTACAATAATTTTAAAAAAACTCATCTAAATAAAAAAATAATAATTACAAATTAGCTTTTTGAAAGAGAATAGTGGCATGAGAGAGAGAAGAAAGATGTCTGATAAAGGAGATGTGAAATGAGGAGGGAGAAAAAACCATTAAAAATTTATAGCATTTTGACCGTACCATGCCATTTGTAGAACATCACTATAGCTCCATGCCATTTCTTCTGGTATTTGACACATCTCATGAAGCAAGAATTTCAATGTTTGGTGTGCCAAATGCTAAAACTTTAGCATTTGGCACACCTAATGCCAATTCACTAAGTGTGCCAAATGCCAAACTATTAGGCATTTTGCTATAGTACTATCTTAAAATAAAATTGGAATGGTACGGACCAGGGTGTGCATGGGTTAAGTTGAGTCAGGTTGAGAAGTTTTTTCAACCCACCTCACCATGGTGGTTAAAAAAAATCCAACCCAACCCAACCCATCATAGGAGTCCAACCCAACCCATGTAGATCGGGTTGGGTTAGACCCATGGGTTGGACAATTTTTTTTAATTACTATTATTATTATTATTATTATTATTATTATTATTATTATTATTATTATTATTATTATTAATAAATTGATTGTAAACACTCAATTTTGCACCCATAATTTAATCTTGGAAGATGACTGAAATGATCATTCTAAGTACCCAAAAATCATAATTCTATTTCATGCATTAAATCATTTATTACATATCATAAAAATGATCTGGAGATTCTAACGATCGCGATGATATGCCTAGTTCCTAAATTGGACCATTAGATTGAAAGATATTATACGATCAAGTTTTCATGGTCTGCATGCATTTATTGGGTGGAGCTGATCACATGTGATTAATTGAAATTAATTTTGATTAGTAAATAATTAAAATTAATTAAATAAATTTTTGTGATTGGTTGTTGATTTGATTAAAAATAAGTTTGGTTGTAGAGGAATAAAAGGAATAATTTGATAATGTTGAAATTGGATTTATGATTAAGTTTTTAAGATAATTATCTCTAAGATAATTATTTTTAAAGATTTAATTATCAAGTTAAATGGATTTTATTAAAAATACAAGTCCAAAATACATCCAAGTATGATTCCTAGCCCAGAAAAATGCCCAAAAAAGAGCCCAAAACGTACAAGAAGAGGAAACTGGGCCGAGCATTGAGGAGTGCCAATTAGCACTCCAATAGTGCCGATTGGCACAGGTTGTAAATCGGGCCCAGATGCAATTAGTTCAGGTCTAGATCCATCAGATTCGATTTTTTAGGGGAAAAAACCTAACCTAATTCGTATCTGTTGATTTTCTAAGCAACCCTAGCTTAGTTTTTAAGTAGGTACACCTCTATAAATAGAGGAGAAAACCCAGAATTCAACACCCCTCTCTCCCCTTACATTAAAGAAATTCTGGAAGTTCTGCTTTAAGAATTTCTTTTCTGTTAAGTGACCTTATTTTAGATCTCCAAGAGATTTATTCTCTTTGATTTCTAAAATAATCCCCTCTTGTAGAGTACATTCATGCAGGTATGTTCTTACTTTACTATTCTATAAATATAATTTTGTTCTTATTTTACTCTCCATAAACATGTTCTTGTTTTTGCTTGATCTTTCCTAAATATGCTTTTGCTTCTTTCCTTGTTTATACATGTTCTTCATATGTTATCACATGCTTTCTCTCTCTCTCTCTCTTTCCCTTTGAAAAATTCACATGATTAGTTTAAATTTTAGTATGTTGATTAACATGCATAGATCTAGCGTTAAAATTTCATTTTAAGATTTTAGATCTACAAAAATAAATTTGTCATGAAAGTTTCACTTTTTTCTACTTCTAAAACCGAATCTAGATTTTTCATTAAAATTAGATCTGTATTTTTTTAAGACAAAACCAGATTTGTATTTTTTAAGCCAAAACCAGATCTGTATTTTTCATTAAAATCATATCTGTATTTTTTAAGACAAAAAAAGATTTGTATTTTTTTGAAACAAAACCGATCTATATTTTTCATTAAAAATTTATCTTTTCATAAAATAAAATAAAAAATTGTTTTCTATTGCATTTATAAAAAAAATAAAACTAGATCTGAATTTTTATATAAAAAAAATTCATTCTTTATCACCACGGAAACTCACATCTAAACTTTTCATCAAGCAATCTCATCAAATCTCTTTCATACAAAATTGAATTGCAAATCTAGGATTCTTAAATAGTATTTTAATCTTAGATCTAGAATTTGACATGGCATTTGTTGCATATAATTTAACATTTTGAATAAGGGTACTAAAATGATCATTCAAAGTCAAGAAGACTAGACTTTGTTCGAGCAGAATAAATGTCTAACACCTTCCCATTCTATAACCTAACCCCTAAGCCATAGGTTTTGGTTCGTAGAATAGTGTCTTGTCTTTATTTTATTTTGGTAGATTGTATCCAGGACCAAAGCTTTGTGTGTGTGTGTGTGTTTTTTTTTTTTTTACATAGATTGTATTTAGGACCAAAGCCTTGTAACGATATTCTACCAAGTTGTATTCATATGTTCAATTAATGAAACTTGAGGTATTTCAGATATGTAAATTGTAGTTTTTTTCTTATTTTTTTGTAATAAAAAATAAGTGGCGACTCCACATGATCTCTAAAAAAGAGGTGTCGATGCCTAAATCTCTTTTTGAGAGCCAGTCTTGTTCTCTTGCATTGAGCATTAGAACAACATCACCACAAATAAAAGCAAATTTATAATCAAATAATCATGAGCATAACACCAAATAAACACAAACTATATGAAGAGAACTTTGGGTTTGAGTTTTATTTAGGAAGAGGGGCAAAAAAGTAAATAACGAAATTGTATAATATATTTTTTGATTTTCATATATATATTAAATATAGGTGGGTCGGGTTGGGTTAGGTGGGTTTATGAATCTTATGACCCAAACCCAACCCGACCCACAGTAAAAAAAAATTTCATAACCAAACCCAACCCACAAACTCTTAAAAACTAACCCAACTCGGTGGGTTGGGTTGGACTGGATCGGGTCAGTTTTGGTGAGTTGGTGGGTTCGCTACACACCCCTAGTACAGAAAACCATGCTAATTTTTTTTTTTTTTTTAACTTATTTTATTAAACATTTCTCTCTCTCACAGCCAAGTAGCCGATCTTACCACGCCATGTCCCCGAGTTCATTGCCATCCACCATGCCCACTTCGTTAGCCTCCCACCTTTGGTCTGCCCACCTTCAAACCCCCTCCCACCTTCAAATCTCTAATTTCGAACCCCTCACCTTCAGATCTCCCACCTTCGGACCTCTACCTTCGAACCTCTCACGTTCAAACCTCCAACATTGGTTGGAGCTCTCCCACCCTTAGCCAGCTATTATTATGGTGGTTTTGGTGAAGGCTTTTTTCCTGTTTGTTTTTAGTTTAGTTTTTTTTTTTTTTTTTTTTTTTTTTTTTTTTTTTTTTTTTTTGGAGTTGTGAGTTGATTTTGATGGGTTGTGGTGGGCTGATTTTGGTAGGTTGCGGTACTTGTGGGCTGATTTTGGTGGTTTTGGTTATAGTGGTGGGTGGTGATTGGGTTGATTTTGGGTTTTTGGCTATGGTGGTCAGTGATGGTTGGTTAATCTTGGGTGGTGGTGGGTTTGCAGCAGTGGGGTTGTGGTTGTGGTGGTGGTGGTTGTTGGGTGGATGGGTAGGCTTTAAGTTATTTTAGTTTGTTGTATAAATTATTTTAATATGTTGGATGGAAAAATAGAATATTTGATATAGGTGAATTGTAAAATGGTGTGTTAAAATAGATAAAGTAACTTTTTGATATGACAAATGACATTTATTTTTAGCACAGCTGATGTTGATGCTCTACAATGACTTTATTTATAATGCTTAAATTTTTTTCTAAAGAAGTCCTAAAATGTATTAGACATTAACAATTCATCAAGAACATTACGTTGTAGAGAAAAGATGAGTAACTCAGTGAGTGACATTCTAGATGTAGGTGAACAAAAATCAGTTACCAATCCCAAATGGATAGAGAGTTGATATGAAATTGCCCAATACAACTAATTTGTAGAGAATGAGTTTTCAATGTCAACTTTTGTATGAAAAGTAGAAGAGACTACCCCTATAGCGTGGAGCCATGGCCTTGCCAAAATTGCAGTGTAGGGGGAATAGGCGTTGACCACAATGAAGTTTACCTCTACTTCGTTACCCGTCTACACCGGAAATTTAATCATTCCCATGGGAGTTACGGTTTTCCTGTCAAACCCTACTAAGGGGGAATCGTACTTTCTAAGGTCTTCGGGTTTCAACTCCAACCCTTTATATAGGTCCGGATTCATAATTTCAGTTCCACTCTCTTAGTCTACCATTGCTCTTTTTATGTCAAACCCTCCAATCTGTAGTGTGACCACTAAGGCATCATCATGGGACTGGAATGTACCAATCTTATCAGTCTCCAAGAAGCCAAGAATTGGCTCCTGCTCTGCCTTGATCCTCTTGGACTCTCTGTCCTCTTCTCCTACCTCAAGCTGGTGTGATATAGTCATTATCCTCAATGAGGGACCAGTTTCCCTACCAGATGCAGCAAAAATAATGTTGATGGTTCCCAATGGTGGGCATGGTGCCACCTCTCTTTGGTAAACTGGTCCTGTCGACTCCCCTTGGCTAGGGGGTTGATGCGTGAATTGTTTCAACTTCCCCGCTTTGATAGGCTGTCCTAAGAAGTCATGCAAGGTTCTACAGTCCTCGGTTGTATGACCTCGGTCCTGATGGTAGTGGCAGTACAGGTTCTGATTCCACTAGGTAGGGTCCCCACCTATCTTATTGGGCCACATGAAATAGGGCTCGTCTTTTATTTTCTTCAGCACCTGGTATACGGGTTCCTTGAACACCGAATTAACCACCGCAGTGTTGTTCTAGGGAACTTGGTTGAAAAAATCTCTCCTCGATCGATTAGGGCCAAATCTATCAGACCGAGGATCCTTCCGCTCGGGCATGAAAACCTTTGCTTTCCCCTTTCCCTGTACTTGATCATCTTCAACCCTTTTATGCTTGTTAATGCGATCCATCAGCTGATGCATGTTCTGAGCGGGCTTCATGGATTTCCTCAGGTCTGAATTCATGGGAAGCCCCACTTTGAAGGTTCTAACAGCCACATCTTCAAAATCCCCATCAATCTCAATGAAAAGCTCTCGATACCTATTCGAATAGGTTTTTATGGTCTCTCCCTCTCTTATGGCCATGGAAAGCAGAGAATCCAGAGGTCTAGGGATCCTGCTGCAGGTCACGAATTTGGCACCAAACGCTTTAGTTAGCTCCTTATAGGCCCTTAGTGAGCTTTCCTCCAATCCACTGAACCACCTCATGGCGATGGGCCCGAGGATAGAAGGGAATACCTTACACATAAGAGCCTTGTTTTTAGAGTAAATGGTCATCCTTTGATTAAAATGGCTCACATGCTCCATCGGGTCAGTCCTTTCGTTGTAGATTGTGAAAGTTGGTTAGGTAAAACAATGGGGAATTTTGGCCCTCTCAATGTGGCTTAAGAAAGGTGACCGAGAAATTTGGTGCACGGCCTTGCTCATAGCATCATTTCCCATATTTTCAGGGGGTGAATTTCTGTCCCTTCTTCGACAAGATCCCTCTCCACCTCTTGAACGAGAGGGTTTTGTAAAAGATTGGCTTGGAGGGGTTCTAGATCTTTGTCGTTAACTTCATTCTCCCTCCGAACTAGAACTTTGGCTGGGTGAAAGGGGTTCTATCCTTCCTGACATGCATTCTACGTCGAAGCCGCCTATGTAGATGATCAACCTCCAGCCTGAGGTTACACGCCTCTTGCTCCTGCGATATGTGACTTTCTGGTCTCGAATGGCTCTGATTGATATGATCTGAATGAACGGATTCGGCACTGATGTTGGGAGATCGAGCCACCTCCCGGTCCCTTTTTCTCTCCAAGTTGACAAACTAATCCTTACGCTGAGGGCCAACAGATTCTTCTCTATTTCCCCCTTTTATCACCATGAATGACTATCTCATCTCCCCTAGAGTTTGCCATTTTTCTATGCACATGAAACCATCAGTAAAGGTTTAAGATGACTTCCCACAGACGGCGCCAATTATAGGTAAACCAAAAATCAGTTACCAATCCCAAATGGATAGAGAGTTGATATGAAATTGCCTAACACAACTAATTTTTAGAGAATGGGTTTCCGAGGTCAACTTTTGTGTGCTTTAATGGTTTAGTTTCAAGTCTATTGGAAAAACAACAAGTAATTTATAAGGAAGAAGAAGATTTTCGCCCCCCCCCCCCCCCCCCAATCTGGAGGTGTCCATTTTCATTATATAGCTATCTGAATTGCATGCCAACCCTCCACCTGTATAGCCACTGATCTTTCTTTGGATGCTTATCCTATCAGGATTTCGCTGGAGGTGGTAAAATGTGCTGCAAGCTATGAGGGTACAGTTTAGGGATCATTTTGACATTAATGCAGCTTGTTGAGTTGGTGTAGTGTATTAAATGTAAAGGTAATGGATACTTTACTTGGATATTTCCTTTCTTCTTTGCTTGCACGTTTCTACCTCCTTCCTCAGTATTTTGTCTTTTGGTCCAAATGGCCTGCTCTAAGCCTCCTAGGGAATGCTCGCTCTTTGGGCGGTCAGCCTTTTCGGCTTCAATTCTTGGGCTCTGTTGACACCCAATTTTGTAACTTGCATTTAACCTCACATGGAGGGTAAAAGGGTAATTTCACCTTAAAAATATGTATCTTGATTCTAGTCATTAGATCTTTAATCTCATTTCATAAAAATGATCTTGATATTGTAATGATCGAATCAACTAGTCATAAGCTCTAATCAGACCATCAAATTGAAAGTTATTATCAAATCAAGTTTTAATGGCCGAGATGCATTATCACAAATTGAGTCCGACTATATGTGATTATGAAAAATTGATTCCAATTGGTTAAAATTATAATCAATTTGAGATTAATGACATGTCATAATTTGATTGGTTAGAACTACATTTTATGGTAATGTTGCACACACTTAATTAATTAGATAGTCAAACATTAATTATTCAATGAGTAATTTGTGCAATTATCTTTTAATTAGGGTAATTTTGGAACTAATTAAGTCTGAAATGAGAGTGATTGGAGCCTATTAATGTCAATTGGAAATTAATTTGGGACCTATTAATGTTAATTGTGCTGAAATTATTTTCTATCAAATGACCTCTGCCCATTTCGTTGATATCTCTCAGAATATTTTGAATCTGTGAATAAGGTTAATTTTCCTAGAAACTAGACATTTGGGGCTTCAATTTGAGCACAGGAACGAGACAATTCTAATTAGAATTGAGTAAGATATGATTTTTTGAAGTTGGCTCTATAGGTTGTTACAGTAGCTACTGGAAAACCGAATTTTGCTTGCTCCTTACTCCCACCAATCTCTACATTTAATGCATCAGATTTCCCCAAAGGCTAAAATAAGGTCTAGGTTCATGATTCTTTGTCAACTCTTATCCCCCCTCTCCTCCATTCCAAGACACAAAAAAAAAAAAACCACTCTCTTCTCCTCTCTTGAGTTCTAGTGAAGTAGAGTAGTCTTGTCATATCTTGGTCTTCTTGAGACTCAAGGTATTGAGTGAGACTCACTCTCCCTCTCTTAGCTCTTCTTTTCCTCCACCCTTAGGACTTCTACCAAGAGTCTCCTCCTCCACCGTATGAATCTTACATGAAGGTATAATCCTTTTCCCTAACTTTTTTTTAATTTTATTTTTATGTTGCCATGATGAGAATTTAAGATTAAAGTATGATAGTAATTATTTAAATTCCCTTGAATATGTTTGGATGTTCTTAAATGTTCTTATGTGTTCTTCACTTGTTCTTGGTTGTTCATCACATGTTCATGCATAACACTAGTTTTGATCTTAATTCCACATCAAAAACATGAAAAAGATGTTTGTTTAATAATTTTTTCAAATTCTTAAATCTAGAATATCACCATCCACACACATTTACTAAAATTTATTTTTCGATCCAAATGAAATGCTTAATAAATTGAATTAGGGTTTATCACATGCACACACATTAAATTCCACATGCAAATTGATTGATAACATATTGGATGATGTAATATGAATGTTGGCCACCATAGTCTAGAAGACCGATTTCACCAGGCAAGGTGGGTGCCTAACACCTTCTCACCTTGTAACATAGCCTCCGAGCTTAGATTAAGGGTTGATCGATCAATACTTTTTCTTGTAATTTTCAATTTCTAGATTGTAACTAGAAAACAAAACCGTGTACTTTATCTTAGATTGTATCTAGGACCAAAGTCATGTAATTTCCTATGATCAATGTAAATTCAATTTCAAATAAATAAAATGATGAATTTTTCAATTATGGTTTTCTTATTTATTCCAACAATTAAATAAGTGACGACTCCATTGTAAAACCTTTAATCTAAAGGGGAAAATATAATCAATTGAACCTCCATTTTGAGAGATAATAACACGACTCCACCCATTCACGTGGGTTTGGTCCAACATTCCAAAAAATGGGCCGGGGGCACGGTCTCTCACATTATCTATGTATTGGGTCAGAACTAATGAGGGAATGAGCCCTTCCATCTCCTCGGGTTGGGCCCATGGGACACTATTTTGTGTTCGAATCTTGCCCCCCCCCCCCCCCCCCCCCCACCACACTAGATGTTGCGAGTTTTCTTTTAAATATTTAAGCTAGAATACAGATTACATCCCATAAATTTGATAAATTGTCATTTTTGTCATTTAAATTAACTACTAAAAAAAATATTTGTTAATACTTAAAAATGACAAAAATTTTATTTTAGTATTATAAAATATTTTTAATGAAAATTTATAAAATTTAAATGAAGTAAAATTTATTTTCACCAAAAATAAAATAAAATATTAATAAATTTGAGTTAAAAAAAAAATTAATACTTAACGGAGTACATATATGGATAAAAGGACTAATGTTAACAACAAACATAAATTATTAGGACTAAAGTAACAAAAATGAAATTTAAGGGACACAAATATTATTCACCAAATTTAAAGATTGTAATTTTAGTATATTTTGTAATATTGTAAAAGTTAAAGTTCATCTTAGGTGAAACTAAGGAGATATTTTTGAATGAATATCCAATGTATGAAGGAGGCCTAATATTAGTAGTAAACAAGTATAAAAGTACACAAATTTATACAAACATAATATAAAGTAATGTAAGTATAGTGGATTCAGCACGGAGGTATCATTGGACTAGGGGGGGCAATCCCCCCCCCCCCACCAAAAAAAAATATTTTATATATATATATATATATATGTGTGTGTACCCCCCACCAAAAAAAAATATTTTATATATATATATATATATATATATATATATATATATATATATGTGTGTATTAATTTTAGCAATTTTGTTCTATAAAATTACATTTTGTTTCCCTGAAATAATATCATTGATTCTTTTAAGCGTAATGTTATACTCACAAATTTTTTTACAACATTTTTGTAAACTGTTTTGGTAGCAAATTCTTGTTGGTTCGCATAATGGACCAGCCACTCACATCATTTTTTTACTCACTAGTAACCACTTATTATATCAGTAATTTATAAAAAAAGCTTGTAGCTCTAACATTTTCCTCATTTTAGTCACCATCAAAAAACTTATAGATCTAAAATCTAAAACAAAATATACAAGTCCAAAAAAAAAAATAGCTCAACAACAAAAATTACCAATAGTAAAACTAAAAAAAATTCAGCTCAATTAACCAATTTTATTTAAAATAAACAACCCTGCCCTTTAAAAAATTCTAAACAAAAATAATTTTGTTCTTAACCATAAAAAAAAAAAAAAAAAAAAAAAAAAAAAAAAAAAAAAATCTTAGCAGCTAAGTAGTAGTAAAGTCAGAAGTTGAAATTGCTGCACACAACCAACAATAAAGCCGCCCCCCCTAACTCAAAGTTCTGGCTTCGTTCCTAAGTGGATTCCTAGGTTTAAATGATAAATCAGGAATAGTGACACTTTTTATGGTACATGATGTCAATGGTTGGAACCCTCCCCCCTCCCCTTGATCTATCTATCAAAATAAAAGCATAGTGGATCCAATTTTGTTAGAGTCTAAGGAGAACATAATTTACTACTTACTATTTACTCCGAACAACAATACTCATTTTTAACTAAAACAAATCATGAGATTCAAGTAATAGTAATAGTTTGTGATAATAACATTTTTTGTAGTACCTTATGTTTATGGTTTGAACTTCATCTCCTCTACTTCGGATCCCACTATGGGGAAAAAAAAGAAAAAAGAAAAAGAAAAAGGAAAGCAAATCCTCATTTTTAATTATTGGTGATTAAGTTTAACTAAAGCAGAGATTTGTTCCATCTATAAAGTGCAAATAGACGGTAAAGTATTTAGTACATTGAAAGGTCATGAAAAGATTGCTTATATAGGCTTTGTTTAGCTTAAAAAGTAATGACGGATTGACATTAGAAAAGCTTCTCTTTAGTGGTCACCTTTAATAGTTCTGACTTTTAAATGACACTTTCTAATTTTGGAATCAAGATAGCATACTCTAGTCAATGTATCTAATAGTAAGAAAAAATGTTATTATCAGAAGCGGACATTATATTTTGAAACTCTCTCTCAAAAAAAAAAAAAATAGTAAGAAAATTGTACTAAAATACGATGATATTTGGCATTACAGCTGCACCTGGGAAATTATTAGAGGTGGATGTAAAGAACGGTTCATAGTGACAAGATTAATTAGGAGCCCACAAATTGTTCTTAATTAGTTTGTTTATCGGTTGGTGGAACAAGGATTACAAAAATTACAAGAATCTTTGGTTCATGTAAAGAAAGATTTTAACCCATGTGATGGTGGGGTTAACAAAAAAAAAAAGGCAAATGTCTGTTGTCAAAAAGTCTAGTTTATAGAACAACAACATTTCATTTTTCTCATTGATCCATCATCCCTAATTTACTTTAATTAGTTAGGCAAACAACCAATTGGAGTGCAATTTACGTTACTCCATGGGATCAGATTAAACCTTGTTGTGTCCTAATGTTGAGCTTAATGCCAAAATTAATGCTAATATTTAGTGGATTATTGCAGATCGTTTCTTCCTAATACCCGAATGCTCCGTGCCTTCCGTGAAGTAAATAAAAGTGCTGATGCCTTGGACTAGTGGATTTTGGGTTGTTTTTTTGTTCCCTCTACTCTTATAGAGGGCTTTTTTTTTTTTGGGTATTGGATAATTCAACAGACTCTACTATAATCTAATATATGCATCGGAATTTACCCAAAAAAAAAAAACCATACATGTTTTTATTGATCTAATTTAAAAAAATATATATATATATATATATATATATATATATATATATGCTTTTTACAGGACCAATGAGAATATCTGTTAATTAAAGTAGCTGGTAATTAAAGTCAGTTCAATAGTGAGCATTTGATCATTGATAAAGAGTTAATTATCCCACTAAGCTTCTGCGGCAGTAGATCCTTGCATCTTATATATATATATATTTAATTAACTAATATATAGGATGGGAGACAGAGTAGACAAATAATTAAAGTGATTATGTTGTGTCATGTTCTATGATCATTCTTGTCTTGGTACCTGAAGGTTTAATCATAGATTTGATGTGATAGGTAATTACAATTTGTACCTGATTACACCTGGCGCTATCATCTTTTACTTACTGCATGCCAGCGAGTCATCTAGATCCAGATGATAAAATTTGTTTTGACATTTTGTGGGGTGAACTAGAACTAGAGTTCAGTGCAAATTGGTTTGCCAAGAGGACATGGACATCTACATCAAGAGAAAGCCCACTAAACCAAGCCCAAATTAATGTGTAAAATATTGTGGGGGCCTCATTGACTATGTATTAGTTTGCACTTTACACTTAACACCATTCTATTTATTAAAGTCATGACAAAAAAATGTCGAGACAAAAAAATTATTAATGACGTCTTGGGAGACATGGAGGGTTATAATATCAAGATGGATAAATTATCTTTTGTGTTTGGCTCCATCATAATTTAGCTTTATAAACTTTCATCAATAGCTAAATTGACCACCTAAAGTTGGTTCTAATTTTTTTTAAAACCTTAAAATTTTAAAAATAGTGAAACTATTAAGATTTCGAAAATTAATATATTTTATATTTTATGGACAAAAAAATTAACTATTGTAATTGATGATTGATCCATAATTTAGTCCCACAAATAGTTTCAATTATTAAATTTTGACCCTTAAAGTTTGAATTAAAATTAAACTATTAAGAATTCTAATGATTTTATTTTAATCCAAACTTTAAGGGTTAACAATTAAAACAATGTGGACCAATGATGCAAAATTACAGCGGAAAAATTTGTAATTTTTTCTATAAAAGAACTATGAAATTCAAAATTTGTGTGATATGGTTTATTAGCTTGATTATGTGTCTAATTAAAGAACATCCAATATTTTTAAGTCTCCCTTCACATTCTTGAGAGAGAGAGAGGGGTTTGGTTATTGATTCTTTTTGATAAAATTGAACTAATACTCTCCAATAGATATAGGGATATAGGACTTTCATCTTTCATGGAAATCTTCTTTCCCAAATTAAATTACAAACTATTTCTTTCTTTTTTTAATACAAGATAAATTTTTTATTCTAACTTAATTTAAGTATATATGTGTGTGAAGTTACTCTTGCCTCTCTTACCTCACAAGAATTTTGTACTTATAAAGTAACCATCATACTAAGAATGTGCGATAGTCAAATTATTTTATTCTAGATAGTTGAAACTGAAAACTTGAAGTTGACTTCCTAACATCTCTCATTTATTTATTTAATAGAGATGGCATAATATCTATCTTTAAACTTTATCTAAAACGTGAAATCCTACAAAAACAAATACTACAAGTTAATACTTAATAATTGGAATGGAAAAAAGAAGCAAGAACAACATGTAAAGTGGGGTCTAGAACCAGATACGTGATTGTAAAGTTGTTCCTCTCTCCCTGACCCCAACTTTTTCTAACCTCTCTTTTATACTTTCATATTCCCACCTAACATAACATGTATTGTATTAGTTTTTTTTTTTTTTTTGCTAAACATGTATTGTATTAGTTGTAAACTACTCTCTCTCAAGTCTCAACCACCCTTTGTAGACATTACAGTACACACTCCCTTTTTTCTCATATTTGTGGATAAGAAGTCAGTACAGTAGTAGACCAGTAGCGGTGATCAGAGAGAGAATGAAGATTCTTCCGTTAAGATTGATGCACCAACCTCACCGTACAGCCACGTGGGCAAGCTCACATGCTTGGTCCTTCTCTTTTATTTTATTTTTGACCGGTGGTCCTTCTCTTTTATATAATTTTCAGAAATGGACCCAACCCCGCCAATCGCTCCGCAAGCAAAGATTCTTATATTTGTTTATAGTATATATATAAGTATATTAATTTTTTTTTTAAAAAGCATAATAAAAATATTAAAGAAAAAAAAAAATAAAGAAGGAAAAGGAAAAAAGTGGGAAACTGCAAATTGCAATGCAAATCCAAATGGAAAGCAAAGCAAGGCGTCTTCTGTTCCTTGATGAACGCTGTGTGGTGGCCATGTGACTCTGCTGCTGTGCTGTGCGTGCATGTATATATGGTCGGTGATTCTCCAACTCCTTTCATCATTGGCTACTCATATGTCCCACCAATGACCCCTGTATTTTATTTTAGAAAAATGTGAAGCGGCAGATTTTACTAACAATTATTATTGGCAGGCAAAAATATAATAATTTTAGTAATAAGAATTAGAATTAGTAATAATTTATTATTTAGAATTTATTATAAAAGTATTGTAAATTTAAAATTTTTCTTTATTTTATATTAAGATTTTAATATCTAGTTTATTCCAAAAAAAAAAAAGATTTTAGTAGTATAGATTTTCCTCCAAACTAGTTGCGAAGAACTTCTTTTAACTTTTTTTTTTTTTTTGATGAGTTCTTCTAACTTATATATAGACATAGCTATTTATAAAATTAATCATGTGTATTTTTTTAACAAAGCTAGATGACTGACTAGTCAATAAAAAAAAAAAAAAAAAAAAAACCGTGACCATCAGATATATAAAAGGATGGAGGAAGTTTCTTATGAGATGATGAAGGTATACTTTTTACATTTTAGAATCTGGTCAATGGTACAAGTTATTTGTCTATCTGAGCTACTTTACTTGCCCTGAATTTAGCAGCAGACCCCGCTTAATTTGGGGAAATTTGGGCTTGGCCATTACACAAACTCTTTTTCAATCCAATGTTACAAACATCAAACATGGATCTGGCAAACAAGCTTTTCGGATGTGATATTCTTTGGCTGGATGGAGAGATTGAAGGAGAGGAGAAGTATGGATCATTTTTTTTTAATAAAAAAAATGCTGTCAAAAAATAAAAAGAAACCCTCCGATTAAAATGTACAATTGTATATGATAGTTTTTTTTTTTTTTTTTTTTTTTTTTTTTTTTTTTTTTTTCTAACTAAAAGCCAATTTTTTTTAGAAAATACTATATTGGTGTAGAAAAAACATTTCAGGTTATAGATAAAAATAAATAAATTTGAAAACCAAAAACAACACATACTTCAATGAATTTTGTGTTTATACCACTTTCCCCCCTCCCTTTTTTTTTTTTGGTTTTCTGAAAGCATAAAAGTATAAAATTGTTTTAGAAAATAGTTCCTAAAAAGTCTAAAGAACCCGTTTGGTACGTGTGTTTAAACAACAGTTTTTCAATTTATTTGGAAATATGTGTGTGAAAATAAGTGTAATACTGTTTAAAAACTGAAAACATATGTTTAAACAAATATACCAAATAGGGCCTAAGTTATTATAAAAAATTTGTCTTAAATCCTTATTTTTACTTGATTACCTAATAGTGGGAAGGCGGACATAATTCAATAGTATAATATGGGTTGTGGGAGGGGAATTTGAACTTTGGAATATGAAAGGAGAGCATTGATTTTTTTGTAAAGTAAATGTGTATTCCTTATTGACTGTTTTTTTTTGTTATGTTTGTTTGTTTTTATTTTTTTTTATTTTTTTTATTTTTAGAATTATTCCTTATTGACTTAAAGAACAGGAGTTATGGCAATATTACATACATGCATTAATATTAATGGTCTGTTTGGATTGGGGGAGAGGGAGGGGGAGTAGAGTAGAGTTGGCTGGAAAGTATTCCAGCCAACTTTACTCTACTCTCCTCTACTCTCCTTCCCTCTCTCCTCAATCCAAACAAGCCCTAAGAGATTTTGGGCACCCAAATGATCCTCTCATATAAGGATGCAAAAAGCCTTTTGAGCAATGCCTTGAATAGTTTTCTTTGATGTGTGCGAGTGTTCTTTTGAGAGAGCTTCTTAAGATAATATAATATGGGAGATTCTAGCCTTTTGCCCTTAATTTTTAAAAAATTTAGTAATATGCCCCTATTTCGAAACTATATAGGGATATGCCCCTGTTTCGATACTCAATTATCTTAAAATCGAGTTTCAATGAAATACTCGATTTGTAGAAAATCGAGTTATGCCTAATAAAACTTTAAAAAAAAAAAATGCATGGAACTCGATTTTAGGGAAGTCGAGTTCCAAAACGCCGCTATAGGGCTTTAAAACGTCACTATAGGGCTTAAAAATGCCACTATAGGGCTCCTTGAACTTGGTATGGGGACTTATAAAATTTTTTTGCAGGAAAACGCTGCTATAGGGCTTTAAAACGTCATTATAGGGCTTAAAAACGCCACTATAGGGCACCCTGAATATGGGGCAATCACACTCATAAAAAAATTTGCAGGAAAACGTCGTTATAGGTCTTTAAAACGTCACTATAGGGCTTAAAAACGCCACTATAGGGTTCCCTGAATATGGGGTGATCACACATATAAAATTTTTTTTGCATGGAACTCAATTTCCTGAAAGTCGAATTCCATGCAAATTTTTTTTTTTTTTTTTTTTTTTTGAAGTTTGATCGGGTATAACTCTATTTTCTACGAATCGAGTATTTAATTGAACTCAATTTTAGGATAATCGAGTATCGAATCAGGGGCACGCCCCTATATAGTTTGCAAACAGGGGCATATTGCCAATTTTTTAAAAATTAAGGGTAAAATGCCAGAATCTCCATATAATATGCTAGTGACTTTTTTTTAGAAGGAAAACAAAGAGTATTATTAATAAACAGGCAAATCAGCCTAATAAGTAGCAAGAGTATGGAATGGAATATCTTCCATCCTAATAGAAAAACCAGTGACATGTCGTACATGTCTAGCTAGGTTGTGAGTTACAGAGTTACCATCCCTACCAAGATGTAAAAAACCGATACAATTAAACAAGCCTGCCAACATTTGAGCATCTAGGATTAAAAGACCAAAAGAAGCGAAAGATGAAAAATCATCCTTAAGAGCGTTCATTACAATCTCAAAGTCTCCCTCAAGGAGAGCTTTGTCCAAGCCAATCTCTAAGGAAAAATCAAGTGCTCTGCTTGCTGCCAACGTTTCCAGATCCATAACAGAATGTGGGAGAGGGATATTCTGAGATAGGGAAGCCATTGCCATGCCTCGGCTGTCTCGAACAAGTACACCAATTGATGATCTCCAAAATAATACTAAACTATCACCCCTATTTGTTCTTGGTACAACAAACATGTTCTCAAATTATGGGTTCCTTTTTACATCTTTTAGCCTTATTTCGTTTGCCCATGTTTTGGCTATATACACGACAGAGGGATCTTTTGCTCGCATAATGTCAGCAAGCTCATTTTCTATACATCGGTTTCCAAGCCCACAATAGTTCCAGATTAAGCAACTCATTGCGATTGGCAAGGTTGATACACATCCTCCACCATTGAATAAGAAGATTTTTATCATCTTTTGAAACCAGTCTACATTTACCAGGTAACTCCAGATAATCATCCCCAATTCTTTTGCCACAAACTGTTTTGCCTTTTGTGCTACTCCCTACAGTCCTTGAACGAGCTTGTTTTTTTAGTCTTCCTCTGGTACTCGGGTTGCTGTTTGAGGTAGGGTTAATTGTTGGTGAGACAGTTTGTTTAACCCCATGTGTAACTACTGCTTCTGGCTCACGTGTTGCTGCTACACATGACTCACGTGCCTCCCTTCCCTTAAAAATAAAATCACACTGAATATGGGGAATAAAATCTTCATTAATTGCTTCCAGTGGTTTTACCATCTTATTCGTATTTTGTCCATATTTGTTCAGATCATCATCAATTTCCCTGATTTAAATTTTGAATAACTCTGCTGAGAAGTCTCAGCAATAGATTTTTCCTCTGCAATAATTGGAGTTGAATTTGGAGAGGAAACGTATGAGATAGAGTCCACGTTTGGAAAAGACTCCAAGCTCAATTGTAACGTATTCTCCAAAACAACGGTTTCAATATTTGACAGGTCACTCAATTCATCGCCTTCCTTTCCAGATTTGGTATCCATGTCTGTCTAAGCCACCTCCGACGGAACAGTCACCGATATCCTCACCACCAACTCAGATTGTGGTTGAAGTTTCTATGTTACATAGATACTAGATTTTCTTCCCTTGTAATAACTTGGAACAAAGATAACATTCTTCCCATTTGTCGTATATAGTGCTGCCTTCAAAATGGAATTGAATTGTTGTTGATCAAGTGAGAGTGTACCTTTTCTTTCGATCCACAAATTGCAATTCTTATTACTGTGAGTGAGACGCCCACACTAGAAGCATAGGTTCGGCAATTGTTCATATTTAAAACTAACCTAATTCTTGTCTCCATTTTCCATTGTAATTACCCTTCCCCGACAAAGAGGTAAGGTAATATCGATGAGAACTCAAACGTGAATAAAATGTCCTCCCTTATCGTCTACAGCTCCTATCAATTTTTGGACTTCACCGACAGTTTCACAAAGACTTTTAGCAACTTTTTTGGTCATGAAACGCATCGGGATTTCATGAACCTGCACCCAGAATAGAGTTTGCTGTAAATACCAACTCATGGACAGGGGTATCCATGTAGTGACTCAAAAAGGGGGGTCTTACATTCCATGGGATCCCACATCGCCTAAGGAAGCACATGAGAATGTGTTTATAAGGAATGACCTCCCTTTAATGTGTAGAGGCCTTTTCCTCCACTGTTGTGTGCTTTGGGGGAGAACAAAACTGTGAGGGGTATGAGGTCCCAAAACAGACAATATCTACACAGGTGGGGTGGGGTCGTTACAAATGGTATCAAAGCCATGCCCTAGCCGGAAGTGTGGGCCCCACACGCGAGGACGCGTGTGCCAGTAAGGGGGGTGGATTGTAGTGACCCAAAAAGGGGGGTCTTGCATTCCATGGAATCCCACATCGCCTAAGGAAGCACATGAGAATGTGTTTATAAGGAATGACCTCCCTTTAATGTGTAGAGGCATTTTCCCCCACTGTTGTGTGCTTTGAGGGAGAACAAAATCGTGAGTGGTATGAGGTCCCAAAGCGGACAATATCTACACATGTGGGGTGGGGTCGTTACAATCCGTAATGTATCTCTGTAGCATTACTAGGCGCTTGTTGAAACTCTAAGGTTGGCTTTGGATAATTCAGTCAACATCACTTAAATTGTCAAAAACAAAAAGAAGTCTGTGATCATTAAGGTTACGAATCTTGAAGCCATTAGTGGACCTCTATAGCTATTTGAATATTCTCGCCATGGCCTCCATATTTAGAAAACAAGGGGTCAAGAATTGTGCTATGAGAATGAACTCACCAGACCATTGATCCTTATTTAGAACAAAACCTGTGTTTTCCCTTTCCAAAAGAGAAAATTTATTTCATTTTTCTGCCAAATCTTCCATATCTTGATAGAGGAGGGAAAACTTGAAGGAAAGATGCCTTTCCCTAAATCCAAAAAGAAAACCCAACAAGCTCTAGAGGCAACCTGATAGGCCAAAAATGTATTGACCCCTTGTAATGAATTAATTGATTAATTAGCCAAGTTTATTAATCAATCAAATTAACATGTAAGATGCGTGGTAGTACAAACAAATCACCAATTAAACTAAATATGCAACGGAAAATAAATTGACATGGTGATTTGTTTACGAATAGGGAAAACTTACACAGCAAAAACCCCAACAGGTGATTTTAAGGTCACCACTTCCGAGAATCCACTATTATCAAAACAAGTGGTTACAAGTAAAGGAATTCCAATACCTTATACCAACCTATAGTTGAACCCTTACCCCAATACCCAATTGGACTTGTTTTGTAGTGACAATCTCTCCTTTTAATGCACTGCTCCCAGTACGTGACTAATCAATTGCGCGGATCTCAGTATGCGACTTGATCACCAACTTGAGACGAATATTGGTTGCAAAGTTTTTCAGTTCATCCAGATGATGAAGATCATGAAGTTGCTTGGTCACAAAACCCTATGATGTACAAACACAACAGTTTCTTCAAGAATTAGGGCAAACTAAGTTTCCGATCACACTTTTCTTCACTTTTGTGAAATTTTCTCTTGTGCAACTTTTGTTACCTTTTACGGCTCTTAAAATAATCCTTATATATGTTTAGGGTTGTGAGAAAAGAAAGCCCAAACATACATTCACGGATTGGATGAAAATCAAAACTAGAAATCTGAACTTCATAAATCTCGACAAATACCCTATCTGTTGAGCAGCTGTCGAGCCTCGGGCTGAAACAGTTCTCTTTATATCTTGATAGATGCTAGCTATCGAGTTTTAAAATCCTGCACTTTCTGACTTGATTTTTGGACATACTTGCATAGTTTTAACACTTAAACTTGAAACCTTGTTTCTTGAAGCATTAAACACATCCTAGATCTACCCAATTACAAGTAAAGTACGTTTTGTCAAAAAATTAGCCAATTACATAAAATGTTGACATATGTTCCTAACATTGAATCATATTTGTCCTAACAAAACCTTATTACCCCAAGAGAAAAAAACTCTCCTTCGAAAGGAAGGGACGGCAAAACTTCTATTACCTAAGAGAAGAGAGAAAACTCACTTTCTTAGTACGTGTGGATTATTTTTGTTTAAAAAATAGACTCTATAAAGTATATGAGTATCTAAACTCTAAAGATTGAGACTTTAAGAATCTGCACATAAATTAAAAGTGAAAATAAACTGAATTTAAAATTAAAACAAACATATCCTCATTCCTTATTATCTCACATAATAGCTTAGTAGGAGACAAAGGGCAGCAGATGGTTTATGGGGCATAGGAAGACAGATTGCACACTTGGTGCTCGGGCTGAAGGACCAAAATGTCTTGCAAATAATAACTCAATGGCAATTGGAAAGAAACATTTTTCACATTAGTTTTTGGATAAAGTTTAGCTACAAAATTGGTTGTAGCCTAAAGTTACAACCTTACTCAATATCATTCACATTATTACATATTTTGAAAATCTAACCGTTGAATTGCATGTTCTTTATGTTCTTAATATACATATTAAATTTGTGTAAATTGGATATTATCTATTATATGATCTATAAGCTTACATTTCATGCATAATTTTAAATTACAAAAATTTGTAATTTAAACAATTTTTTGATGACGTAGTTATTGAATTTTAATTTTATAGAAGTTTTGCAAGTATGAAGGATATAAGAAAAAAAATGTAATCCAACGGTGGATTTGTCAAAATTCTTTTCCAATATAAAAATATTAAGTAAGATTGTAGCCTTAGGTTACAACTAATTTTGTAGCTAAATTTTGTCCTTAATTTTCATCTTATTTCTCAATTAACATTTCATGATATTTCCAACAGAGACGTTTGGAATTCAAATTATTGCAGTCCTCAATTATTGAATTTAAAAAAAAAAATCTTAAAAATTTCATTATGAATTTCTGAAAATTCTATTCCCTCATATTGAAAGTAATAATTAAATTTCATCATGATATCAATATTAAAATAAACGTTGCAAATTATCATGTTCTATCTTTTCAAAGATAATGTGAAAAAATCTTTGCACTCAATCTTATAGGATTGGAAGACTACCGTAACGGCGTAACCTTGTGTTAGAATAAAGTAATTGATATCTTCTTGGAAAATTTAAAATGATGCGATTTATAATCCCATCAATTACTAATTTCGTTGTTTAGGATAGATAAAAAAATTTCAGTCACCTGAACTAAACCAAGATTGAAGTTTTTACTCAACTACCTGTGAAGGTGGCTTAGCGATAGGAAACTTCATGACTCATTACCTTGCAGGTTTGAGTAATGGCAAACTTCAAATTACACATATAGTCCTATGCCATTCATGAGTAAGGTTTAAGTGAACCGGGAACACTGATCAAATCAACGAGCTTCCTTTTTTTTTTTCATTAAAAAAAAAAAAGGTTCATACTCCATCCATTTTGGCTTCTATAATAATAAGTTAAAAACAGTAAAAATTGATTTTGCAGTTGCCTAAAATTGACGGTATTAATTAAAAGTCAAAACTACACGTTCCATAGATAGAGGAAGAGGACACAGCTTGCATCTTCTTGTGTTGTGTACGCATGGCTGGATCTGGGGTCACCACTCACGCGACCTCTCAGCTTGCGTAGCGAGTACACAGTCGGACTATGGCCGTACAGAACACAAGACAAAGCCACAAAAAATTAATATTTTCAAGTAATGTCCATGTCAAAATTAATTACTCTCTTCTCTGCCTTTTGTTCTGCTCGTAATTTTATACGCCTACAATATTGTATATATATATATATATATAAAAGGCATTTTATGTATATGATTTGTTTAAAACATAACTCCCATTTTTCTATATTCCCAATGCTTTGGGCCATTTCGTAGTAGTGTCTAAGTATTATTGTTCAATTTTCAATGTTGTGAAAATAAATGCTTGAGTGTTATAGAAATACGTATTAGAAGTATTATTGTTGTTTAAACATTGAAAATTGTTATTTAAAAGACACTACCAAACAGGCCCTTAGATTTCAATTTCGAGAATATATTTTTAAACTTAAAATATACATTTTATATTTTATCATATAAAAAAATTATAATTTAAAGGAAAAATTAAACTATTTTTAATAATGAGATAAAATAAACAACACATATTTTATTTATTAGTTTACTTGAAAGTACCACAAATTTTTGAAAAAAATTATTATCAATATATTAGATACTTATTTCATATCATAACTATTTTTTTTAACAATATTTTTAAGTGTATTATTAAACTGAAATGTAATAAAACAGATGACATTTTATACATATATTAGGGATGGCTCAATAAATTTTGCATCTCAAATTCTCAATACAGTATTTAAATGCTTCTCGCTTCATGACATACATAATTATTAATTAAATTTTTGTATTAAAATGTTTTGCTAATATGTCATTTTTAATTGATACTATGACTAATTCAATAAATGTAAAGTTGCATTCTATCTATTTTATTTTATTTTTTAAAAGTATACCAAAACAATTATTGGGATGGGGTTTTTAAAAATAAAATAAAAATTATTTATGGATAAACTACGTAATTGATCACTATTTTTTACATCAGATTTTAATTTGGTCCTTAGCTTTCAATTGTGTCAATTTGGATCCTAACATTTCAATATTGTGTCAATTTAATCTCTACTGTTATTTCTTGGTTGAAAATTGCTGAC
Source organism: Quercus tomentella (assembly GCA_028535165.1). Classification (NCBI taxonomy): domain Eukaryota; kingdom Viridiplantae; phylum Streptophyta; class Magnoliopsida; order Fagales; family Fagaceae; genus Quercus; species Quercus tomentella. The sequence goes on from JAPQVY010000001.1 coordinate 30,780,072, forward strand.
ATAACAAATGGTCAAAATAAAAAATTAATTTATTGCCACATCAACGAAAACTAAAGAGGATCAAGCAATGTTACTAAATCACAATATTCTTGAGACTTGAAGTACTATTTTTGTTATAAGGTGACCAAGACATCAAAAGAAAGTCTAACAGGGCTAGAACAAGATGAGATCTCTTTCCACCTTTCAGTCACAAAAATATAGTGGATATAGTTTTATATATACTTGTCATCATGCTTATCATAAATAATGATGAGAAAATTTGATATCATGCAAGATATGGATTCCCCCCCCCCCCCCCCCCCCCCTTTTTTATTTTCAGATACGGACCTTGGTAGGTAGTAGTTAATTTCAATTGTTCAAACTTCAAATGAAGCAAAAGATGGTTGACAAAAAAAAAAAAAGAAAAAAAAAAAGATGATTGAATGGAATCTTTCTTTTTATTCCAAAAGTAAAGGAAAACTATTTGAATTATGAATACTTTAGAAGATATGATCATATATTTATAAGGTTTGTGGTTTTCTTATTATCCAAAAATAGATTATAAAAAAAACAAAATGTATTTTCAGTGGTTTACGAGAGAAAGAGAAAGAAAGTGCTAAGTGGTACCCCCATAGTTCCACCATGCACATGGCACGCACATGCTTGGTAGCTCGTCATTATCGAACCAATGAATTTTCGCTTACATGGGATCCGATCTAATCCAAATCTACATCTGATCTCAATAATGATCATAGAAATTATCCAAATACAAAATAGGAAGGCAATTTGCAGTAAGAGTGGTACGCAGTGCATCAATTCAATTGGGAGGCTTTTTAGTTCATTGATATACCCATAACCCATGTGCACCATTGGTGTATTTTGGAGACATTTGGGGTCAACTTTTAAAATACATGCTCATATTTCATCTAACACAAACCTAATCTGAATTAATATCAGCATGCAATATTCGATACATCCCTAGCAAAATTCATATTCATGTCGGCTATCTCATTGTAGCTTATTTATTTATTTGATGATCACCATATATCATTCTCTTAATTAATTAATTAATAATTCTGTCATCTATATCTATATTATTGGGCTGATAGGAACCATGAAAATGGAATCACAGAACAAAAAATTCCTTCCCTTAATAGTAGTCAGAATGTAATTTTTAGTTTTTTTATTATGCAGTCAACTAGAATGTCGTAGGGAAAATATTCAAAACACTAATAAAAAGAAGGGGGAATAAAATAAAGATGGATGGTTGATCAGTGATGCTTTCAGAAGGAATGATTTATATATTTTAAATTTGTTGTCTTCCATATCTTAATATATGATAATCTCTTCTTTCTTTCTTTTTTTCTGAAACCAAGTGATCTAATAGAGAAAAATTGGAAATCCTCCGAAAAAATCTAGTTGAAATTCATATATGAGACTGATCATGTAAGGCATTGGTAATATTTGGTATTGGGAAAAATTAGATAAACAGTGATTGGGTTTAGTTTGAGACTTTGAGCACTAAATACAACATGGGCACATGCATGTATCCTAAAATGACCAAGAATTTAGCTCCAATACACGTAATTAAGTATCAAACAGAAGCCTTATCCTTAATGATTAATGAGGAGTGCACGTAAAACATTGCTTTGTTGTGAGAAATTTGGAAATATGAAAAATGAGAGTCGTGCTGTAATTAGTTTAATCTCTAAGAAGGTTTTTATAAATTATAATCATCCCCGGAGTTTTCTGATTTAGAAAAATTGGTATGAACTTAGGAAATGCAAATAAAAGTTGGCAAGTATAACTTTTTTAGAGGATTCAAAAACCTACTTCTAATTCAAGATCAAAATGGAGGGAAGTTTGTGTCCTCTTGTAGTCGGAAATATGAAGTACACCAATGAATTTTATCTGTTTGAACGTCTTTATATAGTAGGGCTGGCTTTATGTCCTAGTCAATTGTACTTTCTTTAATTTACTAGTTATCTGAAAAGTTAGTGGGTCCTTACCAAATTTTCTCCTTTCACACAAGAAGCTTCCTGGAGGTTTAACTACTGTTTAGGGAAGAAACAAGCAGGTAAATGATAAAAAGAAGAAGAAGCAATTGTACTTTGGTAATTAGGCATTGTATTTAGCTCCTATATATGGATGTGGATGTGGATGTGGATGATACAAGTGGTATTAATTAGTTCAACGCATGCAGTACTACTCATGAAGCATAATCTTGAAGCTTGGTAGGGTACTTAATTAGGTACGAATAATGTATGCATGGTTCGGTTCTTTCCCACCTGGACCTCGTGTGTGATATGGAAGAATTATAACACACCCAAGGATTTTAATCAGGTATTGAAAAATCTCTGAATACTCATATCAAGGGGAAAATATAAAGGCCCGACCAAAAAGCAACCAATTCTTGAATATTACTCAAACATTTCCCAAAAAAAAAAAAAACATTTAGATGGTTCATTTTTTAACAAATTTTGGCTACACACTTGGTTGTAGGCTTGTAGCCAATGATTACTGACTACAATCCCCTTAAAAAAAAATTAACATAATTATTGAATTGTATGCTATTTACATTTTTAACATGTATGTCAAATTTCATACCAATCAGATGTTATTTACTATTCGATCAATAAACTTAATTTTTATGCATAATCTTAGACTATAAAAACTTAAAATTTAACGTTTGATTAGTAACATAATTATTTGATCTTTAGAAAACTTTGCAAGCTTGAAGGATATAAAAAGAAAATATAATCCAATAGTATATTTGTTAAAATTTAAATCCAATAAAAATATATTGAATAGAATTGTAGTCAACCTTTTTCTTTCATTTTTAGTCCTTTGTTTTTGTTTTTGTTTAATCCTACATGGAATGTTTCTATCTTGTGGAAAAAAAAAATGGTTAAATTAGTATTTAACTTCTTATTGTTTGGTGCTTTTACGATTTAATCCACAAAATTTTAATGCAATGAATTCTTAAAGTTTGAACTAAATGAAATAGTTAGAATTCCAATTTGATGAAGGTGACTAGATGAAAGAGCTCTTAAGTCTTATGTCCAAAAACCCATTCTCTCTCTCTCAAATTCTCAATTGAGCTGTGTCTCTCTATATGTTAGTCCATCTATCTATCTAGGGCATCATTTTCTCTCTCTAGAAATATAGGAAGGAAGAGAAATAGGAGGAGGAAAAACATAATGCTAGGGTTTTCAGAGACCTAAGGTTTGTTGGGGAATTCTAGGGTTTGATTCGGAAGGATATTTTATTTGTGAAACAATGTGTCTTTAAGAAAAAGCAAAGAATACCCATGGAAATATGCATGGATGATCAAATTTTGTTGCTCATGTGTAAGCCCTAGTCCGAATAAGAGACGTGATAGATTAGGTTGTGTTAGCAATTATTAATTTGTCATGTTCAAAGAATTTAATTTTCTCCACAAATTGAAGCACGATGATGCAATTAAATGTTTTTTGATATTGTTGTAAATCATTGTGATTTTGATCAAATTTTGCAATCTCCCATTGAGGATTATATATGGTGTGTCTAGATATTGAATTTGGGGATCAATAGATAACATGTACATAATATGTTTTGTTTTGATTGAAATGGTTTACAGGTGTGTTCCTGGATAATTTATTATTCTTGTTATAAATTGATGGGTGTTTCTTTGATTTTTCCTTTTTCTTCAACTTCGTTTTATGTCATTGTTTGGTTTCAATTCCATTCTTGCCATGCAGTTTGTTGAAGCAAGGTTGTGTTTGGTTTATAAGAAAAGATTGAACAGTAGAAGAAAAAAAAAAAAAAAAACTAAAGGTATGTTTGGTAACTGTTTTTTTTCCCTTATTTTTTGTTTTCAAAAACAATTTTCTATTTTTGAGACTAAAAAACTTGTTTGGTAAACCAAAATGGATAGAAAACAAAAACTGTTTTCGAAACTTAATTTGTGAAGGAAACTGAAAATATGCAAAATGCTATTTTCAGTTTCTAATTTTCAAAAGTCAATGAAAACACGTATTTAATTTAATGAATCTGTTTTATTTAATGAGTTAGCATTAGAGTTCAAATCCTAGTAACAACATATTTTAGTATTTTCTATTTTTCTTCTTCAAAAAACTATCTTTTTAATTTCAACTAACAAAACATGTTTTTGATTTCAAAAATACAAGAAAATTGTTTTTTCTTTATATTCCCAAAAACAAGTTTTTGAAAATAGAAAACAAAAACTGTTACCAAACATAATCTAAAAATTTGTAGAAAGTGATTAAATGAGAATTAATAGTGTTCAATCATTTGTTATTAATTTCTCAATTTTGAAATTACATTTGCTCGTAGAAATTTATGTTGGCATAGAAAAATTTGAAAAGGGGCAAATTTGTCCATTACATATATATATATATATATATATATATATATATATATATTTGTAATAATTTGGATAGAGTAATAATGATTTTATTTTAGTTCAAACATTAGGCAAACATTTAAAATGATTTTTTAATTAGAGATTTAAATGTAATAATTAAAATTTTGTGAACTAATTATAAAAAAGTCAAATCTTAAGCAGTAAATTATAATTTATTTATCAAATTAATTAGCCAAACAATTTTTACAAAATGACTTTCTTTTGAAAGAATGAAATTGTGAAAGGATGAGGCTGATAACAAGCCTTTTTGGATACAAGATAGAAATTTCACTTTAGTATAATTTAAGTGTTTATGTGTATGAAGCTCCATCTTAGAGACTTGAACCCCGACCTTTACCTCCCACACCTCATAAGCACTTATACTTATGAAGTGACCATCACACCAAGGGTGCGGTGGTCTGATAACAAGCCTTGGAAGTCACTCATCTACGACAGCATTAATTGGTCTTTAATTAGACTAAAGTGATGCCTTAGAAAGTTATTAGACGAAAAGTTGATATATTCACATTAAAAAAAAAAAAAAAAAAAAAAAAAAAAAAAAAAAAAAAAACTAACTAACTGGCATCTTCAATGATAGGAGTAATTTCCCGCTTGTTATGCATCATTTTATTTGAAAGGCTTTTAAAAACATCAGTTGAATCAGTTTCTAGTATAGCTTTAATCACTTCTTTTGGTTGGCATTTTCAATGATAGGAAATTTCCCACTTGTGATGCATCATTTTATTAGGAAGGCTTTTAAAAATAACATCAGTTGAATCAGTTTATAGTATAGCTTTAATCACTTCTTTTGGTTGTTGCCATTGAATGTTTTCTTTCATTATGAGAGTTAGGATGGCTCGATTCATTTGGGGTTAAGGGTTGAGGTTCAAGTTTCTAGGAGAGAGTTTCACATATATATACACTTAGATTATACTAGAGTAGAATTTTTATTTTGTATAAAAAAAATTACTTAAAAAAAAATTAAATATTACTTAAACTCTATTATTTTGTTTTAGATGCAAAATTACTAATTAACCATGTAGAATTTTTTTTTTGAGAAATTCTATAGAAACAAAAAATTTGACAAAAGTTTTCACACCTGTTAGTTGTCAAATTGATAGTGGTAAGTAAAAATGTGATATTAGTGGTGAACCTAAATGAGAACTAGTAAAAGTTTGCTAACTCAACTGTTGTGAATTTTTTTGTGTATTGCTTTTTTTTTTTTTTTTTTTAAGAAGAGTTTCATTTACAAAATTTTTACAACAAATCTTAAGTGTTAATTTGTAACTAGTTCGAATTTGAATCTACCATTGAAATTACTTTTTTAGCCATCAATAACAACCAGTAACAACATGTCACTTAGAATTTGTTGTGAAAAATATTGTGAACGTGACATTTTTTTTTCTCTCTCCTTTTGTTTTTCATTTGATAAAAAATATTATTTTCTCAATTGACTAATATTTGGGCTTAATTAATACCATTACAATGAAAGAAATATGATCTTATTAGTTAAAATTTGGGATCTTTTTCTACTTGAGAGCTTTAGACAACCGCTTCATTTGTCTATATCATAGATTCCGCCCTGACTTAGTATAGCCTTCACTCTAAATCCCTTTCAAGTCTCATCAACCATGTTGCAGTAAGATTGCACGTGTCCCACCCCATTACCATGCAAAGTCATATTAATCCAGCAATTTTTTAAAAAAAAAATTTATTTATAAAAAAATCTTGTGTAAATTGTGATATAGAAGTGAAATAAATTATTTTGTGTTTTAAATAGAGTTTTTTTACATAAAAAAGTTTACAAAGTTTTTAGCCAGTTTATAAAGTAATAAATATATTATAGAGAAAAAATATAGATACATGAAAATTATTGAAATAAAATGAGATACTTAGATGATAACTAGTGAAAGTTTCCTAATACAAGAAATCTAACTTTAAAAAAATAATATTTTTTTAAAGGATTATGAATTTGAATAGTCATGATTTCTAGAAAGGTGTCAATTAAATTGAAGATTCATGTTTTTCATTCATTATTCTGCCAAAAACGAAAAAAGAAAAAAAAGACAGCCACATGAAGCTGTAAACTAGGTTTTTTTTTTTTTTTTTTTTTTTTTTTTTTTTTTTTTTAATGAATAATTTGATAGGTGCAACAACTAAAAAAGGAAATTCGAACATTGATTGTCCTTGTAAAAGAAGAGGAGAATATACCATGTAATTACAAAACTAGTTGAAGAATTTGTTAAATCCTATTTAGTTTAGTGGAGCAGTGTGGGCAAGTAAGGCCATATAATTGCCGGAATTCTTGGTAACTCAAAATGGTCTGTTCCATTAGAGAACATTCCTTACCACACTTTGAGGCCGGTCAATACTCAATACTGTGGTTGTCCAAGTCCAAGTCCTGTCTGCATCTCACTTTGCGCAAAGGCAAAAATAAATTAATAAGCTTAGACCCGCCAGAAATTTGGTAACAAACATTGGCCTACAAAATCTGTCTTTTCCTTTTCATTATGTAAAAAGATGCAATTGAGTAAAAAGTGCAAAAAGCAATCCCTCCCTAACTCTCTCCCCCATTGCGTATATGTCAAGATATGAAATTGGTTCATGCTTGATGGTTTGTGGGCCTGTCTATAATATTACCCTCATCAATGCAAATCAAGCAATGAAGGCAGGGTTACCAAGCAAAAGACTGGGAACCTGTTTGGTTCCAACCTTTTCTTTAATTTGGGGCTAAAAAGTCTGGTAAACATATTTCTTATTCTACTCTTAAAATTCACCAAAACAATATAAAATTCTTTAAGAAATTAATGGGTTTTCAAAATTATTTCGAAAATAAAAGTTCTTTCTGAATATGTTTTCTTTGATTTATTCTTGATTGAACAAAAAAAAAAAAAAGATTTTAAAATATTAATTATTTTGGAGAATGGACTTGATTTAGGTTTAGTGCATTGGATTCGTTGGGATGATAACACGTGGTTAAAAATGAACATGTGTCACAATCGTGATTGGTCCAATACAACTAGATACTAGACTTAATTTTTTTCCCTTTGAGAACATCAAAATAAATATTGTTAAAATTATTTTCTATTTTTAGTCTAACAAAAATATTTAACAATTGACAGAAATATTTTTGGTGAGTGTTTTTTATTTTTATTTTTATTTTTTTATGAGAAGAAAGATAGTAACTAAACAGGCACTTGAGTAGTGGTTTTTTAAATTAGGATAGAACCGAATCATGATGAACTAAATTTTAAGTTATCACCATGTATCCTCCTTGAGGGCTGTCTACTTAATGTGGACCATCTGATTGGTTGACCCTCCATTCCATGCAATGATCCCTAGTTAATTATTTACTTTTAACTTCTGGACTCAAAAATGTCAAAACTCATAAAAAGTCATAACCAATTCGTGCTACATTGGTCCACATAATCAATGGTCCTGTTTCCCGTAGATCATAATGTTGTGTGTACCTTTTTGTACATGATGATGAGGGTAGAACCGTAAATAGAAGGGAATGAGGTTTTTGTCCAGGCGTGAGAAATTGCCATGATGGGAGCCACTTGGATTGCATGGGAACATAATCGTGCCCCCGAAAAGTTAATAGTGAAGAGTTCGATAAATTAAATTTAATGCTAATTAAGTAATTACTTTATGGTGCATTAGTTAGATTTAAAATTAATATAATTACACACCTAATCTCTTTGGGTTTAACAATTTTAATAACTACCGCGCACCCTTGGTGCGGTGGTCACTCCACAAGTATGAGTACTTGTGGGGTGTGAGGTGCAAGGGTTGGAATTCAAGTATTCAGGAAGGAGCTTCATACATATATACTTAAACTAGTATGTAACCTATGCTACCGCACGAGAATGGATATAATTAAATAAGACAATGAAAAAAAAATTGCATTTTATTAGTTAAGTGTTACTATTCGTTTTTTTTTTTTTTTTTTTTTTTATTAATCATGAGTTTATTCATGTTTAAAAGGCTTAGTTAAGTCTAAATTCATATTATTAACCAGAAAATTTTATAAACAAAACTTAGCATTATGTAATTTTTTTACAATTTCAATCGAGCAGACCAGCAAACCTTATATGATATGGCTTATCAACTGGGGCTTTACTTGTAATTGCTTATAAATAATTGGCATAAGAGTGGTTTGTGTGTATAGGTGGATTGTACGTTGGGCGTATATGAAATGTTGTTTGTATTGTCTATCTTCTAGCTTAGATGAGTATAGTTTGATAGAATTCGTATAATTGATTTCTGGGAGGTATGTGATGTGTGATTAGTGGATGGTTTCCCTTTTTTTTTATTTTTTTTTATTGTGTGGTTCCACATGAGAATGGTTCAGTGTCATCACAGTGACATAAAATATGCTTTGGACAAGAAAGATTGTGCTTTATTATTTAGTAGGTATTGTTTGGTAGATTAGATGTATAAATTCGCAGATTTTAAGTTACAAATGATGGTTCTTATTTATGATTTAGCAAACTTTATTAGAAAATGCAGATGATTCAAATTTTATGGTTCTAGCCTGTAACCCCATGCATATGCATGGATATACTTAAAAAATACACATTGAGGTGCATAGTATAATTCCTATATATCTAATTTAAATACTATTGATATATAGTTATTCTTATTTTTTGTTACTCTTTAAAAAATCTTGTAAGAATATTATTAGGTAGAAAATGTAAATTGTCCATATTGTTTTTAAAAAAATTTATTAATTCTTAATTTTTGATATTGTGAAGCACTTTTTTTTTCTTTTTTTGCTTGCTTATTTTCTAAGTGATAATTGCCTACTTCATAATGTTTTTTTAATTATTATTTATATATAATTCAAAAACAAAATTTTCACAAAAAGAAAGGAAAACGTTTACTCACCTTTTCTTAGGAGTGTGTGATTTGTTTTGTTAACGGAGACTCTGCTTTTTTGATCTTCATCATACCACTAAAAAAAAAAAGAACGATTGCACAAATTGCAGCCCAAATTGGGGAAAACATAAGAATATGAAAGCAAGGGAGATAGAGAGAAACTACCTTCAATGCCTTTAAAAACTCAGAGAAAAGATTATGCATTTGAGAAATAGACGAAAGTTAAATGTGAAGATCTATGCGAGTGTGAAAGTTTGTGTTAGTTTTAACTTTTAAGTGGTGAAGGCGTAGGAATGTTTTTTTTTTTTTTTTTGTGGAAAATGTGGCTGAATGTTTCTGGAAGGTTGTATGTTTATGCTTATATGAACAATGTATGGGATAGTAGGGATTTTTATAGTGTGCAAGTTAAATGTTTTTGCTTAGGTGAATGAACTTGATTATTGTGATTTTCTAACTTCCATGTTAGGTGTTAATGCATGCACAAAAATTTAAAATTTTAGATAAGATACATGATGCAAAATTAACTATCCAATTTAGAATTTAAATTATATTTTCTCTCAGCTTTGATTTTATATATATATATATATTCCTTTGGCACAAAAATTTAGAAAGGATTTTAGAGTGATTGGGACTGATAAAAAAAAAAAAAAAAAAAAAAAAAAAAAAAAAAAAAAAACAACGTGAAGAGCCAAGAGACAGAGAGAGTCATTAAAGACTCCTACGTGATTTGAGGAAATTTGTATATTTATGTATGGTGTGGTCTTCACTTGACACCTAAATTTAGAAAAATATATTGGGACACATGGCTTAAAATTAGAACTCTAATTTGGAATTCTATATTTGAATTTAATTGAAAAATCTAATGTAATGTACTTAAGATATTGTACATAAATTTTACCCTATTTAAAAATATTTTAAAAAATCCTTACCATCATCTAATTGATGAAAAATGTTGACATATATAGTAAATGAAATTCATGAAGCCAAGGTCACTTTGACGACTGAAAGTATGAAGAAATATTTTACTGTATAAGAATGGGTTTGAAATAAGAGTAAAGGTGGAAGACCAAGTTTTTAATTTTTTAGCATAGAACTAATGGCTTCCTTTTTACTATTAAGTACAATCGAAAAATTGCATTTTATTGCTTAGTGACAATAGTTGTATGTGTATTGTTACTTATTAATCACTTGTATTGTTATTTTAAGTATTCAAACAAAAGTACCAAACATAAGTTCTAAGGCATACCATGTTTGTGAAGGACTCCCTTCTGGGGTAAGAAATGAGACCCAATATTGCCCAATACTTTGTCCATTAACCCAAGCTTCCCCTTTTCCCATAGAACCAAGGTTTAATGCAACAGGGTCATTTCCTTTGGGTGCATCAAATTGAGTCTATAAAGACAACCCATGAAGATAAGGTTAGTGCTGATTAAGCATACAGAAATAGTTCAGGCAAGAATAATTAGCATGACAAAGCATTAGCAGAATTTATACCTTGTACCATGTGAGTCTTTGATGATTAGAGTTTCCAAACCTTCTCCATTGAATATTACTTAACCCTTGTTCTGTGTGAATATTTAATTTCTCTCCTGACAGCCCAACCTCCATGAAATTATTGCATGGAATTAGCTAGTTCGAGATCATAATCTCATTAGTTATAAACTTTGTAGATGAAAAATGGGTTATGACAATCTTTGAGTGAGCACTTGATATGAAAGAATAATATGAAAATATAATTTGTGGATAAATAAAGCATTACAGATTGAAAATACAAATATAGATATAAGAAATGAACCTGGTATCCCCATGTATAGTATGTGAAATCTTCGGCATCATTTTTGTTTAGTATCCTTACTCTACGTAATCCAGTAACTCTTCTCTCAAGAAATGATCCTGAGTCCTTCATGCCACAAATAAAAAGTAACTCAATACAATTTTTGAACTCAAAAGCATATATATAAGATAAATGTTACAGAATATACACTGATGGGGATGAAACAATAAAGGCATGACTGGATGCAATTTTCTGAAAAAATGGAATCTAACGAAAACTTAATTCTCCTCATTCATGTGGCTAATGTTTCTGGAAGGTTGTATGTTTATGCTTATATGAACAATGAATGGGATGGTAGGGATTTTTATAGTGTGCAAGTTAAATGTTTTTGCTTAGGTGAATGAACTTGATTATTGTGGTTTTCAAACTTCCGTGTTAGGTGTTAATGCATGCACAAAAATTTAAAATTTTAGATAAGATACATGATGCAAAATTAATTATCCAATTTAGAATTTAAATTATATTTTCTCTCAGCTTTGATTTTATAAATATATATATATATATATATATATATATATATATATATATATATATATATAATTCCTTTGGCACAAAAATTAAGAAAGGATTTTAGAGTGATTGGGATTGATGTGAAAAAAAAAAAAAAACACAAAACGTGAAAAGCCAAGAGACAAGAGAGTCATTAAAGACTCCTACGTGATTTGAGGAAATTTGTATATGTATGTATGGTGTGGTCTTCACTTGACACCTAAATTTAGAAAAATATATTGGGACACATAACTCAAAATTAGACTCTAATTTCATATTGAAATTGGTGTGATCCTCACATGAATCTAGACATATGTCACACAATTAGAGTTCTAATTTGGAATTGCAATCTGGACATGTGGCACAAAATTAGAGTTCTAATTTGAAATTGCAATTTGAGTTTCTCTCTGCTTCACCTATTATTTTATATATAGATTAGGGTAGAGTAGAAATTCTATCTTGTATAAAAAAAAAAAATAATAATAATAATATTTCATTTCACCATTCAAATCATCCATTTTAAATTTCTATTCCCACGTTACCACTGTTCTAATGCAAGCTGCAAAGTGCAAACACCCAGCTGGTGCAATATATGATGACACTATTTTTTTATTTATTTAAAATAAAGACGATAGAGTTTTAATTTATGACATTTGCTTCATCATAATTGCTCTTTATTATTATATCAAAATACTAATTGATTTTTGATACGACTAAAGATTTTACTAGTTGAGCTAATTGTAATCATATAGTATAATAATATAAGATCTACTTGACAAAACTTAAGAATAAGAATTGATAGAAATTGGAAAATGAATTTCATTTATACAACATCTGTTCAATCAAACAAAATTAATGTAAAAATTTATTAATGAAAAATTTATGATAACGATAAATTCACTATTCCGTAAGGCACTGATCAAGATTTTATGAAATTCTCGTAAGGAATGCGTGACGTATATATTGTCTAAAAGGTTTTAAGAATACTTTAATCAATTTATTAATACAAATATATATATATATATATATATATATATATATATTAACAGAGGATTTTAGGAAAGGACATATCTAAATACTGAATATGCTTGAAATTCATTCATCTAGTTAAGATATGTAAGTGTTGAGCATTTTCTTTCTTTGCTAGCAAGATGTGGGTGTTTAGTACATGGATATATCAAAAGGATCTTCATATTTGTCGTGTCAGAATTCTATTTATTTGTTTGTGAAACGGTAGGGTACCACTTTACTTATTGGGCGAATGGAATTTAAATGATCTAGCAAGTTGCAACATATATAATATACCTCTAGTAGGAAGGGGGATTATTTGGATAAGGTAGAGCATTGAAAGTTGGGATGTCTCCCTGAAGGGTTCATCAGTTGCACTCCAATGGTAAAGTCAGTTTAGGAATTACGGTGAATGAAAGTATATTTTGATGGATTTAAAATGGATCATACCTCTTACTTAACCGGATACTTTTTAGGAGTGGCAAAATTTGATATAACTTGTGAATTCGACATGACTAGTCCGTTTATAAATAAGTCATGGGTTGAAGTTAGACAAGTTCAGGTCATATTCGAGTTGACATGACTGGCCCATTTAATAAACGGGTTATGTTTGTGTTCAACATACGAACTTGTTTGACCTGTTTAGCTTAATATTAGCTTTTGCAATTATTGCTTAATTTATAGTTGTGATTATATGTTTATTACTATATTTATAGTTGTAATTGTATTTTAATTTTAGATAAATGAAAATAGATAACATGTTATTCAGGTCAAATATGACTTATTAATAAAATAGGTTATTAAACGAATCATTTGTATTGATTTTTACATGACTTGTTAATTAAATGGGTTAAACGTAAAAGGTCATGTTATTATTGAGAATTTTTGACATGTTTACTAAATAGGTCGGGTCACTCTATATAACCAAATACTCATGGCTCGACATGACACGAAACCAAATTGCCACCCCTAGTGCCTTTCATACTTGGGGAAAGCATCTTGTTGAGTCCCAAATAATATTATCAACAATATTAACAATTCAAAATAATAATCACACATAAGAACACAAAATTTACGTGGGAAACCCTTTCTTCTTGAAGGGAAAAACCACGGGACAAACTCCGAATCAATTTCACTATTATCAAATCAAATTACAATAATTCTTGTGTATATCTCACGACTAAAAAAAAAATCTCTCTCTTGTTTTGCTTTGCTCTCACACACACAAATTATCTCTCTTAAGGGCGGCAACACTTTGCACTCTCCTTTCTATTTTCTTCTCCACGCACAATACTCTCTTTTGGCTGTCTTCTTTCTCTAAGTGGCTCCTTCTTGGCTACTTTTTTTTTTTTTTTTCCCTTCTTGTGCGGCACCTTTTTTCTTTTTTCTTCACTATATGGCAATCTCTTTCTTTTTCTTATACGACACACTCAAAAGCACATATAATCCTTATTTTAATTACCCTAGCTGCAAACCCCTAGTAACACACAAATACTAAATCCACTCGAATTAGGAATACTAGCTAGCCACGGAACTAATCAAGACAAGTCACATATGGGCTTTAACTTTGTGGGCTGGATCTAATTGGTGTCGTGCACCCAACAATCTCCCCCTCCAGCCCACTGATGGGTGGAGATTTTCAATCCAACTCTTCAGTTCAGATCCATGTCGGTCAAACCGACATCAAGCTTGACCTTCTTCATTATCTTCATCAACACTGAGAACACCTCATCAACGTTAATCCCTTTCATTCTCAAATCATTAATCTCATCTTGGATATCCTTAATCCAATCCCTTGGCTCCCCCTCATCAGAAGCCCAATTATTCTTGAAACTAACAGTTCGATGTTCTCTAGCAATCCTCTTCTCATGAGGTTCAACAATCTCTAGTGGAGGATATTGCTCCCCTTGCTCAAGACCTCTAGGATCTTTCACTTCATCATCATCCTATGTAGCCTTACCATCTTCATATTCTTCATCACCTACCACTTCCTCTTCTGAAGCACTATTAAGCAATGAGAATTTCACCCTATTGGTTTAAACACCATTAATCCCAACACTCATCTTTGGAGTCTTCTCAAAATTTTTAATCTCATTGAACTTCTTCTTACAGGTCTTCATATGAGTCCTGTACATATCGCAACATGCATGTCCTCTTGCAACAACCAATGGCCCCTTAGTAAGTTTCCATCTTCCATTACCAAGGTAGTTACAATAACCTGCTCGATCCATAGCCAATGTAGAAAATACATTCATCCTTAAATCTGGAACATGTCACACATCCTTCAACATCATAATGCTACCAACATTGGTTTCAATGCACAAATCACTAATTCCCACAATTTTTGAGTAACTAGAATTACCCATCTTCATTATACCAAAGTCTCCTACTTTGTACGCGGTAAACAACCCCTTCGTAGGGATAACATGGTAAAGGGCTGCAGAATCAACAACCCACTCAACATTATTATTAGCAACATGCTTACACTTTTGCTTTTCAATAGAGAGCACAACAACATCCTCAACAACCATAACAGCTATAATATTTTTCTCACTATCATTCTTTTCATATTTTCCTTTATTTTGTTCCTTATTCCAATGTCAACAATCTCTTCTTAAGTAATCATTTTTATCACAATGGAAGCATTAAAGTTTCCTTGAATTGAGATCTATCTCTTGATTATGACCTACCATTAAATTTTCGATCATTAGGACCTCTGCTTCTACCTCTGCTCTTGTTCTCTGTGCCAAAATCTTGATCTTATGCATTGTCTATATTTGCATCTCTCCTGCGAACTTCTTCACTTAAAATCAAATCTCGAATTTCATCATATTTGAATTTGCTTTTCCTTGCAGAATTACTCACCGCCATTCTCATGGCTTCCCAACTGTTTTGTAAAGAAGCCAAAAGAATCAATGCATGAACCTCATCATTAAATTCAATTTCCACCGTGGATAATTGATTTGTGATTGTATTGAACTTATTCAGATGCTGCGCTTCAGGAGTGCCTTCTGCCTTCTTCAGATTAAATAACTTTTTCATCAAATATACCTTGTTGTTAGACGATGGCTTTTCATACATGCTAAACAAAGCCTTCATCAAATCCACTGTGGTATTTTCTTTTACAACATTATGCACAATTGATCTTGGCAGAGTTAATCGAATAACTCCAAATACCTGTCTATCAAGAAGGTTCCAGTTTTCATCTTTCATAGTTTCAGGACGATGTAATATTTTCCTATAGAGATAATCTTCAATCTGCACCCTCCAATACCCAAAGTCTGTTCCATCAAACTTCTCAATTCCTGAAGCATTGCCTTCTTCTCCGGCCATTGCTTCCACTCTAACCTTAGCTCTGATATCACTTGTTGGGTCTCAAATAATATTATCAACAATATTAGCAATTCAAAATAACAATCACACACAAGAACACAAAATTTATGTGGAAAACCCTTTTTTCTTAAAGGGAAAAACCATGGAACAAACTTCAAATCAATTTCACTATTATCAAATCAAATTACAATAATTCTTGTGTATGTCTCGCGATCAAAGAAAAAATCTCTCTTGTTTTTCTTTGCTTTTACACGCACAAATTATCTCTCTCAAGGGCAGCAACACTTTGCACTCTCCTTTCTATTTTCTTCTCCACGCACAGCTCTCTCTTTTGGCTGTCCTCTTTCTCTAAGCGGCTCCCTCTTGGCTGCTCTCTTTTTTTTCTTCTTGTGCGGCACCTTTTTTCTTTTTTCTTCACTATATGACATTCTCTTTCTTTTTCTTATGTGGTACACTCAAAACCACATATAATCCTTATTTAAATAACCCTAGCCGCAAACCCTTAGTAACACACAAATACTAAATCCACTCGAACTAGGAATACTAGCTAGCCATGGAAATAATCAAGACAAGCCACATATGGGCTTTAACTTTGTGGGATGGATCTAATTGGTGTCGTGCACCCAACACATCTCCCCTGCCTCAACAAATTGAGTCTTGAAGCCCGAACTACTTTGATTGAGTTGATATCTATCGAACCAGTTTGACCATGTCTAAATAATAATTGGACGACTCAATGTTCTAACCTACAATACAATAAAAGGTTGTTGGGATGCCACAAATGCAGACACTTGACTGCTATTCAGCACGACCAGCACAACCTTTTAGGGGAGGGATGATTTGGTGGTGGGATGAGAAAGGTGAGATGATCTCCCTGAATTTGATCTATCCAAATGGAGGCAATTTGTTGTTGTTGATGATTTTAGTAACATCCGATCTTTTTGTTTTTGAGATATTGGAACCCTCTACTCGTTATATTACTGAAAATTTAAATTTCATGAAGAATATATATACTATCTTTCTTAAAAAAGCAAATGGAAGGGACCTTAAATCACTTTATGTCATGATCTTGATCCCTTTTTACTAGATTTGGTTGTCCTCAATAAGATGCAATTTTAGTTGTTCTAAACTTTTAATTCCTACGTATGGATGACCATTTGTACGTAAAATTCAGGTCTAATTTAATGGTATTCCCATCACAATCAATATGACCTGAAATGAAGGAAATCCTTGATGTTGGCGTTTAAAATGTGGATGCTTTGATCAAACTTGACTTCGGCGCCTTTGCCCCTAATAAGTATCTATTAAGTAGTAAGTACTCGTTCAACTTCAAGGAACTTCTAAATGCCCAACCACCTTTGCTGGTCAATAACTTGGTCTTAGATTTCAAAACATGTAGGTTATATATATATATATATATAACCTACATGTTTGCAAAATAAAAAAATAAAAAAAATTCATCTAAACCCAATGGAGCAATTGTTTTTTATGAATCAAAGATAAATGTCGTACTGTCAAATTTATTCGTCTAATTTAAGCTCCAGGAGAAAAGGAATGAAACCCACTTCATTTCTTGAAACGATGATCCGAAAGAAAAATGTGCAAATAAGACTGCATTAGCATGTAGTAATTTGTTATAAATTATTGTTCTATAAAACCGAAAGGGTTGCAATAAATTAAGGCACCATGCAATTTGTTTTTTGTTGTCTGAGTAAAAAATTCAGATTTCAATTTTTGCCTACACTAAAAAAATCAATTAATATTTTAGTATAATAATAAAAAACAATCATTAAAAGTAAGTGTCATAAATTTGAAACTATCTCAAAAAAATAAAAGGCACCATGCAACTTGTCTGGGGAAATGATTTTTGTTTTCAATTTTCATTGATGGAGCTCTGGTCTTTGACTAGATTGTGAAAAATTGTATTTGAGTTCATTGCTAAATTTGTAATATCACATGTATTAACATATGTTATCACATGCTGCTTTGAACTTACAATTGACATCACTTCTATTACTAGAATATAAACCGCAAAGTTCTCACATTTTCAACCAAAAAAAAAAAAAAAAAGGTGCAAAGTTGTCAACCATACAACAAACCCCTTAAATTCCAATTGCAAAACAAAATAAAAAGAAAAACAGGCTGTAAGTTGAAGGATTGACTATTCGTCTAGTTGAATCCGGTTGGGAGAGTCAAATAAAATGAAGGCCGTGATTGGCGCCTGGGAATGACATAATTCATTAATTAATATCCACATTCCACGCAACACATAATAATAAAAGTAATTAATACAAAATAAAATACTATGTAGTAGTAGTAGTAGTTTTTTAATTTCTTTTTGTGTACACAGTAATTGTTATCCACTTTATTCATTGCCGCAAAATCAGCAATTAAACCGTGACTACTGTTCGAGAATCGAGAAGGAGAAGTAGAACCCCGTCCGTACTTGTCACCAACCTCCCTTAACGGACTTGCTGACATGGCACCCCCATTAACGACGCCTACGGTTAAATAAATCGTTAATGTTAGTTTAAAAAAAAAAAAAAAAAACAAAAGTTAAAAACCTCAGACAGTAAACTGTAAATATTAAATACAGTGATAGCAAATGGTTGGCACGTGAGTGGCCGACGGAATCACACGCTTGGTAAAGCAGAAAGAAACGGTTAGTGGCGGTTAGGTAGTTAAAAGTGTGGTCACTGGTTAGTGACTGTTAATTATTGGATTAAGTTTTTTTTTTTTTGAGAAACAATTATTGGATTAAGTTATGCATATTGGTTAAGGGATAAATTTTATTTATTTATTATTTTATGTTATTTTGTCTTTCTTAGAAGAATCAGCATTTTAATTCACTTTTAAAGTTGAGCTAAAATTCTTTTAATTTTATTTGTAAAAGTAGGTTTTTTTGTTTTTTTTTTTTCTTAAAATGTGCAAATTGCTTCCTAGAGAGAGTATTTTAGTTTTGTGGAAGAAATACAATAATTGTGTGTTATAAATTTTACTACTACACGCTTTGCTTAAGCTGCGTAGTTAAGTGAGGCAAGAAAGGGTGGAGTTAGTGAAACCTAACCAAGGTCGAGTTAGTTAACTCCGTGAGGTAAGCCTCAACCGGAGTCAAAACCAAACAAAATAAAAACGAATAGTTAGTTAACGGTAGGAAAACCTTTGTTTTTTATTTTATGGTGATCCTCTTCAATTTATTTAATATAATAATAATAATAATAATAATTTATTTATTTATTTTTTATTTTGGTGGGTTTTGTCTTGCTCATTCTATAAAGAGGCCGTTACGTTGGGGCTCATTCTCTGACTCTCTCACCTGCTCTTCTTTCTTTTCTTCTCTTCTTTTAGCTTTGCTTTATTATCCTCTGTATCCGTGTCTTCTTCTTCTTCTTCTGCAGACACAGATATAGAGAGAGAGAGAAATAAAGCAGTGATAACATTAACAATGGCGGTGTCTATGAAATGGGTTGGTCTTTGTTTGGTGGTTGTGTTGGTATTGTTCGCTGGGACAATAGCGAAGGTACGGAACGACCAGATCTCGGAAACTAGGTAATGTTTTTTTCCTCTCTCTCTCTCTCTCTCTCTCTGAAATTTTGTATTGTATTTCATGAGAAGCTGAGCTTGTTCTGTGTTCGATTTTCGACCACTTCTTCTAATTTGGGATTTTTTTTTTTTTTTTTTAATAGTATATGAAAATTTATCGACATTTGTGATTTTTATATACCAAGAACTGTGAAAATTCTAGGCTCTTTTCGAGGTTTTCAATAGTAGTAAATGTTAGCTCTGCTCCTCATTTATTGTACTATTTTTCTCTCTAAGAAAAATAGCTCACAAACATATAGAGCTAGCTTACGTGGCAATAATGGCGTTCCTCTCCCTCACATTCCTACTTTGACACAGAGAGAGAGAGAGAGAGATTAAAATTGTTCTGACTTGCAAATTCACCGTCCTACTTCAGTATTTCACTAAATTTTGTTTTTTGTTTTTTGTGTTTTGCGTTTTTACAGCAATGTGGAAGTGGAAAGAGAACATGTGCAAAGCTCAAGCAATTCAACAATGGCGTCGAGGTCAGTACTACAGTGCCTAATCTATTTAACTTTTTAGTAGGAAAGAAAGAACTATAAAAAAAAAAAAAGAAAAAAAAAAAACGCTAGTACGTACACAGTACAAAAACAACGTTATTTGCTTTTGCTTAACCGATCTGAGCCGTTGCTTTAGACCCATAGTGTGTTTCTTAACCGTTGGATAAATGTCTTAGTATGGTACAGTCTTACCCAACAGCAAATAAGAATCTCAGCCGTTGAGATCCGGATCCCTAGATCTGGATCGTTTATTCCGTTAATTTGGTTCTTTGGATGCTGAGAACAACAAACCCTTGTAGGTCACAGAGTATGAGAAAAGAGAAATAGTCTCTCACATTTCCAGAAATACCCTCACACAATGCCCATAATTTCCTACTATTAATGTTCGAATTAAAAAAAAAAATCCTTATGTGGGTAGCGAGGTCATTTACGTTTATATGTAGTGGGATTTTTATTTTTTTCATTTTCCCGCCGACGACGAGTCTTCTCGGTTTTTATTTGTTTTAATTTTTTATTTATATTAAACGGTTTTACTGGAATAGTGAGTGAGTGAGTGCTCTCGAGTGTTGTGCACCAATACTAACATGGTCTCTGTCGATTGTACTTTATGTTACCGTGTACATTTCGATTTTATCGCTCTACTCGCTCTATCTTGTTGACACGTGTTCTTCTGTCATTTTCCTCTCAATTTCTTTACCCAAAATACCCCTTCATTGGTTTTGGTAGTAACTTCACTATCTCAATTTTTATTTATTTTTTGTGTTTAATTACTTCGGTTTTTGTTAACGTACTAGTAGTATTAATTAGTCGAAGGTACATTTATGCAACCCGATAAGTTTTCGACATGTGGAAGCTGTCAATTGTTTTGGGTGTGATACTGATCGGTATGGTAATTATTATTTATTATGTATTGTTGTTGGTTTTGGTTATTTCAGTTTGGAAAAAGTTGAGGGCAAGAATGAGCATGCAGTGGATGACCCAGAAGAGATTGCTGCAATGGTTGACATGTAAGTTCTCTCACTCTTACACTAAAAAGGTTTTTGGTACTGAATGAATATGTTGCCTTTTGGGGTAGGGTAGGGTGGGTAATTGAGGGGTATGATAATTTGTTATTACTATACTAGCTGCCCTCCATAAATTAACAAACCAACCCTACCCAAATTCAATTGACTCCCATTTGCTATTTCTGTCAACCCCACCCCCCAATAACTCTTTTTTTCATTTTGGGTTTTTTTCCAAGTATCTGTATTTTGAACAATCTTCCTTAAATACCCTTGCCAATTTTTGAATTTTACTAAGAATGAAATACGTGATCTCTATCTGTTACATTCCTGATCCTGACTTTGTCATGATTTTTTTCACACTACAATATTATATTAATATCACATGCCCTTATGGTGAATGAGAATGAGAGAGAGATCCATGTTTCACGGAAATAAGTTCTTATACATGTCTCTTTCCTTTATCCAATTTTGTACCACTCATAGGTACGTAATGGTACTATCCTTGTAGTCATACCCAATTGTATTTGTATATGATATATATATCCGTAGCTGTTTTTGGACACATCTACGCTTTGTTACCCTCATCCTTTTACCCGAATCAATTGCCTTTTTAAATTTTAATCATCATGTTTTGTAATTTATTAATTGGAAAGTTACTTTATATTGTTTGTTTTTATTTATTGAGACACAATACTTTATATTGTTTGTAAGTGTGGATGTGACATATTTTTTTTATGGATGAAGAAATATCTATATCATACAATAAACTCCTCAATTCATCCTCCTTTTCAATGATAACAGTAATAAAATTAATATGGTACATTCAGAAACCTGTGAATTTTAAAGATTTTATGCAATTGCTATGTCCTATGTATGCAATAGCTTTAACCCATGTGCCGACTTGCTTCTATTCCAAAATTAGGACAGAAAAGTTATATCCGTTATACTGAAAAAGACCCAATTGTCTCACTACTTGACAAAACTAGTTGTTACTTGTTTTTTTGTTTTTGTTTTTGTTTTTGTTTTTTTGTCGGTGTATGCTGTGCCTCTACACAGCTCATATAGGATAAAATTACCTCCACCGACACACCACATTGGAATGACTAGTTTTTCATTTCACATACTAGCAATTATAATAGTGCGAAATGTATGATGTATATCTGAATGTACCACTGTACCAGCAATACATTAATGTAATGGGGACATGTAATGTAACTAATTAACAACATAACATTGGAGTTGTAACATTAATAACATAACATGGGAGTTGTTCTTATCAAAAAAAAAAAAAAAACATGGGAGTTGTAACATTAATGGTATATGTGTTTGATGGATGGTTGATATGGCATATATGCAGGAGCATCCGCAACAGTACTGAAAGAAGGAAGCTAGGCTTCTTCTCATGTGGAACTGGTAATCCCATTGATGACTGCTGGCGTTGTGATCCAAACTGGCACAAAAACCGCAAGCGCCTTGCAGACTGCGGCATTGGATTTGGCAGAAACGCCATTGGTGGCCGCGATGGACGCTTCTATGTCGTGACTGACCCCGGTGATGATGACCCTGTGAACCCCAGGCCTGGCACATTGCGCCATGCTGTTATCCAGGAAGAGCCTCTGTGGATTGTGTTCAAGAGGGACATGGTGATTCAATTGAAGCAGGAGCTTATCATGAACAGCTTTAAGACCATTGATGGTCGTGGGGTCAATGTCCACATTGCTAATGGTGCTTGCATCACTATCCAGTATGTCACTAATATTATCGTTCATGGTTTACACATCCATGACTGTAAGCCTACTGGCAATGCCTTGGTGAGGAGCTCTCCAAGTCATTATGGGTGGAGGACTATGGCTGATGGGGATGCTGTTTCCATTTTTGGTGCAAGTCACGTATGGGTTGATCACAATTCTCTCTCTAATTGTGCTGATGGCCTTGTTGATGCTGTCATGGGCTCAACTTCAATTACCATTTCCAACAACCATTTCACCCACCACAATGAGGTGCGTTTACTCTGCATCATTTCGATCTCCTTAACTCTTTTCTCTTTAAGAATTAATGAGTTTTGTTAATTGAAAAAGAAAAAAAAGACTGACACTGTCATTAAATGTGCCGGAAAAACAGGTGATGCTGTTGGGCCATAGTGATTCTTACATACGAGACAAGCAAATGCAAGTGACCATCGCATACAACCATTTTGGAGAGGGGCTTATGCAGAGAATGCCTAGGTAATAATAACTTCTGCTTTTCATATTACAGAACTTTCTGTCCAACTTCAATGAAAAAAATCAATTTCCTGATGTATGTTTTAATTGGAAATGGCTGGAACATGAATTTAGTGCTGAAAGAAACAAAGGATGACTTTGTTTATAATAACTTGGCTTGGTTGTTTTATAGAGTTTTAAATTAATCTGACAAGAAATCAATCCATGATTAATAATGCAGGTGTAGACATGGGTACTTCCATGTTGTGAACAATGACTACACTCACTGGGAGATGTATGCCATTGGTGGAAGTGCAAATCCTACCATCAATAGCCAGGGCAACAGATATGCAGCACCAACAAACCCTTTTGCAAAAGAGGTGTCATATAATTCATAAACTCTTGCTGTTATTAGTCTCTATGGTTTTGTCATTGCAATTTAGAACTAAGCAGCGTGTACTGGATTTATTATTGATTTGTGCAGGTGACTAAGAGGGTCGAAACCGCTGCAAGCCAGTGGAAGGGCTGGAATTGGAGGTCAGAGGGAGATATGATGTTGAATGGTGCCTATTTCACTCCATCAGGAGCTGGAGCTTCAGCTAGTTATGCTAGGGCCTCAAGCTTGGGAGCCAAGTCTTCTGCTATGGTCGCCTCCATTACTTCCGGTTCTGGTGCACTTCCCTGCCGTAGAGGCCACCAGTGCTAGTAGTAGTGTATCTCAGTCAATTAAATTGGCCAAAGAAAACCCATTTTTACTTAATTTGTTTGATTTTCAAAATTTTCTACATTACAGCACTACCCAATATATCCTCCATCCATTGTTTTCTTTTCGTCTTTCTGTTTCACCATATTTTTGGCAAGTGTACATTTTTTACACATGTCATTATATATTGTTGAAACTATATCCCTCATTCTGGTTTGTCTATCTTTTATCGCTCAACCTCGGCCTGCTTCAACTGATAAACACAAATGCCAATTTAGGAGCAGGTGCGGAAGCGTTGTTCATTTGTTTTCCTCATTGGCCTCCTCTCCTCTGCTTCATCACTCAGTCCTCAACTTTAACCACCGCTTGTCCACCTGTCTCTTTCCAGTGTCTCTGTCTTGGTCCCTCCATACTATTCTGTCTCTTGAGTTTATAGGATTTGAATGATTTGTGCTTTTCTTTGCCCCCACCTTTTTTTTTCCTTAATTTACTATTTTTTTTTTTCCCTCTTTGTTTTGTCTAGTCATACAAGCAATAGTATGAATGTCAAACTTGGAGTTACGGGAAAACTTTGTTACAGATGATAGCAAATAGCAGTGATGTTTCTCTTTTTTACTTGTAGCTTTTTCTTTGGCAATGAAAGCAATCTTTTACTTTTGGTTGTGCAATTTGGTATTGTCTTGAAAATTATTATTATGCTTATCTGGCAATGTTCTATACTCTGCCGGCAGCTGTGATTCTTTCATGTGCGCACCGGCAAACCCACATGCCATTAAGTCATTAACTAACATCATGACCCTTTTTACCTTTATGGTCTTACCAAAATGACGCTCCACTGTTAAAGTTTGTCAATTTGTCTTAGATTTTACAAATCAATGAAAAAATTGTGATGACCTATGCAATGAGCGTTGTAAATTCTCTTTCCCAATTTATACGAGGAGAAAAGTGAAACTTGACATTTGGGCATTCAAGGGATTCTCCCTTCTTTTGTGATGAGTATACTTTAAGATAAGGCAAAAACTTGAACACTTCACATTTTCAAGTTATAAAAACACACCGTATAAAACAAACAGCGCCCACCAGGGAAAAAAAAAAGAAAAGAAAAGAAAAGAGAAATTTATTATCAGCACCGTGCGGAACATAAACACTAAAACTCAATTCCCATGAGGCCTGAGTCCAAATGCCCTATTGGTGTTAGGCAAGAATTAAATGATGATCCCTTTCCACACATAACATGTCCGTGGTACTGTTTCATGGCAATGGGAACCTGAAAATGAAATAGAGGCAGTAATGAGAATTGAATTGAGACCTAATTCACATGTGAGATGATGGAAAATTCATGGGTTTGCATGTGAGAGATGGGGACAATGACATACAGCATGTGAGGAACTTGTTCTCTGTAATGGGACCATTTACATACTCGTTTCGTTTGCCAACTTTAGCTGCACACTGTACTGCAGACATGTTGATGTTGTACATGAGTTGGAGCTGTCACCTCAGAGCAACCTCCCACTACCAAGCATTTAAGTGCGTGCGTGTACCATTCTTCATTCTCTTTTGGGTTCTATTTTTCCACGCCAAGGTTCAACCTTTAGGAAATTTCCATTTATTGTCATGTGTAAATTAACATTGACTGTAGTGTAGTGTTAACATATTGCCCCTTTAAAATAATAATTAAAAAAAAAAAAAAAAAAACATATTAGAAAGTGGAGAAATGTTGGATGGACAGAGCTATAATGTACCGGTAATCATGATCGATAAGTCGGTTTTGGGTGTTACAGTCTAGAATTTTTTTTGAAAACCCAGTCAGGCATCTCAATTAGTTTCGGCGACAAAAACCTAATATTAGAAACCATTTTAAGTGTTTTTATTTTTTTCTTTTTTTAGTATAATTTTAAGTTTATTGTTGTTAGACTTGTAATTCATTAATTTTAATTAAGTAATTTAAGAATTCTATTTCAAGCTCTTTATTTTAATTTTTTAAAATTATTGTCAAGAAAGGTGTTCTTTTCTAAAGTCAGAAGTGAAGGTATTTGTTTTTTTTAAGATAAAAGTGTAGGAAATTAGATAACAAAATTATTGTAGCCAATTTAGGGTTTAGGCCTGGATAGGCTTCGTGTTGCTTGTTTAGGAAAAAAAAAAAGTTGTGAGAAAGGAAAAAGAATATTGTATATCATGCATATATATATATATATGAGCCTCGCCTAGGGGTGGATCTCACGTAAGGGTAAATCCCATACTCTGTGGTTGTGGTTTCTTATATTTGTTACACTATATACCTGCTCACAGTGAAGAGGAGCTAAGCTATGAGGTTAATCTCCTGCTATTATTTTACGCAGAAATTTCAGTGTATTTAGAATCAAAAGAGGATCCCAAGTCACTTCTCCAAGCCATTCCACAAGCTACTGATGAGGGAACATGTCATAGAAAAGGCCAAGTTCTTTTTTTTTTTTTTTTTTCTTGGTTTATGTCTTTGTTGATTTGTTCCCCTCTTTTTCTTATTACTCCGTTTGAGACGGATGTACGATTATTTTTTAGGAAAATGAGATTGTTAAAAAAAAATGTTGTACCTAACTTACCATTTTAACTTAGAAAAAAAAGGTTTTAAAAAAACACTATACCTAAAAAATTGGGAAGTACTACGTCCACAACATTTTCACAACAAATCATAAGTGGTTAGTTTTTATTGATTCTAATTTGAACCTACTACTGAAATTATTTTTTTGCCTCACCAATAACAACTCATAATAGTCTGCTGTTTAAGATTTGTTGTGAAAATATTGTGAACATAGCATCATTTCTCTAAAAAAAAATTGATGTTTGAGAAAGTAGTATTTTAAGAAAAAATTATGGTTTGATAATGCACTACCAAACTGTCAAGTCTTATAATCTTGATCCATTTATGGCTTTGTTCCCTCCTTTTCTTGCTTTGTAAAAATATAACCTTCAAGCCCCGTAGGCAAGTTTCAGATCGATGAGGAACTCAGGAACAAGTAAGGATGAGAGCTTCCAAAAGAAGATATGAGCTTAATAGTGCCCGAACTATTTTTTCCCGTTAAAAACTAAATGTCATTCCTACGAAACTAACTCTCATCTATCATTGATCAAGACATCAATAGCCCTCTTTGTTTGTGAGGGCAAGAGCCTTAACTACGCCAAAAAGTTTACACTTAAATGCCCATTTAACTAGGTAATGGGCAACTTTGTTCTTATCTCTATAGATCCACATAAACAATTGGTTATAATTACTATCACAATGCACTAAGCTTCTAATATAATCCACCATTTGCAGAAAATCCAGATTAGGCATATTTGAGGAGTCCATCACAATATCAATGATTACCTTCACATTACCTTCTAAACTGGCGTGCTCAAACCCTTGAGCCCTTGACTAACCATATCTGCAACTCATATCAATTTTTATTTTTTTTATTTTTTTGTGTATAGATATGATAAAGGATCAAGCTTAGGTTCAGTGTCCAGTAGTATTGGACCTGTTGAGATGATGACATGTGTCCAATTTTGGACACATGTCACCATCTGACCGGGTCCAGTGCACTGGATGCACTGGACCTAAATCAAGTCCTATAATAAAATTTCAAACTATAACATCCATGATAATTACTTTTTATCAATAGCTGCTGCTGGTCCCATTAGTCTTCACTCAAGCATTAACAAATTCACCATCAGTACACCTTGCTGCTATAAATGATATGTTTACTTTTCCCCTTATTCCCATGTAGCATCCAAATAATATTTGATCCAATTAAAAACTTTAAAATGAGTTTCACCATATTCCTCTTTGTGTGATGATCTCCTTAAAGTACCTGGAAAGCTCACGCTAAATTTGGGAAGGCAACACACTTGGATCAACCTGTTCCTTTCCAAACACTTGTGAATTTCGGAACCTCCATAAGACATCAACAGCAAGACAGGAAAACTGATCGACAGACATGATCCGCAATTAAAAGATCTTCTGAAGGGAAGGGTCTACCAATAGTTGGACATCTAAAGATGGAGTGAACTTGAAGCTTATAAAAATTGAAGCCCCATTTTATAAACAGGTGGACTTCTGTGTCACTTTCTGCCGACATAAATAAAAATACAATGATCTTCTTCACCTTATACCATAACCTCCTAGTTTGGATTTTAAAGGAAGTGTAATGACTGCTACTCTCCACAATAATACCTTCAATCTCTGATGAAGCTTTTCTCCTCCATAAAAACCTCTTGTTGTTTTGATTATTTATTGTAGGTAGGCTTAAACAGAAAACTTATCGGATTTCTCACTTAACCATACAAATATGCCCAGGGTTGCACTCCTTGAGATTGAAATTTTCTTTATGGCTTCTAATTAATGACTGCTAATCAAAACATTATTGTAGTTTCTTCTCATTCTAACTATAACCCTCTAGATTGATTTAATTCTAAAATAGCATTGGATTTTCCCCTAATTCAATAGATTTTGTAGGTTTGAGGCACCTCACCCACATAGAATATAATTAAGGATCTTGCCACACATCAATTTCATGCCCATTTCTTATCACGAAACGTTTACTTTTCTCAATTATTCTCCTACAGCACTGAACTCATCCAACCCAATTTTGCAAGAAAAAGTTCATTAATATCTATGAATTTTCGGGATCCCAAATCACCATTCACACGAGTTTGACATAATTCATTCCACCCTTTATACGGTAGCCATTTAAACAAAAAATAATAGTTGTGGCATGACCAGCCCAGGATAAACCATTACTGCTTTAGCTGCTCTGCCGAGCTACTATGCATTAATTCTTGAATGATCACAATGGAATTTTTTGCTATAAACCTGCCAGGTATAAAGGTTACCAAATATAGGGGGTATAAGTTTTTCCTAAAATCTAAGAGGCCAAAACATTTGTTTTTATAGCTGATATTACAAGACTAATTTGCCTGTATTGATTAAAATTGTTAGAGCCCTCATAAATGTGAGAAATGTGTGATTTAATTCTTTTTAACATGTAGCCACTGCAGAAAATATTTTGCAACGATGTCAAATAACTTCATAAGCCACAACATATATATACACACACACACATCCATTTGGTCTTGGAGCTTTCAAAGGATTCATTTCCCAAATTACACTTCTGATTTCAATTGCTGAAGGGATCCTGTAAATGATTTTCCTTATGTTGTTAGATTATAAACAACCATAATATAAAATCTAGGATCTTGAATTATCATGATTTCACAGCTACACAAATTAATTATAAAGCTTACCTTGATCCATTGCTGAACTTTTCTTAAGATCAAGTCTTAGTATAAAAAACACTTAATTCTTATTGGATTGATTTCTCTCTCTTGACCCTCTTTTCTTTTTAATTATTCAATGTATTTGATGGGGTAGCTAAATGTCTCTTTTATAGGTAGAGAGATGACCAAATTCCTTGTATTTATAACCTCTACTTGCCCATCAAAGTTGGAGTTACTTAGGAAACTTACTTCTCCATTAACCAATGTTTTAAGGACATGTAACTTCTTATTAAACCATAACATATATGAAGTTATCAAATGGATACGTTATCAAATGCGACAATTTATTCTTACATTCTCCCACTTGGCCCAAATGATAACTTATGTCAAGGCTTAATAAGATTAACTATTGAGTGCACAATGGTACATCTCCTCTTACTTTAAATTGGTCATCATAATACTATAATTAAACAACCCACTAATGCTAGTCATGGCGGTTCCATACCAATTATACAACATAGTTCCTTCCATGTACTACAACACTAACAATCTGCTTAATATAGCCTATCAATGAGAATTGACTTTAAAGGTCCAATAATGTCTCTTTTGTTTAAGTCCGTATATTGACTTCTTAAGTTTGCAAGCTAAGTGTTCCTTACCCTTAATGGAGAAACCTTCAGGTTGATCCATATAGACATCCTCTTCTAAACTCCCATTCAGGAAAGCAGTTTTCACATCCATATAGACATCCTCTTCTAAACTCCCATACAGACATCCTCTTCTAAACTCCAAATCATAATGAGCTACCAATGCCAAAATGATTCTAAGTGAGTCATTCTTGGATATAGAGGAGAAGGTCTCTTGGTAATCAATGCCTTCTTTCTGAGTGAAACTTTTGGCCACAAGTCTAGCCTTAAATCGTTTGATATTGCCTTTAGAGTCACGCTTGGTCTTAAAGACCCACTTACTACCAACTTTCTTGTATCCTTCAGGCAATTTGACGAGATCCCAGACTTTATTTTGGTCCATTGATTTCATTTCATCTTTCATGGCATCTATCCATTTAATAGAATCAACAATTTTTATGGCTTGTGAAAACGAAGCTGGATCCTAACATGTTCCTTATCAAAATCAGATTCATGTAGATAAACCATATAATCATCAGAAATAGAAGACTTTCTTTCTCTTTGAGATCTTCTTAATGCTATTTCTTGTGGTTTTTCTACCACCTGTTCATTGGTGAGCATCTCATTATGGAGTAATGGTTCATTAATTTGTTGTTCAACATTGTTTGGCTAATCAACAATTGTTGGAACAACAATTTCATTTGAAGTTATAGGTAGTGGAACTTTTACCCTAACTTCTTGAACATCCACATTTCCTAGATTATCACTCCCACCGATTTCACTATTTTCAATGAATCTGGCATTACCGATTTCCATAATTCTCGTACTATGGTTATGATAGTAGAACCTATACGCTTTAGACTTTTTAGGGTAACCTATAAAGTAACCACTGATTGTTCTTGAGTCTAATTTCTTTTCAAGTGGATTGTAAATTCTAGCCTCCACTGGACAACCCCAAACATGTAGGTATCTTAAACTCGGTTTCCTTCCTGTCCACAGTTCAAAAAGAGTTTTTGGAACTGCCTTACTAGGAACCCAGTTTAATAAATATACAGCGGTCTTAAGAGCATACATCCACAATGATATGGGTAATGTCGAATTACTTAATATACTCCTAACCATATCCATTAGAGTACGATTGCGTCTTTTAGCTACACCATTTTGTTGTGGTGTACCTGGCATAGTGTATTGTGCACTGTAAGGACCAAATTTGGGTCCCTAGCCCAAATGATGGATGGACCTAGGCCCAAAAAGCCCAGACCAATGAATTTGTAGAGAGTGAGTTGGAAAACTGGGTTAAAATGAGTTGGACAACAAATAAAGTGAGCTCAATTGACAAGAACAGGAAAGTAGATTGAATTAATCCAAAGAAAATCATCCTCGGCACAGTCTGAGGAAGTCAGTTCCTATATATTTCTCACAAGTTTGATTACAAAGTTGGTTCCTGATTGCTACAGTGTTTCTCTCTTGATTTCTCAATCTCCTCTCCATGGAGGGTCTCTTCTATTATATAGTTCTCCTTAGACAATCTTGACCCTTCACTTATTGATCATCTAAGCCACCACTTGAGTGCTTGTCCCATTAGACACCCTCTCAGTCCCTTTATGCGTTGGGGTAGCCAATGCAACACTGTTCAGGGGTCTTCTCCTCATTAATGCAGCCAGAAAGTTAGTTGCAGAGCATTCAATGCGGTGGTAGTAGCTTTCTCCTTAAATATTTTAGGACTCCTCCCTGTCTTGTGTTCCCGTAGTGCTTATTCGTATCAACAAAATGTTCCTAGGACGTTCCCTCGGACGGTAGAACAACTCTACGGACCATGGCCTTGGTTAGCCGAGGAGGCATTAGTCCTCGGCCCAATCCCTTGGGCAGTTATGATCAAAACTGACTTCTTCATTTACTAACATAGGCTCCTTTGACAATGTCTACCTTTCTCGGACGACCTCTAGTCCTCGGCTTAGGCCCTAGACTCATTATATACATAGATAATGAGTTCCTGGGCCCAATACCCCTACATGCACAAATGCCATGCTTTTCAAAGAGTTTAGCAAATGGGCCTAGGCATTGCCCTGGTTCATCATACTTTCCATAATATTCACCACCTCTATCTGATCTAATGATTTTCACTTTTCTTTCTAATTGCCTTTCTACCTCAGTAATGTACACCGCAAGGGTTTCCACTGCTTGAGATTTTTCATGCAATAAATAAATATAAGTGTAAGGTGAAAAATCATCTATAAAGGTGATAAAATATTTTTCTTTACCGAAAGATGGAGCATCAAAAGGCCCACAAATGTCTATATGGATAAT
Source organism: Quercus tomentella (assembly GCA_028535165.1). Lineage (NCBI taxonomy): Eukaryota > Viridiplantae > Streptophyta > Magnoliopsida > Fagales > Fagaceae > Quercus > Quercus tomentella. Next base: position 30,812,156 of record JAPQVY010000001.1, read on the forward strand.
TTCAAGAAGCTTTGTACTTCTTTACTTAGTGTGTTTGGTTTTGTTGCCCTTAATACAATCCACATACACACTGAGATCAGTAAAATCTAGGTTTGGGAGAATCCCATCTTTTACTAGTCTCTCTAACCTTTCTCTGGAAATGTGTCCCAGCCTTTTATGCTACAAATTTGAGGAATTTTCATTAATTAGGCCACGTTTAGTACCGATACTACGATGCAAGGTGAGAAGGGTTTCAGCAAATTCACCATGAAGGTTAAATTTGTACAAACCATCAGAAAGAATACCAGAGCCAACAAAAAAAGGTATTCTTAAATAAAGTAAAACTTTTATTCCCAAATTTTATGAAATATCCATCAATATCAAGTTTAGGCAAAGAGACTAAATTTCTAGAAAGAGAAGGAACATAAAATGTTTGAAACAAATCTATGTGTTTATTGGTATCTAGAAATAAACGATAAGTCCCAATGGCTTCAATTGGTGCTTTCACCTGATTTCCCATCAATACAAAATTCTCATTTGGATATATGGTCTGGATTGAAAGAAATCCATGCATCGTATTTGAAATATGAGTAGCAGCCCTAGAATCAAGCCACCAAGTAAGGAACTTCAGTTAGGTTTGATTCGAAACATACAAAAATATAACCTTTAATTAAAGATTTACCTTTTCTTTTGAACCATTGCCTACGTTTTGGGCAATCTTTCTTAAAATGTCCTGACTTTTTACAGAAGTGACATTTATAATCGCCATTTTCCTTTTTTTGAGGCTGACTGGTTGGAGTAAGATCACTTGCTTTGCGTGATCCATGCTTTAATCCTTTTTTAGGCTTCCTCCAATTTCTTTCAGCTTCTTGATTTATGAGATGAATTGAATGTTGCTCAAGTTGCTTGAGTCTTTCCTCTTCTTGATTAAGCATAATGGCCAATTGATTTACGTTCCACTTATCTTTCATAGTGTTGTAATTAATTCGAAATGGCCCATATTAAGGAGGCAAGGAATTCAATATAAATTGAACGAGGAAAAACTCATCCACATTCATCCCTAGAGTCTTTAATTGAGCCGCCATATTAGTCATTTCAATGGCATGCTCCTGTATCCCACGCTTACCATCAAATTTCATGGTGGTAAGTTTAGCCATTAATGTCCTGCAAGGGACTTGTTAGCTATTTTGAAATGATCTTCCACATTTGAAAGGAATTCTTTTGCACTATCAATTTTAGGAAGTGTTGTCTTGATATTGTTTGCAATGGTCATTCGCATAAACATGATACTTAGTCTATTTGATTTTTCCCATGCTTTATAGAAAGCCTTTTCTTCCACATTACTTGTATTAGTAAGAGCAGACGGTTTCTCAGATCCAAGTGCTATATCAAGATCCAGCACATCGAGGTGAAACTAAACTTGTTCTTTCCAATCTGAGAAATTTGTTCCATTCAGCTTGGGAATAGACGAAGCATGTGAATGAAGTGAAACAGGGACTGATACTGCAAACTAAGTAATAATATATGCTCACTACATTAGTGCTAAGAGTTATTGATTAAGGAACAATAAACCAAAATGAAACACATGTTTAAATAATGATAAATAGTATTACCGTGATTACCTTTGGGCTATTCTTATGGTAAACTATTAAACAGTTATGGTGATTCCATTTCACCTAATAGGACTAATTAATAAAATATTCATAATTAAGTTGGTCCGTTACCTTTGGGTATCCGTTCCAATCTCAACAATGAATATCCATCAACTATCCTATTCCAATTTATTAATCACTTGAAAGTAGTACACCTTTAGGCCAACCTAATATTCTTGTGATTAAAAAATTGTGATTTGCAAAGTCACTAATTTTTAACAATAGGGAATATGTGTTAAATTTTAATTATTTTGACTTGTTATCTATGCGTCTTTCCAATTGGGCCACTTTAGTGACTACCAAACCGTATCAAAATATAGACTCTAAATCAAAATTAATGACCTTGCATAAACATTATATTAATGGAATATGTTATAGCAGTACAGATATAAATGTTTGTGCTATACATGTTTACATCAAAACAAATAAGTCCCTTCTTTCATAAAATACGTCAATGAAATACTTGATAGAACAGTAAGTTATAGTCTTGATAATATTAGTAGTTTATTATAACATTAAATAAACTAATAAAGAACAATAACTAACAATCTCAAAGTATAAAAGAGTTTATACCATAACTATTCATGAATGTCAGATGATATTATATTCTCAATTTAAGATTTGAGTTTTCAACATTAAACATTAAAGTTGTTAATCTTTAAATAAACAATTAAATAGACTAGAACCAAATATCGGAGAAATTTGTAATGCCCCAATGTTATTAACTAATGGAAAAACAAATTTTATATTATCCAAACTTGAACCATGATCTTATAGAAGATGTTAATTGCTTTCACAAATCCAAAATCACAGTCATGATAATGAAAACTATAATTGTTTATAAATATTTTAATGGAAAAACATGATAATTCTAAAACACAAGCTCTGATACCACATGTAAATGATTTTCTTTATGTTGTTAGATTACAAACAATCATAATATAAATTCTAGGATCTTGAATTATCATGATTTCACAACTACACAAATTAATTATAAAGCTTACCTTGATCCATTGCTGAACTTTTCTTAAGATCAAGTCTTAGTATAGAAGGCACTTAATTCTTATAGGATTGATTTCTCTCTCTTGACCCTCTTTTCTTTTTAACTATCCAATGTATTTGATGGGGTAGCTGAATGTCTCTTTTATAGGCAGAGAGAGGACCAAATTCCTTGTATCTATAACCTTCACTTGACTATCAAAGTTGGAGTTACTTAGGAAACTTACTTCTCCATTAACCAATGTTTTAAGGACATGTAACTTCTTATTAAACCATAACATATATAAAGTTATCAAATGGATACGTTATTGTAGACACTCAATTTTGCATCCATGATTTAATCAAGGATGATGACTGGAATGACCATCCATTTACCCCAAAAAATCATGATTGCATTACATTCATTAATTTATTCATTACATATTATAAAAATGATCTTGAGATTCTAACGGTCGCGACAGTATGTCCGATTTTCAAATTGGACCGTCGGATTGAAAGATATCACATGATCAGGTTCGCATAGTCAGCATGCATTGTGTCTAGGTAGAGTCGACCACACATAATTAATTTAAATTAATTTTAATTGGTTAAACAATTAAAATTAATTAAATAATTTTGTGATTGATTGATAATTAGTGTTTAAAATAGGATTGCTTGCATAGGAATAGAGATTATTGGGTAACAATAAAATTGTGGATAATCTGAACTTTATCAAGATTTATTTTAGAGCATTCATCTACAAGATAATTGTTACTGAAGAGACCTGAATTATCCAGAAAAGAGGTAAAAATCTTAGAATACGGATTGAAAACACGTCTATGTGCAAGGCTCGGCTCAAGAAAAACTAAAAAAGTAGTCCAAAATGCACCCGAGCACAAAAGTACATTTGGTGTCCAAAAGTACCATTCAACACTTTCAAAGTGCCGAATGGCACCCTTTTGGGCTTTGGCCTAACTCTCTTCAGGTGTCGATAAGGCACATCCTTTTCGACTTTTTCGCAGAAAGACGCGTCCCGATTCGCATTCTACCCGTCGTTGCTTATTTTTTAAGCATTCTAGCCTCTATAAATAGGGACTAGATCTCAAACTTTAGCACATTCTTTTACGCTCTAGGAGGGACACCTTTTCACACTCTCAAATTTCTCACCTCCTTTCTGGTATTCTCTCTTAAACTAGGGTTTTTAGGTTTCAAAGATAATTGCATAAATTTTTTTGAATCCTAAAACATCCTCTCAAGAAGAAGGAGAGCTCCATGCAAGAGGTTGTTTCCGTTTACCCTTTTCTTTTCTTTATGCTTTTCTTGTAGTAAAGATGCATGTTTGTATATATTTTTTTAGTGTAGTTGTTTCAAGTATCCATAACATGAAAAACAAATCTGATATATATATATATATATATATATATATATATATATATATATATATATTTTTTTTTTTTAAAACCAAAAGACTGTTTTATTAAATAAAAACAGATTTGAATTTCCTCTCTAAAAACCACTTTCTTTTTACACAACAAAAACAGATCTGATTTTTTTTTTTTTTTTTTTTTATAAACCAAATTCATTTTTTTTCCACTCACAATAACAAATCTGAATTTTTTAACAAAAGAGAGGATATGTTCATAAATAAATTTGTGTGATTTAGTTTATTTCACATATGCAATATATCATTCATCTCATGCATAAAAAAGGGGTACATTGGTCATAAGAGTCTAAAAGATCAGACTCTATCTGGGCGGAATAGGTGCCTAACACCTTCTCATTCCGTAACTTAGCCTCTGAATTTAGTTTCTTTAGACAGATAGACCTAGGTCTTACCTTTGTTTTTATTTTGGGTAGATTGTAACTAAGACCCAAAGCCATGTAATTTTCAATTTTTCAAACATGTATTTTTTTAATCAATGAAAGGAAACAATTCAGTCATGTATTTTTTTTTTTAGTTTTTCTTATTTTTTTTTGTATAAAAAATAAGTGGCAACTCCACACCACTTACCCAAAAAGAGAGGTGCCTTTAAAAGCACTTAAAAATCTCTTTTTTTTTAGAGGCACTTTTTTTTATCTCTCACAGTGGTGATTCCACTAGGGATGTCGAGGGCTAACTTTCATGTTAGACTTAAGTGACTAAATATGTACCCTTGTTTTTTGCATGGTCTTGCATGATATTGTTGTTTGTTTGTTTATTTATGTTGGGTGAGATGTTGTATGATACTTTGTTGTATGATATTTTGTTGTGTGTATTGTTTGTTAAAAGCTTTCCCTAACTGTCATAGTGTGTGTCATCCAAACAACAAATATGTATGCACCCCTCTCAACAACTTGTGGTTGTAGTAACCATGGATCATCGATCTTCATTAGATTCGGGTATCTAGTGGTGAACTCACTAACTCATAGCCTAAAGTCATTGAATCATTTCCTGTTGACTATAAAGGACAAACCATGCTATTTGGACCAACGCAATGTTCATTACATTACAAGTTTGGAGGAATAACGTCCTAGTTATGGGAAACAATGTAACAACAAACCCACCCTACAACGTAATGACTTAGAACCTACCCTTAGGCTGGCCCCAGTTAAAATTGCATTGCATGTTGTGTGTGTTTGTTTTATTGATTGATTGATGTGGATGGGGACTTTGCTTTGGTTAACCCGACCAAGCCTATCATTAGGGGAGGATTTGGTCAAAATCTGAAGGAAGGCTGTAAAGAGAACCTAAACCCGACACTCTAGCTAGTAGCTCCAATTCCAAGCCTGTCACTCCCATTACGATACTGAAGCCTTTAAGCATAGAAGAAACTTCGCTGCTGCAACATCGCAACCCCATCTTTGACTTACAAGACAGTTCAAGCCACAAGAAGTCTGAAGCTTCTAGCACTATGGCAAAAGAGGGAGACACACAAATACCGAGGAACCCATGAACACTCAAGAGCAACTCAACACCATGGTAGTTAGTCAAATCCAGCTGAGAGAAGACATGAACCGTATGGTGCAACAGTTTCAGAACCTTAAGAGTAATCAAGAGGAGAACAAGGATTATCATGATCCACCAGCCATGGAGAATGAGAAGAAGATCAATGAGAGAATGAATAAAATGGAGGAGATGATTAGAAGAGATCGTAAGAAGGAGGACCTCATGGACTACAATTCCCTCTCACTTTTCCCTGATGTGAGAATACCTCCCAAGTTCAAGATGCCAACCTTGTACAAGTTTGACAGGATTGGTTGCCCAAAGTCCCATCTGAAGATGTATATGTGGGCTATGCAGCCCCTAGGCGTGATTGAAAAGGTACTTGCTCAAATGTTCCAAAACACTCTGACCGGAGCCGCTCTTAGGTGGTTCCTCAACTTGGATGATTCCTAAGCAAGAAGTTGGGAGGACATCTGTCGAGAGTTTCACAAGCAATATAAGTACAATATAGAAGTGGACATAACAAGGAGAGATCTCGAGACCACTAAGCAAGGGCCAAAAGAATCCTTCTTTACTTTCATCACCAAGTGGAGAGCTAAGGCAACACAGATGATGAATAGGCCAAGTGAGGAGGAATAGTTAGCTATGGTTGTAAATAATTTATTACCTGTATACCATAAGTACTTGTTTGCATAATACTTTCCTAATTTTAAAGCTTTGATTGCTGCTAAAACCCAAATTGAGGATGCAATAAACAATGGCACTATAAAGAATGATGACCCACCAAGGTTTAAAAAGAATGTAGGATCTAATTCTAAGGTTGCAGAAATTTCTAATATCCATAAAAATGATCCTTATCAACTGATTGCACCCATTGCACCTGTGCAAGTATCACAAGGACCTAGACCTAGGAGGGAGTTTCATGAGTTGTATATGCCTATAAGCCAAGTGTTTGACAAACTAAAAGCGAAAGGGATATTGAAACCCTTAAACCCAAAACCAATTCCAAACCCCTTGCCCTCAAAGTTTGATGTAAATAAGAGATGTGCTTACCACCAAGGCCTTGGCCATGATACTGACAATTGTTTTGGCCTTCGTCATGCAATTCAGTACCTAATAGACAACAAGGTGATTGCGCAGCCAATCACAAGGCCTAGCATCACTAATAATCACTTACCCAATCACAATTTTGGGAAAAGACCAAGGATTAATTGTCTGATGACTGAAGAGGAAGGTAAGGAAGACCCATCTGAACTAATCTATGACTTACCCAAATGCTTTATGATGACATGGGAAGAACTGATGGATAGGACATCTACCACCACCACAGGATATGATATATGGAATGAAGAAGTACTAGAAACTAAAAACTACTCAACATCCACGAACGGGGGGAGACACTTCAAACCCTAAGATACCGACCCTAATGACCCAACAAAAATTGCCCACATCATAAGGGGGGGGAGGGGAGACACTTCCAAGCCCCACATTTGGAGACCGACAACCTGGTAGAAGCCTTGAATAGATCTGCCCTACAAACACCTACCGAGGAAGATGAGGTCCTCAAGCAACTATAGAAGACACAAGCCAACATATCCTTATGGGGTTTACTCATGGCCTCATACAAACACCGTCAAAACCTAGTAGACCTTCTCAACCAAATCCAAGTCCCTATAACCACAACTTCCCAAGATCTGAATGCTATGATTGGGTCCATAAATGGGGAACTCACTATTTCCTATTTTGACAAGGATCTAACCAAGAAAGGGAAGCAACACAACGACCCGTTGCATATCACTGTAGATGCCAATAGGAAGAGGATACCGATGGTCTTGATAGATGATGGAAGTACTTTGAATGTATGTCCTTTGAAGACTGTAAGTTGCTTGGGTCTAAACATCGAAGACTTTGTGCCTACTGATCAGCGTGTGAGGGCATACAACAACAACAGGAGAGAGGTCTTGGGAATCATAACATTAGAGCTCACCATAGGACCGATGGTCAAAAAGGTGGAGTTTCAAATCCTTAACATAGCTTCATGCTTTAATATGCTCCTTAGGCGACCATGGATCCATGACATAGAGGCCGTACATGCCTCTCTATAACAAAAGGTTCGGTTTCCACATGGAGCTATTGTGACCATATATGGTGATACTTTGACAGTGCCTAAGCCTATTTTCGGTATAGATTCTGAGAAAGAGCCAGTGACCTTGGATGGCTTTGAGATTGAAAGGCCTGGCTTTGAAAGGAGAGAAGAAGAGGTGGAGAAGATCTTGATGGACTTTACTCCCTCCAGCAACAACAATGTGGTATCAATGATGAGGAGAATGAACTACCTTCCAGGGATGAACTTGGGGAGAACTATGAAAAAGCCTACTGTTTAGGTCCCGATAATTCCTACTGCCAGACCACCTTTTGGGCTAGGCTATAAGCCCACTGATGATGATTTGTTAGAGATGGAAGTGAGAAAGATGGTCCGAGCCAAAGCCAAAGCAAAAGGACTTCCTTGTCCTCCAGAACCTCTGAAGCCCTATACTCCTACGTTGAATGGGAAGTTTGTAAAGGCTGGAGAAAGTCAACGCTATTGGAGATTCCCTAAACCGAGTTTTGATCTTGTGACAAGGACAAGGTGCTTGGATTCGAAATACTACTTGATTGCAACAACAAGGTTCTAGAATTGAAGAAAGAAGATACAACTTGGATCCCTATTGATTGGGCTAATTACATGGACCCTGATGCCATGACTACACTCCTTAGAGATCCTATTTGCAATATAGAAGAAAAGAATATTAGGAGGCTTGCCAGCATGCATTGAAAAGCCTGTATGAACTAAGAGCCAATGATGAAGACAAGGAAGGGGGAGCAGCCCCTAGTGATGATGAGGATGGAAGTCATGACAAGAATGATAGTAGTAGTGATAGCAGCAGCAGTGACAGTGGGCATGATGATGATGACAACAGTACCAACAGTAAGAGTAACAACAGCAGAAATTATGATAGCTTGTACAATGATTAGGGTGAACCCCCTAGTGATAGAAAAGATGAAGACGCAAATCTTTTCTATGAAGAATATGATGATGATGTGGACTACTATGATGAAAATATTGAAGATGATGCCAAAGCTAACAGGGGGAGTGACACTGATAGTGACCAATACAGGCTAATAAGTGTATTAGAAGATGCAAGAGAGGAGAATGGACAAGCCAATGATGTGGACTATGATGATTACCCCTATGGGTGCCCCTCAGATTGGAGCTGTATCATTGATGTTAGCTCAAGGTCTAGTTCTTGGTATGACAAGCATGGAAGAGAGATTCCATAATTGGGTCGTATTGTGATTTAGGACCTGGCTCACCTACCTTACATACCGAAGAAGAGGATGACATAGATGCTAGGTTGACCGCTTTAAACCAAAAACTGATGGTCCATAGTCTCAGAATCATGACACTTGAGAATGCTGGAGGTAATAATGAGAGGATGGAAGGAGGAGAGTCAGAACATCTCCCTTAACACACCTACTTAGGCAACAAAGGGAAGCACGATTTGTTTGATGAGTGGATGGACAGCATAGAGCGCCTTGATGCTTTTGTAATTGACAAGCCTATAGACATGGAGATTGATGAAGAAGCCACAGATTATATGGATGAAGATCCCACAGTACTGATGTTGAAGGAAAAAGGAACGTACTGGGAGCCACCTGTCATCGTTGAAGCCACTATTGAGTTGAAGAACTGAGCATGGGAGGGAGCCGCCCACCCCATGGAGGACTACGTGAAGAAGATCAAGACCGTCAAGTTAATCACTCTTGCCAAGAAAATCAAGACTGTCGAGCCAGTCACCCCTGCCAAGAACATTGTTTCCGTCCCTATTGAGTCTATTTCTGCTAGTATTTCTATTCCTATTAAGTTTGTTTGTGAAATTTTTCCAGTTGAGTCTGATTTAGTTAAGTCTATTGAGTCTGTTGAGTCTGTTGAGATCTCTTTTCCTTTTAGTATGATTTTTGATTTTGCTTATTTGTTGGCTTTGAATGTTTTTATTTCTGAAGTTGGTAAAGAAACTCTTAATAATAAGGAATTAAAACAAGGACACCTAGAACCCATAAAAGAAGAAATCCAACCCATTAACCTAGGAACTGATGAAGATTCTAAAATGATGCAAGTGGGTAATACTCTAATCACTTCTGAGAAAGATGCATTAGTGGCACTCTTGACAGAATTCAAAAAGGTCTTTGTGTGGTCATATGAAGACATGGCTGGGATTGATACAGATATAGTACATCATTGCATTCCAATAGATCCAACCATAAAGGCAGTCAAACAGAAGTTGAGAAAAATGAAGCCAAAATGGACTTTCAAGATCAAGGAAGAAGTGGAAAAACAGTATAATGCAGGATTCCTGAGGGTGGTCAACTATCCAAAATGGTTAGCTAATGTGGTTTCGATACCAAAGAAGGATGGGAAGATTAGAATGTGTGTAGACTTCCGAGATCTGAATAAGGCCAGCCTAAAAGATGATTTCCCTTTGCCTCATATTGATGTCCTGGTTAACAACATAGCAGGTCATGCTTTGCTATCGTTTATGGACAGATTTTCAGGGTGCAATCAAATTAAGATGGCTCCAGAAGATATGGAAAAAAACCTCCTTTATTACTCCATGGGGGACGTATTGCTACAAGGTCATGCCATTTGGCCTTAAAAATGCTGGTGCTACCTACCAACGTGAAGCCACCACTTTGTTGCATGATTTGATCCACAAAGAAGTAGAGGTTTATGTTGATGATATGACAGTGTAGTCCAAAGACCATGAAGGACATATGCCAGCTTTATGGAAGATCTTTGAAAGAATATGGTTCTACAAGATACGATTGAATCCAAAGAAGTGCATTTTTGGAGTAACATCCGGAAAGCTATTAGGGTTTATTGTAAGCCAAAGAGGAATAGAAGTTGATCCTGACAAAATCAAGGCAATTGTAGAGATGAAGCCTCCAAGAACTGACAAGGAGATCTGAGGATTTCTGGGAGGATACAGTACATCAGTAGGTTCATAGCTCAACTCACCATGACGTGTGAACCAATCTTTCGATTGCTCAAGAAGGAGGTCCCTACGGTATGGAATGAACAATGCCAAGAAGCCTTTGAAAAGATCAAGAATTATCTAATAAAGCCACCAACACTTGTCCCACCAATACCCGAAAAGCCATTGTTATTGTATCTTACCACTGCAGATACAACAATGGGGGCTCTACTTGCTCAATACTTAGAAGAGACTAGAAAGGAGAATGCAATTTACTACATCAGCAAGAAGATGTTGCCTTATGAAAAGAAGTATTTGCCACTTAAGAAGACATGTGTAGCACTTGTATAAGCAACCCGCAAACTCAGACATTATATGCTTGCTTACAAGGTTTTGTTGATTGCAAGAATGGATCCTTTGAAGTACTTGATGGAAAAGCCTGTGCAAGATGGGAAGATAGCTAAATGGGTTTTGCTTTTGTCAAAATTTGACATTAAGTATGTGACTCAGAAATTTGTGAAGGGTAGACACATTCCATTTTCTGGTAGACTCAACTTTCCTGCCACTAACAATGCCACTGAATATGAAGCTTGCATCATGGGGTTACGAGCAACACTAGGCCTTGGAGTAAAAGAGTTGGAGGTATACGGAGACTCAGCTTTGATAATCTCCCAGATTTAGAATAAATGGAAGATCAAAGAAGAAAGGCCGATGCCTTATCATGAATGTCTTCAGAAGTGGGCATTAAAATTCAACAAGATCCAATATCAATATGTGCCAAGAATGCAAAATCAAATTGCCAATGCTTTAGAAACCATGGCATCCATGATGGATGGGGCAAAAGAAGATGAAGCCAGACCGATAGTAGTGGAACAAAAAGAAGAGCCAGCCTATTGCATGACAATAGAAGAAGATGAGGAGAAAAATGGAGAAGGTGAATGGTATTCAGACATCTTACGATACCTAAAGGATGAGACATACCCAAAGTCTGCAAATAAGAACGATCAATTAACCATCTGGAGGTTGTCTAGTAATTACATTATTTGTGGTGAAAGGCTTTACAGAAGATCATATGATGGGATTCATCTCCTTTGTGTAACCGCTAAGGAAGCACGGCAAATAATTGAAGAGGTTCATGAGTCAAGTTATGGGCCACATATGAATGCACACATGCTATCAAGGAAGATAATAAGACAAGGTTATAGCTGGACTACTATGGAAGCCGATTGTGCAGCTCATGTCCGGAAGTGCCATCAATGCTAAGTCCATGGAGATTTGAATCACATACCACCTATGCCATTACATACTATGACATCACCCTGGTCGTTCTCTACTTGGGGGATAAACATCATTGGAAAGATTCACCCAACGACATCTAATGGCCATGAATTCATACTTGTTGCTATTGACTATTTCACCAAATGGGTAGAAGCCTCCTCATACAGGGTTTTGAATTCAAAGAAAGTTGTTCAATTCATTCAGACCAATATTATCTGCAGATATGGAGTATCACATGAAATTGTCTCAGACAATGGGCAGCATGTCAAAGGAGAAACAGAGAAGCTGCTACGATAGTTCAATATTCAACACCACAAGTCTTCACTTTACTGTCCTTAAACTAATGGAGCAATTGAGGTTGCTAACAAGAATATAGGGCGAATCTTGAAGAAGAGCACGAAAAATTACAAGGACTGGCACCTACAATTGCCCTATGCACTCTGGAGGTACATAACATCAATTTGATCTTCCACAAGAGCCACTTCTTATTCATTAGTGTATGGGATGGAAGTAGTCCTTCCCATTGAAATGGGTGTCTATTCACTAAGGATAGTATTGGAAAGTGAAATCCCTGAAGCAGATTAGTTGCAAAGCAGATATGACCAGTTATGCATGTTGGATGAAAAGAGACTTAAGGCCTTGTATCATATTCAAGGTTACCAAAGGAGGCTTAGGAAAGCTTTTGACAAGAAAGTAAAAACTAGAGATTTGAAGTTGGGGGATTTAGTGTTGAAAGAAATTCGAGCCCCAGTTCAAGATGCAAACGGGAAGTTCAAGCAAAATTAGGCAGGTTCATAAATTATCAAGTAGATATACACTAGGGAGCAGTAAGGTTGATGGACTTGGATGCAAACCCTTTCATTGAGCCAACCAACATGGATCAATTGAAGAAATACCATGTCTAAGGTGGTAGTCTGAAAGCACCATGTCTGAAGTGGTTGCAAATTATGTTATTTCCCTTCCTAGACCTAAAAAATATATAAAAAAAAATAAAAAAAGCTCGCTAGGTTGAAAACCCGAAAGGGCGGTCTAGGCAAAAATTAGAGCAAAAAAAAAAAAAAAAAAAAAAAAAAGGTAGGTTGAAAACCCGAAAGGGCGATCTATGCAAAAGGAGAGTAAAAAAATAGAGTGAGAGAGCCTACTAGGTTGAAAACCCGAAAGGGCGGCCTAGGCAAAAATTAAGGCAAATAAAAAATCAATGAACTACATGATGACTTGATCCTTCTACAAAGGGGGTATGTAGGCAACCATGCATTGGTCCGGTCACAATTTCCCAAAACCACCATTTGCCCATTAAACAAAATTTTCCAAAATTCAATCATTCCATTAAACCATGTCATTACACAAAATCCAAGAACCCAAACCCTAAACCAAACCATAAGTCCAAACCAAACCAAACCTCAAGAACCCAAACCCTAACCATAAAAAAAGGCCAAACCCTAAAAACCTACGCCATAAACCGAACCCTTAACCTACAAATCCTAAATAACTCCAAACATAAAAGTTTTTACATCAACTTCTAAATAAACATGTTCAAAGCCAAAAATAAAAAGGCCACTTCGTCTTCAGTCTTTTCTCTTTTTGTTGATCATTGATTTCCTTTGTACTAGGTACTTCGTCATCCTTGAACTTTCTTTTGAATTCATAGTTGTCTTTATCGTGTCTTTCTTGGTTATCTTTGAGAAATTGTTTTCTCATAGCAACCATCTCAGCTTCCTTGTTAGCAATCTTGTCCACCAACCAATTAGAGTATTCTATAGTCATCTTGTGAAAGTGAACCTTGACAAAAGACTGGTCCACTTGGTCGGCCATCTCCAAGCCTAATAGCATGTTCTTTATAGAAGTAGGATTTGTGTCCAGAAAGGTCTTCTTCTTTTTCCACTAGGCATTCCTTACTCATACTGGAACTACCTTAAGAGTCTATCTACCTTATAGAAAGTTGCCCTTCGTAATCCAACAATGAAAATGTGATTTGATCCTGGAGACCGCAGTAGAGGGGGTAGGCACTTCCACCAATAACAATTCCATCGGATTGAGGCACTAGATTTCTCATTCAAGAACTTCACCCAGTCACTTTCAGTTTGGCACTCAGTTTTGATGATAGTCCTGCTAAGAAAACTGCTAGGACCATAATTTCCAGTTGTAGTCCTGGCAATCATATCCAATCGCTCCATCAGCCATATCTACAAAGTTAAGGGACTCCCAAGGAAGTTTTGAGATTCTCTACCATGAAATACAGCATCCAGTCCTAGAAGAGTTTTTGCCAAGATCAAAGAAACAGGATTATCACCCATCCTTAATTTGACTCACCACACTTATGGCTTGAGCATCCACAAAACTGTGCCTTCCAGAGCAAAGTGAAAATTCCCCTACAAAGCATAAGGCCAAGCCAAAAATTTTCTGCATATTGTTGGTCACTCCATAGGGCATTTGTTAATCAGCCTCGAAACAATTGCATGAAGATTCATAATATGTCCTTCAACCATACTACTAGTGATGGAAGTAGGAAGACCGAGAGCATCAGACAAAGATTCCCTATACCTGGGATCACAAGAAACCGCCATAGATTTTTTGCTAGGATCATAGCCCAGGATAGTGGAAAATTCTTCAATTGTCAGACAAATTTCAACAGTTTTAAACATGAACACATGATCTTCGAGATCCCAGAATTTCATAATGGCACGAAGGAAATCCCACTTGATTTTGACATTCCTTAGAGCTTTAATTCCCTCTAGGTTGTAGGCTGTAAAATTGGTCTTGGTACTGAAATCAAAGCTACGAACCCATCTATTGATATCATGAATTGTTGAATGAGAAAAATTGTGATTGCTACCCATGGATGACTTTTGCTTATGATTATTGTGTTTTGCTAACCTTGATGCAGAGATTTGTCGCAGGAGAAATCATTTATATGAGCTACATCATTTCTTAATCAAGTTTGAAATAGGTTTTAGAGAGTTTGTAGCTGAGTAGGAGAGTGTTTCATGATCGCAAATGAAGAAAATATTTTTTTCAAAAAACATGAAAACGCGAAACACGCTTGGAAAAGCGTGAAGAGTCGGCCCACCATGACATAAGCGTCATGGTGTGACCAAGTGCCAAGTGGCACCTAGCTCAGCCAACGTGCACTCATGCAATTCCATGCAACTTTGCATTCTCGGACATTTGTTTTAGGCCCATCTAACACTCAAAAAGTTTTTTTTTTTTTTTTTTAGGTCAAACTGGGGCATTCCAACATGCCTAACTCATTTGTTTTAAAAAATCATCATTTGCATCATTGTTTTCAAAAACTGATCAAATCAAGTTTCTTTCCAAGACTTATGAATTCATGTTCCAAACTAGGGGCATTCGCCCATGTCTTATTCATTTTCAAAAGAGACCACCATTATCATTTTTTTTTTTTTTAAATCATCATTAAGATTTCCAAAAAATCATGCATTCATTTTAAACTAGGGGCATTCGGCTCTGCCTCATTCAAGTAAGTGTAGATTCCAACAGAGCCAATCAGGATAAGTTTAAATTGGTACTACAAGACCACATTAGGTGAATTCTAAACTTGTCTCAGTTAAAGTTTCTACATGATCCAAGGTGATTCCAAGGACAATGAGCTAAACATGGAATGTAGTACAAGATTGTCTAAGGAACACTTCCTTCTGTTTTGCAGGAAAAATTAAAAATACAAGTCAAACATCATTGGGACTCCGGGTCTGCCTGCGTGAGGATCTCCTTGACCTAGCTCTAGAGGAGCCACCTTCAGTATTTCCCTCTTGACTTGCGAAGAGTCGGGGTTATACTGATGGTTCTCAAGTTCAAGGCTCCTGATCCTTTCCTCAAAAGTCCTTCTGGCAGAATCAACAGCTTCCATTTGATGTACCTGAAAAGTCAGCAAAATCAAGTGTTAATTCCATCATCAAGAAAAGTCCAAGCAAAAGACACTCAGAAAGCACCATTGCATACCCAACTCCTCTCATTGAGCATATATTGGGAAGACTGAGTACGAGCCAACGATTGCAAGCCTCCAATCATTCACATACTTTCCTCCACAAGATCCACATCAACCTGAAGTAGAACTCTACCAGATCATGAGCCATTCAATAAGCCAAGAAGAAATAAGGACAAAGAACTGAACATGCAAGAACATACTGGATCGGGCCAAGGAACGTTCGGTGTGTGCTCTAGCCTATTCAAAGGCATGGAACTATACGTTCCATCAGGATTCATCACATCATATTGCCATGCTGGAAAATGAGGATAAGTCTCCATGAAAGAACTAGAAGAGCTACTAGCATGGTCAGGAGAGGGAATCTCTTCCTCTTCCTCCCCCCCTTCCTCTCCTTCAGAAGATGAAGGCTGAAAATCCAACATGCAAATGTTGTTACCGAGCAAAAATATGGAAAAGGAACATGAAAATGAAAATTTGACTTCAGAAGGGAAGAGAAGTACCGTTATGCCATCCAAGCAACCTTGCAGATGAGTTCAAATGAATTCAGAATAATCCCCTGCTACTCTTACAACAGCATAGCCACCACAGGCCTAAGCAATCTCTTCATCAATCAGAAGGTTAGCCAAACGGACGGAGGGACAAGGAGGAATTGGAATTGTTGTAGGAGGGTACACATGTTGAACTTGGGACAACACCCGATCATCAAGATACCAATACCTTCCATGCCCACATTTAAACAATACTTGACGGCTATTCAGCTCCAAAGCCCGCTCACACTCTGTATACCCCTCACATCCAGCCTCAGGATCTAAAGACATCTAAAAAATCACAAAGGAGCCCGGAATGAGAAAAGACCAAGCCATAACCAAGTACCAAAGATTCCCAAAAAAAAAAAGAAAAAAAAGTAAGGACTCACATCGTTAGTAGTCAAATTGTCAATCACCAAGTGCCAAATTTCCAAGGAACACCTGGAAGGTGTAGACAAACGGTGTTTGGGCAACCAACGGAGAAATCTAGGAAAAATGCCATTAACTTCCTCCCGGATTTCAGGACCAACTCCAAAGTATTCATACATCCAAACCTAAAAAAAATTCACAACACCATTACAACATAGCCAAAATAATTTTCCAAAACCCACACATAGCCAAAAATTCCAAACCTCACCTACCATACAAATGGAGCCCCACACAAGCTTGAAAGGCTCTGCCTAGAAAGTTGAGTCATGAAATGCAAAAGGGTAGCATAAGCCATACCACCCTAGTCATAATTCCGAATTTGCTCAATTTTTCTCAAGCTCCACAAGTAACGCAGATTCACTATACTGCCTAAATCTGGACACAAGAAAGTCCCAATAAAAAGAAGCATGAACATGCGAGTACCCTTTTTCACAGTATCACATTGGGAAATATTCTCACATAGCCAAGACAAAGGAACATTTTTACTCTTCATTCTGGAAGGCACTACACCTAGAAGTTTCTTGATTTCAGTTGAAGTAAGAGAGTCATTGACACGGATTCTCTCACCACCCAACCTTAGACTGGTGATAACAGAAAAGTCGTAAGGTGTCAACATTACCTCACCAATGCCTGGAAAATGGAAGGTACATGTAGTGTCCAAGATGCGCTCTGCTAAGGCAAGGAGTAATTGAAAATCCTTGTATTTATGTGTCTTTTGATTTAACAGAGCTTCAAAGAAAGTACCAAAGCCTGCATCATTGATGATATTTTTGATGTTAGGAGACAATGCTTCCCACATGGTCTTCAACATTTGGAGACTACCTCGACTTTTGAGGCTCTGCAATACGAAAGTTTAGCTCATCATTCCATGACAAATCACATGCCAAAAAAATTTCCATGCCAAAAAATCAATGCCCCAACAAAAATTTCATCACAATCAAAATTTTTCACATGTCCATACACAACTACTGAATTTTTTTTTCATAACCATGCACAATCAAATTTCCTACATGACCAAGATAGCCAACAAAAAATTTCCTACATGTCGATGCACAACAAGTAAATTCCCACATATCCAAAATCATAACCACAAAATTTTCCGTGATCCAACATCACATACCCAACAAAATTTTTCCATAACCAAAATTTTTATGCCCATAAAAATTCTTCCATATCCACAAAAATTTCTCCATACCCATAAGTTTATCCATACTCATACCCACAAAAATTTTGACATGTCCATGAAATAAATTTACACATGCCAACAAAATTTCCCACATGCATCATGAACATATTCATACAAGCCCACAAAAGAAAATTTTCACAATGCCAATACTCCTAAGCCAAAACTCATCCAACAACATCACAATCTACCAACATTGTCAAAATTCCATAAGCCACCAACATTGTCCAAATTACACCATGACAAAAAAATACAACACTTCAAAAATGCTCCAAAGCCAACATTACAACATGATCAATCATACAATGCTCCAAACTCCAACAATCACACAACAAAATGACAATGGTTCACCATCAAACTTTCAATGAAGCAATGAAGCATGAAACAACTTTTTTCCAAGCAAAGAAATCAAAGAAAAACTCACCTTGATGTGCATGTGAGAATATGGAGCATGAGTTTTGGTGTCTTGAAAGAGCCCCTCCTCATCATGCCAATCAAATATTAGATCATATTTCTTGCCATGAAAAAAAAAAAAAAAAAAAGAGGATCCATTAGAAGAAGACATTTTGGTGCAAAGAAAAATGGTTTTGAAAATGGGATTCACCAAAAATGGGTGTGTGGAAAAAGTGCTCAAGAATACAAGGATCTAAAGAAATATTGAGGGAGATGGATAAAGGAAACTTGAGAAGCTTAGAAAAGTTTTTTTCTTGAGAAGAAATGGTGAGAGGAAGAAGAAAAATCAAGGTGAAGATGAGAGTGAATAGTGTTAATGGTGGAAGAAAAGATGAAGGAGGAAGAAGCAACAAAGAGAGAGACAAAGGAAGTGGAGGGCCAAAATTCGGCCCCCACATAAAAATCAGCTGACTCAGTCAACCCCAAAAAAAAAAAAAAATCCTTTTTCTTTTCTTTTCTTTTCCTTCTCTTTTTCACTCCTAAAAAAATCACATCATGAAAGGAGAAGAATAAATTTTCAAAAAAAAAAAAAAAAAAAAGAGAAAAGGGATAATAAATCTTTTGGAACCGATTAAGGATAAAAACTTAGGTTCAAATTTCAAGTTTTTTTTTTTTCAAATCCCAAATCTCAAATTTCAAGTTTTTTTCAAATCCCAAATCTTAAATTTTCAATTCAAAATTTTCATTCCCAAGTTTAAAATTCCACATTCTAAATGCCCAATTTTTTAAATTCAAAATCCCCAAAATTTCAAGTTGCAAAAATTTCAAATTTCATGTTCAAAATTTCAAGTCACAAATTTTCAAAATATCAAGTTTCAAAGCCCAAGTCTCAAGGTTTCAAATTTCAAGTTTCAATCCAAAATCTCAAATCTCAAATCTCAAAAATTCAAATTTCAATTTTAAAGTTTCTAGTGTCCAATTCCAAGCTTCAAAAATCAAATCTTTTTCAAAGAACCACCGAAAACCAATCAAAGTTTTCTTGATAAAAATGAAAAAAGTTCAAATCAAGAAGAGACAAATGAAAATCACACATTTCAAAAAAAAAAAAGCAAGGGAACAACAAAACACTCATCAGTTAAAGACTAATTCTAAATTTTGACTTTTGCAGGCAGTAACTTAGTTTCAAGGATGAGAAGCCCTTGAGTTCCTTAGTCAAGATCAAGATCCTTTGATCGCATACATTTCCTTCATCAAGATCGAGGTCGCAGACAATTTCCTTCGTCCAAATCAAGGTTGTAGACAGTTCTTTTGTCCAGACCGAGGTCGCAAACAATTTCCTTTGTCCAAACCGAGGTTGCAGACAATTTCCTTTGTCCAGATCGAGGTCGCAGACATTTCCTTTGTCCAAATCAAGGTCGCAGACAGTTCCTTTGTCCAGATCGAGGTCGCAGACATTTCCTTCGTCCAGATCATGGTCGCAGACAGGTCCTTTGTCCAGATCAAGGTCGCAGACATTTTCTTTGTCCAGATCAAGGTCACAAACATTTTCTTTATCCAGATCGAGGTCGCAGCCGTTTCCTTCATCCAAATCAAGGTCGCAGACATTTCCTTCATCTAGACCGAGCTCGCAGACAATTTTCTTTGTCCAGATCAAGGTCGCAGACGGTTCCTTTGTCCAGATCGAGGTCGTAGACAATTTCCTTTGTCCAGATCGAGGTCATAGACAGTTCCTTTGTCTAGATCGAGGTCGCAGACATTTCCTTCATCCAGATCAAGGTTGCAAACATTTCCTTCATCTAGACCGAGATCGCAAATAGTTCCTTTGTCCATATCGAGGTTGTAGACAGTTCCTTTGTCCCGATCAAGGTTGCAGACATTTCCCTTGTCTAGATCGAGGTTGTAGACATTTCCTTCGTCCAGATCAAGGTCGCAAACATTTCCTTCATCCAGGCTGAGGTCACAGATAATTTCCTTCGTCCAGATCAAGGTCGCAGACAGTTCCTTTGTCCAGATCGATGTCGCAGACAATTCCTTTGTCCAAATCAAGGTTGCAGACATTTCTTTCGTCCAAATCGAGGTTGCAAACAATTTTCTTCGTCCAGATCAAGGTCGCAAACAATTTCTTCGTCAAGATCTTGGTCACAAACAATTACCTATCGTCAAGATCGAGGTTGAAAAGCCCCTTGGTCATAGAAAACTCCATTATCAAGATCAAAATTGATAAGCCTCTTGGTCGCATCAGTTGTCAAGAATCATTACCAAAGTTTATCAACTATCAGTTAGGTGAAGTATTTTCATTTTTTATCAAAAGGCAAGGTACTAGTTCTATGTTCCAAAGCTTTAGGTTCGAGGGCTAGGTAATCTTTGAAAATTAAACCTCAATTAAATCATGGCCGCTAAAATCAGTATCTTTGTTTTACATTGACATTCGCTGTCCAAGCTTTGTCAATGAGGGGTATTCTATAGACACTCAATTTTGCACCCATGATTTAATCAAGGAAAATGACTGGAACGACCATCCATGTACCCCAAAAAATCATTATTGCATTACATTCATTAATTCATTCTTTGCATATCATAAAAATGATCTTGAGATTCTAACGGTCGCGACGGTATGTCAGGTTTTCAAATCGGACAGTCGGATTGAAAAATATCACATGATCAAATTTGCACGGTTAGCATGCATTGTGTCAAGGTAGAGTTGACCATGCATGATTAATTTAAATTAATTCTGATTAGTTAAACAATTAAAATTAATTAAATAATTTTGTGATTGGTTGATAATTAGTATTTAAAATAGGATTGCTTGCATAGGAATAAAGGAGATAATTGATAACAATAAAATTGTGGATAATCTGAACTTTATCAAGATTTATTTTAGAGTATTTATCTACAATATAATTGTTGCTGAAGAGACCTGAATTATCCAGAAAAGAGGTAAAAATCTTAGAATACGGATTGAAAACACGTCTAAGTGCAAGGCCCGGCTCAAGAAAACCTAAAAAATGAGTCCAAAATGCACCTAAGCATGAAAGTACGTTTGGTGTCAAAAAGTACCATTCGGCACTGTTAGAGTGCCGATCGGCACTTTTGAAGTGCCGAATGGCACCCTTTTGGGCTTTGGCCCAACTCTCTTCGGGTGCCGATAAGGCACATCCTTTTCAACTTTTTTGCAGAAAGATGCGGCCCGATTCGCATTCTACCCGTCATTGCTTACTTTTTAAGCAGTCCAGCCTCTATAAATAGGGATTGGATCTCAAAATTCAGCACATTCTTTTATGCTCTAGGAGAGACACCTTTTCACACTCTTAAATTTCTCACTCCCTTTCTGGTATTCTCTCTTAAACTAGGGGTTTTAAGTTTCAAAGATAATTGCATAAATTTCTTTGAACCCTAAAACATCCTCTCAAGAAGAAGGAGTGCTCAATGCAAGAGGTTGTTTCCGATTACCCTTTTCTTTTCTTTATGCTTTTCTTGTAGTAAAG
This sequence comes from Quercus tomentella, assembly GCA_028535165.1. Taxonomy (NCBI): domain Eukaryota; kingdom Viridiplantae; phylum Streptophyta; class Magnoliopsida; order Fagales; family Fagaceae; genus Quercus; species Quercus tomentella. The sequence goes on from JAPQVY010000001.1 coordinate 30,833,938, forward strand.
ATGCATGTTTGTATTTTTTTTTTAGTGTAGTTGTTTCAAGTATCCATTACATGAATTGTTAATTTATATTGTTAAAGCATGTTCTTGATTCTTTTATTATGGTTATGATCTCTTTCTTGATTTCAAAGATCTACATATAATCAATTCTTTTTCTCGAATAAAAACGGATCTGCATCTTCTTTAGATGTAGATCTGAATTTTTCTTAAAATAAAAATGGAACTGCATCTTAGATGTAGATCTCAATTTTTCTTAAAATAAAAACGGATTTGCATCTTCCTTAAATGTAGATCTGAATTTTTCTTAAAACAAAAACGAATCTGTATCTTCCTAGATGCAGATCTAAATTTTTCTTAAATTAAAAACTAATTTGTATCTTCCTTAGATACAAATCTGATTTTTTTTAACATGACAGATTTTGAAATAAAGAAAAAGATCATGAATGGTTGTGTTTGTTTTATTTAATCCATGTAGCATAAATTTGTTTCTTGAATGAAATACTCCCTAAAAAAAAAAAAAAAAAAAAAAAAAAAAAATCTTTTTCATACTTTTTGAACATATAAAAACAGATTTGATATATTTTTTTAAAACCAAAAGACTTTGTTTTATTAAATAAAAACAAATCTGAATTTTCTCTCTAAAAACCACTTTCTTTTTTCACAACAAAAACAGATCCGATTTTTTTTTTTTTTTTTTTATAAACCAAATTTTTTTTTTCACTCACAACAACAGATCTAAATTTTTTCAACGAATGAGAGGATACGTTCATAAATAAATTTGTGTCATTTAGTTTATTTCACATGTGCAATATATCATTCATCTCATGCATAAAAAAGGGGTACATCGGTCATAAGAGTTTAGAAGACTAGACTTTGTCTGGGCGGAATGGGTGCCTAACACCTTCCCATTCCATAACCTAGCCTCCGAATTTAGTTTCTTTGGATAGGTAGACCTAAGTCTTACCTTTGCTTTTTATTTTGGGTAGATTGTAACTAGGACCCAAAGCCATGTAATTTTCAATTTTTCAAACATGTATTTTATTAATCAATGGAAGGAAACAATTCAGTCATGTATTTTTTTTTTTTTTTTATATATTTAGTTTTTCTTTTCTTTTTTTGTATAAAAAATAAGTGGCGACTCCACATCACTTACCTAGAAAGAGAGGAGCCCTTAAAAGCACTCAAAAATCTCTCTTTTTTTTAGAGGCACTTTTCCGGTCTTTTACAATTATCAAATGGGACAATTTATTCTTATAGATCCTACATAGCTCTTGGTTCTCTTCCTCTCCCACACCTGCCTCAAATAATTCTTCCATATCATCAAACCAGCTTGGGAGAGGAAGAGAACCAAGAGCTGTGTAGGATCCCTTCAGCAATTGAAATCAGAAGTGTAATTTGGGAAATGAATCCTTTGAAAGCTACAAGACCAAATGGATGTTATATATATAAATATATAAAACATATTTTAGATTAGGTCCCTGATTTTATTTATTTAATATTTTTTTTCAATTTAAATGCCAAACTTATGATATTGTTTAAATTTGAAGCCCCTACCTATTTCCATTGATGGGAATGACGAGATCACATCCCACGGACGAAGATAACACTACTGATGAAGAAAGCACCCTTGACGAAGTCGTCCTGAACAACGAAGAAACCAGTCGTCACTGACGAAGGCAGGAGAGTCATTCAATGCAGTCAATCAATGACCTGGGCAGTTACCAAATCAACCAGGCAGACCGTTGGGAGCCTCTTAAAAGTCCCATTATTGGACCAGAGGCGTTACCAGAGAAAGCATTAACAACCACAATGGCTAGCCCCTAAAACCACAGGTATAAAGCCCTCACATAGCCAACAGAAGGTACACACATACATTCACACTTTGAGGGAGCACTCTGGTTTTTTTATCTTGTTTTTCATTCCATAAGGTGTTTTCATTATTCTGACTTTGGCATCGGAGGCGTTGTGGCAGGCACCACACCGGTGACCCTTATAGAGCATACGCTCACACCAATAAAGGATTCCATCTGCTCACTTTTGCTGACGAGCTCGTGCTTCATCAGTTTGGCGCCGTCTGTGGGGACTCGACATTTTCAGATTCATATTTGAAAACGTGGTTTCCATTAACTCTCTACATTCAGATGGAATCCAACCCAGATTCAGCAGCCTTGGCCCAGCAAGTTCAAGCCCTTGCAGCCACCATTGAAGAACTTACCAAACAAAACCAGGAAATGAAGCTACGACTCCAGCAGGTTCAACAGGCTCAACAGGACGAAAGTCGGTCCAAGGGTAACCTGGAGGGAGAAGGGGATAGCCACAGGAGAGGTACCCCTCAAAGGCCAACTACTCCGGATGAACAGAACTCAGATCTCCTTCGAGAAATGAGGAAGGAGATGGACGAACTGAGGAGCGCCATTAAGGAGAAGACGGACCAAAGCGTGGACAAAATGGTAAGGGCTACGAATTCTCCTTTCACCGCAGCGGTACTTGAATGCCCTGTACCGTCAAAGTTTCGCTTACCTCAACTTGAGCCATTCGACGGACTCAAAGACCCTCAGGATCATCTTAATACCTTTAAGACGACCCTAGGTCTTCAACAACCACCTGACGAGATACTGTGTCGTTCCTTCCCAACCACTCTCAAAGGAGCTGCAAAAGAAGGTTCACGAAGTTGCCGACTTCGACCATAGACAACTTCGATCAATTAAGCAGTGCCTTCTTGCGCCATTTCATAGGGGGGCAACGTCTAAAGAGGCCGGCAGACTACTTACTCACCATAAGACAGGGAGAGAAGGAAACTCTGAGGTTGTATGTCAAACGATTCACCCGGGAGCCTCTGGAGGTGGACGAAGCCGATGACAAGGTGCAGCTGAAGACCTTCAAGGCGGGGCTGAGGTCCAGAGATCTCGTGGCCTCCCTCGCAAAGAATCCACCAAAGACGATGGCGGAAATGCTCCTGAAGGCACAGAAGTACATGAATGCTGAAGATGCTTTAGCTGCCATAAAGGATGCCGAGAAGCCAGGCGACAAGGGCAAGAGGGAAGACGACCGTAGGGGGCAGAAGAGAGATCGACCAGATCGTCGGAACAATGACGGGAACAGGAGGAAAGATGATAAAAGTCGTCGGACGGTAAGATTTACTCCTTTGGTTATGCCTGTGGACAAAATTTTCACGCAGATCAAGGACGAGCATTATCTCAAATGGCCCAGACCATTGCACTCATCCCGCAATGTCCGTGACGAGAACAAGTACTGCCGGTTCCACAAAGATCACGGCCACAACACGGAAGATTGCAGAGACCTAAAGGAGCAAATAAAGGAGTTAATACGGAAAGGGAAGTTACAGAAATATGTGAAGAAAGGAGAATATAGCAAGTCCAGGGACGACAATAAAATCCAGCATGAATCCATCTCCCAGGATGACGACCGTCCGTCCCAGCCTTCACACAAGGTGATCGGGGAGATAAACACGATTACAGGAGGGCCGTTTTCAGGAGGGTCATTTAAATCACTCAAAAAGGCATACCAGAGACAGGTGAACAGCGTCCATGCCATACCTCCGTCCAAGCACCGACGAACATACCAGGACATGTCCTTCAGTGAAGGAGGCGCCATGGGCGTGAAGCAGCCCCACAACGATCCCTTGGTCATAATGCTGAATATAGAAGGGTTCAATACCAAGAGGATCCTTGTCGATAATGGCAGCTCCGCGGACATCATCTACCTCCCAGCCTTCCAGCAGCTGAGACTAGATCCGAAAAGACTGCGCCCTTTTGACTCTCCACTCGTCAGCTTCAGCGGAGACAGGGTCTACCCCAGGGGTATAGTGATATTGACAGTGACGGCAGGGACCTACCCAGTGCAGTTGACCCGACAAGTAGACTTCCTAGTGGTAGATTGTCCCTCATCCTACAATGTCATCGTTGGAAGGCCCACGCTCAACAAGTGGAAGGCGGCAACGTCAACCTACTGTTTGAAGGTAAAATTCCCAACAGATAATGGTGTCAGTGAAGTGAAAGGAGATCAAGTCCTGGCAAGAGAATGCTATCAAGCCGTCCTGGCTGGGAAGGAGAACCACACATGGATGATTGAAGAAAAGGAGGAAGAAGACAGGATAGAGGCCCTGGAGACGGTGGAATTGGTAGAAGGAGAAGCGAACAAGACGACCAAGATAGGAACAACGTTGAGCCCCGAGATGAGAGCAAGACTCATAAGGTTCCTTAAAGAGAATCTAGATGTTTTCGCATGGAGCCACGAGGACATGCTGGGCATATCTCCAGAAGTTATCCAGCATAAGTTGAATGTGGATCCAGAACGGAAACCCGACCAACAACGACGAAGAACCTTCGCCCCAGAACGAGACCAGGCAGTTGCAGAGGAAGTCACCAAACTCCTGACGGCGGGGTTCATCCTGGAGGTGTATTATCCTGAATGGCTCGCAAATGTCGTCCTGGTAAAGAAAGCAAATGGGAAATGGAGGATGTGTGTAGACTTCACCGACCTAAACAAGGCATGCCCGAAAGACAGCTTCCCTCTACCAAGAATAGACCAGCTCGTGGACTCCACAGCCGGGCACAAGTTGCTGACATTCATGGACGCCTTCTCGGGGTACAACTAGATAAAGATGGCTGAGGAAGATCAGGAGAAGACCGCCTTCATCACAAGTCAAGGACTCTACTGTTACAAGGTAATGCCTTTTGGGTTAAAGAATGCCGGGGCTACGTATCAGAGGTTGGTGAACAAAATGTTCAGCCAACAAATTGGCAGGAACATGGAAGTGTACGTGGACAACATGCTCGTCAAGAGTAAAGAAGAGCTCGCACATCTGGACGACCTGAAGGAGACATTTGCAACCCTCAAAACACACCAGATGAGGTTGAATCCAAGTAAGTGTGTCTTTGGGGTAGCTTCGGGAAAATTCCTGGGATTCATGGTGTCCCAAAGAGGAATAGAAGCAAACCCAGAAAAAGTGCGAGCCATCATCGACATGACGTCACCTAGGACCATCAAGGAAGTTCAAAAACTCACAGGAAGAATAGCAGCTTTGAACAGGTTCGTTTCGAGGGCTACAAACAAATGCCTGCCCTTTTTCAAGACCTTGAAGCAGGCCTTTGCCTGGACCGACGAATGTGAAGCTGCGTTCCAGGAACTAAAGCGTTACCTGAGCAGTCCACCCCTCCTAAGCCCGTCCAAAGAAGGAGAAAACCTGTACTTATACCTGGCAGTGTCAGCCTCGGCAGTAAGTGCAGCCCTGATCAGAGAAGAGGGCAAGAAGCAGCTCCTGGTTTACTACGTCAGCCAAGCCTTCCAAGGAGCTGAGTCCAGGTACCCAAGGATCGAAAAGATCGCGTTTGCACTAATAATAGCCTCGCGCAAGCTAAGGCAATACTTCCAGGCAAATCCCATTCTTGTAATGACGGACCAACCAATCAAGAAATCAATGAACAAGCCCGAAGCAGCAGGAAGAATGGTCCAGTGGGCGATTGAACTTAGTTAATTTGACATCGAGTACCATCCCAAAACGGCGATCAAGGCGCAAGCTCTAGTTGACTTCATCGCAGAGTTCACTCTTCCAGACGAAGACAGGATTACCGACGAGGTAGATAGATGGATAATATAAACTGATGGTTCGTCAGCTCAGAGGAAGGGGGGAGTAGGGGTCGTCATAACCACCCTTGACGGAGAAGTGCTGAAATATGGGGTCCAACTAAAATTCCCGGCCACCAACAACGAAGCTGAATACGAGGGGATACTGACGGGACTGAGGCTTGGAAAGGCACTTGGTGCTAAAAAATTGTTGATCCAAAGTGACTCAAAGCTAGTGATCGGGCAGATTAGGGGAGAGTACGAAGCAAAGGAAGAAAGGATGTAGAAATATCTCAAGCTGACGAAACATCTAACTCAGGAGTTCGATGTAGTGGAGTTCGTGCAGATCCCAAGGAGTCAGAATATGGAGGCTGACGAAGTCTCGAAACTAGCATCATCAGAAGAAGGGGAGATTAGCACAGATCTGGCGATGGAGGTCCAAAAACACCCCAGTATTGAAGATATTGCAACATTCACCATCCAGAGCACAGACAGCTGGATGACACCCATAATATCCTACCTCTAGGACGGGCACCTCCCTCAGAACATGGAGGAAGCTAAAAAGATCAAGAAGAGGGCGGCCAGGTTCATGATCCTTAATGACGCCTTATACAAGAGAGGCTTCTCTATACCTTACTTGAAGTGTGTCGACGAAGAAGAAGCTAGATACATCCTGGAAGAAATCCACGGAGGAATTTGCGGCGACCACGCTGGCCCCAGATCCCTGGTGAACAAGGTAGTACGAACAGGATATTTTTGACCAACCATGCAGGTAGACGCTGCTGAGATCGTCAAGAGGTGCGACAAGTGCCAGCGATACGGGAATGTGCAACGGCTTCCAGCAGAGAGACTGACGACTATAGCATGGCCATTCGCACAATGGGGAATGGACATCGTCGGCCCACTACCCCAAGGTAAAGGTCAGGTAAAGTTCCTGCTTGTTGCTATTGATTATTTCACGAAATGGGTTGAAGCAGAGGCTCTAGCAACGATTACTGAGGCTCGAATTCAGAGCTTTGTGTGGAAGAACATAATCTGCAGGTTCGGGATTCCCTTGACGATCATATCAGATAATAGGAGGCAGTTCGACAGCCAGGGCTTCAGAGAATTCTGTTCAAACCTTGGAATCAAGAATCAGTTCTCATCCCCGGGGCACCCCCAGGCAAACGGACAGACGGAAGTGACGAACTGGACAATGCTCAAGATTATCAAAACCAGGCTGGACGATGCGAAGGGTGCCTGGCCAGAAGAATTACCTAATGTCCTGTGGGCTTACAGAACCACTGCCAGAACCTCGACAGGAGAGACCCCCTTCAGGTTTACCTATGGCACGGAAGCAGTAATCCCAGTAGAAATGGGGATAACGAGCATCAGACGAGGAACGTTCAGCGAAGGACTCAATGACGATGAATTGTGACTCAACCTGGACTTTCTGGACGAAGTAAGAGACAATGCATCCATCAAGATGACAAAGTATCAGAAAAAGATGGCCGAGTACTACAATAAGAGGGTTAAACTCAGGCGACTGGACATAGGAGACCTCGTCCTGCGCAAGACCACCACAGCAACTAAAGACCCTACCCAAGGAAAGCTGGGTCCTACATGGGAAGGACCTTACCGAGTCATTCATTACTCAAGACAAGGAAGTTACCACCTGGAAACCATGGACGGACAAAGGCTCCCTCGACCATGGAACATTGAGCATTTAAAAAAGTACCACCAGTAAATGTAATAGACGAATGCATTCATTCTTGAATTTAATAAAAGAATTATTCCTCTGATGTCTTTGTACAAGCAGGTCTAGTCAATCATAAGGCATACAAAAACTAAGTAACAAGATTCCGCCTCGACGGATGTAAGTTACTGACGACCACCCCAAAGGGTATAAGACACTAAAGTAACAAGATTCCGCCTTGACGGATGTAAGTTACTGACGACCCTTATAACGGGTACAAAGGCTATAAAAGCTAAGTGATAAAATTCCGCTAAGACGGATGTAAGTCACTAATGCCGCCTGAGTGACAAGATTCCTTAAATGGATGTAGGTCGCCAAAAAATGGCTAAGTGATAAGATTCCGCTTTGACGGATGTAAGTCACCAACGAAGCCATAAACGCAAGTGACAAGATCCTCTAGCAGGTGCAAGTGACAAGATCTCACCTGACGGATTCAGGCTACTGACGAATCCACAAAAAAAATGATGAGAAAAGAAAAGGGACAAGAACCTTGCAACAAATTAAAACAACACTCAGACTGCATCCAAGCTCGTCAAAATAATCAAGTAACAAATCATTGACGAATAAAGAGATTGCAGCAACGAATCCATGTGCAAAGTGCAAAATATGGACGAATGTAAATCGGCCAAAACATTTGTTAAACAAGTAAGTATGCTTCATTAAAAACCCATAAACACTGGGCCACAAGCATTGTTTTCAAAATACGACAACAATTAATTGTTCCGGAATTAGATTTACAAAAAAGGGCTCAAAACATGACGGGCATCCACCAAAAATAAACAAAAGAAAAATTTTCAAAGTAACAAAGTCAGGCGTCAGCTGCGGCGTCTTCACCGGTGGGGGCGTCAGCATCAGGCTCAGGGGCGTCACCATCTGGGGCAGAAGATTGAGCAGCTTCGTCCATTGCCATCTCCTTATCCACCTCCTCCAGGTCCAGACTCTCCATGTCGACCCCAGCAGGATGCTTGACCAGATACCTCCTAAGAAGCTCGAAGCCTTTGAAGTACCAACTGAAAAGTACAGTGTTGTACTCGTCAGTGGTCTGGAAAGCCTCCACAGACCTGGCAGTGATGGTTACAAGTTTCTCCTTGGCAGAAAGAAGCTGCTCATCCTTCTCCTGAGTCAATTTGCGCTCGACCCTGAGGTCGTCATCCAGTGTCTTGACCTTCTCCTTCAAAGAAGTTGTCTCGTCCATAGAGGCAATCAAATTCTTCTTCAGGTCAGAATTCTCTTTCTCCAAAGCCTCCATCCGAGATGTCAAAGACGCCACCTTGGCCTCTTGAGTGAGGTATTCAGAGGTAATATAAAGGCTCTCCCTCAACACCTGGAAAGAAATCATATAGCCGTCAGTAAAAAAAAAAAAAAAAAAAAGAACACCGTACCTGGACGAGCTTGTGGACATGACGGGAAGCGACCTCGGTCAGTGACATGTCAGAAAGAGCCATCAAATCTGCTGGAGTGATGACCTCGTGAGCCCTGTCCACGGCCAACCTTTCATCATCCCATATTATGGATGAACGGGTATCAACCTTCTCCTTCTCCTTGCCAGTCATGCGTGGCCTTTTGGAGCCTGGAGTAGGGATCTCCTCTATTGACACGGTCGGAGAGGCCGTCCTCGTCGTCTCAGTAGCAGAAGCTATGGGATGGACGGAGCTGAGGGGATTGGGTGCAGGGCCCCTCCCGGTCACACGCACGGTTTTCTTCCCCAGGTTGGACAATGGTTCGTCCTTTTTGGACCTCATCTTCGCATACATGTCTTTGTTAAATTTGGTCGTCATCTCTGCAAGAGGAAAACGTTTAACAGGAAATCCTAAGTGTACATGAGAAGAATCAACACTGACGAGGATAATACTTACTTTTTTTACTCTCAATTCCGATTTGACGAAGAACGTAAGAAGACGGATCAAGACCGAGGTTGTAGAAAGCGAGGGTCCGGGGATCAACCAGTTCGTCCCAGTTCTCGATCGTCTCAGCGTACCCGATTATAGTTTCAATGCGCTCCTTGTGCCTGCTCTTAAGCTTAGGCCGTCTCTTAACTGTACCAAACAGGAAATAAAGGAGTTAGCAATACTAAAGCCCCAGAGATGGCAAAATTAAAACGACGAAGAGAAATACTGACGCACCTAAGGTCGGGGTTCCCCACCGACGAAGCAACCTCGGGATATCGCCCCAATCATTGCTGGATTGAGTCTCGAAATCATCCCCAGACACAAAGAAAAAGCGTGACTACCAATATCTGAAGGACGAACGTAAACCCTTGACAATCCTCGTTCTTCTCTCCCAAGGGACTAACTCATAATACCCACACTCCTTGGACTATTTCAAACGATATAGATAGGTGAGTTCACCCATCCTGATCATATTTCCATTGGAGGCCAACCATATTTGCATACAGTTGATCACGATCCTCCACGAGTTGGGCATGAGCTGCCCTGGAGCAATACCAAAATGAGCCAAAAGTTCCATCAGGAACGGGTGGACGGGCAGCCTAAGCCCGCAGGAGAAGGTTGACTCATAAAAACACACTTCACCCGGAAAAAAGTGGTAGGCCCTATCTTCGTCCTTGGGTAGCGGACACGAACCCGCGCCGGAAACTGGAACCTATCCTTGAATCTATTCACAGTTTTGGCGTCCAAACCACACGCCTCCCTGAGGGCATAAAAAGCCCTAACCTCCCGAGGAGCAGAGACGGCTGTGTCCCCTTCCACTGGGTCGCCATTAGACGACAACCCAGTCTCGAGATCGCTAGACCTAACCTCAGACATCACTTCTCTCCTTACTATACCCTTGAACCAATTAAGCGATTGACGAAGCAAAGGCAGCAAGTCGCCCAAAACCACACTTAGACAATTGCCCTCAAACACAAAATTTTCCAAATACGGGAAAACACCCAGGGACCCCCCTAGGAGCGCAAAAAGAAAGGAGATCGATGGGCAAGCTATCCTAACCTCCAAACTACCAACCATGGAAATATAGAAAACAGAGGGCAAAGAAAGACAACACAAGCTAAATCTCCTAGAAAATCAAAGACCGGCAAAAGCAAAGGAAGAAAAGAAAAAAAGAATCAGAAACTACAGTAAGATAAAAGGAAAAGACAAGGAAAAGACCGAAAAGAAAAAAAAAAAAAAATACCTCCAACGGCGAAACACCAAGGCGCAACACAACGGTTTGGAGAAGAAGGAAGTCTTGAGAAAAACGCTCGGAGTACCGTTTGAGTGTTTTTGTTTTACTTTCTGAAAAGTAAAAGAAATTAGAAGAGGAGAAGTTTTAAACTTAGGCCAAAAAAAAAAAAAAAACGATTGAAAAACCAACGGGAAACCCAAGAGTCATGCCCATTAACTCCCTGGACCAGCACGCGCCACGTGGCCACGTTGCGTGTAGCGCCGCCACTAAGCATTAAATCCGGAACGGAACCCCAAGAGTCACAGACAGCTCAAGAAAGCTTTTCATCTTCCATGATCGTCATGACACGTCACAGACGACCACAGAACCTGGGGGGCATCTGATGGGAATGACGAGATCACATCCCACAGACGAAGATAACACTACTGACGAAGAAAGCACCCTTGACGAAGTCGTCCTGAACAATGAAGAAACCAGTCGTCACTGACGAAGGCAGGGGAGTCATTCAATGCAGTCAATTAATGACCTGGGCAGTTACCAAATCAACCAGGCAGACCGTTGGGAGCCTCTTAAAAGTCCCATTATTGGACCAGAGGCGTTACCAGAGAAAGCATTAACAACCACAACGGCTAGCCCCTAAAACCACAGGTATAAAGCCCTCACATAGCCAACAGAAGGTACACACATACATTCACACTTTGAGAGAGCACTCTGGTTTTTTTATCTTGTTTTTCATTCCATAAGGAATCCCTTGTTGGTGTGAGCGTATGCTCTATAAGGGTCACCGGTGTGGTGTCTGTCACAACGCCTCCGATGCCAAAGTCAGAATAATGAAAACACCTTATGGAATGAAAACACCATGGGACCCATCACTCATGTGAGAGGAGGGAGTACGTATTTATGGTACTCCGAAAGTACCTAATAATTTTCCCCCCACCACGCACTAGCGCCAACATTAAAGCAAGTCTCTCTCCCTAGTCTCTTCTGCACCCTCCCCTCTTTACCCAACTCTCTCATCGTCAACCTTATCCCATTCTTTATTTGATTTGTTAACAAATATATACTCTAATTTATTGCTTATGTGGAGGGTTTTTTTTTTTTTTAAAGAAAAGTTTGTTTTGTGTTTTTTATTTTTGTTTTGTTTTTTATTTTTTCTTTTTTTGGGGGCTTGTACCAAATATTAGAAAATATGTTTTCTACCTTATTTTCAAGGTTACTACTAAACACAAGAAAATGAGTTGATTTTCTAAATTATATTTTCTAAAAAACGAGTCATCTCCCAATAAAATGTTTTCGTTGAAACATTAGCAACATAATGTTTCTATCATAGGGCGTTAGCAAAATTTTATCTCATGGGAATTTCTCTCTCTACCCTCTATGGTCAACGGTTGCCAAATTAATTTATGACTAGGCTCTAAGTGAAATGCAAAGTTAATTAATTGTTTCTCTGCTTTTCCCTACTCCATTACTGCCCATAAGAACAAAAAAAAAAAAAAATATAACAGAAATAGACATTGGCTTCAGATTGAAATAATTTTTAAATCTAAGACTTTAAGGTTTTTTTTTTCTTTTCTTTTTTTGGAGGAACTTGAAGCAAAGACTTTAATTGAGAAAATTGGTATAAAATTTTTTATTTTTTTTTTAATTAAAGAAGGGGAGTTATTCGGCCAATTTGGTCACTATCCAATACAGGCTATTAGGCCTACCCATCTCCTTTAAGCAGAAAAATAGGCCCAAACAACATAAAGTTATTTATTATGCCTCCTCGCAGTCCACTCACCCTCCTTTTTCGTTTTTGGTTTTCTTGTCATTTTTCCTCCTTTTTCGTTCATTTTTGCTTTCGTCGGTCCCTACTACTCAGACTCAGACTCAGACCCTGGCTTCTCGTCTATTTCTTCCTTTTTCGTTCTTTTTGTCGGTCCCTACTACTCAGACTCAGACCCTGGCTTCTCGTCTATTTCTTCCTTTTTCGTTCTTTTTTGCTTTCGTCGGTCCCTACTACTCAGACTCAGACTCAGACCCTGGCTTCTCGTCTATTTCCTCCTTTTTCGTTCTTTTTTGCTTTCGTCGGTCCCTACTACTTAGACCCTGGCTTCTCGTCTATTTTATGACATTGACAGCAAAGGTAAGCAATGTAAACCTGTTCTTCCTTTTTGCACGTTTCTTAATCCAATAAGCTCAACTCAACGACCTAAAGTAGCACTTATCATTTATACTATTATTTATGAGACTTTCTTATTTGAAATTTTTAATTTAAATGCTTAAATATTCTTAAATTCATCTGTTTTTAAAGCTTAAATTATAAGACTAGACATGTAAAATTAATAATTTAAAATTTTTTAATTTTTAGTTAAATTAAAAAAAAAAGAAAACTGTTTTTTCTCCTATTTCTAGGTTTTTTTTCTTACGATAGTCATCAAGTACTAATACAACTTCTCCTTTTTATAAAAATAAAAAATACTTTTTTCACAAATTTTCCACCTCCACATTTTTCTCTTTAGTGCAAATTTGATAAGGATATAGTATAAAAGTCCACATTTACACAATCTAATAATAATGTGACGCATCAACTTTTTTAGACTTTCATAAATAATATAATAGAACCCATCACATTGAATAACATTACAATATTCATATTACAGTATTACACTTGCGGTAATAAAATAATAAGGAAAAAAAAAATAGAAAACCAAATTTCCTCCAAAGCTTGCTCCTCGAGATGTTGCTGCGCCACCGATGATGCCACCAAGTCGAGAAGCTTCTGCATCGCCTCCAACGATGCTGCCAAGCTTCCGAGTTCAGACGACACCGCCGGAGCAACCAAACACCATTTTCATTTCAATAAGTTGAACAAACTAACTAACTCATCTCAAATCTACCAATTCCAAGCTTAGATTAAGCTCTAAAACCAATAGTTTTATCAACAAGCACAACATCAACATGGTATTAGTAGTAGTAGTACCATCAACTCATCCCATTGAATCATGTGGGGTCCCCTCCAAAACCAAAACTTACCAAGCTCTACAGATTGGTGAGGCGGTGACATTTAGAAAGATGGGTGAGGCATCCCAACCCCCTCAAACGTCACTTGTGAAGACCAAGAACAAAGGCGGCATGTTGGTGGGTGTTCACCAAATTTGAGGGGAGAGTTTGAGAGAAATTCATTTTCTTTTTTTGACCAGATCTTTTGTTTTAAATTCAATTATTTTATTAAGTTTATTATGAAATGGGTTTTTACTTTTTTTTTTTTTTCCTATAAGAATAATCATTTGCTAGCATTTCCTTTGCCTAGGATTGTTCCAACAGATTTTTTAGACTCCGGCGACGATGGCAGAGGCGTCTCGGCTCTGCAACGGAGTGACAAAGTCTCTTATCTACCAAAAGAAGCTTTGGTTGGGATTTGGTTTTTTGTATTATGAATCTATGATTATTTAGGTAGTTGTTTTAATGAGAGCAAGATTCAGCATGAAAGACTCTTTTCTTTTATTTGCAACAATTTGACGTGGCATATTATTGGAGGGGTAAAAATTCACCTCTACACCATATCCTTATTGAATTTATTTTCTTTTCGAGAAACATTAGTAGTTAGTGGGATGAGGCTAGTTCATCAAAAACTCAAGTCCCTTTAAGTGATTGTGCTCTCCATCAACCTTTATAACCCCCTCACTCTACGAATTTTACATTGGCAATTAACCCAAAGTGACTGATGACACGCATTCAGCAAAACAAAAACAGTGATGACAAACTGGAAACTCATTTCCACTGGTAGTTTCTTTTCAAGTATAATTTTTGGTTTTAGAGTAAGTTGAAATTTTTTATATCCAAAGATTAAACAAGACGCCATTAGCAACACACGGGATCATTTAGTCATAGGCATGTCCAGGAGTACAAACATAGACTGTACCCAAAACTAAAAAGCCAGAGAGAGAAGTTTTGGGTACATGGCTGAGAAGTCTGTTTGGTTTTTGTTTTCAGTTTTTGTTTCCATCACTCAATTCTTTGATTTTTGTTTTCATAATTCAATTTTCAATGGCATTTCCATAATTAAAACCTACATACCTGGTCCTACAGTCAGAGCAATACACGTAAGGCGCTGCTTTTGATGCTCTCTTCAACGGCTCTCTTCACTAAAGCAGAGCTCTCTCATCTCAGACTTCTCTCATCTCCATTCCAGTACCACCACAAGCTAAAAGAAGCTCTCACTACCCTCACCTCCTCACACACTATTTCACTGATCCGAGCTCAACCAACCTGTGCCGCTGTGTCACGGTCACGTAGTGCTTCACGCTCCAACCAAACCGATCTCCCCGACCTCTTTCTTAGCTTTTTTCACAGAAATCCGAATGTATTCTTTACATTTGAGCTGTTTATATATCTGATTTGTTGGTAATAGCAAGGTATTTCACATCTTTTACATCGAATCAAGGATTGGTGATGAGAAGTTTGCTTCTCTGTTTTTTTTTTTCCTTTTTTTTCTTTGTTTGATGTTTGGGTTTTCGCATTTGATTTAATTGTATCAACCCATGGTGATGGGTTTTCAACCCGTGGTGATGAAAGTTTGTTTCTCTGTTTTTTTCTTTTCTTTGTTTGATGTTTGGGTAAGCATCTGATTTGATCTATTGAAACCCATGGTTATGGGTTTTCAACCCGTGATGAACCTGTGCTTCTCTATTTTTCTTTTTTCTTTTTTTTCTTTGTTTAATGTTTGGGTAAGCATCTGATTCGATCTATTGAAACCCGTGGTTATGGGTTTTCAACCCATGGGTAAGCATCTGATTTGATCTATTGTACTTGGAGCACTAGATAATTTTGTTTTAAAATGACTTGTAGAGAATGCACTCTTAAAAGTTAGCTATTATATATAGTCACTTGAGAGGAATTGCATGTTTTAGTTTTATTGTTTTGAAACTATTAGCGGTTGTGATTGGTGGTAAATTTAGCATTTGTTAGGTTTGTAGCCTTGTCCATGTGAAGTGCTTCAAAATACATTTCATTTTTGTGTCTAAAACAATTACGTTTGGAATTCAAATCAGCCAAAGAGTGATAGGTGGGCTTGTACAAAGTGGTTGGGCATATGAAATTAAAGTAATAAGATTTTCACGGATCTGAGAGGATCGGCTGTTGATTTCGGCCGTCTCTCACACTCCTATCATATTTGATTTTGAAATCCATAATAAATGGTCCAAATTGGTTCAGCCATCTTTACATTGAGTGACTGAAAATAGCTTGTACTGATAAGGTCACCAGAAACACTGCATTCAGAAAATGCAGAAAGCAATTGAAAAAGATCATTTTTGGTCCAAAGGGCATGCCACTTAATGAAAAATATACCTTCCATATAATATCGTTGTCCTTCAAAATTTATTGTCAGTGGGTCCTTTTGACTTTTTCACCATATAATTGCTGCTCACCCATAGTAGGAAAAAAATTATTGCATGATTGTGGGGATAAATTTGGGAGTGATAAGGTAACAAGTAATACAATCTAGAAAGGGATAAAAAAAAGTTGACTTTATTGAATCATGGGAGGAATAAGATTGGGAAAGCTGAGAAAGCATAGAAATTTTGTTGACAACAATTAAAGTTATTTATTTGAGCCACATTATTGGTATTGCTCACCAATTGATGTGTGGGATCTTTTATTTTTTTAAAAGAAAAAGAAAAATTATGTTAGAAACCTTACTAACTTGCGCTTAGCTTCTCTATCATTATTCCAAGCCAGTAAGAATACCCAATACCAAATTAATAGCATTTTGGAGGGATGGGTGCTTGCATTCTTTGGTGTTTCGCTTTCTTTTCCTTCTGTCTTTTCCTCAGTTCAAGTGATTTGCATTGTCCTCAATATTTTAGTTTTTTTAATTAGTCTTTCTAATTGTATTTTGAAATAAAAATTCTACTGCTAAATGTTATTTGGATTACCCATTTTCCATATAAATATTTGCCTTTCTCCCTTGGCTTCTGTTTTTTGCATAAGAAAATAAAAATGGAAATTTGTTTGCTCTATGTGCATGGAAAAATGAAACAAGGTTGGTTAACGTATCTCTTTTCCCATGCATGGATGTTGAAAAAAATCTGAACTGCTAAGAGAAGTGTTTGTAAAATAGCGTGTATTCTGTGGGAAAGAAAAAAAAAATAATCATAGTGAAGCTATCATGTAATTGCAAGCTAATAATTTTCTAGAATATTTATTCAATAATTTATGGTACTCCTAGAATATTCAATAATTTTCTATATGAAATAATGAACTATCCAATTAGGAATTCACGTAATAAATCTACAACATCTCTTTCCTCAGTACTCACATCAAAATCAAACATGAACTGTCATTGCAAGAATTAAAGGAAAAGATTTATTTTAATCCTATGAGATGAAAGGAAGGGACTGAGTCATCGAACATATTTAATAGATATTAAAGGAAAGACAGAGACTACCTTGTGGTTAGTGGTTCACTTTCTTCCGTATAAATTTGATTTAAAGTTGTTGAGTAATAAAATTACACGAATTGGGAGCCAAGAATTATTTGTCTTAGTCATGTTAGTGACTTCTTCTTTGTTAAGCATATAATACAAAATAGTTTGTGTCATTGTTTATCACACATTTTGGGCACTAATATAACAAAAACAGTGCTAGTTTGAAACTAATGGTTGCAGTGATCCATTAATGGCTACTTTTTTTTTTTTGGTCCTTGGGGCCCCATTTCATGGTCTTGACCCCAGTGCACGCACGCATATTTAGAGTAAAAGTAAAGAAGTTTGTCTAATGTACCAACTTTGGTTCTTGGTTTTCGTTCCTATGACTGAGTCTGAGTATGTGTCTTGAATCAAATTTTCGGAGGACAAATGATGTTCACAGCAAGTAGGGGCTTCATTTCTAATTGTAGTAGTTCCTGTTGGATTCATATGTTATTTGTACAGCTCATTTTGTATCTATGTTCATCAAATTTTCACTTGCTTTGAACTTTTCATGTTTTCAAGTTCATCTTTTAGATATCTTTCAATCTGCAATTGTTTCTAAGATAAGGTTCCCGATGCTTTTCAGACCTAATTAAGGCAGTAGATGAGATGTCAGCTTTAGAAAGTTAGGTAGTTAGGCTGACTACATGATCCAAACCTATTGTTCTTTTGGCATGCAAGAAACTTATTCAGACCAGTTGAATTGCAACCTCATGTTTGTAGTGTACTGAGCTGCATGAAGTTTTGTGGGGCTATGGAAAAAAAGTCACTATAAGTTGATTGATACAGTGGTACTTTACTTGTGCAATAATTGAAACCTGCCTGATCAATTAAAGGGACCAATGCGGACCTTACATTTATATATGGTAAGGAAATGATTGAGAAGTGCATTTATATGCTAGGAGGCTTTGTTCTTCAAAGATATATTCAGGGGGTTATACCTTACAACTTACGGAAAATTATTATGTACTCCCGGAGTACCATAAATGCATACTCCCTCCTCTCACATGAACGGTGGGTCCCACTAATTAAATTCATGGTGGGACCCACCATTTATGTGAGAGGAGGGAGTACGTATTTATGGTACTCCGGGAGTACCTAATAATTTTCCACAACTTACATGTTTCATGACATTTTTCTTTTCATATTTTCTGCCTAGAAAAAAAAAAAAAAAATTGTATGATATTATCTTAATTCAAGGTTTCAAGTTCAAATCCTTCACTTTATTTTAGCCCTTATTGTAAACTTGGGAAAAAATTAACACAGGTATATATTTAATCATAAATTCAGTGAATTTGTGACTTTGTAGCCCTCAAAACAAAGCTCGAGTGTATGACTTATATATCACAAAAGTTGAAGATTTGTGTCTTCTCTGCTTTGTTTTGCTGAATATTTGTGTCTTCTTGATCTGCTTATATCTTTAATACTGTTTATGAATTTCATAAGAATGATTCAGTACATGTCATTGCAGTAATATATACATATTAATATGGATCTTATGTTCAATATTTGTTCCTATAAAAATACTGGGATTTCTTTATTGTACTTGTGATATGATTGTGTATGAGATGTGTGTGTTGTTCTTTAAGATTGCTGCGGACTTAAGAACGTGGGATGACAACTGTGTGGACAAATTGTGTAACCTTGTATTTTCACACTATTTGCTTGGGACTATGGTTCGTTGTTCTGCCAATGATGAAGTGTGGGAGCACATCACAGGCACTCTTAATGCCTGCACTGGGAAGGCCTTCACGAAGAGGGGGGTGATTAGGAAGTTCAAGGCTATTAAGCAGTCTTTTGGAATGCTGAAGGTCCGTTTCCCCATTCTGAATTTAATGCCAAACTTCAAGCAAACTAGGCAGCGTTACGTCATTATTGTGTGATGTGCTCTACACAATTTCATACGCATGAACAATTGGAGTGATGAATTGTTTAGAACAATAGGGGAGAGTGTTGGCGAAAGTAGTGCGACCAATAGCGAAGACAGTGGCGATGTTGGAGCATTAACAAGCTCAGCGACCCAAAGGCATGTACTAGAAATGTCAAGTGCATCAAAGAGAGCAATGGGCCAACTTAGGGACAATATCACTAATGCAATGTGGGACGATTATGTTGTCCGTGGCAATGTGAGATGATTATATGTTGGCCATGGCAATTGACCATTTACATCGCTACAATTTAGATGCTATGGCCTTGCAGCGTAATTGTTTTTGGAACTACTTTATGTCAAGGAAATATTTCTTCACGTAGGCAGATGTAGAACTTAGTTAAACTTGTAACGTTACTGCACTATTTTGGAATGACATGACAACGTGTAGATATGTTCTTGGCATAATTATGTAACGTAATTCGAATGTATCAATTATCATAAGAAATATTTTTGGACCATGGTATACCCACAACATGTGTTCACAACTATTGTCATTACTATAAGAACTATTTTTGGACCATCAAACATCAAAAAAAATTGCCACTACTATAAGGAAATTTCACATTACTTAACTGCATGCTATGAGATGCATAAAGTAGTTCACCATAAAAAAAAAAAATTAATAATAATAAATAAATAAAAATTGCATAACACACTTGATCAGTAATGTACAGAACAAACTTCAACTCGTGTGTTATATCACCCTGTAAAATATATAAGAACTCAAAACAGTAATCATTAATGTACATAACACACGTGACCGTAAATGGGTCATGGTAGATGTAGCTGCGTATGACCATGGCTCCCAAAAACAGTAGAGAATACAAAATAAACCCCAACTACAGTCCAAGACAAAAGTAAAGCTAGCCTATACTTGTAGACCTTGTCTTCAGCAATTCGGAGTGCAAGCTTAGTTTTTTCAGCCTTACGCTTCGCTATCCTTTCCCGCTCCCGTGCTTTTGCTTCCCTTGCATGAGCCTCATCCCTTTCATTTCTTGCAGCCGCTGCCTCGGCCTTATATCTAGTAAACCTTTCATGGTCAAGTGGTGTTGTTGCACAGCCACGTGGGCATGTGTTCTTGTCCAACCATTTAAAGAACTTACATGCCTAATCGGAGTCCTGCATACAACATTGAAGGCATGTATATGATGGTCAGCAAAGATAGTAAGAAAATGACAAGTCAAATATGTAACGACACTAAAATCATGTAATACTAACCGGTGACCACTGCTGACATCCATAGAACCTCCTACCGAAATTATGGATAGATAGGGAGGTTCTTTCCACACACCGATCCATATCGCACATATGGCCACTAGAAGTGGACTCATAAGTAGTGGCAAAAGACATTCCACTGCTAAAGAGTATAACAAAAAAGGAAAAAATAGAAACCTAATTCATAGTATGAATAGTGTAACAAAAAAGGAAAGAGTAGAAAGAGATTGGAAGAACTCATGCAATAAGTCTAATAAGGAAAATGAAACTCATCCAAAAAGCAACCTAATATATCAAGAAAATCCAACTACTGCGAAATTTAGCAAACTCATTATTTGCTCAAGACAAGGTGCTCAATAAAGTTTGATCAATAATGCCCACTTTCTCACATGATGCTAGATGTGTCATCTATATATACACTTGTTTCCCCTAATTATTTTTGTTTCAGCAAGATAGGAACTTAAAATGTAGTCAAAGAAAACTTGTTCTGAAAATACCTTGAAGGGATGCTACCCATAGCAGTCATCCAATCATACAAAGAACTCATAAAATTTGTTTGGTAACAAGATTAGGACGTTCCCACTCCATCAAATGTTCTATTGTTCCTCTCTCACTGACACAACTGAAAAGCCTTCTAGATTTTTTTACTCCAATGGCAATGATATCTTCATTGCCAACAATCTAATATCTGAATCACAGTCTGCAGCACCACAAAAGATATCCCAAATAACGCAGACACAAAAGACCATATATCTATCACCATTAAACAATGAAGCAAATGGAAATTAACTGACTTCCCACTATTCTTACATATATATATATAACACCAATAAATAACCATATTATTTTATTTTAGAAATTATCCACTGTTAAAATTTTGCTCAATGCTGCTATCAAGTAAAGAAAACAACCTATTGTGATACCTTAGCACTAGAGGTCTGCCAAAGAAATGGTGCTCCGGTAGACAAAGTTACCAATTCTGTTTTATTCTGGCCGGAATGGTTGACATATTTCGTACTAGTCACTAAACCGATACACTATCCCTAAAAATTCTGACTCATTCCCATCCTTTCCAACCAGTGTTGCAATTATTTTGTATTTCATTAGTGGTAATGTGGTGGGATTTTTAGGTCTCTTTGTTCATGATTATAGTGTGCTTCATTTCTTTTTTCAAATATTCATTTTGGCATGTGAAGAATGTATATTAATAGATTTTTGAAAAATTAAGGCTAAATTGCAATCTACCACCCCCCTACAACCCCTAAAGTTTGGGGGGTGTTTGGATTTTACACCCTGTAGTTTCAAAATTTGGATTTTATCCCTTGAAGTTTTATTCCATTTGCATCAGCAATCCCTCCATCCATGTTTTCCGTTAAGTGCCATATAATCTTGCCAAATGTGTTTAGTTCATCCAATAAAATGATGCTATCTCATTTTTATTTTGCCATGTCATTTTTAATTTTTTAGGCTACAAAAATGATGTGGCATCATTTTATTAGACAAACTAAATACGCATGACAAGTTTATGTGACACTTAATGGAAAATATGGATGAAGGGGCTGCTGATGCAAACGGAATAAAATTTCAAAGTGTAAAATCCAAATTCTAAAACTTCAAGATGTAAAATCCAAACACTCCCAAACTTTAGGAGTGTAATTTGCAATTTACCCAAAAATTAAATAGCATAAGTGTATTCTTTTTGAGAATGAAGTAGCATATATATATTTAATGTAATGAGAAGCTAAATAAAATATGTATTGCATCTCACACACATACAAACACAGAGTATACAAAAATAATAGTATCCCCGAAACGATATACTGGAATAGATTGATAAATGGAATTTTTGTTCAAAAAGTCAACCGGAACAGTAACTAGAACTGAATTGACATCACTACCAGTAACACACACACCCCCACCCCACCCCACCCCCCATTTCTATCCACCACCTTCTAAGAGCTTCATAATCCAAACAAACTTCAAGTCTTGCATTTTTTATTACCCTATATGATACTTGATCCTCACCTTGACTAGATGGTAAATTAGAATACAGGAACTTAAAAGAGATTCACCAAAGATTTCAATTCCAAAGTCTCGAAAATGCCTAATAAATTGAAGTTTCCAGTACTGTGTTCCCCTATCAGTTGAACTGCCCAAATAACAGGCAAATGATGCATTATTGTCCACTGCAAAAGTGAACAATTCTATGAAAAGGCTTATGAGATATGAATTTCTGTAAAATAAGTCTCATCAAAATCTAACTCAGGTGCCATCCCCAATGATGAATCTAATAGTCTAGAGAATCAGTCCCACCCTCCTCTAATACTTTTTCCACAAACCCACCCCATGCAATCCCCTAACCACCTCAATTGTCCAGCCCCCATTCTTCTCCGTATTTTGCATAAATAACCACCATCAATGCTGTTTTAGAGAGCCCATGCTTAACAATTCAAGGGCAATGCTGTAAAGATATTGTTTTTCCTTCCCCACACCCTCACCCCCTGTTTTTTTTCTTATATTCTAGGTGAACTAGTGAAGTTATACACAACACAGGAAAAAAAAAAAGGGCAAACGCGCCAATTGTTGGTTTTACAATTTTTACATTCTCTCCCAATATTGTGAAAGAAAAAGCTTTTGACAACCTGCAAACGACCAATTCATAGAAACTTTTGGCACACAAATTTAAGCTACAAATTGTTCAACTTTTTCAATAATATAATATTAAAACTTGAAAAAAAAAATTTGTAAAAACATCAACTGCACTCAATTAGCCCATTCATGTGCATACATGTAAGTAATCAAGTATTTGATGTCTGTGGTTTGAACCCCTCCTTTTTCCCCCACTCACTATTACCTATCAAAAGAGAATTATGGTCCCAAAGAGAAACCTTCAGTTGGTAGACTAATTTTTCTTTGATTCCGATCATTTATAAATAAGAGAAAAAAGGTTTTTGTGTATTTTTTTTAATATGATTGTTCTCTTGTTTCTTATTCACACTAGAACCCCCAATCTTCTAGGCTACAAACATACATGAGACCATTTCCTGTTAGAAGCATTGGAAAGAAACCATATTTGATTCTGAACCTTTT
Organism: Quercus tomentella; assembly: GCA_028535165.1. NCBI lineage: Eukaryota > Viridiplantae > Streptophyta > Magnoliopsida > Fagales > Fagaceae > Quercus > Quercus tomentella. Next base: position 30,857,065 of record JAPQVY010000001.1, read on the forward strand.
TTTTTTTTTTTTAAATCACTTTATGGGTCAGAACTTTTAGCTGCAAAGTATTCAACTTAAACTAAGTAAAATTCTTTCTCTGCTTTAAGATTTCTAATACCAAAGCAATATCAAAATTAAATATTTTCAATCCGCTAATTGAGACCCATACTAACAATCAGTTTTTAACCTTAGACTAAAAAGAACAAACAGAATACCCAATAAAAAGAACAAAACAAAACCCATAATTCTAGAAAAGGTAATTGTCACAAACATCATATGACACATAAAAAAAAAGTCTGATAAAAGTTGCAGAAATGGGAACATAGCAAAAGGGTTTTAAGCTATCACACAGACACATACATATATGTACGAAAAATGAATGAAAGATTGGAACTTTGGTTACCGTTGGTGAGAGATCAACAACTAGGAGCAAAAGCTGAAGGGTCTGTGGGCTTGTTCAATATTCATTAAGAATGAATAGTCTTTAGCTTAATCACTTGGTTATCAGCAAGATTTGCAGCTATACGATGCAATTGTAAGTGTATTGTGATGATATCTTTTAGATCTGATTTCCTCTGTGTAGGAGAAAGTGGGGAAGGGAATAGGAAGAGAGGAGGAATACCCTTTTCCTGTGACCCATCAATCCAGGTGAATTTAAGTTGTAAAATGAACTAAATGAAAAAAACAGGACAGGCTTCCATCACAAACAAGAGCACAAGAAGGGGCTTGTTCTGCAAGTATAATATACTTCAAACCATTGAAGCAAACCAGCAATGGGTAAGCACAATAATATCATATAAACAAAATAAAAAACCAAAACAACTCCTCTATTATTTTCTCACCAACCAAACAACAAGGAAAAACAAAGGCAAACACAGTTCAAGCTAAAACCTAACAGTTTTCTCAAAACCCAAATGCGAAACACAACACACAAATCAAATAAAAACAAGCTGAGAGAGTACAAAAAGGGATGAGGTAGCACCGTCTTGGGTCGAAGGAGATCGTCTGTGACAAAATGGGAAAATGTGTCACGTTTCTTTATGCTTGTTGGCGCTGTTGGGTCATGACGGAGGAGATCGCGTCGCCGTACACATAGGAGAGATGGGTGTTGTTCACTGCTGACGAGGCGAGGGAGCTTGAGAAATTTTTATGGGTTCGGGTTTGTGCTTTGGGAGAGTGACAGGGCTGAAGGAGGAAGGGGAAATGAGAAAAGAGAAAAAGATAGGCGGGTAGGCTAACAGTCTTGCTCTGACCAAGTTACAGGTATGGGGCCCACAAACAATTGAAAAATTTGAGTGATGACAAGTTGAGTGATGATGTCAAACAGACTTCGTGTAGGGAGTTGGGGTATTTTAAGTGATGAGTGACAAAAAATAAGTGAGGAGTGATGAAAAAAAAAAATCCAAACAGGGCCTTATATTCAAGTGAAAGGGAATCATTTGCTCTATTAATTAATTTATTTTGCTTTTCCTCATAAATAGTCTCAGTTTGATACTGTCAACCACAAACTTTTTCTCCCTCATTCAAGAAAGCTACTCTCTGCTCTCCACTAAATTCTTAGTTCAACTAGATAGCAGTAAATTTCCTTTCTTTCCCTTCTCCATTCCCCAAGGGAGCATTTAGAATTGAAGAGCTAATGCTAAGTGAATAGCTAGTTTTCACAAAAGTTACATCATGCAATGGCTACAAGAAAAAATATGTAGCTTGCTCAGACAGAGGGATCAATCTGGAAAGTGTATCCAACTTCTGTGAAATGAGATTTCACCAGAGCAAGTGCCTTTGATCGGTGAGAAATGTTGTTTTTCTCTTCCTTTGGCATCTCTGCATAACTACAACAAACAAACAAACAAAAATCATAATCAAACTGATCTTGAACACTGAAATAATAGAAGTCGAAATGGAAGAAGCATGGGATTACGTTTGCTCATAGCCATCAGGTTGGAAAATGGGATCCCACCCGAAATCATTAGGTCCCCTGGGAGGAACTATCTTCCCCTAACAAGTGAACCACAAATCATATGTTAGTGCAATTCCATGCAATGCACAAGCAAGTTATAAATTCATTTTGAAATAATTTGCGGGAATCTATGTGATTTATATGCAATACTCATTTTGTCATATTAGATATTACTTTCAATTATATCACGTTATTAAAAAGGGGAAAAAAAATCCAGGAAGCAGTAATTGTCGAGTTGAATATAATTATTTAATTGATGTATTAAGAATATAAATGTATTTCTATAATTATTATTAAGTTTTAGCATGCGTGTCTGTCTTGGAGTCTTAGTATTTGGTAAATAAATGAGTTTTGGCAGCCGCCTGAGGATTGAGACTGAGGTGTGGGAATGGCCAGGACCTATTGGTTGAGAGGGTTAAAGCTCAGTGTGGTCAGGCAGTCCAGCAGGTAAAAAAAAGAGGAGGTAGGTTAGTGGAGTGTGAGAGAGATTTTTTGGGTTCCGTTAGTAATTGGGTGAGGTGGAGCTGAGTTGGATTTTTAATCAAGTTGGCATATTATAACTGGGCCAGTTAAGTCACATTGCAGGAATTGCACCTTAATGCATTGCATTACTGTTAAAAGGTTCGCATGAGTATTAATAGAATAAAATTTTGCCTAAAGTATTGCTTTCTAAGTAAACCAACCACATGTTCTATCTAAAGATATCATTGTTACAAAAACAGACGCATATCTTACATTTTAAGTTGCTTACACTTTGGGCATAAGCAGAATAAACTGGGCCTGGCAGAATAAAATGGGCCTCCTAAACAAATTGATTACTTGTTTTATCAAGATAGAATTTTTATATGGGTAAAGGCAACTTTAGTACCGAGTCAAGTGTGTGGGTAGATTATCTAAATGAAACTGCTCAAAAGAAATATATCTTAATCACTCATCAGAGATTCAGAATAACATAATATAGAACTACTGAGATATACCGGAGTTCTCCCCAGGAATGTAATGGGTTCAGCATTGGGCCCAAGAGCAAACGAAAATGCACACAAAGCATAACCTGATTTATCCTCGTATGCCATCAAGAGATTGTTCAGACCTGGAACAGATGAGATAAGAATCAAGTAAAAACAAAACTAGCAAGGCAAAAAAAATGAATTAAGGCATACGACAACCACCTTCATGACCAATCTTCTGCAGGAACCACTTGCTGCATTGCATAATATTCTCATTAGATAATGATCATCAGAGGTGGACAGCAAAGCAGGAAATTTAAGACCAGATTTACAAATGATATTAAAACTACACTGGTAACCAAAAACCAATGCATGGTTAAAATTCAGAAGTATTAAGATTGAGCTTGATGGAGCTTAAAATCATGAGCAGAAACAGCAGAGATTTTCCCACTTCATAGCATTTTATAAATTACATGTAAGCAAACAAATGGCATCTTTAGTCCTGTCTGTCAAGAGAAAACATTCTGTATACTATGAACAAGTCAGCCCAGCTTAAGATCTGATTTATGAAAACTGAGTTTGTATTTCATTCCAGTTTTGAAGGGAACAAAATGTACTTGAGTAGAAACCCACAAACCTCAGGTACAGTGAACCCTGAAGACAAAGAGATTGATAAACCCACAAACCTACATCGTTTCCTCTCCAGAACGCCTTAACCACTTGCCAACAAAGCTTGATTGAAGATTCCTAATGTTCTCACATTCAATCTTCCCGTATTAGTTGGAGTGCACATGCATTATATTCCATTCCACAAGAGATAGAACAATACATACAAAAGGAGAAATGACTAAAAAGTTTAAGAAGCAAGAATTCTAGAATAACTCAAATAATTGTAAGCTTTAAATTTGGGCTTGAAGTGATTCTTAATTTGGTTTCTTTTTCACTAAAAAATAATCAGTTGTTGATAATCTAGTTCTCATATGAACCTCTAATATGATGAAATTACTAATGATTAACAATGGGTCATTACTGTAATCAAGCTAAGTTGATTATTTCAACTGTTGATTGTGACATTGCTAGAGATTGTTGGTCTCTTGTGCTTTGTCTCTTTGGGGTGCAGCGGGTCATGCCTCAGAAGGTGATTGATTTGCTGGCATGTTGAAAGGGGCATTTTGGCAGTCACTGAAATGGAGATATTTGGAAAGCTATCCCATTACACCTGTTGTTGACTATTTCTATTTGGAGAGAATGTAGGTATTTCTCCCTTTGTAATTCTTTAGGCTACTTCGTGCTTATTTTCACAAAGTAGTCTTGTTTCAATAACATTACTTTTCCAATCAAAAAGAAGAGAGAATGTAATAGATGGACATTTGAAGGAGTTGAACAGAACTGAAGATGATTTTCTTACATTTGTTGTTTCACAGGATGACTGCATTCACCGGTCATCTTGTTTGCAATCTGTTAAAATTTCCTGATTGTTATAACTTTAGATAATTGTTGAATTGCAACCCATGTATACACTCTGCATGCTTGGGTACATTCTTTCCATTATCTTACAGAAAACTCTTGTCAAAAGGTGAGGAAGAGATCTTGTTTAAAAGGTTGTCCGTAAAAAGGATCAAATTTATAAGCAATTTCATAGAAACATAATGTGTGGGAGGACCTTTCTCCAAGTAAAAGACCTTTTTCTTACAATATTAAGAGATATTACCTAGCCCTCAAGCTTCTACAATCACAGCTGTAAACAAGCTGAGTTGAGTTGGGTACTAAAAGTCCAAGATTGTTCATTTAATTATATTTCGAACGGGAGCTGAGCTCAATCTCATCATCAAACTAGATTACAAGTTCAAGCTTAATTCATTTTTTTTTTTTTTTTTTTTTTTTATCGAATATGCTTGAGATTTTTCACGAATTACTTTATTCACTACATATGGTAAACATTAGGACTAAAAATTTTGACTCCTACCAGTCAAAATATAAATAAATTTATTACCCCTTCACAAATCTATACTAATAATTAAAAAGTAAATTATAGTTGAAATTATATTATTTGAGTTAATTAGATAAAATGATTTTCATTTATAAAATTATAAATTAGATTCACAAGCCTTGAATTATTAAAAATTATATAAATTTTACTACAAAACAGACTATTTATATTGTCAATACATTGCAACAATAATTTGATACTTTATGAACTTATTTACAAACTTACGGAATCCAATCCCAAGTCTAGATAAGTATATTTTTATACATGTAAACATATAAATCTATAATAATATACACTTAAATTGAGTCTCATACTCATGAGCTTGTTCACAAGTACATTATTATGTATGAGTTCAGCTTGTTTAATAGTTGAGCCTAAAGTTAAGCTTTATCTTGGCTCATTTGCTTAGTAAACAGTTTTTTTCCCAAGCCAAGCCCAAACTTTCATAAATAGCTTGGTCCAATAAAAACTCTCTGCAACTGTTTAAAGGATAAGATGAGGTAGAAATCTTGGTCAAAAGATTGTCTTCCATTTGAAGGATCAAATATATAAGCAACGTCATAGAAACATATGCATGGGAGGACCCTTCTAAGTAAAAGATAGATTTGTCTTACGATATTAATAGATATATTATGTAGTCCTCAAAATTCTGCAATTTTCAAATGTCCACCAATTATGCTAAGTAGAACTTTTGTGCTCCAAATATGTGTTTTGGAAAGGAAGGAAATGATTCATATCTTATGGTCAGAAGAAGTGCAGAAATGAGCAAACAGGATTAACTGTCAAACCTCCGATAACAATTTTTTTATATGTAAAATTATTTGTATTAAAAAAGTTTGAAGCGTAAAACAATCTAGGATAACAAGTTAAGCATTCATGTCATATACTCAACTGCTCCTGGAAAAAGAATAAGAATACAATACATCCAAGAAGTTACAAAAGTTAGAAGGTTGACCTTGTCTAGCATCAGCAGAGAAACTACAGAGCTGATAAATACAACCCCTAGTCTCTCTCAACAGAATGCTTCTGGCCCTCAAATGTTCTCCTTTTTCTTTCCTCCCAAATTGTCAACGCACGGCACAATAGAACCACACATGTTCATTTTTCTAATAATGAAAGTTATAGATGGACTTAACCCTTAATAATATGTGGTTTTGAAATGTTCTGGTGTTAGATTTTATATGGAACTCAGAGCAAAAGTGTTTTTGTTGAAGCAAAATTCCAATGCCCAATTTATCATGTGTTATTGAAATTCATATCAAGCAATTTATAATAGAAATTGTTCTTCAAAATCACTTGATTTCAAATCCTCAAACCTAATACAGCCTAAGACGAAACATACTTCAACTAAGAGGGTGAATTGAAACATGGACATGTAGTAAAGAATTACAAGAAATATTCTATTATGTTCAATACTGTTACAGGAGATGATTCATGGTCAAAGTAGCTTAGCTTTTCATAAAATGAGAGCGTACATAACCTACAAAGATTCTTACACTCTTCATCATATAAATGATAAATCTAGAATTACATCCAGCAGACAGAAATGACATAGTGAAAAGCCCTCAATAAAATTAATGAGGTATAGATTAGAAATTCACCTCGAGATTAAGATGAAAAGAGAGAAACAGAACTTACATGTATGGCCCTGCAAAAATTTCAAAACAACCAAATAAATCAATGATCAAGCTTTTATACATATATAGAGTTGAGTTCAAGTTCCACTCGGTGTAACTCGTACTATTAGAGTCAATTAAAAACTTTTTATTTGATTACTATATTCTTAACATGTATGTCAAATTATTTGATCTATAAACTTATCTTTTATACATAGTTTTAAACCAAAAAAAAAACTTGAAATTTAAACATTTTGATAAATGACATAGTTACTGATCATATTGAAATTTTATAAGCACGGGTAAAAAAAGAAAATGTAATACAACGGTCAAAATTCACATATAATAAAAAATATTGAATACCCAACTCATATATACATTAAATAAATAAATAAATAAATAAAATACCAGGTAGACCCTTTAGGGCATTGAAACAGAGGCAAGTGTCTTCAACAAGAACTGGTCCATTCACCTACCCATTACAAAATTTAGCAATATTTACATAAACAATATATAATTAATACATACATACATATATATATATATATATATATATATATAAGAGAGAGTGAGAGAGAGAGAGAGAACCTGAATGGCAGCCAAGCGAGCCTTCTCTTTGGAGATATCTTCAGGCTCGCCTTGCAATTCTGGCACTGAGAAATAAGGAAATTAATTTAACAAAATTTAAAAATAAATAAATAAAATGAATATCAAAGAGAGAGAGAGAAAGTTACGGTCAAGCTTGAGGGACTGGAAAGGAATGGAGTTTCCCAAGATAGCACGAACTTCTTCGAGCTTCTTGGCGTTGCCGGTCACGAAGGTCACCGGCCGTGGTAATACCAAACCCGATGCCATTTTCCCTATTAACCCAATTTTGGATGATCACTTTGACTACAGACTAGTTGCTTCCTACTAAAGGGTACTTGTAGACTACTTAGAGGGTTTTTGGTTTGTGTTTTCAAACAACTATTTTTAGTCTATAAACAACATTTCACCGTATTTTTACACACTTTTTCATTTATATATATTTCCATAAATGTTTTCAAACAATAATTTTCAATTTTCAAACACATGTACCAAACGGGCTCAAGCGGTCGTTTGGCAAAGCAGTTTGAAACCTCAATTTTTTTTTTGGATATCGAAACCTCAATTTATTACTTCACTTTCTTTCTTCTTTTTTTTTTTTTTTTCTTTTTTGGCGTAAATGCTCTTTTCATACCTATATTTTGAGGTCATTTTTATTTTGGTCTTTACATTTCTATTTTACCACTTTTGGTTCCTAAACCAATTAATGCGTGACATTTAAGTCCTTACCGTCAGCCAACTAACAGAAAAAGCTGACGTGGCTAACAGCACATTAAAATATTAATTAAAAAAATCTATTTTGACATTAAAAAGGACACATTAGCATCTAAATTAAAAAAATTAATTTTAACCAAATAAAAAAAGGCGAAAACACTATTTTGGTCCCTACATTTTGGGGTCACAATCAATTTGATCCCTACATTTTGGTAGCAATCAATTTGGTCCCTGTTATTTTCAATCTGCAGTCAATTTGGTCCCTACTGTTAACTTTTTGACGGAAAATGTTTACGTGGCAAACGAATTGCCTAGTTGGCATATTAAAGCTTATGTGGCCAATAAAATATTAATAAAAAAAATTTAAAATTAACATTTAAAAATGCCACATAAGCATTTGTTTAATCAAAAACTTCACGTCAGAAGAAGAAAAAAAAAAAAAAAAAACCCCAAAAATACACAAAAACGTTTTTTAAAAATTCATCAAACACATTAAAAAATAAAAAACATAGATGTTAGTTAATTTTTGGCCCTTTGATGACTTTGATGATTTTTTATTTAGTTAATTTTTGTGTTTTTAAGTTTTTTTTTTCCTGACGTGGAATTTTTTATCATTCAAATGCTTATGTGGAATTTTTTAATGTTAATTTAAAAATTTTTTATTAATATTTTATTGGCCACGTAAGCTTTGATGTGCCAACTAGGCAATCTGTTTGCCATGTAGACATTTTCCGTCAGAAAGTTAACGGTAGGGACCAAATTAACTGTAGATTGAAAATAACAGGGACCAAATTGATTGCTACCAAAATGTAGGGACCAAATTAATTGTGACCCCAAAATGCAGGGACCAAAATAGTGTTTTCGTCTAAAAAAAATTATAAATAGAATTAAAAACAAAAAATCATATGAATGGAGATCTTAGATCCTTGAACAAGAACAATAAGATTAGAAACCCATAAACTCATAAACCCATAAACTCATAAATTTCACATTCAAATTATCTAATTCCTATTCCAAATTCATCTTGATCATGAACACACAAGAACAACAAATCCAGAATATTCAATCCCAAGAACAAAAGAATAGAAACCCAAAATATTTCAAAATTTGTACACAAATTCTTCCACAAAAATCAATTGTACACAAACACCAACCCAGATCTGAATGGTTTTTTTTTTTTTTTTCCTTTCCTTTTTTATGTTCTTATCAGAAGCAGATCTGAGTTTGGAGCAGATCCAATGGCGCCATTTCTGGGTTTGGAGCAGATTTGGGTTTGGGTTAAAAAACTCCCAATACTTTTCTTTGCCACTTCTTTCATTTCGTTTGAGCCAAAACTAAAAATGGCTGCTGTTGCTGCTTCCATTTCTTCAACGAGCTTATTCTCTCCCTACACTCTCGCTCGCCCCAAAACTCATAACCCTCAGCCTCACAAGCCCTCCAATTCCAATTCCAAGAGAAAGCAACCGCTACGAAACCCTTCAGCTCCATCCCCACACACCGATGATAGATCGAAGTTGCTCCACCCCACACTCCGTTAAAGGTCTGACGTCCACCCACACTCTGACGCAACTCCACCCCACACTCCGACGCTACTCCGACGCAGCTCCACCCTACTCTTCGAAGCCATACCCACCTCCAACATCTTCGATCTGTCGCCGGTGAAGCCAATCTATGGGTTTGGGTTTTGATTTGTGGAGGAGGAGCATGACTGAGTTGGGTCTGGGTTTTAAGGAGTGTGACGTGTAGGTTGCGATTTGGGTTTTGGTGGTGGTCGATCTGAGATTTTGGGTTGTCATGGTGGACATCAGCGTGGGGTCGTGGTGCTGTGGGTGGACCTGGGTTCGTGGCGCCGTGGGTAGCAGCTCGCCGTGGGTCTTGGGATTGAGATTTGTGGAGTGGTTGATTTGAGTTTAGTTTTTCTGGGTTTAAGAAGTCTTGGGATTGAGTTTAATTTTTCTGGGTCTTGGGATTGAGTTTAATTTTTTTTTTTTTAATTTTTTTTTTTGGTTTAAATTGTCTAACATAACTTTTTTTTAAAAATTAAAATGCTGACGTGGCATATAAAAATGCTAAATAATATTTTAATCACCACGTCAGCTTTTTCTGTTAGTTGGCTAACGGTAAGGACTTAAATGTCACACGTTGATTGGTTTAGGGACTGAAGTGGTAAAATAGAAATGTAGGGACCAAAATAGAAATGACCCCAAAATGTAGGAATGAAAAGAGCATTTACGCCTTCTTTTTTTTAAGAAAAATGCGTTGATGCACTTTTGGTCCTTACATTTTGGACTTTTTTTCATTTTTTTTTCTATTTTAGTTCCTATATTTTTATTTTACCGTTTTTAGTCCCTAAATGAAAAATGCATTCTATTTTGGTTCCTGCAATTACTCACTTAATGGAAATATCATACGTGACAAACGGAATGCATTGTGCATGTTCTTTGTGTTCATCCCCATAACATGAATCATATGCTTAGATAAATAAGAGTAAAACAAAATTACATTTTATTAAGCATTTTCTTGGCAACCAAACGCAACAAATTTTCATTTATTACAAACCCAGAAAAATTCACACACTTAGAAGAAAAACTTCAACCCTAAAACTTCCTTATCAAAAATCAGTTCCCTGACCCTTCTAAAACATTCTCAAAGCTTCCTCTCTCTCTTCCAAAATTCAAAACTTCCTCTCTCTCTTCCAAAACATGTTCATGGTCGAAAGCTTCAAGCTCTACCCCTTTGCTCATCGCCACCACCACCATCACAACTGGTTGTGGTGCTTTTTTTTCTTTCTCTGACTGACCCACTCTCTTTATCTCTTGATTTTGCTCAAACCCAAACCTAAACGCAAACCCAAATGCCTCAAGCTCCTCGCTCAAATCGATGTTTTGCTCTCTCTCTGTCTCTCTCTCTATCTCTCTAGCTCAGATCGGTGTCTTTCTCTCTTGGTGGGTCTCTCTATTGAGGACCGATGTCTCTCTCTCTCTCTCTTGGTGGAGGAAAGTAGGTCTACCTTTGGCGTTATGGCAGGAATCTGGGCCAAATTTTAAGGGATTACCAAAGGTGAGTGGAGTTGCCACCAATCATTGGGTTTTTCTAAGATGTGATTGGTCACCTGTTTATAGTTGATTTTATTACCGATCCTAGGCTAAGAAAAATGGCATTTTTCCTAATCTAATGTGGATGGCAAAAAATCTTGATTCTTAGGTCCGGAAGTTTGGTTTCGTGTAGGGAAAGTATTAGGCACCCTACAACGCCTGTCCAATGATAGTCCTTTATTTTGATAAAACCTTAATTTTTGGAAATTGGCAGTAAAAACATGATTTTGGCATTGGCTATCGGGGCTTTGCATGCATGGGGGCTTTGAGGTTTGGCTTTTGAATGGGTGTGGTTCCAATCTATGCTTTCCCAAGGCGTTTGAGCAAAGTGCCAGATTTCTATAACGAAAATCTAGCGACAAGTCACCTTACTTTCGCGGTGGAAATTAGGCATTGCTTGCCTTAGGTGGCACGGACTGTGACAATCACACCGGAGGGGGGGGGGGGGGGGGGCGAGCAGGTATATATATACA